>OY282505.1:42688515-43298184 GCA_958295605.1 Ajuga chamaepitys
GTTCGCTTTCTCTCTTAGAGATAAGGCACTGGTATGGTATAATTCACTCAAGAGTGTCATTACATCGGAAGATTTGAGTAGAAAATTTCTATTGAAGTATTTCACACAGAGCAAGATATTCAAATTGCAGAATGAAAATCACCTAGTTTAAACACTCTGATGGAGATCTATTGGGTGAAGCTTGGGAGCATTTTTAGGATCTTCTCCGAGACTGCCCTTATCAAGGATTTACTGAGAAGCAACAAATTAGCTACTTTTATGATGGGCTACTTGGGCCCACAAGAATACTAGTAGATGCAGTATCGGGTGGATCGATATTGACAAAGGGTTGCCTTCACTATTTTGGATGAGAAGATCACTACTAGTTGGAAATGGTGGAATGAGAGAAATCAGCTTAAGAGAGTATCCAACATCACAGAGACTGAGTCGACCGAATCAATTATGGCTCAATTAGTAGCTATAACCAAGCAGTTGAGTCCGCTAACTAGTGCCAGCTCATCCCAGCATACTGAGTCTAGTTTATAGCCGCCACCCATGTAAGAAGTAGTTGATGATGCGAATTACATGAATCAAAGGAACTTCAACAACTTTCGAGGTAATATGCAACAATACAATTAGTATCAGCCGGGTGTAAGGAATCATCCTAATTTCTCATCATCAATCCGAACAGTTTGCTCCGGTCCCCACTAGGGTTCGTAGTTTTAAATGGTATGGTACATGATGGAAGAAAGCCTACTCAAGAGGAAATTCTTCAATCACAAGTGGCAAGGACTGATGGGAAGGTTGGACAAATTGCGAAGAGCATGGGTGCCATGAAAATTGAAGTCAACAAACAACTCGTCAATTACGGGGCGGAGATGAAGCAGCGACTTAAATGAGCCAAATTTCACAAGCTATATGGTCCCTATACCAAAAGGGACAATTCTTGAGTAACGCATTGGTTAATCCAAAGGAACATTGCAATGCCATCTGCTCAATTAATGATGCAAATAGTGAAAACCCGAAGCTAATAGTGGACGGGGTCGGATGATAGAGAAGAAGCAAGTGGAGGAGAACAATGTCAAAACGGATGCTCATGAGTCGGTAAAAGACAAGGGCTGAGAAGCCAAAATCTAATTATAACTCTGACACTCCTATATACATTCCTCCCCCTAAATCCATTCCTCCTCTTCGTTTCCCTCCAGCGTTATATAAAGGGATTATTGTCCCTAACTGTGCTAAATTTTTAAAGGAGCTTGAAGGGAAGAAAAAGCTGAAGAAATCTGAAGTACTCAAGCTAAATGAGGATTGTAGTGCTAGCTTAGATAAGAAGTCGATATCTTCGACTATTGATGATTCTTTGGATGCTTGCTTATATGATTCATTTTTTGCTGACCTTTATCATATATATTGTGTTAGTTCATTGAATTGGCTAGAGAAAGAACCAATAGAGAGCATTGATAGTGAGGGGTGACTAATGAAGAGCCTGATCCACCTGTTGAAAATTCTAGTAATGCATGTAAGGAGAAAAAGAAGACGCTTAAAAAGAACGAGGAAAATGTACAAAGAGTAGAAAGTCCTAAAAAGAACACTATCACAAACACTCAACCAAGAAGAGAACCAAAGTGAACGATCCACTGAGTTTTTCTACCCTCACATACATTCAACCAAGAAGAGCACCAAAAGTGAACAATTCAGGGATTTATTCAACCCATTGCTCTATTGGTATCATAATTTTTGAAATGTGTTGTGTGATTTAGGATCGAGTATGAATTTGATGTCTCTAAAAACATATAGACAGTTAGGACCAGGGTCTGTGAGATAATCCTTTACTACTGTTCAGTTGGCCGATGGATTCTTACTAAAGCCATATGAAGTAGTAGAGGATGTGTTGGTTAGAGTGTCCAAATTTGAATTCCCTAGTGGCTTCTTAGTTGTCGATATGCAAGGAATATTGATATCCTTTTCATCTTAGGCCAACCTTTCTTGGCAACTAGCCAAGCTCTGATAGATGTGCATAAAGGGGAGTTAAACTTTCACACCCATGGCAACAAGGTAATTTTCCGTATATATAATAGGTCGAGGTTAAGTTGTATAAACAAGTATTGTGTCGTCTACATGGTGGAACCCAAGGCTAAAACTGTTGTAGAGAATATGAAAAATGGGTTTAAAATTTTAAGTGAGGGTTTTCTTCCTAACTCGGGTTGGATAGAACTAGGCTGATGGGCTTAAAAGGTCGTCTGGTTGAAGACGTAAAGTTAGCGCTTGTCGGGAGGCAACCCAGCGGTTATTGCTTTTTATTTTTGTTTTACTTAGTTTAGTTATTTTAGTTAGTTTTATGTGTCCTTAGGAAACTGACATGGTGTGAGTAAAGATGTAGTTAAACGAGATACAAAGGAGCGAAATAAGAGATACATGAGCTCAGAGGGCGAGTGTCGACTAGATTCGAGTGAAAATTTCAAGCTAAAGGCTAGAAGAGGTATCGATGGGGCATGACTTTTGGCCCGGCGGGGTGAAAGGCGAGATGGAATTATCTTGTCTCGCTCACAGTGTTACCTGATCGGGCATAAATTTTAGCCCGGCCAGGCAGGCACTAACTCAGTCGTTATTGCACAAGCAAGCTCACAAGTTCCAGGTTTTATCTTTTCAACTTGTCCGCAACTTTATGTGAGTACCACCAAGGCATATCACTTCTTTCCCACAAACCTTGATCATCGACCAATTTTAGGGGAGGGGGGTAGGTGGAACGTCCTGGCAGCTATGTTTTTTTGTTTCTTTTTGTGCATTCATTTGATTTCTTAGTTGTGTGCATCATGTTGGGTAGTTAGGGTTTTTTTTTTTTAAAAAAAAAATGCATAATGTTTTAGTTATTTATTTAGTTGTCTCCTTGAGTTTTTTTTAGTCAAACTCGGATTTCGTGCTGTTAATTGTGAACTAAAAAGCTAAAAAGGTTGATTGGTGATGATGAAACAATGAGGAGTCAAATTTTAAATTTTTAACGACACATAGTCGAGCATGATAGGCATAATTGAGACAAAATTGAGCATTCATTTTGAATAATGATCATATTAGCCAATGATAATTTGAGCTTTTGATTGAACTCTCATCTTTGGAGTTATATATTGCATATTTCTTTCGGTCTCATTTGTTGGTCATTGTGTAAGTGTATATCTAGAACTTGTCTTGCGTCTGTTTAAAAATTGTCGAGTGTATCCAAGGACTTAGAAAGTGATTGCAGGCATTTCTTTTCTTTTAGGCTATGATTTGAGTCAAATTGGACCTCTTTACCGAATTTTATAGAAATCCCTAGTCAGCCACTTTGAGCTTTCAGGACAAATTTTTAAAGTCGTACATTAAAGGCTTATACCGTTGCTTGTAGCCTTTGTCCCTTGACTTGGAATAGTTGAGTATGAGGGAGGTGAAGTGGAAGGTAGAAGTGAGAAACAAAAACACAAGGTTGAGTGGAAAAGATTTTAGAGAGAATTTATGTGAAGAGAATGGATAAATTATGGGCAAAATATTGGAAATATTAGCCCCCTCTAGTTGATAGTATGTTATTTTCGTGTTTATTCAATTTTTTTCTTAAAAAAGAAAAAAAGAGAAAAAAAATTGTGTTTATTGTTTTATTTTCAGTTTATGTTATCTAGGAGGGGGTTAATTAGAAAAAGTGCTTAATATGCCTTAATTTTTCAAAAGATAGCCCCAATGTGGTACTCAAATTTTATTGGCATTGAGAGCAAATTGGGTGATGTAATGTGCCTTGAGAGTTCTAATGGGGTATTGGTCAAAGTGGTAGAGGTTTAGAGGGAAGGAGAGGGGTGAATAAACTTCTAACTGGATTTTCTCTTTTTCAAATACTTTGAGCACAAGATTGCTGCTGACTGCCATAAACTTATTCTTGCAGCAAAGCTAATACAGTAAGCTTACTTAAGGCAGTTGGCACAAAGCAGACTGGCCTTAAGTAACTTACATTAAGCAATGCTCAAGGGAGTTTTACGTGCAACTGAATATGCTTCAACGTTTTCTTACAAATCTATGCATTAGATAAGTACTACGCCAACAACAATAATAAAAGTAGTATATAAGTAGACACAATATTTATAGTGGTTCGAAGGTGAGGGTCACCCTTCTACGTCCACTCCTCCCTCACACAGTGGGAGAATTCTCTAAGAAGTTTACACATAGTACAACTTAGTTACTCCAAAGTCTAAGTCCAACTTAACTCCTTACAATAGTTTTTGTCTATCCTCGGAAGGTACTCCACTATTATACATAGTTCCTTGGAACACAAGTTAGCTTTGAATCCCTGATTGAAACGAAGACTCCCCATTTCAAAAACCTTTTGTGAGATTGGTTTAATGAATTTTTTTCTTCAACTTCTGGTAGCTACCACTAAACTTGACATGTGAGCAAGCTTCGTAGTTTGAGATCTTCGTAAAGCTTGAGAGATAGCTTGACTTGAGAGTTGTTGCAAGTTTGGATCTTCACTTGCATGTTTGCTGCTTGCTATCTTACTCTTATTTACTTTGCATAATCACTAGTATATTTATAAGAGTGTATGCTTTGAAGCTTTGAATAAGAATGTTGAGTGCTTGATGCAAAGTGATTTTGAATGCTTGATTTTCAGTAGCCTCTACTTCGTCCTCCATCTCCTTCTATTTATAGTAGTTGGGATTTCCTCGTTTAAGAGAGAGAAATAATCATGTTGACATTTAATGCTTCTCGTACGGTAAAGAGCCGTTTGTCCTCTCACAGGGAGTTGGTCAGAGTGGTTGCGACTTGGTGTCAGTGTCCAGTGTTTCTTTTGCTTTTTGTCAGGTGACGTGTCCCCACACTATTGGATAGTCAGTACAAGGTTTTAAACTTGTCTCCACTGGCCATATTTTTTAATTTGAATACCCTGATTTTTTACCTTAACTTTGACACTATGGACATGACTCCTGCTTGCTTGCTGGTTGTACCTTCCTTGCAGCAAGCAATGTTGTATGATGGATGGGCATAAGCAACCGTGTTGCCAGCTCATTTCAGTTTCTGTTTCTTGCTGCGATAATAAACTTGTTGCTTCAAGTCACCTTGATGATCTTGCTTCTTGCTCGCGGCAACTTCTGCCTATATAGAACTAACCCTATCTACTATAAAGATTTACAGAATTTCTGGGGGCACTTGTTCCTACCTTACAGGAGGCTTTACCATCATCAAACTAAATATAAATTTTCTAACATGGGATGAAGAAGCTATATTTTTTGCTTACTGAGAGTTGAAAAGTGAGCAAAGAGTGAAAATCAATGGAGGGGTACTTGCGTTAGGAATAGCTTGATTAGTCTAAGAATGAGTCGCTTTGATCCAAATTTTTTATCCCACTTTACTAAGCCAACATTACAACCCAAACAAAGATCTTTCTGATTCTTTATTCACACATGTCAAGGACGATGCATAGGTTAGACAATAGACAAGCATATGGTAGACTGTGCATGTGATCCAACTTAAGCATAAACATGTCCCATTTTATACACTTGAGAGATGAACGATACACTTATCCAGTGAGGATCATTTATTTGAAGTGATATGTTGCCATATCGTATATGCTCATTGCCTATGTTGTCTATTTTTGGAAATGAATCTGAGGCTAGATTCGTCGCCTAAATCGCCCTAAAGCTTAAGTTATTGATTTTGTCTACTTTATTATTCGGGGACGAACAACAGTTAAGTCTGGGGGATTTTGATGCACGTAGTCCATGCATGCATTTAGGCCGATTTATAGAGTCATTTTGGTTGTATTTGCATACAACTTCGGTTGTTCTATGTTCAATTTTATATCTTGACCTGAAAGACGTGTTTGCTCGCTTTATAGTTAAAATTCCACATTTTAAGGTAAAAAGTCCATTAAGATGAAGGTTGGAGAAGAAACGCACAAGAGAAGAGGAGAAAATGTGAAAAGACTGGAATGCAGCGTCAAATCCTATCCTGACACGTCTTCAGTATTTTGCCCATATCTTGAGATATACATGTCTAGATAAGGTGAAATTAGTGATATTGAAAAGTTAAGTCAAAGGGCTACAACTTTGCAAGAAATAGCTAAAGCCAAATTTAGACCGGAAGACCTTATGGCTTTGAAGTTGGACAAACAGTGCAATTTCGGTTAATTACTTGGCCTGTAAGTCGATAGACGCGTTTTTTAGCGGATTTCCCATCCCACATCAGATTTTCTCCCACTTTATCCTAGTTATGTATTCCTATAAATACCCCAAGGCTATATACATCAAAGGGACGAGTTAGACATCAATCATCATATTATTCATCTTGGAGGCTTGAATTGAAGAGCAAGAATTGAGAGGCGAAGAAGATCAATATCTCGAGCTGATTTTTGGGTTTAGTCATTTATTATTTTATTTCTAATTCCTTCCAATGTTTGTCTATGAACATTTGTTAGGTTTCATTATAAACATAAGTAGTTAAGCACCCTTTGTGTTCTAGGGCTAGAAAGTAGGTTTTCGTTCAACTGTGTTTTGATTTATCTTTTATATTCTAGACTCCGTTCAATTTTCTTATTTTATGTGTTTATGCTTATGAATTTATCAATCTGATCAATTTCTATATTCCAATTGCTTAATAACTTGACGCCCAAGGGGGGAGGATTGTTAATAGGCTTACGACACATATCATAGGTATCAATAATAGTTCGAGAGGAGTGAGGTACATGTGTAGGAATTGTTCTTAGGACCCCTCTGGAGTTGCGTACTTGATAGTTATCCCGAGAGGGTAATTATTCGTATGTAATCAACACATTAGCATCGTCCGAGAGAAGGGTAACTAGAGTAGTGATCCCCTAATACGAACTTGAATTTAGTTTAAATGTCTAGAGTATTAGGGTAATTAAACATTGGAGACTATAACAGATTTCGAAACATAGGATACTTCTTTATACTTAATTTATTCCCAATTGTTATTTGGTTTCCATCTCTAAGCGCTCTACTTGTATACTTGTTTTCTTTATAATTTTAGTTTTAGTCTAATCAGAAAATCATCCTTAATTGAGAGTATAGATAGAACTTGATTATTCTGTTTGGGATATTAAATTAGCATGAGTAAAAGTCACTGTGGAACCGACCTTGCTCATGTTCTACTACATTAGCACTGTATACTTGCGGTAACACTAGAGTTAGAAAAGTATTGTTAATTCGAAGGTAGTATTTAAGTTTCTTAATAAGAACATCATCACAAGATATGGGGCTCCATGAGCCTTGATCAGTGATGGAGGGTCCCACTTTTGTAGAAGCCAACTACCGGGTGAAGTATCTGTGAGGTGATGTTCAATTTCATCAAGTGAGCCTATACTTTATAATATGGTGTGTTGGGAATGTGGAACCGGAGTTAGGGAGTGGAGAACCGGCGGTTTAAACCGGGTTTTATCATCAAGAAGACAGACTGGTCATGAGAAAACCGGGTTCGAGTTAGGTGGGGTAACTGTCGTTTGTGACGAAGCAGTTGCAGTTAGTGACGAAGCAAAACTGTCACATTTGTCCTGTAGCTCAGCGTAACTTCTTGCAGTTATAACTTCCTATCCAGTTGCATTCGAGCTTCAATCCATATATCATTGAAAAGCTCTCATTGAGGAGAAGACAACTACGTAGCATTATCTCCTGTACTTTAGATTAGAGAGAGTATTTAGAGATAGAGTGTTCGTGCCCTAATTTGCATACAGAATTGGGCATTTCATTTCTTGAGCTAATTCTCTGTAATTGATTGGAGTTCTTAGTGGATTGAGGTGTGCCTTGCCTCCGTGGATGTAGTTCATCTTGAACGAACCACGTTAAAACTGTGTTTGATCCATTTCTATTTCCTGTTCTGCGTAAGCTCAATTCGGCCACAACTCTGGCCGAACTGTGGGTGTGAATTCGAATTGTTTTCTTCGTACAATTTCCAGATTCTTTGGTGTTGTGTGTTCCTGAGTTGTTTTCACTAACAAGTGGCGCCGTCTATGGGAAACAACTCTCACAGCTTGAAGAAGGGAAGGAATGGCTGGTATGAAGATGGACTTTGAGAAGTTTACAGGGAGAAATGATTTCACATTGTGGAAGATCAAGATGAATGCAGTTTTGGTTCACAATGGCCTTGATCTTGCTTTGATACCTCTTGATTCTTGGGAAGCCAGTGAGAAACCCAAGTTTGGATCCGTGGATAAGAAAGCCCTCAGTCTTATCTTTCTGTGTTTGGGTGATAAACCGCTAAGAGAGGTCTCAAGATGCAAGAGTTCCTTAGAAGCATGGAAGAGGTTGGAGGAGTTGTATCAATCTAAGTCAGTTTCCAACAAGCTGTTCTTAAAGCAGAAGATGCTGGCCTTCAAGATCACTGAAGATAAGGTAATTTCTGACCAACTTGATGAGTTTATTAAGATGGTTGAGGAATTGGAAGACCTGGATGTGAAAATGGAGAAGGATGATAAAGCATTGATGGTGTTAAACATTCTTCCAAAATCCATGGAAAGTTTTAAGGATGCCTTGATGTATGGGAGAGATGAGCAGCTATCTTATGATGGGATAGTGAAGGCTCTGAGGTCTAAATGCTTCCAGACTCAAGATGATAAAGGCATGGTGCAATCTGGAGAAGGTTTGAATGTTAAATTCAAGAAACCTTGGCAAGGGAAGAAAGGACAGAATTCTAAGGACTTCAAAGCAGGAGATTCCAATCCAAAGAAGGGAAGTGAATGGGTTGAGAAGAGGAAATGCTTCAAGTGCAAGCAGCCTGGTCACTTGAAGAAGGATTGTCCTAAAAGAAACAAGAAAGGTGGAAACCAAGGGGCAGAAGCTGCTGCCATTGACCTTCAAGAAGATCCTCCAGAGGTATTGAATGTTACTGAATCAAGAATGGTGAAAGAATGGGTCTTGGACACAAGCTGCTCCTTTCATATATGTCCACACCAGTCATGGTTTGATGAACTGAAGAGAGATGATGGTGGAAATGTTCTCCTGGGCAATGACCAATCATGCAAGGTCAAAGGAATTGGATCAGTAAGCATAAGAATGTTTGATGGTGTGGTCAGAATCATCTCTAATGTAAGATATGTTCCTGGCCTTAAAAGAAATCTTCTATCTCTTGGTTCTTTGGTAACTAGTGGTTGTCAGTTTAGCTCAGTGGATGGCTTCTTGCATATCACTAAACATGATAAAGTGGTGATTAAAGGTAGACAGCATAATGGGTTGTTTATCTTGATTGGTTCACCTGTTGTTGGGAGTGTTGATATGGTCTTGAGCAGTTCTGAGCTTGTTAAATGGCACAAGAGGCTTGGACACATAGGAGAGAAAGGGTTGAAGGAATTGTCAAGAAGTGGTGTAATTGGAAACATGGGAAATCAAAACCTGGAGTTTTGTGATCAGTGTGCTTTGGGCAAGTCCAAGAAGCTGCCCTATGGCAAGGGTGTTCACACAACTCAAGAGCCATTAGATTATGTCCACTCTGACATATGGGGTCCTGCAAGGACAGAGACTCATGGTGGAGCAAGGTATTTCATGTCTTTGATTGATGATTACAGTAGAAAGGTGTGGATCATGTTGATGAAGAATAAGAGTGATGCTTTTCATAAGTTTAAAACATGGTTGATTCAACTGGAAAATGTCAAAGGGAAGAAGCTGAAGCACCTTAGGACTGATAATGGATTGGAATACCTATCTACTGAGTTCACAAACTTCTGCGAAGAAAGAGGAATCAAGAGACATAGGACTGTCCCAATGAATCCTCAACAGAATGGGGGTTGCTGAGAGGCTTAATAGGACTCTTCTTGAAAGAGTAAGGTGTATGCTGTTGGATGCTGGGTTGCCAAAGGTATTTTGGGGTGAAACCATTGCTACAGCATGTTATCTCATTAACAGGTCACCCTCATCAGTGATTGGGTTCAAAACACCTGAAGAGGTGTGGAGTGGACAGAAACCAAGTTATGAAGGTTTAAGAGTGTTTGGTTGTCTTGCTTTTGTCCATGTCAAGCAAGACAAGTTAGATGCAAGAGCTCTAAGATGTGTATTTCTTGGATATCCAGATGGGATAAAGGGCTACAGATTGTGGTGTCTAGAGAAGGGAAATCAGAAGATAATCACAAGTAGAGATGTAAAGTTTAATGAAAATGTGATGGCTTATACTTCAACAGGGTCTAAGGAAGAATTTGATGGTGCTAAAGAGACTGAAGAGATATCAATTCAGGTGGAGCATCCTGCTGAAGATGATCACACATCTCAACAACCAGAGAATCTACAAGATAGTGATTCATCGTCTGAAGAAGAAGAACAAGCTGGACCTTCACAAAATGTGAGAGAATATAGCATTGGAAGGGACAGACCTAGAAGAACAATCAATAGACCTGACTTCTATGGTCAAGCATGGAGTGTTTATTATGCCTTGAGTGTTGCGGAAGATCTGGAATCACAAGAGCCTAATAGTTTTAAAGAAGCACTAGATTGTGAAGAAAGAGAACACTGGATTCAGGCAATGATTGAAGAGATGGAATCCCTGGAAAAGAATGAGACCTGGACATTGGTGGATAAACCAAAAGGTCAGAAACTTGTGAGTTCTAAATGGATATACAAGAAGAAGTTAGAGACTGCAGGATCCAAACAAGTAAGGTTTAAAGCAAGATTGGTGGCTAGGGGCTTTACACAAAGGGAAGGGATTGATTTTAATGAAGTTTTCTCTCCAGTAGTAAAGCACTGCTCAATCAGGTTGCTTTTATCAAAGGTTACTCAAGAGGACATGGAACTACAACAACTAGATGTAAAAACAACATTCTTACATGGAGAACTCATTGAGAAAATATATATGAAACAGCCAGAAGGCTTTGTTGTTCCTGAACAAGAAGACAAGGTTTGTTTGCTAAAGAAGTCATTGTATGGACTCAAACAAAGTCCAAGACAGTGGAATAAGAGGTTCAATGACTTCATGATCAGTGTTGGCTTTGTAAGAAGTCTTTATGATAGTTGTGTTTACTTCAACAAGTGTTCAAAGCAAGATAAAGTCTTCCTTCTTTTGTATGTGGATGATATGCTGATTGCCAGCAAGAACAAGAAGAGTGTACAATGGCTGAAGGACAGACTTAACACTGAATTTGACATGAAAGATCTTGGAGATTCCAAGAAGATTTTGGGCATGGACATTCTGAGGAAAAGAGAAGCTGGAGTTCTTTGGTTATCTCAAAGGCAATATCTACAGAAGGTTTTGGAGAGGTTCCACATGCATGAATCCAAACCTCTCCCCACTCCAGTTAATCTACAGAAGAAACTAACCAAAGAACAATGCCCAAAGACTGAAGAGGAGGTCATACATATGAGCAATATTCCTTATGCAAGTGGAGTTGGAAGTCTCATGTATGGGATGATTTGTAGTAGGCCTGACTTGGCCTATGCTGTTTCTTTAGTGAGCAGGTTCATGTCAAACCCAGGTGTTGAACATTGGGAAGCTTTGAAGCATGTGATGAGGTATTTGAAGGGTACAGTGAACTTGTCACTGAAGTTTGAGAAGAAAGTGAATGGAAGCACTGTTGCATTGGAGGGGTTTGCTGATTCTGATTTTGCAGCAAACATAGATACTAGGAAATCTATTTCTGGATTTGTGTTCACCTTATTTGGAACAGCCATCAGCTGGAGAAGTGTACAACAATCAGTTGTAGCACTTTCAACCACAGAAGCAGAATATATCTCTCTCACTGAAGCCATCAAAGAAGCAATCTGGCTTAAAGGAATTTTGAGAGATTTGGACATCAAGCAAAAGTGTGTGGTGATTTACTGTGATAATCAGAGTGCTCTACACCTTGTGAAACACCAAGCATTTCATGAAAGGTCAAAGCACATTGATGTTAGGTTGCATTTTGCTAGGGATATCATTGATTCTGGTTCTGTGGAAGTGAAGAAGGTACACACATTGCATAACCCTGCTGATTTTCTTACTAAGGGTGTACCTGGGAACAAAGTGGAGCATTGCTTGAGCCTGCTGCAGCTTGAGCAATGTCATGAAGAGCATTGACAGAAAAAGCAGTGGTGAGGCAGGAAGAGGCACACATGATTCATTGAGGTGGAGATTTGTGAGGTGATGTTCAATTTCATCAAGTGAGCCTATACTTTGTAATATGGTGTGTTGGGAATGTGGAACCGGAGTTAGGGAGTGGAGAACCGGCGGTTTAAACCGGGTTTTATCATCAAGAAGACAGACTGGTCATGAGAAAACCGGGTTCAAGTTAGGTGGGGTAACTGTCGTTTGTGACGAAGCAGTTGCAGTTAGTGACGAAGAAAAACTGTCACATTTGTCCTGTAGCTCAGCGTAACTTCTTGCAGTTATAACTTCCTATCCAGTTGCATTCGAGCTTCAATCCATATATCATTGAAAAGCTCTCATTGAGGAGAAGACAACTACGTAGCATTATCTCCTGTACTTTAGATTAGAGAGAGTATTTAGAGATAGAGTGTTCGTGCCCTAATTTGCATACAGAATTGGGCATTTCATTTCTTGAGCTAATTCTCTGTAATTGATTGGAGTTCTTAGTGGATTGAGGTGTGCCTTGCCTCCGTGGATGTAGTTCATCTTGAACGAACCACGTTAAAACTGTGTTTGATCCATTTCTATTTCTTGTTCTGCGTAAGCTCAATTCGGCCACAACTCTGGCCGAACTGTGGGTGTGAATTCGAATTGTTTTCTTCGTACAATTTCCAGATTCTTTGGTGTTGTGTGTTCCTGAGTTGTTTTCACTAACAAGTGGCGCCGTCTGTGGGAAACAACTCTCACAGCTTGAAGAAGGGAAGGAATGGCTGGTATGAAGATGGACTTTGAGAAGTTTACAGGGAGAAATGATTTCACACTGTGGAAGATCAAGATGAATGCAGTTTTGGTTCACAATGGCCTTGATCTTGCTTTGATACCTCTTGATTCTTGGGAAGCCAGTGAGAAACCCAAGTTTGGATCCGTGGATAAGAAAGCCCTCAGTCTTATCTTTCTGTGTTTGGGTGATAAACCGCTAAGAGAGGTCTCAAGATGCAAGAGTTCCTTAGAAGCATGGAAGAGGTTGGAGGAGTTGTATCAATCTAAGTCAGTTTCCAACAAGCTGTTCTTAAAGCAGAAGATGCTGGCCTTCAAGATCACTGAAGATAAGGTAATTTCTGACCAACTTGATGAGTTTATTAAGATGGTTGAGGAATTGGAAGACCTGGATGTGAAAATGGAGAAGGATGATAAAGCATTGATGGTGTTAAACATTCTTCCAAAATCCATGGAAAGTTTTAAGGATGCCTTGATGTATGGGAGAGATGAGCAGCTATCTTATGATGGGATAGTGAAGGCTCTGAGGTCTAAATGCTTCCAGACTCAAGATGATAAAGGCATGGTGCAATCTGGAGAAGGTTTGAATGTTAAATTCAAGAAACCTTGGCAAGGGAAGAAAGGACAGAATTCTAAGGACTTCAAAGCAGGAGATTCCAATCCAAAGAAGGGAAGTGAATGGGTTGAGAAGAGGAAATGCTTCAAGTGCAAGCAGCCTGGTCACTTGAAGAAGGATTGTCCTAAAAGAAACAAGAAAGGTGGAAACCAAGGGGCAGAAGCTGCTGCCATTGACCTTCAAGAAGATCCTCCAGAGGTATTGAATGTTACTGAATCAAGAATGGTGAAAGAATGGGTCTTGGACACAGGCTGCTCCTTTCATATATGTCCACACCAGTCATGGTTTGATGAACTGAAGAGAGATGATGGTGGAAATGTTCTCCTGGGCAATGACCAATCATGCAAGGTCAAAGGAATTGGATCAGTAAGCATAAGAATGTTTGATGGTGTGGTCAGAATCATCTCTAATGTAAGATATGTTCCTGGCCTTAAAAGAAATCTTCTATCTCTTGGTTCTTTGGTAACTAGTGGTTGTCAGTTTAGCTCAGTGGATGGCTTCTTGCATATCACTAAACATGATAAAGTGGTGATTAAAGGTAGACAGCATAATGGGTTGTTTATCTTGATTGGTTCACCTGTTGTTGGGAGTGTTGATATGGTCTTGAGCAGTTCTGAGCTTGTTAAATGGCACAAGAGGCTTGGACACATAGGAGAGAAAGGGTTGAAGGAATTGTCAAGAAGTGGTGTAATTGGAAACATGGGAAATCAAAACCTGGAGTTTTGTGATCAGTGTGCTTTGGGCAAGTCCAAGAAGCTGCCCTATGGCAAGGGTGTTCACACAACTCAAGAGCCATTAGATTATGTCCACTCTGACATATGGGGTCCTGCAAGGACAGAGACTCATGGTGGAGCAAGGTATTTCATGTCTTTGATTGATGATTACAGTAGAAAGGTGTGGATCATGTTGATGAAGAATAAGAGTGATGCTTTTCATAAGTTTAAAACATGGTTGATTCAACTGGAAAATGTCAAAGGGAAGAAGCTGAAGCACCTTAGGACTGATAATGGATTGGAATACCTATCTACTGAGTTCACAAACTTCTGCGAAGAAAGAGGAATCAAGAGACATAGGACTGTCCCAATGAATCCTCAACAGAATGGGGGTTGCTGAGAGGCTTAATAGGACTCTTCTTGAAAGAGTAAGGTGTATGCTGTTGGATGCTGGGTTGCCAAAGGTATTTTGGGGTGAAACCATTGCTACAGCATGTTATCTCATTAACAGGTCACCCTCATCAGTGATTGGGTTCAAAACACCTGAAGAGGTGTGGAGTGGACAGAAACCAAGTTATGAAGGTTTAAGAGTGTTTGGTTGTCTTGCTTTTGTCCATGTCAAGCAAGACAAGTTAGATGCAAGAGCTCTAAGATGTGTATTTCTTGGATATCCAGATGGGATAAAGGGCTACAGATTGTGGTGTCTAGAGAAGGGAAATCAGAAGATAATCACAAGTAGAGATGTAAAGTTTAATGAAAATGTGATGGCTTATACTTCAACAGGGTCTAAGGAAGAATTTGATGGTGCTAAAGAGACTGAAGAGATATCAATTCAGGTGGAGCATCCTGCTGAAGATGATCACACATCTCAACAACCAGAGAATCTACAAGATAGTGATTCATCGTCTGAAGAAGAAGAACAAGCTGGACCTTCACAAAATGTGAGAGAATATAGCATTGGAAGGGACAGACCTAGAAGAACAATCAATAGACCTGACTTCTATGGTCAAGCATGGAGTGTTTATTATGCCTTGAGTGTTGCGGAAGATCTGGAATCACAAGAGCCTAATAGTTTTAAAGAAGCACTAGATTGTGAAGAAAGAGAACACTGGATTCAGGCAATGATTGAAGAGATGGAATCCCTGGAAAAGAATGAGACCTGGACATTGGTGGATAAACCAAAAGGTCAGAAACTTGTGAGTTCTAAATGGATATACAAGAAGAAGTTAGAGACTGCAGGATCCAAACAAGTAAGGTTTAAAGCAAGATTGGTGGCTAGGGGCTTTACACAAAGGGAAGGGATTGATTTTAATGAAGTTTTCTCTCCAGTAGTAAAGCACTGCTCAATCAGGTTGCTTTTATCAAAGGTTACTCAAGAGGACATGGAACTACAACAACTAGATGTAAAAACAACATTCTTACATGGAGAACTCATTGAGAAAATATATATGAAACAGCCAGAAGGCTTTGTTGTTCCTGAACAAGAAGACAAGGTTTGTTTGCTAAAGAAGTCATTGTATGGACTCAAACAAAGTCCAAGACAGTGGAATAAGAGGTTCAATGACTTCATGATCAGTGTTGGCTTTGTAAGAAGTCTTTATGATAGTTGTGTTTACTTCAACAAGTGTTCAAAGCAAGATAAAGTCTTCCTTCTTTTGTATGTGGATGATATGCTGATTGCCAGCAAGAACAAGAAGAGTGTACAATGGCTGAAGGACAGACTTAACACTGAATTTGACATGAAAGATCTTGGAGATTCCAAGAAGATTTTGGGCATGGACATTCTGAGGAAAAGAGAAGCTGGAGTTCTTTGGTTATCTCAAAGGCAATATCTACAGAAGGTTTTGGAGAGGTTCCACATGCATGAATCCAAACCTCTCCCCACTCCAGTTAATCTACAGAAGAAACTAACCAAAGAACAATGCCCAAAGACTGAAGAGGAGGTCATACATATGAGCAATATTCCTTATGCAAGTGGAGTTGGAAGTCTCATGTATGGGATGATTTGTAGTAGGCCTGACTTGGCCTATGCTGTTTCTTTAGTGAGCAGGTTCATGTCAAACCCAGGTGTTGAACATTGGGAAGCTTTGAAGCATGTGATGAGGTATTTGAAGGGTACAGTGAACTTGTCACTGAAGTTTGAGAAGAAAGTGAATGGAAGCACTGTTGCATTGGAGGGGTTTGCTGATTCTGATTTTGCAGCAAACATAGATACTAGGAAATCTATTTCTGGATTTGTGTTCACCTTATTTGGAACAGCCATCAGCTGGAGAAGTGTACAACAATCAGTTGTAGCACTTTCAACCACAGAAGCAGAATATATCTCTCTCACTGAAGCCATCAAAGAAACAATCTGGCTTAAAGGAATTTTGAGAGATTTGGACATCAAGCAAAAGTGTGTGGTGATTTACTGTGATAATCAGAGTGCTCTACACCTTGTGAAACACCAAGCATTTCATGAAAGGTCAAAGCACATTGATGTTAGGTTGCATTTTGCTAGGGATATCATTGATTCTGGTTCTGTGGAAGTGAAGAAGGTACACACATTGCATAACCCTGCTGATTTTCTTACTAAGGGTGTACCTGGGAACAAAGTGGAGCATTGCTTGAGCCTGCTGCAGCTTGAGCAATGTCATGAAGAGCATTGACAGAAAAAACAGTGGTGAGGCAGGAAGAGGCACACATGATTCATTGAGGTGGAGATTTGTGAGGTGATGTTCAATTTCATCAAGTGAGCCTATACTTTGTAATATGGTGTGTTGGGAATGTGGAACCGGAGTTAGGGAGTGGAGAACCGGCGGTTTAAACCGGGTTTTATCATCAAGAAGACAGACTGGTCATGAGAAAACCGGGTTCAAGTTAGGTGGGGTAACTGTCGTTTGTGACGAAGCAGTTGCAGTTAGTGACGAAGAAAAACTGTCACATTTGTCCTGTAGCTCAGCGTAACTTCTTGCAGTTATAACTTCCTATCCAGTTGCATTCGAGCTTCAATCCATATATCATTGAAAAGCTCTCATTGAGGAGAAGACAACTACGTAGCATTATCTCCTGTACTTTAGATTAGAGAGAGTATTTAGAGATAGAGTGTTCGTGCCCTAATTTGCATACAGAATTGGGCATTTCATTTCTTGAGCTAATTCTCTGTAATTGATTGGAGTTCTTAGTGGATTGAGGTGTGCCTTGCCTCCGTGGATGTAGTTCATCTTGAACGAACCACGTTAAAACTGTGTTTGATCCATTTCTATTTCCTGTTCTGCGTAAGCTCAATTCGGCCACAACTCTGGCCGAACTGTGGGTGTGAATTCGAATTGTTTTCTTCGTACAATTTCCAGATTCTTTGGTGTTGTGTGTTCCTGAGTTGTTTTCACTAACAGTATCGAGTCACAACACCGTATCATCCTCAAACTAAGGGCCAAGATGAGGTGGCTAATAGAGAGATCAAACAAGTCTTGGAGAAGTTGGTGAACAAGATTAGAAATTATTGTGCACTTAAGTTAGACGAAGCCTTATTGGCATATACCAGACATCGTATAAGACGTCTTTAGGTATGTTAGCGTAATAAAATGTCTTTGTGCAGTCATGCCATTTGCCAGTAGAGTTAGGGCACCGAGCGTATTGGGCCATGAAGAAGTTGAATTTTGACTTCAACATGGTGGGGGAGGAAAGCGTGCTCCAACTCAATGAATTAGACTAGTTACGGTGTCAAGCATTTGAGATCTCTCGCTTGTACAAAGAGTGTATGAACATATTTCATGATAAGATGCTCAAGAGAAGAGAGTCTAGGTTTGGTGATCAAGCGCTACTCTTTTATTCCCATCTAAGATTGTTTCCGGGTAAATTGAAATCCATGTGGTCGGTCCATTCACCATCAAGAGGATGACAACAAATGGAGTGGTCGAGCATTTGAATGAAGATGGGAGTTTTTTCCTAGTGAATGGACGACGCGTCAAGAGGTACCACACTCCAAAAAAAAAACGAGAACATTGCACCAAGTTGAATTAGACGAGCCATAATAGGGGTCTAGTAGAAGACGATAATGTAGGAATTATAGAATTTCCCTAGGACCTTCTTGGTTGTCAAAATTCAATATACATATTGATTAATCCTAAACATGCATCTATTAATTTAAATACAACACATAGGTGTTTTAGAGTTGACCTGAGAATCGTGCGCACAACGATTCGATGTTAGACTCCAGAATTGACCTTCTGGACTGTATCCCTGCTCGATTCTCAACGCCGGATGGACGACGAACTTTGAGAAATTCCCAAGTGTGGGAACCAACACTGCCGCTGTCGCCTTTTCACTCTCTCTTTTCTGCTATGTGATTTTCTACGTTAGACTGTTCTTTTTCATAGACTGAGAGTTATGTATTTAATACATAGTAACTGAGTGTGGGCCTGGCCTGGTAATTTAATTCCCTACTGGGCTAGAAGCCTGATAGGCCAGTCCAGGGATCAAATACAAGAAATAAAGATGGGCCTAACTATGAATTAATTCTTTTATGTTCAACCCAGAACATAAATAATTCATAAATATTAATTCATTCCACTAAAGAATTAATACTGACTTACTCCTTTATTCCCGAATTGAGTCGGGGCTTAAATTAGCCCGCATTTAAGATATCGAATATCCATTAGTTAATTAATTAAAGCCTCTTATAGCTTAAATTAATAATTGCTTATTAATTCCTTAAGTAGTACCACTCAACTTCATTATTGTACCTGGACTTAATCAACCTGCAGGGTTTAATACAATAAACCTTTTGAGCTCCTAAGGGGATATCATCATCCTAAACGGATATGGTTACCTAAACCCAAATTACCAGTTATCATATGCAAGCTGCTGTTACCCAAGATACAGAGTATAAAGAGTTCGCATTTAACTCCACCCATAGTAAATCAAAGTGACACACAGACATGCACACATAACTGTAATCTTATTTAGGGTTTAGATTACAATAAGTCACCGAGATCTCTTGTTCTTCACTAAGGTCAGGTAGAAGAACTTATCTCACCGTGATCCTATCAATACGTAAAGACGTACCAGTATAAGTAAATAGTCAAGATAAACTATTCCTACTTGATACTGCAGCCTATACCAACAACTCGTCCTCAAGTTGTCTCAGCTGTGATATATATTTTATATCTCATTAAGTTTAACCAGTCATATGATCTTCTGTGATCTACAACACACCATATGATCTACTTATAGAGACATATATAGTGATTAGTGTAAACAAAATCAGATAGGAGATTAATAGTGAATAACTAGAAACATTGTATATAAAAGGTCTTGCTTTCAGTATACAAATCCAACAATCTCCCACTTATACTAAAGCAAATTTTGAGTATACCAGGTGTCTAACTATCTAGCTATTACATTATCCCACTTATACTGAAAGTTTACTAAGTGGGTGGCATCAATCGCAGCCCTAGTCCCTGATTATGCTTGTCGTAGACTTTCTGCGGCATGCTCTTCGTGAATGGGTCAGCCAAATTCTTTGTCGTACAAATCTTCTCAATCAGCACATCTCCTCATTTTACGATTTCTCGTATTATGTGGTACTTTCTCTCTATGTGTTTAGTCACCTTGTGGGTCCTGGGTTCCTTTGAGTTTTCCACTGCACTTTATCACAATAGATTGTGATACTCTTAGGCAAACTAGGTACCACGCCTAGATCCAAGAGGTAGTTCTGGAGCCATACTGCCTCCTTAGCAGCCTCTGAAGCAGCCACATATTCGGTTTCCATAGTGGAGTTCACAATGCATCTCTGCTTTGCACTCCTCCATGAAATGGCTCCTCCTCCCAAGGTAAACACATAGCCCGAGGTAGATCTTTTCTCATCCCGGTCAGCCTGGAAATCCGAATCCGTATAACCCAAGGGATTTAGACTGTCTACCTGGTAAACTAGCCTGTAATCTCTAGTCCTCTTGAGGTACTTGAGTACATGTTTTACCGTAGTCCAATTTGCCTGTCCAGGGTTAGACTGATATGTTGCCACTATGCCAACTGCATAGCAGATATCGGGTCTCGTGCATAGCATGGCATACATAAGACTACCTACTGCAGAAGCATATGGTACCTGTCTCATATCCTCTTTCACCTTAGTTGTCTTAGGACACATCTCCTTAGAAAGTGGAACGCCATGTCTGAAAGGTAGCAATCCTTTCTTGGCGGTTTGCATGCTAAAACGAATGATCACAGTATCAATATAGGCCGATTAGGATAAGCTCAACATCCTCTTCTTGCGATCTTGTATAACTTTGATCCCGAGAATGAAAGCAGCCTCTCCCAAGTCCTTCATTTGAAACTGTTCGGATAACCACATCTTTATGTCTGATAATACTTCCACGTTGTTGCCAACTAGGAGAATATCGTCTACATAAAGTGCAAGAAATACTTTATCTCCGTTGACATTTTTGCGATACACAAAACTCTCATTTTCACTTTGAGTAAATCCATACGATTTAATCACCTCGTCAAAACGTAAGTTCCATGACCTGGAAGCTTGACTTCTTGAGCTTCCACACTAGATGCTCTTCGCCTTCCCTCACATAACCCTCTGGTTGCTACATATAGATGTCTCTACCTTCTTCAAGGTAACCATTTAAGAAAGCGGTTTTGACACTCATCTGCCAAACCTCAAGGTTTAAGTGAGTTGCTATGGCGAGAAGGTTCTGAATGGACTTGAGTATTGCCACCAGCGAAAAGGTTTCATCGTAGTACAACCATCCCCTCCTCTCATTCTCTTGTATACCCACTTACTGCCTATAGCTTTACCGCCATCTGGCAGTACAACCTTCTCATATACATCCATAGCAGTTATGGATTCAAATTCAGAATCCATAGCGAGATGCCATTATTTCACATCTACGTCACTTACTGTCTCGGCGTATGTCCAGGGATCTAGATAAGCATGTCCGTCTCCTGGGATCAAATCCGAAGGTTCTCCCACAAATATGTATCGATCAGGTTGACGAACAACCCTTCCACTACGTTGAGGCTGTGTAGGCATCATGTCAACAGATTGTGCATTACTTGGTATTATTGCCTCTTGCACTTGTGGTTGTGGAAGTGGAATCGTATTGACATTCCTTTCGAGTTCTTGAAGGGCAATGTCTGTTCTGGACTTGTGATTAATCATATAGTCCTCTTCTAAAAATGGGGCGTTAGTGCTAATAACGACCTTCTGATCCTTAGGACTATAGAAATAACCACCCTTCGTTCCCTTTTGATACCCTTTAAATAATCTCACCTCTGACCTAGATTCCAATTTGTCAGCATCCTTGTTCAGCACGTGTGCTAGGATATCCTAAATCTTTATATGGTTCAAGCTAGGCTTGCGTCCAGACCATAGCTCGATAGGGATCTTGGGCACCAACTTGGATGGTGCCAGATAAGAAGCTGTTTCTAAGGCATATCCCCAGAACGAAATGGGCAAAGATGCATAACTCATCATAGATCTAACCATCTCCAGTAGAGTTCGATTTCTTCTCTCTATTACACCATTCTGTTGAGGAATACCTGGTTAGTCAATTGGGATGTAATCCCAAACTCTGAAAAGTACTGTTGGAACTCGTTGTTGAGGTATTCGCCACCGTGATCAGACCGCAATGACTTGATACTTTTCCCTAACTTCGTCTCCACTTCTGCCTGAAATTCCTTGAATTTCTCAAAGCATTCAGACTTGCGGTGAAGTAGGTAAATGTATCCGTATCTTAAGTAATCATCAATGAAAATGACAAAATACTCATACCCTCCACGAGCTTGAGTGGACAACGGTCCACACAAGTCAGAATGGATCAACTCTAACACCTTATTGGCCCTACTCCCCTTTGCCTTAAAAGGCCTTGTCGACATCTTTCCTTCTATACAAGATTCGCAGACTCGAGTCTGAACTGGTTGGAATGAATCCAACACCCCATCAGATACTAGTCTTTGGATCCTGTTTAGACTGATGTGACCTAATCTTAGGTGCCAAAAATGTGTTTGATCCTCTTGAGAAGATAACTTTCTTTTCTTTAGGTTTGATGGAGTGGATGCAACTAAGTTTTGAGTATTATGAAGACAGGTTATAGTATAAAGAGAATTGCTCAAAACACTAGTGCAGATAACTATATCATTTCTCATGATAGAAACATTACTACCAAAAACAATTGAATATCCATCACAATAAAGTTTCGAAACTGAAATCAAGTTCTACCGAAAATCCGGCACAAACAAAACATCTCTTAAAACTAAAATAGTGTCATTAAAGCATAACGAAAATCCTCCAACTACAACTGCTGTGACCCTTGCTGCATTTCCCATGGAGATAGTGATCTCGCCATCCCTAAGCTACCTTGTCGGCTGAAAGCCCTGCAAGGTGTAACAAACATGATCAGTTGCACCCATATCTACTACCCACGAATGAGTAGAAACAGAGGCCAAACATGTTTCAGTTACTAAAGCTAATGGCGTACCTTGGTCCTTTGCCTTTAGCATCGGACAATCTTTCTTCCAATGCCCAGTCTTACCGCACTTGAAGCACATTCCCTTGGGCTTCTTTACTCCACCACTAGGGCCTGCTACTTTACTCCCACTATTTGCTTTGGTCTTTTTGGCTTTTTGCCTCTTTTTCTTGTTTCCACCTTTCGGTGGAACAGTGGGCCATTGGCAGTGACCAAAGCCTGTGCACCATTTCCCATAACCCCTTCTGCTGTAACTAGGTCATTGAGTAACTCATTAAGAGTATTGTCTTTCTTAGCCATAACAGCATTGAGACGGAAGTTCTCAAAGGATTTGAGAAGTGTGTTGAGAATGATATCGACCTTGGCCTCGCCGTCGATACCTCCTCCTATCAAGTCAAGCTTGTCCATGAGGTTAATCACTGAGCTAGCCTCGGTCATCCGAATTTCCATGATTTGCCTCATTAAGTCAAACCGAGCAACTCTGTCTGTCTCCCCATACACCTCTTGAAGGTTCAGCATGATGCCAGCGGCATTGTCCATGGCTTGATGCTGGAGCTGCAAAGTAGATGACATAGTGTTCATAATGTAGCATTTAGACACATTATTACACTTATGCCACCTATCATGCTTTTCCCGCTCCTCGTCAGTGGACTGATCAGTAAGGGGATCCGGACGAGAAGTAATTAGCACAAAATAGTGTTCTTTAGCGATAAGAATATACTCCAGATTACGTTTCCATTCTTTATAGTTAGGACAGGTTAAAGGGTGTTGTGCGTGAATATTGATGACAGATGACAAAGACATATCTGAAAAACACATGTATAATAAACATATAAGAACACAATCACATATAATTTGAAACAAAAATATTGTAACCTTTTGATAAAACAATATTGATAGAATCCTCCAATAGCCGAAAAGATTCTACATATAAGTCACGCGGGTGGACGTTTAATTCCAATCCATGTCAACCTATCCTTTTGACAAATGAAATTAATAATTGGACCTTTAAACTAGACCATATTATTATTAAGAAGGGATTCCTAGGGAGTTGTACTTAAAATAATATCTAACCAATGACCACAACCTAACCCTTGTAAATAAATTCTTGTATTTGACACACTTACGCGGACCATGTCGCTTCCAACTTATTTAACCTTTGTTATCCCACTTAATTCCATTTTCTAGAAAACTTGTGAAAATTATACGTGTAAGCCACGCGTGTGGACGTTTACGCGTGTAACTCAATTAAAAGATTTATATAGAAGTCTCAGCTGGCAAACTTATGAATAATAAATATTAGCAAGCCACGTGTGTGGACGTTTACTAATATTATTATTCACTTTGCCTTGATACCGGTTGTGGAGGTCTTTGATTATTTTAAATGAAATAAAAAAAAAGTCGGGTTTTGCTTAGTCTTTTACTTCAAAAGGTTTTTCCATGCAACAACACGTAACCCTAAGCATAAATAAAACTAAACTCAACAAGTAAAGCATGCTCGGAGCATTTAAATATGTTAATAATACGTGATGTTCCTAGCATGATAGTCTAAGCGCAATTAATAAATCACGTAGACATATTTGACATAATAATAAATATTAAACGTCCATCGAGCGAAAATAAACGATAAAAAATAAATAAAATTCGTTCTTCGTGACTCAACATGGAAAAAATAATAAATCCTAATTATTACATAATTTAGAAAATACAGGTCTTACATCGGGCCTCGCATACTCGAGTACGGACCGGGCTAAAACGAAACATCGGGCTAAAGACAAGTTGTGTGGGCCGATGGACTGTCGGGCCGAAACCCTAGGGCCCGTACACGACAACGATCTGCAAACCCTAGCCGCCGCCATCCCTCCAACCGCAACCTGCTGCTGTCGGGCGCCGAGTCCTGCTGCTGCCGAGTGCCAGGGCCTATTGTTGTTGGGCGCCGGCTGCCTGCTGCTAGGTTCTCCACGTTTTTCGTGTTCTTCGTTTTCGATTCTCGATTTTATAGATTTTTCAACATAAATACAAGCAAAAACGAACCTATTCTAACCACGAATTTTCCCGTGGTGAATTACAATCACAACGTCAACAAACATGACGTACCAATAAAAAAGAGCCACGAAGAACAACAATAAAATAAACACACATATAATCAATAATTGAATTATATCTGACAGAGCCAAGAAAACTGATCCAGGCTCTGATACCAGTTGTAGGAATTTCCAAATTTCCCTAGGACCTTCTTGGTTGTCATAATTCAATATACACATTGTTATCCTAAACATGCATCTATTAATTTAAATACAACACATAGGTGTTTTAGAGTTGACTTGAGAATCGTGCGCACAACGATTCGATGTTAGACTCCAGAATTGACCTTCTGGACTGTATCCCTGCTCGATTCTTAACGCCGGATGAACGACGAACTTTGAGAAATTCCAAGTGTGGGAACCAACACTGCCGTCGTCGCCTTTTCACTCTCTCTTTTCTGCTCTGTATTTTTTACGTTAGACTGTTCTTTTTCACAGACTGAGAGTTATGTATTTAATACATAATAACTGAGTGTGGGCCTGGCCTGGTAGTTTAACTCCCTACTGGGCTAGGAGCCTGATGGGCTAGTCCAGGGATCAAATACAAGAAATAAAGATGGGCCTAACTATAAATTAATACTTCTATATTCAGCCCACAACATAAATATTTCATAAATATTAATTCATTCCACTAAAGAATTAATATTGACTTACCCCTTTATTACCGAATTGAGTCGGGGCTTGAATTAGCCCGCATTTAAGATATCGAATATCCATTAATTAATTAAAGCCTCTTATAGCTTAAATTAATAATTGCTTATTAATTCCTTAAGTAGTACCACTCAACTTCATTATTGTACCTGGACTTAATCAACCTGCAGGGTTTAATACAATAAACCTTTTGAGCTCCTAAGGGGATATCATCATCCTAAACGGATACGGTTACCTAAACACAAATTACTAGTTATCATATGCAAGCTGCTGTCACCCAAGATACAGAGTATAAAGAGTTAGCACTTAACTCTCACCCATAGTAAATCAAAGTGATACACAGACATGCACATATAACTGTAATCTTATTTAGGGTTTAGATTACAATAAGTCACCGAGATCTCTTGTTCTTCGCTAAGGTTAGGTAGAAGAATTTATCTCACCGTGATCCTATCAATACGTAAAGACGTACTATTATAAGTAAATAGTCAAGATAAACTATTCCTACTTGTACAGCAACCTATACCAACAACTCGTCCTAAAGTTGTCTCAGTTGTGATATATATTTTATATCTCATTAAGTTTAACCAATCATATGATCTTCTGTGATCTACAACACACCATATGATCTACTTATAGAGAGAGATATAGGGACATATATAGTGATTAATGTAAACAAAATCAGATAGGAGATTAATAGTGAATAACTGGAAACGTTGTATATAAAATGTCTTGCTTTCAGTATACAAATCCAATAGATAAACTTAGCGCTGGTCGGGAGGTAACTCCATGGTGTGTTTTATTTCTTTATTTTAATTTTTTTTTTAGTTTTTGGTTTATTTTGAATGAACTAACAATGCATGTGAAACAATTGTGTGGAAAAGCAAGTTCACAAGGCGATACGAATCCATCACTAAGTCCAAGGGGTGAGGCTCCGATCGGGCCATTTGATGAAACCCGGCCGAGTGAGTAAAAACAAAGGAAAAATAATTTAGGGAAACGTATATGACCCATCTGGGTGACATAAATTCAACCAGAGCAAGCGAGCTAATGAAGAAACAAATGTTGTGATTCAGTGCATATCACTCCGGCGAGTGAGGTTTTTGTACCCGGCCAAGTGACTACAAGAGGAAAATTGGACGAGAGGCAGTAGGTTTCACCCACTAGAGTGGAATTATTTCACCCGCCTAGGTGACTCAAAGCAAGAAAATTGAACATGTGGCAGTGCCTCTTACTCGCCCATGTGAGTTAACATCTTCCACCAGGGTGAGTCACCAAAAGATTTATAATTGCGAAGCCTCCATAAACCTTGGTTTTTGTATTCAACTCCCTTCCCCAGTTCGAATTTTCCGCCGTTCTCTCAATTTGCAAATCACTCTACCTCACACACATAAACATTCAATCCAACACACACACACACACACACATTGCACTTTATGTTTCCGGAAACGAGGCGAATTTTGAAAGCTTGAAAATGAGGCTATTCCACCAATTATCTCCGACTAGACCTATCCTATATGTTTTTCTCTCTCTTTACCTATTGATTTTGTGTTCATTATGATTACGATTTGATAATGGGTATGATTTATTTGAGGAATTGGATATTAGGCATTCATAGACTTAGATGTGCACTTGTTGTGCAATTTTATACTTTGTTTGCTTATTTGATCGAATTTTTTTGGTGAAGTTTGATGGAGAAAAGTAGACACATGTTGAATTGATAATGTGGGAAATATGTGTGGGGCAAAAAAATGTGTTTAAAGTGAAACTTTAATTGGGGCATTTTGTCAAACACCTTGTGTGCAGTTACAATTATATGCCTAGACTAGTTGTTTTCTTTGGTTTACCTTGTTGTTGAACAAAATGTTGGTTGATAATTGTTGGATACTCTATACTGATTATGGGTGGTAACTTGATTAAATGAGCTTAAATTTCAATATTTTATACAAAATGTTCGACGCTTGGCTGATTTAGAGATGATAGCTAACTATTCAGAATTGTTGTTGTGAGTGCCCATACTACTTGTTCATAGTGTGATTGTAGGTAACATCATGCCTCCTCATCAAAAGAAGAAGAAAAAGGTGGTCGAGCCACTTCCTGAGCCTATCTACGGCCCATTAGATAGTCCCTTAATTATATGGGGTTGTGTTAGACTCAGCTAGACATAAAGAACATTAGGAGAAACTCATAGCATGGAAGATGGTTCCTACCCGGTACTCCGCCAGTAACTTGACTTAGGGTATAGGCATCCGTGACGAAGTATGGAAACTCATCGGGCAATTAGGATGGAACAAGCTTATGCAAAGCCGATGGGGCACGTACCGGATCCCCACACTAGAGTTCCAAAGTACTTTGAAAATCCAGATAACGTGCACAAATAGAGATAGGTCTCCGATCACTATCACTTTTCGGTTTCAGAACACTTCCCATACACTGACCATGTATATTCAACTTACCGACCACTAGGAGCTTTGATTCACCTGCGACATACAATGAATCTACATTTTGGGGATAAATATTAGAAGCTCTTGGACTTGTGGTGGGTGGGACCAGCATCCTGAATCTGAACAAAGCTTCCTTGATTCGAAATACAATTTTATACATATTCACCGGATGATGGCTCTCAACATAATTGACTCGAGCATGAAGCTTGCAAGAAGGATGAGATATACCTGTTATGGTATATGCTAGATGGGCACGCTATCGACACAGGTGCCCAATTAGTCGGTCAGTTTAACAATTTCGTCAACCAAAAGGGCGACATATCGATTAATGGTTTGATCTCACCAATAACTTTATCTTCGAGTGAACTCTTAAATGAGATGGTCCCAATGGAGGGAGCAAAGCTTCTGACGTCGGACAATCTGGAAAGAATGAGGATAGTATATTGGGCTGAGATGGCACATATCCCCGTGCATGTGTGTCAAGAAATTTATGTTTAGTTTTGATGATGACAAAACCTCAATGTAAGGTAGGAACTAGTGCCCCATGATTTGTGTAATCATTATAATAGGTAAGGGCTAGTACTACTTAGGCAAAGTCACAACATCCACACAACAAAGACATCAAGGTTGTATGCATCAAAATAGTCCAAGGAAGCATTAAGGAAACAAAGACTACAATGAGCATGCAGTAAGGTTGCTTATGCTACTCGTAGCATACAACATTGCTTGCAGCTCGGAAGATCCAACTAGCAAGCAAGCAAGCATCAACTATGTCAACAGTGTGAAACTCAAAGTCAAACGTCAAAGGTTGATATTAAAAAATATGGCCAGTAGAGACAAGATTAAAATCTTGTACTAACTATCCAATCACGTGGGGACACGTTACATGAAATAAAATAAAAGTAACACTGGACACTAACATCAAGCCGTAACCACTCTGACTTAATCTCTGCAAAAAGGACAAACGGTTCTAAAGTTGTACGAGGAGCATTAAATGTCAACAGGGAATATATTTTCACTCTTAATAGAAGGAGATGGAGAACGAGCTAAGGGTACCGTGTTATTGAGCAACTGAAATTACATCGCAACAAGCACTCAAGCATTCTAATCCAAAGCTTCAAAGCATACAATACTATGATATTCTTAGAAGTGTTTGTGCAAAGTATGCAAGAGCGAAAAACAAGTAAGCAGCAAAGCATTCAAGTGAAGATTCAAGTTGCATCAAGACTCTCAAGTCAAGCTAGCTCGCAAGCTTTGCCCCGGTCCTAATCCTTCTCATACAAGAAAGCTTTCCCACATCTTAACTGATATTCAAGTTTAGAGGCAGCTACCAGAAGTTGAAGAGAAACTTGGGAAAATTGATAAAAATGTCCCGTAAGTTTACCCTAATTAAGAAAATGTCATTTAAGTTTGGCACTTTTTAAAAATGTCTTTTAACTTACAAAAAAATGATAAAAATGCCCCGTGACCGGCTACTGCAGGTTACCCATCAGGTCATCCACTTAATATATTATTTTGAATTAATCTAGATTGTAAAATATATAAAATATTCAAAATAAATTATCGATTGATTTAAAAACAAAAATATATATAGATATATGATTACTAAAATCTTTAATACTAAATTAATTTTTTTAATTTTATCTATAAAATCAGTAAAATTATTTTAGTAAATCTTAAAGTAACTTGTAAATTTTTAAAATTAATTTATTAAAGTAAAATTAATTTTTAGAAGAGTCTTAAATCTTAATTTATTTTATATATCTAAAAATAAATTATAGAAATGGTTAATTTAATTTATTAAAGTAAAATTAATTTTTAGAAGAGTCTTAAATCTTAATTTTTAATTTAATTTTACTTTTATAAATTATTTTACTTATTTTATTGATAAAATTAAAAAAAAAAATTAATTTAATATTAAAGATTTTAGTAATCATATATCTATATATATTTTTGTTTTTAAATCATTCTATAATTTATTTTGAATAGTTTATATATTTTACAATCTAGATTAATTCAAAACAATATATTAAAGATTTATTAAAATAATTTCTCAGATTAAAATTTAAAACTATGTATTTTTAAATAATATATAAATTTAACTATCATTTATATCTAAATTTTAATATATACATATATATATATATATATATTTAAATTTCTTTACCATTCTAATAAGCGACTAAGCAGGAAAAACACAAAAAAAGTCAAGCAAAAAACAGTTAGCTCATGGATGACCTGATGGCTAACCTGCAGTAGCCGGTCACGGGGCATTTTTATCAATTTTTTTTGTAAGTTATAAGACATTTTTAAAAACTGCCAAACTTAAAGGATATTTTCTTAATTAGGGCAAACTTACGGGACATTTTTATTAATTTTCTCTGAAAAACTTTCATTAAATTAAACTAACAGGCGGTTTTTTAACATGGAGTCTTCGTTTGAATCCAGGATTTAAAGTAGACTATGTGAACAAATTAGTGAATATTCCCTTGTGTGGGGGAAGACTGGATGTAGAAAGATTACTCCCACCTTTGAATCACTATAATATTTATGTCTATTTATATATTATCTTTTATTTACTGTTTCGGCATACTACTTACGTACCCGATTGATTTGTAAGAAAATAAATTTGCATTATTCCGCTGCATAAAATTCTACTAGAGCATTGCTTATTGTAAGTAACCAAAGACTAGGCTGCTTCGTTCCTACTATCTCAAGTTTGCTTACTATACCAGCTTTGTTTTAAGAAAAACTTTCTTGCAGTAAACAACAAACTATTTGCTCAAAGTATTTGGAAAAGAAAAAACCAGTTAGAGGTTTATTCATCCCCGTCCCCTTCCTAAACCTCTACCACTTGGGACCAACAATGTGTATCCCCGGGTTCGACTGGAGATAATTCAAAATAGATTCTCTTTGCCGAACACTGAGCTAACTACAGTGGATGGGCTTGAAGACAGATAGAATTGGTCTATATACATTACCACCCCCATAGCTTACTCTCTGCAACCCATAGAGGAAGAGGTTCGACTCTATCATGCCGAGTACTAGTAGCCACGAGGGGCACCCGTAGTGGTTGAGCAGACAAAGGATATTGAAGGAGGAGAAAGAAAATACAGAGATGCCGAGCAACGATGAGCGAGGTTCGGCTGGCGAGATACAAGCTGATGATTGAAGCATTTTTACAAAGGTGTCAAGTGTATGATGAGAGGTTTGATACCCTTATGATTGCTCATTATTCATTGATAACTCATTAGCAGTAGTATGACGTGAGGCTCGATATGCTTGTGGCTACACAATATTAAGTTGTGGCTCAGCAACAACAAGTATTTTAACAGCAGCAGCAGTAGGTCATGAACCGCTTCATGAAAGAGTTCTTTGATGAAAACCCAACACCATCACCGTCTCCTCCACAACCACGATCATTTGTAAGTGCACTAAGGCGTAACACTTCTTTTTACGCAAAACTAGTTCTTCAAATAAGTTTGGGAAAAGGGGTAGAGTGGGGACATCTTGGCAGCTGCTAAGATTTGTTTTTTGTTGCTATTTTTAAACTTGTTATTTGCTTAGTTAGTTTGCATTGTGTTGGGTAGTTTAGTTACTTTTGTATTTGAATTAGTTTATGTTAGAGTCGTATCTTATTTTTGCTGTTAGAGTCATTAACTGGAATAGTAAATATCTTGAATTTAAGGCTAAAAAGGTTGAGTGACGATGATGTGTCAATTATGAATTTCTAAAAAAATTGAACGCACGTAGTAAAGCATGGTAGGCATGTAGAGATGACATTGAGCATGCATCTTGAGTAATGATCACAATAGCCCGTGAATTATGAGCCTTGAAAAGGAACTCCCATAGTTGAAGTTACACATTGTTTTTCTTCTTGTGTGTATTATTGGTCATCATGCAAGCGTGTCTCTAGAACTTGCTGTGGTTCTTCTTGATGTTGCCAAGTGAGTGTGTGGACTTAGAAAATGATTATGCGCCATCCTTCTTTTAGCTTATTTATGAGGCAAAATGATTTCCTACCAAACTATGAAATAATCCTTAATAAGCCACATTGAGCTTTTAAGCCTTGTTTTTCATAGCCAAAATTACAAGATATATCCGTTCTCATTAGCCTTTTTCCCTTAACTGAGATTAGTTAAGAATGAAGGAGGTTGATTGGAAGGAAGATGAGAGTGAGGGGCACAAAAGTAGATTGGAGGGGATGTGGAAATAGTTGGGTGAAAAAATGTTCAAGTTTTATAGGTAAAAGAATGAGTATTTTTGTCCCCGTAAGTTTATTTTAATTGTTATTTTCTTGAAAAAAAGTTGTTTAAGCTTTATTTTTGTATGATAGGAAGGGGTAACATAAATTTTCTGAATATGCAATGCTTAATCAATGAAGTTAGCCATTATAACTTGTGGGTAATTTATAATTTTGCAATGTAAAAGTTGGGTGATTTAATGCAATATGAGAACTGAAGAAGATTTTTAGGTTACTGAGAGGTGAACATCAAGATGAAGAGTGAAAATCATTCGAGGGGTAGTTGAGGTCAGGTAAAAATCGATTAGTCCAAGTTTGAGTCACTTTTATATTTATCCCACCTTGTCCTAAAGCCGAAAATACAACAACAAACAAAGTTCTTTCTGATTCTTTGTTCACACATGTCAAGTGTGATAGATGTGTTAGCCATAGACAAGCATATGGTAGACTATACACATGAACCAACTCGAAAGTAAACGCGTCCCTACTTAAAAACTTGAGAGAAGAGCGATATACTAATTGGTAAGGATCATTCATTTAAGGTGCTAAGTCTCGAGATTAGCTAACACATTGCTAATTCACTATATGCTTAATATCTACATTGTCCATTTTCAAAATATTGTATCCTGAGACTAGATTCATTGTCAAATTTGCCTTAAAGTTGTATGTTCTTGCTTTTTATGCTTTTGTTGTTCGAGGATGAACACAAACTTAAGTTTGAGGGGGGGGGGGGGGGAGGGGGAAGGTTTGATACATGTTGTGTATGCATGATTTTAGGCTCATTTAGATGTAGTTGATAGCATTTGCATGCATTAACGGCCGTTTTATGATTGAGTTTACTATCTTATGCTAAATGACGTGTGCGCTCGTGTTTGTAGTAAAAATGCATGATTCTAGGTCTAAAGTCCATAAGGATGAAGTCTAAAAAAGAAACGAGCAAAAGGGGATGAAAACGACGAAGTTGCAAAGCTTAAAGCAGTGCACTTCACTCGCCGAGGGGACAAGTTGAAGAAACGGGCGATGAGTTCAGTGCAACTCACTGAACCAGGTGTGTTGCTCCATCTTCCTGAATGAAATGCCCAAAATAAGCGAGTAATCCAGTGCATGTCACCTAGTCAGGTAAGTTATAGCTACCCGTCGGGGTGAGCTACTCGAGTTCAAGGCTGAGGTCAATGCACACTACTCGGTCGAGAAAGTTATGTGTACCCGGTCAGGTGATGAAGTGGGCCTGCACGATATGAAATTTGTTAAAGAATGTAGTTACTTTGTTTCAAAGAAAAAAATTACAAAGGAAAATTTTACTATAAATCCTGAAATTGTAGTTATGAATTTCTAATATGTGAACATGGGGCTACAAGATATTGAACTTTTTGTTGATTTGGGCCAGCATATGAACTAAACACTGTTTATACTTAACAAGTTGGGGCCTTATATTGGGCTTATATAGGTTGTACAACTAAATTGTACACGAGGTCATATATCGATAATTAAAACCTACCCCTCTCTATCCCTCTCTCTGTATTAGCTCTTTTTATTTTCTTTCTTAATTTACCGAATCTAGCTTCACCAAACTTATATACAGTAAAACCTTTCTAAATTAGTATTGTCGGGACCGTGGAATTTCATTAATTTAGAGAGATAGTAATTAATCGATAAATTAATAATTTATTAATTAATAGAGATATTTATATTCGGCGAACTTAAACTTAATTACATAGAAAATATATACAATATTTAATACTTATTTAAACAAACATAACTACAAAATATATATACACTTGAATCTACTTATTTGATGTACTTAAATTAAATACTATGAACCTTTTTGTGCACAAACATGAACCGTACATATTCAATGAACTTGAATCTAGTTATTCAGTGTACTTGAACTAAATATTAACAACATGAATCTAGTTATTCGATGCACTACAATAATAAAAACTCTACTATATAAAAAAAAAAAAAAAAAAAAAAAAAAAAAAAAAAAAGAAAAAAGTTGAAAAAGTCATAACAATATTATAATGGTTGCTTGCCTAAAAGGTGTAAAAAAATTACCATGACATATCAAATACGTAACGCACTATGTGAGTACAAAAGACATCACCCACGTGCACCCAGAAAGATTTACAGCAGTGGCTTGATGAGAATTTTCACTTGAAAGTTAGTCAAGGTACAATATGAAACACACTCAAAATATCATCCGAGTACCTTTCGACCAACTTAAAAAAATGAGGGGATACTAAGAGACACAAACAAGAAAAATTTCTAGACATTGAAAAAGTTGTTTATGAGTGATTTCTCTAATACTAAGATCGTCTAAATATAACAGGGATGCTAGTTCTAGAGAAAACAAGAGAGGCGATGAAACTTTTATACCCTCAAAATTCTTCTAAGTCGAATAACTTTTCTCAAGGTTGGCTCCAGAAGTTTGAGTTGAGACATGGTATGTTAATCACCTATTGGATTACCCGGATGAAAATGAAGCATATTCAGAGGTCCAAAGTCTAGTAGAAATTCTCGATACTATAATTGAAAACACGAAAGAGGATGAAGCTAAGGATGATACAATAGCACTAGAACCGGCTATGCGAAATGAAGTAATAATAGCAACAACCACCCTTTGTAAGATTTTGTTGCAGTTCGAGAGTGCCACACCAGAGCTTTTGGATGCCGTGAGAAAAGATAGAGATGAAATTTGTTCTGAGTTACTTTTCAATAAAAAGAAAACAACAATAGATTCATGTTTTATTAAGCTATCCTACTTATCTTTGTAATTTTTGGAGATTATTAATTTATAATGTTTGTGTCTGTTTTGAAGATTCAGTCGTCATTGAGCTTTTCACTATTAATTTGCTAATTTCTTGGGGCTTTCATTTGAAGATCAGTGATAAATTGGGGATTGAAAACAAGTATTTTGGTACCTGATTTGTCTAGCGCATTAGTGATTTATTTGATTTACTAGATTTAAATCTATATATATTTAGATCTAGAAATTTTGCGCTTCAATTGTTTCATATCCATTTATGTTATTTCGGTCGTATCTTCATGTCAATCAGTGCTGGCTAATTCCAACAATTTAATGATATTTTATATTGTGAAAAATAAGAATTCCTTATGTCCTAGTATATACAAAGATAGACTTTGTATACTGTTTTGTCTAAAAGATTCTTCCCTAAACAGTGGTCTTTAAAGTCCATTTACCATACATAGCATGTCGTAAAATTTTCATTTATATGTATCCTGAATTTTCTATTATAGTGTTATAACACTAATAAATAGAATAATAAAACAAAGAAAAAGACATCAGAAAATTAACACGAGACTAAACTCCTTAGTCCCCTCGAACTTTATGTTATTGATAATATCGCCAAATAGGCTATGCTTTACAAGAAAACCTTAGTCTTCTATACCTAGCCTATTGTATCATCAATAACAAGCTTCGCTCAAGTAATAACTCACGAATACAAAATATCTATGAATATAACTCTGATCACTTTCTTGTATTTGATACTTATTCTGTAGGGTTGGCAATGAGTGGGCTCGGGGGCTGATGTTGGGCTTCCCATGCCCAATTACCATTCCGATTTCCATCCCGGCATAATTCCCCATTTGAAAAGTTTGATCGGGGATAGGGAATCCTTGTTCGGGAAAGAATATCTCATCAGAATTCGGGTTCCCTGTATTCTTTTCGGTTTTTTTGTTATTCTATTTCTTCCAAAAACATTTAGGAAAAAATATTACTATGATTTTAACTTCCAACACTAAGTTCAAAACAATATAATATACTATAAAGAACAGTGTCAAATGTACTAATACAATATAAATCACTATAAAAAAAATTAGTTTTCTTGATTGGCTACATCTCACATGCACTTTCACATCTTGCAAAGATAATCATGGTATTGTGATATCAAAATTCAAAAGAATTAAGCTGATATTAGTATCAAATCACTAACATAATCATGGTCATGTGATATCACAATTTAAAAGAATTAAGTTGATATTAATATCAAATCACTTAGTAAAAATAAATGAAGTTAACACTTTACCTCTTCTTCACCACCTTCAGTTATTTTAACGGGATATATATATATATATATATATAAATAATAACGGGGAATGTAAATCCCCGTCTAGCCTATACGGGACGAGCTCGGAGAGTATGATGGCCATCCTCATACCATCCCCACTCACAAAAAGTCAGAGAAGCTCGTCCCCATCCCCACCCCCATTTTTATCGGGGATTCTCCATCTCAATAATTTCGGTCCCAATGGAGATGGGTCCCCACGGGATTTGTGTTACCCCTACTTTTTTTACTGCATAAAGAATATGTAATACATAATTCCTCACATCAGCATGGACTGCTTGCTGCTCAAGTAAAACACATCTTCGGATAAGGTAAAAGGATTTATAGCCAAATCTTCTAGGTTTCCTTCCTTCATGCTTATCTTCATCAAGCAACAACTCTTCATATCTCCTAAATTGTTTCTTTTTTATGCAAGTTCTCATACCTACATTAATTAATAAATTAACATTAATCTTACAATATATATAAAGACATTCGTCTATAAATAGTAAGAGGAGCATTTTCCCACCTAAGAATGTTTCTAATTCTATTGGGTAAAATGAATTGCGAAAAGATTAAACAACAAGAGAGAGAATGACGCGCATATTAAACATGCATGTAATCAATGGTTGGTGCATCACACGCTCTGTTGCGCCGAGTAAAAGCATGGCTCGAAGATCATGAAATTGCAGCCAGGCTAATAAATGCCAGCCTATCAAAATATTTATTTCTCTTTTCTTTTTTTTCATTTTTTATTTTTTTTTCTACTAAAATTTAAATTTTGGTGACTTTTTCATGTCAATTTTGTTGTTGAAGAAAAATATTTCAAATTAATTCTCATTTCACGATCTTCAATTTGACATATTACAATGTCACATTTTTAAAAAACAAAAAACATAAAAATAAGTTTGTACATTTTCTTTAATCAAGATATCTTATTTAACCTCTTTTCTTAACACAAGAGGTAGTCGGAGGTAGGGGTGAGCCAAAAACCCCTTAGTAGAGAATATCAATTCTACCATACCTCAAACTAAAAGTGTAAGGAATTAATGAATATTGTGACAGAACATTCCAAAACTGATGCTCAATGGGACATTAATGACTACATTAACCACCATGAAGTTTGATGGTTCTCATAGGATGCATGATATGTCATTGGGATGAATACTGTAGCAAGACTTAAGTCATTGGGGGATGAGAATGGATGATAATTTATTTGTGCAGTTTATTATAAACTCACTGCCCCTTATAATGAACCATTCCAAATGAACTATAATGCCATGAAAGACATATGGAACATGAATGAACTTCACATAATGTTTCTTTCATGAGGAAACAAGCCTTAAGAATCAGGAATCTCATTCTGCTCATCTCACAATGAATCAGTGAGCTAGAAAGAAAGCCGAAAGGAAAGGAAAAGGAAAGCAAAGACTTTATAAAGTAAATGAGTCATTTGTCCAAGTCCAGAAAATAAACATGACAGTCCTAAGTGCAAGTTTTGTAAGAAACCTGGGCACTTCAAAGGGATTGTCAGAATGTAACAAATGGTTTGAATTGAAAGGTATAATAAATATTGTAGTATGTTGTGAATCAGACTCAGTCGATGTTCCTTATAATCCTTAATCACTTGATCTTGCGTCATAATGTTGGAACTAAACCTAGTCTTAAAAAATTGGCTTACTTGTGGCATAAATGTTTGTAGCACATCTCCAAAGAAAGATTATGTAGGTTGGTAAATAATAAAATTCTTCATGATTTGGATTTTACCGATCTTGTTATTTGCATGGATTGTATTAAAGAAAATAAACACACAATGAAGGGAGTCACGAGAAGAGGGCAACTTCTTAAAATAATACACACCGATATTTTTGGGTATTTTGATGTTACTTTCTTTGGAAAAGAAAAATATTTTATCACTTTTATTATAATTATTCACGTTATGGCTATATCTATCTATTTGAAGGAAATACTCATTCAATAAATGCATTAGAAGTATTTATTAATGAGGTTGAAAGAAAATTAGATAGAAAAGTGTAAATCATTAGGTCTGATAGATGTGATGAATATTATGAAAAGTAACGTTGAATCAGGGCAATGCCCAGACTCATTTGCTAAATTCCTTGAAAAGAATCGCATTTGTGCTCAGTACACTATGCCAGTTGCACCACAATACAATGTGTAGCATAAAGGCGAAATCGTACTCTTATGAATATGGTTAGGAGTGTCTTAAGTAATTCCTCTTTACCAACCTCATTGTGCATGTATGTACTAAAACTACCATGTATTTGTTAAACAGGGTTCCTAGCAAAGCAAATCCTAATATGCCTTTTGAACTGTGGATAGGTAGGGAACTTAGTTTAAGGTACCTGCATGTTTGGGGCCGCTCGAAAGTGACTAGAGTTTATAATCCACAAGAGAAGAAACTGGACTTCAGAACAATCAGTGGATTTTTCATTGATTATCCAGAAAAGTTGCAAGGGTATATGTTTTACTGTGCAAATCACAGCACAACAATTGTTAATACTGGAAATGCTAGGTTTATAAAAAATAATGAAATCAGTGGGAGTGTTGAGCCACGAATAGTGGATAATGAAGAAGCAGGGGTGGATATTCCTCTACCTTAAACTTCATCTTAAGTTGCTGTTTCTACAGTTGTTGAATCGTCAAACAACTTACAAGAATAACATATAAATGGTTAATTCCCAATAAAAAACCTGTTATTGATGAACCTGCAATAGCTAAACCACAATGATAAATAGTAAGAAAGTCTATAAGGACAAGGCAATATGCTAGTTCTGATGATTATGTGGTTTATCTACATGTGCCCTAATTTGGCATTAGAATTGATGATGATCCTGTTTCTTTTTCAGAAGCTATTAAAAGTAATAATTCTATCAAGTAGTTAGATGCTATGAAAGAAAAGTTTAAATCAATGGATCATAATGAAGTCTAGGAACTTGTAGAAATGCGAAGAATGTAAAAATGTTGGGTGAAGATGAGTCCTTAAGACCAAGTGCGACTTAAATGGAAATATCGAATGTCAAAGAATTGGCATTGACTACAAAGAGACGTTATTGTCATGTCTCAACAAGACTCATTTGAAATTATAATGGATTTGGTGGCTTATTACGTTTTAGAGTTACACCAAATGAATGTCAAAATTGCTTTTCTAAATGAAAATTTAGTGGAAGAGGTCCATATAGATCAACCTGAGGGTTTCTTCATTGAAGGAAGCGAATATATGGTATGTATACTTAAGAAATCAATATACGGACTTAAGCAAGCTTCTTACCAACAGGTATGTTAAGTTCAATGATACCAATACTTCTTTTGGATTTAAGGAAAACATTGTTCACCTATGAATATATCTGAAAGTCAGTGGAAGTAAGCTTGTTATTATGATCCTATATTGTTAATGACATCTTGCTTGCAACGAATGATCTTGGTTTATTATTTGAAACTAAGAAACTCTTCTTGGAGAATTTTGAAATGAAAGATATAGGTGAGGCAACTTATATGATTAAAATAGAAATATTTCATGATAAATCACAAGGAAAGTCAGGGTTGTCTCAGAAAGCATATATCAATAAAGTTCTAGAGAATTTATGATGGAAAAGTACTCATCAAGCATTGTTCCAATCCAGAATGGAGATAATTTCAGCATTATGTGATGTCCAAATAATGAATTGGAACGTGAACAAATAAAATATATTTCTTATGCATTAAAGTTGGTGGCTTGATGTATGCACAAACTTGTACGGGCCATTATGCTTGGCCGTTACTAAAAGCAATATAAGAATGAACCAATGGAAAACTGTAAAGAAAGTAGCAAGGTACTTACAAGGAGCGAAAATCACATGCTTACCTATTGAAAATATAATCATTTAGAAGTGATTGGAAATTCAGATTCAGATTAAGCCGAGTATGTTGATTCTCGAAAATCAACATTGGGTACTTGTTCCTATTAACTAGAGGAGCAATCTCATGAAAGAGTGCGAAGCATACTGTAATTGTTGCATCCACTATAAAATTTGAATTCATAGCATGATGTAAGGTTACAATTCAAGGTAATGGGTTGCAGAACTTTATTTCAGAACTTGGATGATGTCGACAATATTGCCAAGTCACTGAAAATTTATTCTGATAATTCCGTAACAATATTCTTCTCTAAAAAATGACAATTATTCCAAAGGTGAAACATTTGGAATTAAAGTATATTTGTCGTCAAAGAAGAAATTCAGAAACAAAAGTGTCAATTGAGCACATTAACACCAAACTTATATTTATAGATCCATTGACTAAATGATTGCCTCCAAAGACATTTATTGGACATGTCGAATGAATGAGCATTGTTGAATTGTCTTAATGAACTTATGACGTGCAATTGACACTTTGAGCTCTCTGATGTGTTGGTTCAGAAACTGAATGATATCCTATTTCGGCATTACTGTATACATGAATGTTGACATAGAGTTTGACAGGTTTTAGTTTCTAATCAAGACATTAATGATGTAGAACCGACTTGGCTCGTGTTAGTCTATACTTAATATCAACAATATGATCTTACCAATGAACTTAATACTTATCCTTATATTGCACAAATTATATTATTATTTAAACCATGGAATCTTAGTTCTGTCACTTTGGCCAAATGGGAGAATGTAAGATTATTGTGGCTCATGTGCCATATAATTAACTTATTATGATATTTTAGATATCTTTATGGTTTAATAAATAGTCTTTCGGATAAGTTTTGGTCAGTTTATATCTGATAAGAAACGATTCACGTTGATAGACCGTGAATGGATAGCAATCCTAATTGCATAAAGATTTCCAAACATATCAGGAATTGGTCCTCTCTACACCTATAAAAGATAATGATTTTACATTATTTTTATCACCTAATTGATTCAGATAAAGTGCTATGTTCTAAAAGAAAGGTCAGGAGGAAGAAATCAAAATTTTCCATCAATCAGTTTCTTGCATCAAGAAATCATCAATCTCAATGGCACATCAAGAAATCAAGAAATCAATCCATAACACCTATAGGTTAGTGCCTTTATTTTATATCTCAACTGACGAACATCATGAATTTCTAAGATCCATGTCTAATCTAATAATCTCTATTATGATGCGTGATAAACTTACAATTTTGCCTTGCATTATCCTTATTTAGCGCCAATTTTTTAATTACAATCCAGAATTTTTGCGTAAATTCCTCCTTTCTTCTTTGTATACGTGGCTCTCTTCCTTCATCCTCAAAATACATACCCATTGTGCAGTCCCTCTTCTCCCATTTTTTCCTTGCTTTATTGGATCGATGCTGCAGAGGCAAGGTAACGACGACGAGATACTCTCCGCCCATCGGATCAAACAGTGATGGTTCCTCCCCCTTTTTTTCTTTTCTGCTGAATTGTTACATTTTCTGATTGGCAGGATGGAGAGATTGTGCGTTCAATGGGATTTTTGGCGGTGGTGATTTGGAATATGTATTTAGGGCTGGTGTTAAAAAAATTCTGGGGGAAGGCCGGAACATTAGAAGAAAGAAGTAGAAGGGATAGCAGAAGAATTAGAAGAGTAGAAGTAGAAGGGTAGTGAAATTATTTTAAGAAAATTATGTGCATAAAAGTATTGGTCTACTAAGGCTTCAGTATTTATAAAACTCCTATTAGCGGTTTTTAGATCCGCTCCCATTATCCCCATGATATCCCCACTCCTCACCCATGTATACACGATTACATATTTGGATGAAAACTTCTGGTACTGATAAATTCTATCTGCTTCCATTTATTTTGGGCTCAAAGTTTGAGTCCATGATTTATTGGCTGGGCCCAAATATTGGGCTAATAATGTAAATGGATGAGCCTGTGCAGTTTTAGATAAACGGTCCTAAAAAAATGCTTTAACTTAAAAAAAATAAATAAATTTTTAGAAATGAATTTTGAAATAAATTATTGGGGCACTATAAATTTATTTGGGCTATTAAGCTCAAATCTAAAATATTAGTCACATGGAATGGGTCGGTCCAATTATATAAATATGATAATAAAAAACACATTAAATGCTTTAATACATATAAGTAATAGGCGAAAATTCCCGGGCGTTACATCCCACCCCCGTTGGGAAAATTTTCGTCCTCGAAAATTGATAAAGTACCATGATTATTAAAAATCAGGTTATTGTGCGTGCAGTTTTTCTTCACGTTCCCAACGCTTCTTGTAGACTACCCAAAAAACATGATATGAAGCGAGTATCTCTATCCAAAACAATAGATACAGGCACTCTAAGTAACTTCACAATCTCTTAGATATACAATTGAGCTTACTGGTTCATCTTGAAACTCCTTTTTACTGGGATAAAGTGATCTGACTTCATGAGTTGATCAACTACCACTAATATTGCATGATTTTCTCTTTCCGATTGTGGTAAACCTACCACAAAGTCCATAATGATGTGTTCCCACTTCAACTCAACAATCCTAAAGGACGTTGGTGTTCAACTTTCACTTGCTGACAGATAATATACTTTATGACAAAATCGGTGACATCTCTCTTCATACCGTCCCATAAAACAAGCGCCTCGAGCCTTGGTACATCTTTGTACTACCAGGGTGAGCGATATATGGAGTATTGTGTGCTTCTTCCAATATATTTCTCTTCGACTCCATAATATTGGGCAAATAAATTCTCCCCTCAAAATACAATATATTATCCTTAGACAACCTAAATATGTTGCCTTCTCCGGCAAGAACATGCTTTTCCATCTTGATTATGAATGCATCTCGAGTTTGACCTTCTTTGATTCTCTCCTTTAGAGTCGGTTGCACCATTAAGGCTGCTAAAACTGAATTCAAAGACTTTGGTGGTGTAACTACCTCAAGGTTTATCTTTGAAAATTCCTTGAGTAGTTGCTCCTCTCTAGTCAAGATACATGTCAGTTCTCCTCCTATTTTGCGGCTAAATGCATCCGCTACCACGCTAGCCTTCCCGAGATGATAGTGAATAGTACATGCATAGTCTTTCACTAGCCCCAACCATCTCCATTGCTTCATATTTAGCTCTTTCTATGTGAAAAGGTACTTCAAACTTTTGTGAGCCGTGTATATTTCACACTTACCTCCAAAAAGGTAATGTCGCTAAATCTTTAAGGTTTGAACTACTGCAGCTAGTTTTGAGTTATGAGTCAGATAGTTCAACTGATGCGACTTTAGTTGCCTTAAGACATAAGCATCTACCTTGCCATGTTGCATCAAAACACATCCCAAACCTTTCTTAGATACATCACTATAGATCACAAACTCCTTAGTCGGATTAGGGATGATCAACACTGGTGTAGTTGTGAGTTTGTGTTTTAATTCTTGGAAACTATTCTCCAACTTCTCGTTCCATAATTTTTTTCAATCAAGTCATCGGAGATGATATCTTCGAAAATCTCTCAAGTTGTTCATGCTCGGTTTCGTCCTTCGAATACACTAGTAAGTCATCTATAAATACAATGATGAACTGATCCAAAAAGGGATGAAAGACTCTATTCATCAAATCCATGAAAACTGCAGGCGCATTCCTCAACCTAAAGGGCATCAAGACATACTCGTAGTGACCATACCTCATTCGAAACGCCTTTTTCGGAATATCACTATCCTTAACCCTCAATTGGTGTTAACCAGATCTCTTATAATATTCAAGAATACTCCATAATCTCTAACCTGATAAAAAAAGTCTTGTTCTTTATCATGAGTGTAACCGACTCACAATAGTAGATACACATCCTCATTGAACCATCATTCCCTTTCACGAATAAGACTAGTGCACCTCATGATGACATGCCCAGTTGGGTAAAACCTGAATCAAGTATCTCTTGAATTTGCACCTTCAATTATTGCAATCCCTTTCGCGCCATTCTATAAGGGGATTCTGATATTGGTGCTGCTCCAAGTACTAAATCAATTGCAAAGTCCACTTGTCTATAGGGTGGAATTCCTAGTAATATCTCCGAAAAAATATTCGAATATTCTTTGACAATGGGTACATCAGCTATTGTCTTCTCTGAGGTTGTTACTCCCATTATATTCACAAAAAATCCTTGACATTTCTCTTTCCTTAACAACTTCGCCGCCTTCATGGCTGATATAACGTGTGGCTTTGCAATCCGTTTAGTTTCTTGGAAGGTGATCTCTATGTTGTCTGATGAACATAATGTTTCTCTTCTCTTCGAACAATCTATGTTAGCCTTAAACTTACTTAACCAACCCATACCTGACGTAGTTCCTGGTTCTTTCTTCCATCTCAAGTAATCCAAACATATGGGCTCTACCCTTTTATTAGGTGCATTAACCTTCTATGAGCAGTTCCAAATCACGTGACCTTCCTCCTGACACCCGAAGCATTTATTTTGTCCTTACAGACACACTCTACCATGTCTCTTTCCACATTTGGGACATGTGGGTTTTCTCCTTGCCCTCTTGGCATAGGCGGCAACTTTCCTTTACCTTTATTCACATTGTTATCACCCCTTTGATCTTGCCACTTCCTTTTGCTCAAATTCTTGGCTTAAACTGATTAATCACCCTTGACTGTGTTTGCTCTTGTTTTGCAATTGAGTTGCGGATTGAGATTAGCAGCATCCGCAGCAGAATGTTGTTTCTCCTGCTTCGTGAACTAGGTTACATGCCCTGGTCTTCGGGTTAACGTTATAGTGAGCCATTGTCCTTTCAATTGATCACCGACCATGTAGGTCATCAGATCGCGAGAAATGGGGTAGGATAATGATAACGTGTAATAATATATAATACTACATTACTACATGAAAAGATAAGCAATGAGATCAAATGAAATGATTAACTCCAAATGATAATTATCGCAAACCCACGAGTCAACACGGGCCAAAGAGGAAAGTTGAATAACAATGGTCGTGTGCTTACGTGCGGTCTCATGTGTACATGTCATGCTACATAAATATTATTTGGGTTATGATACTGCAACAATGATGAAATACATGCACAATTGTATTAAATGGTATCCTGATTGTACATTGTATTGAGTGATAACATGATTGAGTAATTTTATTGCATAATGTCATGAATGATTGAATGCAGTGAAACGATAAATTGAAACTAGTACCTTGGAATTGAGCGTCAAAGTAGTGGTGGTCGAAAACATATGGTATTAGTGATAGTAATTTCATTTTATTTAACATAAAAAGTTTAGGAGAGACGGGTCTACAGGAAAGGAAACTGCACTCTGATACCACACTGAAACAACCCGATTTTCTAGACTATTATTAACTAACTGTAAAGTGTCTAAGGTAATAATTTATTTATTTAGAACCTATTTTTTTTTCAATCAAGCCACTACTAAGGACTATCTTAACAAATATTTCACTATTACCATGTCCTAATATTTTATCAAATAAAGTATATTAAAAACAACTTTGAATAGTATACATCACTTAATGAGACTTTGAAAATTTTAAAAGTGATATCGACTAACTGCAGCAAAAAATAAATAAGAACTAATTAAACTAACACCTCCTAACATATATTTTATTTAATTGGAAATCTAGCATAAATCTTCAATATTTTTAAATAACTTAAAACAAGTAATAATTTATTATAAAGCGCCAAAAACATGGCAAGATATTTAATATATTTACTTAATACTATATTTTAAAATCAATCCATTACGAAAAGAGTAATTTAACATAAATTATTTATAATGTTGTGTCACAATTTTTTACGAAATAAAGTATAATAAAATCAATATTGAAAGTATAAAATGTATATTAGAAAAACTTTACGAGTTTTTAGAATAGAATTAAGTGATTGGTAGCGGAAAACATGAGTTGTTCAAACTTGGCACATCTTAGACATGTTTTCAATTAAAATTAACTTTCTAGTATAAAACACTAATAATTTGTTAGGTATCTAGAAAATATAAAAACTTATTAAAATATTTCTCATGTATGAACCTAACACATCAATTCACCATAATAACTTTATCAAGTAATCAATTATAATTACGAATTATATAAATTACCTTAAACTCTAGTGTATCATAATTCATAAGATCTTAACTACAACGTACTATCAGTCCAACCTTCACCATACTTTTGAAATAAAGTAATCCTAAATCATAAACACCATAGTCCATACTCAAAATAAAGGTTTAGTTATAACTTTATACCAAAATATGCTTTCCGGCTCCGCCTTTGCTTCAATTGCCCATTTCATTTCTACCTGAGGTTCAATAATGGGTTGGAGTGAGCTTCCTTCAACTCGTGGAGACATAGTTTATAATAATTAAAAGCACATAAGGAGGTATATCATGTAAAACAGTTATAATGATTGAGACATGTAGCCAAGTAGCATGTCAATTGTATTGTAATGAGACATGTAGCCTAGTAGCATGTCAATTGTATTGTAACGAGATATGTAGCCTAATAGCATGTCAATTGTATTGTAATGAGACATGTCGCCAGGTAGCACGCCAATTGTATTGTAATGAGACGTGTAGAAAAGTAGCATGTCAATTGTATTGTATTGCACATGTAGCCAAGTAGCATGTTGATAACAGTAAACATATATACAGTTCTATAAATACAATTAATTAAAATAAACTGTAAATAAACCTCCACCTGATAATGAGATGATGAGTGAAATGTAAATACAGGCAAATTAATCCATTTTCCTAGGCTTGTACTCACACTCCCTAATTCCTACAATCAATCAAGGAAGAATATTTTAGTATATATATAATATCATGTATATATAAGGAGTTTTAAATCAAATCATGAAAAGAGAGTAAATAAAATAAAATAAATAATTAAGTTAAAAGTTTAAGAAAATAAAATGTGAAAGAAAGAAAAGGATATGGATGATTGTTCGCTTCCTTAGCGTGGCAAATGCAAAACTTGAAAAAGAAAATAAAATAATGAAGGCTGATGGGTTTGAGGCTTTGAGAGAGATTTGGGTTATAAATAATTTATTTGATGGTCCCATAGCCTCATTTATAATAAGAAAAGGGTTGATTCAACTTACGGTGTTGAGGCTTTGGGGAAGGAATTTAGGGTTTTAGAATCTTAGGCCCTTGAAATAAATTGGAGTAAATTCCTCCTTTCTTCTCTGTATACGCGGCCCTCTTCCTTCATCCTTAAAATACACGCCCTCTTCATTCATCCTCAAAATACACACCCATTGTGCAGTCCCTCTTCTCCCATTTTCTCCTTGCTTTACTGGATCGATACTGCAGAGGCAAGATAACAACGACGAGATACTCTTCACCCGCCGGATCAAGCAGTGATGGTGATTCCCCTTTTTTTCTTTTCTACTGAATTGTTACATTTTGTGATTGGCAGGATAGAGAGATTGTGCGATCAATGGAATTTTTGGTGGTGGTGGTTTGGAATATGTATTCAGGGCCGGTGTTAACAAAATACCAGCGGAAGGCCGGAACATTAGAAGAAATAAGTAGAAGGGATAGCAGAAGAATTAGATGAGTAGAAGTAGAAGAGTAGTGAAATTATTTTAAGAAAATTATGTGCGTAAAAGTATTGGTCTACTAAGGCTTTAGTATTTATAAAACTCCTATTAGTCGTTTTCAGATCCGCTCTCATTATCCCCGTGATCTCCCCCACTCCTCATTATCCCCATGATCTCCCCCACTCCTCACCCATGTATACACGACCACATAATTAGATGAAAACTTTCGGTACTGATTAATTCTATCTGCTTCCATTTATTTTGGGCTCAAAACTTGAGACCATGATTTATTAATTGGGCCCAAATATTGGGCTAATAATGTAAATGGATGAGATGATGCATAGGAATGAACCTACCCAATTTTAGATAAACGGTCTTAAAAAAATGCTTTAAATTAAAAAAAAAAATTAGAAATGAATTCTGAAATAAATTATTGGGGCACTATAAATTTATTTGGGCTAAAAAGCTCAAATCTAAAATATTAGTGACATGGAATGGGTCGGCCCAATTATATAAAAATGATAATTAAAAACACATAAGATGCTTTCATAAGTATAAGTAATAGGTGAAAATTCTCAGGCGTGACAGTTTCCAATATTGCTTAGATATCCACTACATCAAGGACAACTTTTGACGTATATTCAACGGTGTTTCCTTTTGCAGTTCAAATAATGTAACATTACATTTTATAATATAATTTTGCAAGGGGTTAAATTTATTTCACTAAATGTTTGCTACACATTAATCACCATTTCAATAAAAAGATAATATAATAACTCAAATTAAATTAATTTCTCTAATATTGTTTAAACCGTGCATTGCACGAGTACTATACTAGTTAAAATATAATGTAGAAAAAAGTCCCAGAATAAATTACTTTACATATCCCTATCATATAGTATCTCCGTATTCCTCCACCTAAGCCACTATTATTATATAAATGAATAGTTGTCTATTGGTGTAGTTGAAACCAGGTCTGGGCCTTATGGCTGGGGTTAAACCAATATCCCCCACTCGTCCATGAGGGCTGAGACCCAACCCTTCGTGATCTTTTCAACATACCAAAATCATACTAATAAATGGATCGTGTGACCCATGAGTATCTCAATAGCATAGAGCTATACACTGGTTAAGGTGTACAATAGCTCAACATCAAGAATTTGAGGACAACGAACTCGCTACACCCCAGAATCATTACCCAATGTCAAGAATCAGTACGCCTCTATGTCCCTTGAATTTTGAAGGAGCATACCAGATTCATCACTTCGTTTTACATTCACTATTACGTTCCTTGAACATAATTGGCACCAGCGAATCTCTAAACTGTGACGGCAGTATTGGTCTTCCTTTGTCTTTATGTCACCTAGTCCTTCATCTAACTTCATTCCTAGACATGTCTCGCATAGCCAAATAATTTTGTGGTTATTGAGAGCATGCTAAAGTAGCAACACTGAGGTGAAGACCAAAGACATAGAAAAACGTCATAAGGACATACTATGAGGTAATCCAATCCTCTGGATCTCAAAAAATGAGAAAATAGGGATCCATTTCTCATTATCCATTTTGGTCACAAGCACATGCCATACGAAACGCACGTTACAATGTGTCATTTTTCCAAAGGAAGCATATGTCATTTACTGAAGACATTGTATAGGTCTTGGTCTAGGTGCTTTTAAGCACCTAACCTAAGTTTTCTCCTTAGATATCTTCAAGTCAATGTCTTAACTCGTGAAAACTTACATTTGGCTGTACGATGAGTTATAATTGGATAACCAGATATCCAATTCGATCACATGTTACCAAACATCCATTTCATCTTAGCATACTAAGGCAACACTCATAGAATCAACTAAATGAATTCTAGAATAGTCTCATCTCCCATGTCATTTTATGTCAGAGGCAATTGCTCGTGTGAGAGAGCCAATCAGTTCTCAACTTATCCGACATACTTTTGAATGAACCGTCAATTCATTAGTGTACATAAGTATCATAATCACCTATCACTATATGACAATATCCCAGATAAAGTCAATTTGTGATGTACTTGGTTAGTGTTTGGAATCTCTCATAAGCTACATCCCATGTATAGACTATGAGTTGCCAATGCCCCCACTGAACTACTTATCACTAATATTACTCAACCATAACATCTTCGCACTATATAGGAAGAAGCTCCAAACTTTGCTCTGATTTGTGGAAATATATACATTCACCCAATACCCTCATCTCCCCAAGATGATCTTGCCACTTTTTAAGAATGGTTCTTTAGAATAGGTACCCTCTGATCTGCATCACCGTATTGAGTATTAGCTATGTATTGTTCCAACCTAATCATAGTTCCTCCACTTAGGAGCATGGTACAATGCTACTAAGACATCACAAGAACCCTTCAAGCATACTCCTAGACATTACTAGGAATCAATTAATGCTCAATTACTAGACCCATGGCATAGCCTACACTAAGACACACACATCTAAAGCTATTTGCAGCTCTTAGTAGTACTAGAATATTATATTATGGACATCATAAACTTCTCTTTAGAAGTTATTGGACACATTGAGTGGCTTTAAAACTTTGCCTTTAGTCAATAAGAGTATTAGTGGATACATGGACGTCCACATGGAATCACTTTAAGGCTTTCACAAGTGATGCTTATTCAATCACGAGTAGTCATCTAGATGATCCCTTGGAACCTTTACTTATCCCATAAGTAGTCCTATCAGTGTCTTTCAACTCCAAGTTGTAAGACAACTTGGCTCTTATTGGTCATAATACTCAATGTTTTTACTCATTGGTAAAATTTAGATTGCAAGTTTCCTCTTGATGTTACAACTCTCAATGGTATCCGCTCATCATAATGAAGTAGCATGAGATCAATACTTTCGTATAATCTCATATACCATTGACTTGAGTACTGTACTAGGCCACAAACTTGATTTCTTGGCCTTTGACCTTAAACTTTCTTGGTAAATCAATTTGTTTATTGGTCAAATGCTCCACTGAGAAATGCAATTTCTCAACCACCTTAAAAATTAAAAATCAAATTCTAAATTAGCTAACTAAGGACGAAATGTGGTAAGCTCAAAATTGATAGGATATGTCTTCAAAAACAAACCTTACACGCTAAGTGTAACTTTCCAATCAAGTTGAGATCCACACCTCTAACAGTTTCACCATCCATTTTTTATAACTCTTGTCCACAATCTCTTTGTATCCTACATGTTAGTTGGGCTTAATTAAATAACGGTTTATTTAATTAATGGGCCGCCCATGGGGTGAGCCCAATTGAATATACCCGGATATTACACTAGACAGTCCGACTAGAATATTCGGATAAGTCCAATAGGAGAATAAGGAAGGTTTGACTCTCAAAAGAGAAAGGATTCCCTTACTCCCTTGATTGAGTGATTTACTCAATCAAGGAAGTGAAAGTCAAATTCCACTCTCCGGTAATATGAGAAAATGAATCACTTTTCACTCTCTCAATACCAGCAATAGCAAAATCTCTCTCATTCATCATTCTCCAAAGAAAAGGCAACTAGGGCTGTGAAAAGTAGGCAAAGTTCATCGTAACTTTGCCTCGATGCATAGTATCACGGCACGTGGATCAGAACTAGGTTTACGTTAAAGCACGCTTCAACATGTAAGTTATATATTTCGATTATGTGTTATGGATTTATGTATTTGTTATGAAAAAATCTAATATTGGTATCAGAGCCATGGGTTCTGATCCCGAGCGAGTGGAATGTACGTTTTTTATACTAAATTTCGTACAGATTGATGCACATATTGTACATCTAAAAAAAAATTGGGAATTAAGGGCCGAAATTTTTTTTGTATATTCTTTAATTTATGTATGGAATAACTGTAAAGTTTCATAATTTTTGGCCTTACGGATTATTTTATAAAATTAAAATAAGATCAAATTTTCATGTTTTTTTATCTGTAATTCCCATATGTACTGTTGAGGAAACTTTTCGAAATTTGGCATGATGATAGTACATAATTTTTGGGTTCCATAGCCGCTGGCCTTACATTTTTCTGAATTCGTATGAATATTTTACGAATATTTCCGCAATCTGAGAATTATTATGTGATATTTCAGATTTTTTGTATTATTTTATGGATTCTGAATTACACCTTCACTCTCCTTCATTACATGTGTTGTTCCATTTTCATATTTTTGTTGGGTAAAATATAAAATTGAACATAGTGTTGGAATCGGGAGGGTTGATTTTGGGGGGGGGGGGTAGCCGGAACCCGTTCATCGGAATCCGCCCCGGTGACGGCCCATGCGCCACACCCGCCGTCGGGCGAGAGTGGGCATTGATGTGAGTACTGATGACCAGTCAGTCGCTGAGTCAGCAGACATGGTCCAATGGACAGGCGCCACGTGCGCCACGTCAGGGATGACGTGGTCATCGCCACATTATCAGCCAACCGCCGGTCCAGGACCAAACCGGACCGGTCCAGAACCGAACCGGAACTGGTCCAGAACCGAACCCAATCGGTCCGAACCCGAACTGAATCTGTCTGAACCGGAACCGGTCCAGAACTGAATCGGTTTTCCGGACCGATAATCGGATCGTCACCGATCCATGGTCAAACCACCGCCGGACCACCGTTGCGCCGCCATCGGCGCGTGGCAGCGCGTGAAGATACATGGAGGTGCGTCCTATGTGTTTGAAATTCCACGAAAGCGTGTGATGGGTAGTCGGTCAATGTAGAGTCATGTTTTAAAGCTTGGGAGGGGCATAAATGTGTATAGAAGGACTTGCCAAGTGACTTTAATCTAATTTGTTTCATCTTTTAGGTAAATAGGCCACAAAAGTTTTTGACAAGTCTAAGTGGTTCTTTATTGTTAATGTGAACCTTAAGACAGTGGGAGGTTATTGAACAATTTTTTTTTTTTTTTTTACACTTGAGAATACTTAAATATATATATGCATTGAAACTGGATTTCTTATCTGCGTGATTATTGGTTAAGTGTTCATGTGTTTTACATTAAAAATAACTTGTTTTAACCATGTAATCCCATTTTCTCTTGGGCTAGAACAAGAAGAACTTTGACTAGAGAGGAACTAAGAGATCCCATAGGCAAGTTGGTAGAGTTCATGTACTATGAGATGAACCCTAGGCATACACTCCCTGAGCACTACTTGGAGATGTTCAAGATGTGGGCACACATACGTCTCCTATCAGCTTGGAAACAGATTAACATTCATGACTTAGAATTAGTTTCCGAAGGCTATTGGTCTTCCCCTTTTTCTGGTGACTATAAGGAGGGTTGGACTAGAGTTCATGACAGGCTTAATAAGATCAATCAGACTGCTGATATAGTTGACCATGTGTTGATTTATGGTCCTTATATGGTCAAAGAAATGGTTGAGGATTGGAAAATTAACATAGGAAAGTCTGCTTAGCTGGGAATGGGTCCCATTTTGAGATCTAATAACCTCAGACTCAGTGGGAGGCTGTCAAGGAACGGTCATACTCTGAAGAGTCGAGTTTCTGATCCTCTAGCCCATGTCATACATCATGTTGGATCCCAGAGAGATCTTTTTTTTAGATAGAGAAATATGAGAAGATCTGTAGGCTGCCACTAGATGAGATTAAGTCTAAGTGGTATGGGATTTTGAGTGGATATGATTATTAGATGTTGAACTTGTTTTGTTGGATATTTTATCCGAACATTATTCCTCTGTAATTGCTGAACATCGTTTTGATGAATGCTTTCCTTATGATGATTTAATTATTTAGTGGTGATGTGATAATTACTGCATGTTCCGAGTTACTTTGTTATTTTTTCTCTTATCTTATATCTTAACTCGGAAAGATTTTTACGTTCATGAACTGAGTTCATCATGAGGGAGACATTGAGTTTAGCTGATGATTGATAGCTCTAAGTTATTTTTCGAAGCCAAATCTACGTTGGATCATGATGAATGTTAGTTGGATAAATGTGAAAATCTCAGTACATATTTTACTTGACTAATGTTCATATATGCATTCTAGACCATGGCATCAAGGTCGATAATAGCTGATCTGAATAAGGGTGATAAGCTTAATGGCGATAATTATGACACTTGGCGTCATAAGATTTGGTATGTTCTGGACGAGCAAGAAGCGTTGGACGCGATCAATCATGTTATGGAAGACCCCGGAACTGGAACTGGAATTGGCCCTCAAGGAAGAAGGGACTAGGAAGCCTATTTAACGTGGAAAAAGAAAAATTCCACGGCTCGAGGCATCCTGGTTAGCTCAGCCGTTGATGACATGATACACGATTGTGAGCAACACCCGACTGCTAGAGATATCTGGGCGTATCTCAAAGAAAAGTACAGTGGGACCTCAGTCACTCGTCTGAGACAGCTTACTATCAAGTTTGATACTTATAAGAAACAATCTAATCATTCAATCAGACAACACATACGTGTGATGTCAAACATGATCAAAGAGTTGAAAGCTGCCGGTCATGTCCTTTCCGATGAGCAACAGATCCAGGCTTTGATTCGGTCTCTTCCCGACAAGTGGGAGCCCTTGAAGGTTAACCTGACACACAACAAGAGCATCAAGACATTTGAAGATGTTGTTCGTCATGTGGAACTTGAGGATGAGCGGCTAGGAGCTGCCAGATCCAGTTCAAGTGCTCTAGTTACTGAAGATGCATTTGTAGATCATGGAGCATTTTTAGATTATCGTCGAGTTCCAGCATGAATAAGATGGATTTATGTGGGAAATAACTCTCGAGTTGAAGTCAAGGGAATAGGGACTTGCAAGCTCGAGTTGGCCAATGGGCGGACTCTTATCCTACATGATGTCCTCTACGCTCTAGAGATTTGACGGAATCTGGTTTCTGTTTATGTTCTTCTTAGCTACAATTATACTTTGCTATTTGAGAAAAATAAAGTTTTTATTAATTGTGATGACAATGTTTGTGCCACTGGACATCTCAAGAATGGTTTTATTATTATGGATTGTGACCGAACAACGTTTAATTACTATGACAATGGTTTTTGTTATAATGTTTGTTCTTCTAGTAATGCAATTGTCGATGATAATGTTTAGCATGCTAGATTAGGTCACATAGGGCGAGACAGGATGAATAGACTGGTGAAAGAAGGGCTGTTGGGTTCACTTTCTAAAGTCTCTTTGTCCACCTGTGAACACTGTCTTGTCGGTAAAATGACTAGGAAACCATTTGGTAAAGTTGTTAGAGCTCAATTTCCATTACAATTAGTACATTCTGATATATGTGGTCCTATGAGTGTAAGGGCGAGGCATGGAGCTTACTATTTCATTACTTTCGAAGATGATTACTCACGCTTTTGTCATCTCTATTTGATTTCACACAAGTCTGATGCATTGGATTGCTTTAGACACTACTTAAATGAAGTAGAAAATCAAAAGGAGAGAACAGTGAAAGCACTAAGAACAGACCGAGGGAGTGAGTACTTGTCTGATCAGTTCAAAGAACTGTGTAGTGAAAAAGGCATTATCCGAAAACTTACTACGTCTTTTACACCACAGCAAAAATGGTGTAGCTGAAAGAAGGAATATAACGTTATTGGAAATGGTGAGATCCATGCTAGCACAAGCAATTTTACCGATCTCCTTTTGGGTGGATGCGTTGTTAACAGCCACTTATGTGCTAAATCGCGTACCCTCAAAATCAGTATGTTCAACTCCTTATGAACTTTGGAATGGTAGAAAACAGACCTAAGTAACCTCAGGGCATGGGGGTCAGCAGCTTACGTACTTGACAATCAAAGTCAGTATGGTAAACTCGGACCTAGAGGCAAGAAATATATCTTCATAAGATACAGTGAGCAGTCCAAAGGTTATGTGTTCATAGGAGAGCATCAAGATGCACACATGACTGAAATTGAGTCAAGAAATGCAACATTCTTAGAGGATGAATTTCCTAGTAAAGGCAGTATTAGGAATACAGATGCCTTATTCGATGTTGAAAATCTCTCAGGAGATCACACTGATCAGAGTCGAGAGGATCACAACCCCTTCGATCCAAGTGGGAGCGATATTACCAGGGATGTGGATCTGAATGAGAGTGATCACATTCCTATTCCTAATGACTCACAACTTCGAAAACCAACTAGGACACGTATCCCTAAACGTCACTTCAGCGTAGAAGGACATGTGTTAGTCACAACCTCAAGGGACAACGAGGAGTTAGGAACTCTATCTTTTGCATTTATGACTTCTTTAATGGACGAAGGAGAACCAAAGTCTATACAAGAGGCTTTGTCTTGTCCAGCTAAGGACCAATGGAAAAATGCAATGGAAGAAGAGCTTGAGTCAATGAGGTCAAACAAGGTCTGGGAACTTGTAGACCTTCCAGTAGGACGCAAGACTATTGGGAACAAATGGGTTCTCAAAATTAAGAAAAAGGTCGATGGGTCTATAGAGAGGTATAAGGCTCGCTTAGTAGCAAAAGGTTACACTCAACAAGAAGGTCTTGATTATGAGGAAACTTTTTCTCCTGTAGTGAGATTTTCCTCGATTCGCCTACTTCTAACAATAGTAGCAAATGTGGATTTAGAATTACATCAAATGGACGTTAAAATTGCTTTCCTCAATGGAGGACTAGAAGAAGAAATCTACATGCAACATCCAGTAGGTTTCATTCTTCCGGGCCAAGAGGAAAAGGTCTGTAGATTGAATAGGTCAATTTACGGACTGAAGTAGTCTTCGAGACAATGGTATTTGAGATTTCATAGCACGGTTATCTCAAATAACTTCGTCATGATAGATGAAGACCACTGTCTCTACAAGAAATAGTCCAATGAGAATTTTGTATGTTTATCTCTGTATGTAGATGATATACTATTGGCTGGAAATGACAAGGAGTATTTAAATACCATTAAGAAGTGGTTATCTTCAAACTTTGAGATGAAAGACTTGGGTGAGGCAGAATACATACTGGGTGTGAAAATCCATAGGAATCGTTCAAAAAGGTTGCTTGGACTTTCTACAAACCTGTGGATACTCCAGTAGTCAAAGGAGAATCACTTAGCCATGATATATGTCCTAAGACTCAACAAGAAAGAGATGAGATGTCACGCACACCATATGCCAATGCAATAGGTAGCCTAATGTATGCCATGATGTGTACACGACCAGACATATCATATGCCGTGGGTCTAGTTGGGAGGTTTCAATCTGATCCGGGAAGAAAGCATTGGATGGCTGTGAAAAGGATTCTAAGATTCCTAAAGGGTACTGCAGATTACCATCTTTGTTATCAAGGGGATAACTTGTATCTTAAAAGATACACTGATGCTGATTGGGGTGGTGACGTAGACGAACGAAAATCCACCTTAGATTATGCGTTCTTGCTAAACAATGGCGCCATCTCTTGGTGTAGCAAGAAGCAAACCTGTGTAGCATTGTCCACAATGGAAGCTGAATTTGTGGCATGTACATCTGCAGTACAAGAGGTTGTTTGACTGAGAAGGTTCCTAAAACATTTGGGAGTATCGCGCACTCCAAGGGTTGTGGCGATACATTGCGATAACCAAGCTGCGATCGCCTATTCTAAGAATCCCAAGTTTCATGGAAAAGCAAAACACATAGACACAAAGTTTAACTTTGTGAGGGATATCTTAGAAAAGAAGGAGATCACGCTAGAATACATCTCAATGCATCAAATGATAGCCGATCCCTTTACAAAACCCATCCCTGGAGATGTCTTTGCAAGGCATATTAACATGTTAAGGCTACGTTGTATTTGATGAAGATGTAATTGAACCTCATTTATTTATCATATTTGATCATTAGTGTCATATTTTTTATGTACTTGGAACTTGTTTAAATGTTCCACCGAAGATATGTTAACAAGTTATGATTGGCTTACTCACACAAGCAATCACCTCTAACATCTGGGAATGTGTGGAGATGAGATTACTAGGTAATCGAAATAAATCTGAAGAGGATTTATCTTAAACTTGTAAGAAGCCAAATCAAGGTTTTGAGAGAGCTTAAATGCTTCAAAACTTTAGTTAAGTGTCTAGTAACACTTGGACTACGATTTGTACGATATTACGGAAAGACATATGCTCTCATGAGAAGAGAAAAATATCGTAACACATGATTCATACCATGCGTGTTTTTTTGTGATCAATAAAGATAATGAGAAATCGATCCCTGTTTTCTCATTGAGTGTGAGATCCAGAGACTTAGATGTCTCAAGGATACCCTTAACCCTTCAAACTAGATCTTGAATTTATTCCTAAGTGTTGCTACTTTAGCATTATACCAATGACCATGAATTCATGCGGCAATGCGGTATATGTCTAGGAAAGCAGCTAAGGGGTAGACAAAGCTGCTAGTGAAAGGGAAGATTATCTTTTGTTTACACATTGTCTCGTATCCTTAGACCGGTCAATTATGTCAAGGACATGATTTGGATACAAGGAGAAAGTAAAAGTCTTATATGTTCACATAAGGGACAAGAGATATAATTATTAGTGTAACTAGAAAGTTATCTGGGGTACCAGACGAGTGATAAGTGGTTTTGGAAGCCGGTTGAGCAGCTATAAAACCTTAACCAGTTGAATAGCAAGAAAAGCTCATATACTCGCAGGATCACACGACCCAGTTGCCTGTATGAAAGAATAATGTATGTTGAGGAGATAAAGCATTGGACCCACCCGCATGTGCGAGTGGGAGATGTTAGTTAGGCTTAGTTAAATAACTGTTTATTTAATTAATGGGCCGCCCATGGGGTGAGCCCAATTGAATATACCATGATATTACACTAGACAGTCCGTCTAGAATATCCGGATAAGTCCAATAGGAGAATAAGAAAAATTTGACTCTCAAAAGGGAAAGGATTCCCTTACCGGATCAAAACTAGGTCTACGTTATAGCACGCTTCAACATGTAAGTTATATATTTCGATTATGTGTTATGGATTTATGTATTTGTTATGAAAAAATCCAACACTATAGAATATCAGTCAGTTCCCGGACCTGGTTTCAACTACACCAATTAGACAACTATTCCTTTGCTTTCATCCATTCATCCATCCAAGAATGATACAGAGTCCAACTCTTTCTCAAATTTTGGAGATCCCTGGTCAGACATGCCTTGGAATCTCATAGATTCAAGCATGCATTTTCCCAGTACTGTTCCAATTAAAGATTCAAATAGATCCTATTGTCACTGAAAATTAACCCCCACTAGAAGCTTATTTTATGATATCCTTTTGAACTATTCATAGTTAAGTTGGATGCAGATCTTCATTTGAACATTTCATAGAAATATCTCCAAAATACTGGGTTTTGTGATTGTAGTTCAGTAACAAACTTATCAAATGTTCATCTGTCAACATATAACCTTTGGACTGACAGAGTATCCCCTAAGGATACATTTCCTCTATTGAGGTTTTTAGCTTTCCAAACTTAACTGGAGAATATCATTAGCCTGAGCAATTGATCCCTAGGATCCTCATTGACGCCTAGAACCTTCATTTGCTTAGGTTCGACTATCTATAAGTCTAAAAGCTTACGAGATATTTAAGTTACTAGTCCTATGAATACCTTGATTCAAGGCATAGGTCACAATCAACGTTATTTTCTAATGAAATAAACTATTTGACTTGCACTCTCAAGGACCTAACATTTATCTAGCAACATCTTTCCCCCCTCACCACCACACAATTTTGTAAAAAAACGTGTGTGAAGAACGAATGATTGCTTGATAATGTCTCTGTTACATTAATCATAAAATAATCATGAGATCTCTCATGCCTGCAATTAGTCTAAGAGCACTTATGCCTTATTCTTTTTATCGTTGTCTTAAACACTCTAGTCTCTGGACTTTCTGCGAATCAAATGAAATTGACCAATTTGTGTGACCAGTCCCCATACGTCGTTGAATCGAAAAACATTATAATGAATTAATCACAACAGAAAAAATTATCTTAATTATTTACAAAACCTTTCAAGTGTTGATGATGAAGCGAAACCAAAAATCCCCTTGGGATTAACAATTGTGGAAAAAATAATCCTCGAATATTTCTCCTTAATTAAAGCCTCATGTTATACCTAATATAAACTAGTCTAGTGCACTTTTGCACTAATCAGTCCACTTTCAAAGGCATACACATCTTTACTTCATCCAACAACACGAAACAGTCTCGACATGTCCATCTACAATATTATCTTAATGTTTATTAATCAATCAATCTCTCATTATCTCAAGTTAAGTCCAGATCTTAAAAGAACTACAACTGAAACCAAAATTCATCCAATTTCAAGATTCTTAAGGATAATAGACAAGTAAACTTTAGGTCATCATGCAATTCCGAATTGCAAGAGATTAAACCTAATTTCAACTTCGGCATGTTGCAAATCCTATTTGCAGTAATAAATGCTTATGTTATCAATTATGTCATAGATTCATGTGTTCATCCTTATAATCTTATGAAAATAGACCAAAAAGGTCCCCGAAATTTCTAGTTATAACATTCATCTCCTTAAATCCTTTTATCCAAAGTAAATGAATTAATTCACAAGATTGGCATTGTCTAGCATTTGCAGTCATTCAAGCTGAGTGTGCACTATTAGGTGCTTCTCAAAAAGTGTTCAGGTATCTAGTGCCACACTTAATGAATACTGCTACATGCTCAACTTTCATTGTCAACTCATTTGTCAGGTGTGTTAAGAACTAAGAAATACACTTTGGATTAGCATGATTATGTGCTTTTCCAATTGGCTATCGTACATGTCTTGAGCCAAACACATTACACTACATTTGCCCAAAAATATGTGTTTCCCAAAATGACCCATTTGTCTATATTGGGAAAAGTTTTTTTCTAAAATCACTGTTAGTATCTTCCCCTTTGATCACATCTCTTATGTTTGGAATCTAATTCTAAACTGGGAATATGTAATTGACTAACTAGAAGCTTTAGCCACTTAGAGTCACTAGGCCTCCCAGAAAATCCAAGTCACCCCAATGGACATGATCGATTTTTAGATTCCCCCAATCAGCAAGAAGATACTAGACTCTAACTTAAGCCTTAATCTATTGTTCACAGAGAACACTTGGATTATCAACCTTTGACTGTTCGTGGTAGAGATGCCAAACTTTTACTCTGATATACCCTAATATCTTGAGTTAAAGTATTTTTCTCATTAAATAAAAATGATTACCAAGCACAGTGTCTGTTGATCATCCAAGGTTTCGTCGGTAGAGGAATCTCCTTCAATTTCATACTACTAGAACCGTTTTCGGCTTCTTCTCTGTTCCAAAACTAACACCCTCCTAGGGTTAATAGGATTCACTTGAAACCATTCAAGACTATCTCTAAGTCTCGTACATATCTAATTGTTATGACTTCATATTCATAGGCATCTCACCATTTACTTATCACTAAGGACAAGGTTAACTTAGAAGTAACTAACTTATTGTGTTTTATGTCATGGTCTACATGTAAGGGAGTTGAATGTACAATCATGTGCTTACTAAAACTAGATGTACACAAGATTTTGTTTTTAGAAATAACATTATGATAATTTAACGGAAGGTATGACCTCGAAAGTTCACTATGTTACCAATCATCACCCATATCAAACTGTCACATTACCATAACTCAATCTTAAAAGGAAAAAAAAATCTTCCTGTCATGGGTGAGAATGCAAAGATTCTTCCAACCCACAACCCTCACTCAAGTAACTAATCATGTTCTCAATATGATTTTGCTATGTTGATCATACTCAAGTTGTACAAACAACAAATTGATCACACATAATGTGAGGTTCAACACACAGTTGAATGTCAAGGATCATAATATATGCATCGTCCATATGATTGGAAATTATGTTTGAGAGCAAATTAATGTTCTTAACTATCTCATTTATGATAGATGACATTCTTTGACATGCTTACGAAACATTTCTCAGCTTTAAACACACCTTGTATCAACATCGTAATAAGGTCCATCTTCATCCATCGGCAGATCTAACATCTATCTGAATGTTGACTTGGCCCTCTGATCAGTTTTGATCTAAGCCTAACACTTAGTCAACTTAAAGGCAAGTCAACCAACTCAATAATGTCGAACAATAGAGGTGGTTTTAGATTAGATATATCCAATCAATAGCCGTTGTAAACTTATTCATAACATTTACTAAGGAACATGGGCAATAATTCTATGTGATTCATTAATCATCGGTTCCTCTTGAACGTAACAATTTTAAGGTCGGACATACACTTCGAAGATTTCTCTTGAAAAATATTCACTACTACAAAAACTGTTAATCACAACGCCCAAATGACAACGGTTGTAAGTATAAACCGTAGTCTTTTAGCGCTCAACCGTTGTCGTTATCTAAACCGTAGTGAAAATAAATATTTTAACGCTAAAACACAACGGTTTAAATAACCGTAGTTGTATAACAGTAGTCGAATGCTTAATTTTCCCTAAAAGACTACGGTCAATATTTTCGTTGTTAAAAGACCGTTGTCAATGTAATTTTTAATTAGATTACATAAAAGAATGATTTTTTTGTGTGATCAACGACAACGGTTATCCTAACCGTTGTTACTTGAGCGTTGTCGTTACTTAAAGTTAATTTCCTTAATTTTTTAAAATACTTATTAACAACATTAAAATACTTTTTAATGTTGTACAATTAAAAAATGTTTATTATAATTATTTTAAAATGTATTTTCTTCGATGTCTACTATTGGCCTATCTACTTGAATTTAGTTGTATATATTTTTTTTTTTTGTGTACACAATGGTAATAGATTATTGTTTTATATTAATTTCTAGCTATATATTTAATTTGTGTATAATTTAATATATTTTAAAATCTTAAAATTTACAAATAAATATTAATTATTTTTAATATTGAGATTGTTTCGGAATAACAGCTGATCAATGTGACAATAGTTTGGGCCAACTAAATCGAACACTATGAAAGGATGTTCGGCCTAAATCGGTCGAACTACAGAAAAAGATGGAAAAAATTATTATTTATATTTATATTTAAATTTCTGTAAATGTGATTAATTGAAAGATATCATACAATTATTTATTAGCATAATCAATTATACAATTGAATGAAAATTAAAATAAAAAAATAAAATTTGGTACCGATTGAATTTTAGTGGGTAGTAAGTATACAAAAGTAATGCTAATTCTTTTCTCCTTAGCTCTTCTCCATTCTCTCTTCGCTTAGTCAGTAATTGAAAAATTGAAAATGAAAAGGATTAAAATTAAAAGGAAGAGAGACGTAACTTCTGTTCTATTAGTTTCACTCTTTCAGCCCTAATCGGAGGAGCTCGTTCTCCGGCAGTCCACCACCACACATCCGCGTCTCAGTTTAGCCAATTAAAATTTAGATTGTCCAGTGACAATGAAACGAAGATGCAAATCAATTATTAAATACCCGCTCACAATAGCATGCGGAGACATCGCTCGGAATCGAGGATTCGAGAAGCCATCTGGTATTATGATCTCTTTTGGAAACATAGTTGCTCCATTTCTTACTGAATATTCACTCAGTTTGGTGCATTTGATCGTTCATCTGGATCTTCATTATATATGGCGCCGGATTTCATTTAGCTCTGTATTCATGCATGCCCGAATGTGAAGTGAATTGTATTATTGTTTTTATAGTTGGTCTCATGTTTTAACGTGGCTTAACGATTTCCTGTAGATATGAGAAAGACGAAAAGAGTGAGATTTGATGATACTGAAATGGATGATGCCCCTGTTCATGCTTCTTCTGGTTATGGAGGACGTGAAGCAACTCAATCACCTAGATGTCAGTCCTTTCTTATACTGGCTGCTACTTTCTTATTTAGTGTTTGCTATACTCTTCATAAGATTTGTTACATCTGTAGTTGATCACACAATATACTGTTTCTCTTTCTCTTTCTCCTTTTCTTTTTATTTTTTTCTTTTTGGTGTTTGTGTGGGGGGTGGGGGTATTGCAAGTGGAGGCCCCAAGACTTATGGATATGCATATTTTAAAAAAGTGAAGTATGATCCTGTTCATGGTCATTCTCATGCACTGCATAAAGAGAATGAACAATTGAAGAGTTCCAAAACCACTTACCTGAGTACAGATAAAATCTTTGGTTCTAACTATAAGTGAGTTTCCGGCTTTATCAATAAATACATATAAGTGATGTGGCTTTTTTAGACCAGAAACAACTATAGAATAAGCATCGAGGTAGCATATCGAATGGAGCGCAATTGGTTGGCAAATCTATTATTGTTCGCTATTATTGTTCGTTAAAATCAATTTGCAGAAACTTCTAGTGCTTCTAACAAGCTTAAACCTAGCACGAAAGGCCTCAACGTCTCCATCACAGAAGAAAGCGCCAGTCCATCTGACTGTAACCTGTTTTTTTCACCTAATGTCAGCGAACATGATGAATCACATCAGATAAGAAGTGGAGGTTTGTTGGTTTGAATGCATTTTTATGTCACTTTATTTATTACTTTCCAATTACAGTATGAATTGATGCAGAGCTAACTAATCAAATCAATAAAAGGGCATCATTGCTCCCCGGGAGTGCTACACCTGTTGGACAATGTCTGTTCTCGTCGCCTCTTATTAAGCATCAGAAAAATCAGGTTGGCTCTGTGATTAGGCATATAAAACTCTTACCATCTTGCACTTATGATGCTGGAGATGTCACGACCAAGTAGTTCGTTAGATCTCCTATGTTCTTTAATGTGTTTGGATACTCTATAGTAGTATATACAAAGCAGATAAGTTATGATACTTGGAATTAATGAATTAGCTTCACTGGTTATACGAAGTTGGATCTTGTTATATGTTCTTTTATATCTTTGAACTAATATTTTAGACAATAGGTAATGTGAAAAGCTACTTTTATTTAGAATGATGGAAAGGCTACTTGATTATCAACAAATTCCATGAATTTTTTTAATCAGAACATTTTATGTCTGGCATCTGTATTTTCAATGATGTGTAAGTTTTCTGATTATTTATCATCTTTTCTGTGTGTTTGTGTGTTCTTGTTTGCTATTTAGTCTGTGCTGCTAATTTCTTGGACACCCTCTTTGATTTTGTAATTTTGATTTACCATGTCCAGAGAATCAATGCGGTGTGAAAGGAATCTTTTCCAAGAAGAGACTCAGATTACGCCAGTTGGTCGCTCATACAAGTTCTGAAGCTAAGAAGCTGCATTCCGAGGGGTCAGATATATATATATCAAATGCATCTTTCGTTAGCATAAGAACAAATTCTTTTTCTTGATTCATTTTTCTCTCAGGTTTGACTTGGTTTCTTGGCTCCTATCCTGGCTGATCCCTGAGGGCAACGAGAATAATGTATGATAGTCTAATTTTTCGTCGAAGGGTTCACATGTCCATTACTTTGTTTTTGATTTAATGTTTATTTCCAGGATTCATCAAAAGGAGATGATAACAATACCAAGTCTCCCACAATTCATGAGTCCAATAATCTGGAGAATGGACTTCATTTGTCTCGTAAAAGAGACGGGAAGAAGGATCTGCCGGAACATTGTTCTGGTCAACCAAGTGACATTGTACTCACAGAATGGGGTAGCTTTGTTCCTGGACTCTCATCCTATTATCACAGAAATATTCATCCGCAGGATGAATCCATAGATGGTGATCAATTTTCAGAAAGTCGTGTATGCAGAAGTTCTGAGACACGGCACGGTTTTTCTTTCTGCTTACCATATGAAAGCTACAGATCTTCTGGTTCTTTTCATTTCAAAGATTTGGATGAATTTGGTTTCATTTCAAAGATTCGGAAAAACAATCAGTGTACACTTTATTGTGAACAGTCACCTCACTTGGTCGAATCAACAAGATGCAAAAGATGAACTAAAATGTTTGCCAAAGAGTTGAGTGCAATAAATGCGACTAGATGGAATGATGGAGTATTGTATTGCTGGATTTTATGGCGCATTTTCTTATTCTTGTTGTGTTGCATGGTAGAATTGGTTCTGCATTGCTTGGAGATTGCTAATTTGCATTATTATAGATTTTTTATGATTTGCATCAGGCTCTGGATCTGCATCCTCATTTTGTGATCTGCTTTTGAAAAGCTTCAGGGTCTGGGAGTCGAGCCATATGGTGTGGGATATGCTGGCATTTGTTTATTCGAGAGCTTCCATGGTCCATGATGCCCTTTTGGTGCTGTGCCAGATGAAGGACTTAAGTATTCAACCATCAATAATGACGTATAACAGTTTATTGCACAACTTGCGGGACAGCGATACCATGCTAGATGTTTATAGAGCATTTGAGTATGCTTGTGTTGTGTAGCTTTATACACATATATAAGATAATAGGATCTCTACAAGACCTCATAAGTTTATCGTCATTTTTTTTCCCTAGGTAATGTACAGCTTTTACTATAATTTTATTGCTTTTAATCTATCTTTTTCTTATTGATCATAACATTCTTTTCTGGATTTTGTATGTGGGCCAAGGCTTATCCAAGTCCAGGAGATCCCGATGATGATTATGTCGACTAAGAACGTTTTGGCTCGAACTGATAGGTATCATCTTGTGGATTTTTCTTCTTAAATTTGTTTGGTGTGATGCAACGGTGTTATATTTCATTTAAGGATTTTATCCCAATTTCATGTACACATGCTTCGATTGTGATAGTGAAATTACTTATTAGGCCAGTATTTGTGTTTAGGATGTGATCTTCTATAAATTTTGTGCATTGTTCTTGCGCTTGAACAATAGAGAGTTTTGTTCGTATCTTATGTTTGTTGGACAGTCTTTGACCTCATTATTAATATTAATATCCTAAAAACTAGTAATTAACTGCTGAAGATCAAAGTCTCTACTCTCTGATATATTGATCTTGATTACTGAAAGAATAAAGGTCATGTGGTCAGTTATCTACAAATAACAGGTTGTGGTTCTGCTCCTGTTCAAGGTAAAGTCATTTCAGCTCTTATTATTATAGAACATGTTCACTTTATTTCACATAATATTTCAGTTTTCTTGATTTGTGTTCTAGTCTTCTTGTTGCTCGTTCATCCCCCTTGATAGTATGTTTGATCTTTTACCATATTAGTATCACTCTAGTTCTATATTCTGTTGCTACACCATCGATTTAGACACTGCATTCGTTCATTTTATTGAACAGTGTCATTCTAACCTTCATGTAAAGGATAGTGAGGCAGAGAGAAGATGAGACACTCGAATGTTTGGAACTCTCACCCAAAGAGTTATGGCCCTGGATCTCTCACTTGGTACATCCCTACTTAGGTGCTAAATTTCCCTTGCTTGTCTCTGCCTTGTTTTATATGAGCTCCGCATAATCCTGCCCAGGCCTAACCTTGTACTTAATATTTTTTTTACTATTTTGTGTTGTAGATATTTGGATTAACAAATAAATTTTTGTGTTTAATCCTATCTTTTTTGGTGTTTTATTTTTGCAGGATAACGAAAGATGATTCAAAAGAAAAGTTGTGCCTCTGTAACAGATTTAAGTATAGAGAAATTAATTTGTAATTTTTTTTCTTTTCTAGCTTTGAGACATAATGTAACTTTGATATTTAGAAATAATTTTTTTTTAATCTAAAATTTACTCTTTCTTATGTGATATGTTATTGCACATAAATATTAATTTATGTTATATACATATATATACATTTATATATAAATTAAAAAAAATATATATATATAAAAACTATAAAAGAGCATCATCTACAACAATGGTTTATGAAAAAGAAAAGACAACGGTTGATAACCGTAGTTGTTAGTATATATTACTACGGTTCAGACCGTAGTCAATGGAAGTTCCCAACCGTGATCATACATACCGTAGTCGTAGATGCTACTAGTATGACAACGGTTCACAACCGTAGTCTTTAAAATTAACCACTACGGTTTTGAACCGTAGTTATTGGTAGAGGGTCTACGACTACGGTATGTACTACTACGGTCGTTGTATGTCTTCAACTACGGTTTTTGACCGTAGTGTTAAACGTTTTTTGTTGTAGTGATTGTATTATTCTTACACCCCATCCCAATTTCTAGACTTTTATTAAATTTTGAGGTGGATTCAAATTTTCAAAATTCGAAATCCATAGAAAATAATCAAAATCACAGAAAATAATTCAATTTTTTAAAATGATTTATTTTTTAAAAAAAAAATTAAAAAAATACTTAAGTCATAAAATGACTTTTCACAGATACCTCCACATATTTTAAACGAAATTTTAGAGATTTTAAAATAATTTTTCAAAATAATTTTCAAATAGTTTAAATAAATTTTTAGAGTTTAAAAGATAATTTTAAAAAATTCATAATAGTTTTATGATTTATAAAAAAATAATAACTTTTTATTTTTCTTGCTGAAAATGATTTGATTTTAACTTTTTTATAAAAAAAAATCAATTTTTTAATATATTTTTAGCATGTTTAAGTTAATTTTCTGATTTTTAAATGAATTTTAGAATTTAAAATTATTCTTTAGATTTTTAAACAAGTTTATGTTATTTAAATATTTTTTTAATATTCTTTTTTTTTTTGTTTGCACTTAAATTGTTGGCAGAGATTGCAAAGGTGAAAAAATATGTAGTTCAGGTTGTGATGGAAAAAAAAAAAAAAAGAAACTGAAAAAACGCGCATACTACTACATGTTGCAAAATGATATGAACCCAAAATATAAATAATGTAAATATCGATTTCTCCCACGTGATATATGAATTTAATATAACTTACTTTTTATAAAATAAATTGAATTGTAGTATAAGAATATTAGCGTTTCTTTTTTTTTTTTCTTTCAAATTTTTTAAATATTTTAGTTTGTCCAAATAATTTTTCAAATTTGAATTATAACTACTTAACTTTATTTAAAAAAAATTAAGGACAAATTAGGAAATTCAGCCTATTTTGGGATCTTAATGGCTACCAAACATCTGATATAATATATGACAATGAGAAAATACAACCTACCAAACTCAAGATAGCATTGTTTATGCTGTTTGGACTTGATATGCTATCTGTGATAGTTTATACAATGTTAACCAATATAGACTACCAAATGAGCCCTTAATATAAATAGCTTAAAACCACAACAAATAACATGTTCAGTAATTGATAAAACCTGAAAAATTCAAACTAATATTTTATTTTATTTTTCCACCCTAACAAGTGAATCAGCAGAAAAAAAAAAAAAAAAAAAAAAAAAAAAAAAAAAAAAACGAAAAATTGATGTCACGTCACAAAAAAAGAGCTCCACCTCATTAATGAACAATTGTGTCACAGTCTATAGCCGGTAACGAGGCATTTTCACCAATTTTTTGTAAGCTATAAGACATTTTAAAAAGTGGTATACTTAGTGTCCTAGTTTTTAAAGACGGGAAACATACTAGGCATTTATACCAATTTTCCCGAAAGTAAAAAAGACAGCTCACAGGTGACCGGCTGGTTAACAGCCTATAGCCGGTCACAGGGCATTTTCACCAATTTTTTGTAAGTTAGAAGACATTTTTAAAAAGTGGTATACTTAGTGTCCTAGTTTCTAAATAGGGAAAATATACCGGGCATTTATACCAATTTTTCCTAAAATTAACACCTAAACATAAGATAATTAACAAAATTAAGAAAGATATTTAAGATTATGAAATATTAATTTAACGTATTAAACCCGATTTATTCCCGAATAATGTGCCGAATTTGGTCGATTGAACGCTATTTTCCCAATATTATCCGCTTTATTCACGAATGAAACTCGAACTACGGATAATTGGCAGTATCAAATAATACCTGAATCCAAATTTTGTTACTATGCTACTAAGTGATTTATTGGAACTACAACTACATATAATATTTTTAATTTACCATATTAAACAAAAAAAAAAAGGTAGTAATTTCTATGCATATTAAATAAATTTCTTCATTTATGTAATTAAAGCCTGAAGTTGACTATCTTTAAAAGATGAAGAGCATAATATCTGACAAAATTAAATAACAAAATCTTCTCTTTATATTAGGGGTGTGCATGGTACGGTGTGGATCGGATATTTGAAAATATCCAGATCCATATCAAACTTTGGTTATTTAAAAAATAAGTATCCATTACCGATCCAAAAAATCGGGACGGTATGGTGCGATTATTTATTTTTTCGGGACAGTTCGGTTCAGAATTTCGGATCTAACGGAACAGTTCGGTTTTGTTCGGATAATCGGAGATTTATTTTATCTTTTGAATAATAAATTCAATTGAATATAATATATTGACGTCTAACTAATATAAATAATTTTATTACATCAAATTTGTTTCCAACTAACTAACTTGTGTTATGAAAATTATATGATAATTAAATATAATGTTTTTAAAAATCTATGTTACATAAAACAAACTACAAAATTATGAATAATTTTATTTTTAATTCTTATTTAAATTGCTCTGTTAGGATAATATATTTTTAAATTTATAATTTGTTATTTTATTCGGTTATTCGGTTCAATACAGTTCGGTATGATTCAGTACGGTTCAATACGGGGTTTCGGTTCGGAAAATTGAGAAATATCCAAATCCGTACAAAAAAAAAAAAAAAAAAAAAATCGGTTCAGTTCGGTTCAGAAAAAGTCAAATGGTCAATGGATTTTTTCGGTTCGGAACTTATTCGGTCCGGGTTTCGGTGCGATTTCGGTAATCTCCAAACTCCGTGCACAGCCCTACTTTATATAGATATGTATATGTACGTGCCAATTGAAAATCAACTGGACTAGTGCACATATAGAGGTCATAGAAGGAAAAAGATGGTCCAAAATATAGATTTAAGGGTCCGTTTGTTTATAAATTATCAATAGCAATGATAATATGTATAAATGAAAGGTCAATCATACTATGGAATAAGATGAAATGAATTTAGAAAAATGAAGTATTGATTAACTTATTCTTTATGAATCAAACACCATAAATAAAAATGGATCTTCATTCATTTCCATTCCCCACACCTAAACATCCCAATCAATCAGGTCCTAAATACTTTTGATTATTTCAAGCAGTCAAGAGTCAATTTTTTTTAAAAAAAAATAAAAAGAAAAAGAGTCAAAAGTCAATATATTCTAGTGAGTTGATCGAATTAGTCCAGAGCCGTTGTCAATAACACACATATAACAACTTCGAGAATTCGAATAATTTGTTACGGACGTTGGCGGCTTGAAAATACCAAATCAGATTCATACGTTCACATTCATGCATTAACGATATTTTAGGATCCGCTTGGTCGGAGAATTTAGGGATAAAGAATGAAAATGAATGAGGACTTATTTTCATTTATGATGTTTAATACATAATAAATAAGTTAATCATTACCTCATTTTATTAACAACTCCCCCCATTTTATTCCTTTATATGATTAACCCATCATTCATATCCATTATTATTGTCATTGATGATTTGCAATTAAGCGGACCTTAGTTTTATTAAAAAAAATTAGTTCTAGAGATTGAAATAAGGAAAATGCAAATTATACATACCTTTTGTATATTTTAGTTTTGTTAAAAATTTCACCTAATATCTACTCTTATATTAGTTCTTTGTGCCAACAATCTCCATTTAATAGGGGTGAATATATATCAAAAGAAATGAAAGTGCAGGGTCAATAGTAAAAAAATTTAAAAGATATGGAGTAATAGTTAACTGAACTAATGAGATTTTCGATTTTCAAGAAAGAGTTAAGGAAAATAAAAATAAAGGAAAAAATGTTGAAAGACTAAAGTCTTGATATAAAAAAAGTATAATAAATGGTCCATTTCGTCCTTAAAAAGATAGTCACACTTTGATTTACACATATATTAATAAAACATCTTTAATGTTATTGGAAATGCAATATTTACTATACCCTTGTTTATTATAGATTACATGGAGAGATTAATAGTTCCAGCAAAGGTTTTTATCGGTCAAGGACCTGAAGATAGGTCAACTATCAATTCAGGGTCTGAAAGAAAATTTCTATCAATCTAAGGCCTAAAAGATTTGAAACTATCAATGGAAAACACATAAGTCTAAAATCATTAAAGGGCCTGTTTGGAAAATTGCAAAACCCACAAAATAAAATTACACAAAATAAAGTTGTCTCGAAGTAATAAGCAGTGGAAATATATGTCAAAAATATTTTCCGACATTTTCTAAAATTTGTTATTTTTTTGAATTTTCTGTAGTTTCATAAATTGTTAGTTTTTTTTTTCATTTGTTTTATTAAACATCGGTAATTTCTTTTTAAGTCATATGCAAGGAAAATAAATATTTTTTGAAAAAAATATGTAATTTCTTTTTTGAGTTAATATATTTAGATTTATGTAAACATATCTCACTAAAATGTATTTTTGTCTTATATAAATACATTTTTTTTTGTTAATTTGTATATTTTAAAAAAACATTGCAAATTATTTAATTATATTAGATATATCATATGATAATTTAAAAAAAAAAACGTAGTGAAAGACTTTTGACGTATATTTCCCTACTTATCACATCGAGATAAGTTTATTTCTTGGGTTTTGCAATTTTTCAAACATGCCCTATAATGATTTTGGATTTACGGGTCTTCCATTCATAGGTTCAAATCTTTTAGGTCCTGGATTGATAGAAATTATCTTTCAGGACTTGAATTGATAATTGATCTATCTTTCGGATCCTTGACCGATAAAAACCCTTCCAAGAAACATAAAGTGAGAACATTTTAGAAAAATTGTATGATCTATTTTTAGAATATGACTATAATTTGAGACAACCAAAATAGAATGTGAGACTATTTTTTTAGGATGAAGTGAGTATTAAGAAGCAAGAGTAAAACACAAGTCCAAGGTCCAAAATATCGGGAATCCTTATAAATGCTCTTTAAAATTCGAATAATAATAATTCATGATTCTTAGGTGACTTGTCTTCTAAGCCTAACTAGTACTACTCCCATGCGATATTATTTAAAAATGTAAACATTGTCCATATAAATAATTCAAAAACTTAAATTGATTAATAAAAAAAAATAAAAATTGCAGCTTACTAGGTTAAAAAATATTGCATTAAGAATCATCAAGTATTTTACTCCGAGAGAGGGATTTACATGCCATTAGTGATCATTCCCTTATAGCTAGCATTCGGTTTAAAAATTAAATCAGTTGGGACAAGAATTGGTAAGTTCCCATAATTGAAAATCATTAGCATAGATTATTCTCTTTAATTGTTCTTAAACCCAAATCATTTGCTCATCAATTGATCTTATTAGTTTTAATTAATTGTTTGCTTAATCTTGATTCTAAAAACATAAAAAACAATCATTGATCGACTAGTTAGCATTAAAATGCTTATTATAATTTTCTCACCCGATATTGATTTACCAATTCTCTTGAGATCGAGCTTGTACTCATTTAGTGCTATGATTGACGTCGTACACTTGCGATCGCCATATTAGTATCTAAACTTAGTGTGTGTCTAGGTTTTTACGCTGTTACGGGAGATTCGATAACGATAGCCAGGTATTGTTGTTATAAGCATTATGTGATCTTAATCTAGACACTTTTATTTTCCATGTTTGTTTGTGGACTTGTTATCGATTGAAGTTATGTGTTGTTTTTTTTAATTATTTTGCAAGGAGCGGATGTAATTGAAATCACAATGATAAGTAATTCTCCAAATCTAAAAATAATTAATTTTTATTATAGATCTTACAAAATACATTTACTATTCTCATTAATTAATAAACCTGCTCCTATCTATACACTTTCCAACAATATTTATTGTTGCATGTCATCTGATGCATTTCATACACCAACCAATAATTTCTATATAATTGATACTACAAAAGTCAAATTATAAAAACGTCTACGCGCCTTCTAATTTTGTTTTAGTTCAATTTCCTTGAGTCAAGGAAATTCTTTTTCTTGGAGTCACAAGATTTGATGTATTCCATGAAACTGGTGAAATCAGTGTCCTTATAACGCCTTGGATTTTCCTCCGTTATGAGTTCGTCTGCTGGTCTCACTGTGCTTGTGAATGGCAGACTGTGCAATGAAGCAACTGAAATCCTATACTTGGATGCATTCACAAGTACCCTATGCATCACACTCTTGTACCTCCCATTGCTGAATATCTGCAAACACCAGTTAATTAAAGCACATGCATATATGACGTGGCAGATACAGATGTCACTGTCAGACACGTAGGCCTCTAGTGATACATTGAATTTGCAATTCAGATGTCCCAAGTTCCAATGTGTGTCACACCTAATATTATTTTTATTTTCTTCGATAAATTGTCATTTGAACTTATAAGTTGTTGAATTAGTTAGTATCTATATACCTCGAGGTGGTCGCCGACGTTGACGACGAAGGAACCGGGTATGGGTTGAACCGTGACCCAGTTATCACGGTGTAGGATCTGCAAGCCCTCCACCTCATCCTGAAGGAGGAGGGTAAGGAAGCCGTAATCCGAATGAGGTGGCATTCCTAGTGTCAAATCAGGTTCCGGGCAGGGCGGGTAGCAGTTGACAACCATTAGCTGGCTTCCATCTTCAAGTTCTTTTAATATTGATGCTTCATTTTCATCCTCTGTCTTCTTGTTTATGTTGTTTAGCCCTAGGCTCTCTAGGATGGCCTCTACCACCATTAGAAACAACAACTTTGTTTCTTTTGCATAGCTAACCGCCAATTGCCTGTTTATATTAATCAATATATTATTCACTTACTAGAATTGTACACCAATCACAAGATATCTACGTCAATCATCGCAATCTACGATTCATATTTTACTACTCAAGTTTCTTGTTTTAGCCACTTTTAGTCATAATTCATTCTTCTTTAGCCAATTTTCACATTATTACCCTTATGTCTCTACTACTTATACCGGCCCGTACACAGAGACGGACGCATCTTGAGACCAAGGGAGGTGTTGGGCCTCAGTCCCCATGCTCTTTAACAACATTATAATGTGCTATTTTATATATGTATTTTAATCAATTTTAATAAAACTTAAATAAATATAATAAATAATTCTATTGTTTTAACTTGAAGTAGGTGGATGTATTGTTATGTATATATCTTGATTTTATTTCCTTTTTATAATTAAAATAATTTATTGATCTTATCTAAATTGTTAATACTATTATACTTTTATTTATATAGTTGACTATATTTTGGGGGCACACAACAGTAATCCTCCTTTAAAGTTGTTAAAATATTATTTTTTTAATGTAATTTATCTAATATTTTAAGTTAAGGCCTAATATAAAAGAATTTGATTTCTAGCCTACTCAGAATTTGTCCTCTATTTGATAAAAAATTATCATTTGGGCATAGTTAAAAAAAGAATATTAATGAGACAAACTCCTAGATCCATTTACAAATTAGCCCCCTCGACTGAATTCCCTTGCTGCCCGTACCAACAAATATCCTGACAACTAAACCAAGTGCTAATAAAAAAATTACTTCAAATAGGAAACTTAAGTTCTTTGGTAGTAATGATTCTTGTTTTTTTTCCTACAAGTTCGAGTTTTGAGTAGCAACACTCTTTAACTCGACACGTGGATTATTAAATATTTTAGATTTGGGTATTAATTTTGTTGTTACCTAAAGTCGATTGGAGAAGAGGGCCAATGGGAAAGGACATCTGGGAGAGGGCTAGAAATCAACTTGAGAAAGTCCCTCCAACAAAAGACACCATCATTTGTCTGATTGAAGCTCGTCCCATACCGAACTGGCGAATTCATATCTGCTGACATGTACTTCTCCCTTTCTGACAACGGCATCTCGAAGAACCTTCTACTCACATCCACCATCTTCTCTATAATCTCCTCCGGGATACCATGATTTACTACCTGCAATAGCAAATAATATTTACTCAAATGCCAACATGCACACACCCACGTACGTCTCTCTGTTAATTTTGAGCAACTCACCTGGAAAAATCCATAGTTTTCACACGCGTTGGCGAGGGAGTCGAGGACACGTGATCTATTGGGACCTTGGAGTTGAGCAAAATCAATGACAGGGAGTTTAAGATTGAGTTTGTCGGGGCAGGTTTTTTTGGCATTGGGACGTTCAGCAGCAGGTAGTATGTACTTCCTAGGGACATGCTCAATCCCATTATCATACATGTGTTTCACTCCTTTCTGGTACATACGAATTTCTGGGGAATCTAATTTTCTGCTTTGTGCCGACGACATTGCCATTCCCGGAGACATTCTTCTACTGCCTGTCACCAAATGAGATACTTCAATTTAGTATAGTTCTATACCATTATAATATGACACGTGTATACTATGACATCAATAATATTTATTAGTATATAACAATGATAGCATGCGATATTGAGATTAAAAAAAACAAAGAAAATTGATATGGAACGGAAAGAATTGTTTTATGCCCACCTGAATTAGAAGCTCTGATCACGTGAAGAAAATCAGAGGAAAGAAATTAAATGAGATGGTGGGAATAGAGGAGAGAAGAAAAGCTGTATTTATAGGAAGGATGATAATTACGTGTCGAAGCAACAGTTGCTAGTTTGGGAGAAGATGGTTTTGGATTATGTTGATTCTAAGTACTGGTTTTCCATGCAATCAAAACCGTTGACAATTAATTGTTTGAGGAATAGGTATTGTAGTTGTAGGGACAACAGAGCCTCCGTAGAATTTCTAGCAGCTCCAACTTAATATTATTTTCTATGAAATTGTAAATATGAATGTAATATTTGTACTAGTATGTCCATTTTCTTTTATTCTTTTTTTCTTTCTTTTTGCAAAAGCCATATAGTGATTGTGTTAACATGCATAACCAAAACTTAGTGTCAGATTGTCTCCCTCTACGACCATGATATTTTTAAGATAAAAGTGAAATATTATAAAAACAATGTAAAAAATAAAATTTCACTTTTCAAGAAAAAATATTACTCTCTAAGTAGAATCATCCATTATGAAAGATATAACAAAATCCTTTAAACAAGTAAACAAATCATTATCTTAACTATCCTGGATTTGGCGAAGATATTGTGATATCGCGAAGATATTGTGATATCGAGAGTTGACTGAATCTGACACCATGTCTCTGTTAGGCCCCCACAAGTTGGAGGATGCGTCGGAGACTCCAATCTTGGACCAACACAAGAGAAACTTGTTTGTAGACAAGGGCTATATGAGGATATCAGCAAGTTGATCAAGAGTAGAGACATATGAGATACGAAAGAGCCATTGGACACATGATTGCGAATAAAGTGATAATTAATGGTAATATGTTTCATGCAAGAGTGAAAAACAGGATTAGAGCAAAGATAGGTATCACCAAGGTTATCTCAAAAGATGATGGGAGAGGTACGCACACGAATGCCAAACTCAGTAAGCATATTGGACAGCCAGAGAAGCTCCGTTGAACATGTGGCAAGAGCACGGTATTCAACTTCTGTAGAGAAGCGCGCAATTGTACACTGCTTCTTAGAGGACAAGAAGACGGGACAATTATCAAGATAGGCAATTCAAGCGGAGGTAGAGGACCGATCATCCTTATTAGCAGCCCAATCAGAGTCGAAACAGGTGGTGAGAGTGAGAGGAACATTGCCCCGAAGTAATAGCCATGAAAGAGCATATGTTTCAAATAATGAAGAACACATTGACAGCAGTAAAGTGAGTCTCGGAAGAAGTATGCATTAATTGGGAAAGCTTACCTACAACATACGAGATGTCGGGGCGAGTTAGAGCGCGACATTGGATTTCACCAACAACTTGGCGATAGGTGCGAGCATCGGTACGTGGGGAACCATCATGAAGGGTGAGCGAGGTAGAAGAGGATAGAAGAGAGGAGACCTCTTAGTCACCGAGCATGTTAATTGCGATAAAAAAGATCAAAAATGTATTTATGTTGGCTAAGAAATATGGGGAGCGAATAACCTCAACGCTGAGGAAGTAATGTAGGGCGCTGAGGTTCTTAATTGAGAAGTGAGCCGAGAGAGAGGAGATGAAGTATTGGCAGCCTCATCATTGTTTCCAGTGATGAGAAGATCTTCGACATAGACGAGAAAGAACAACACGATAGAACGATGACGGAGAATGAATAGAGAGGTGTCGGATTGAGAGATAGTGAAGCCGCATGCAAGAATAAAGGTTTTAAGGGCGTCGTACCAAGTCCGAGGAGCCTACTTGAGACCATAGATAGCTTTGCAAAGACGGCAAACAACATTAGGATAGGTAAGATTCGTGAAGCCGGGTGGTTGGGACATGAAAACAGTGTCAGGAAGAGAACTATGAAGAAATGCATTGTTTACCTCAAGCTATTGAATACATTAGGAGTTATCGAGAGCAAGGGTGAGAAAAATACAGATGGTAGCGAGTTTGATGACAGGACTGAACGTGTCACCAAAATCAATTCCAGGTCGTTGGTGAAAGCCCTTGGCAACCAGGCAAGCTTTGTAGCGAGATATAGCGCTGACGAGGTTGTGTGTAATACGAAACACCCATTTGCAGCCCACAATATTAGCATCGAGTGGAGGAGGAATGAGATTCCAAGTTTGATTGTTAAAAGAGCATTGAGCTCAGAGTCCATGGTAGCGCGTCATTCCGGAATTTTGAGGGCCTGAGAGAAGGAAGTAGGTTCGACTAATGGTTTGGCTGATCAATTTGATTCCTATCATGTGCTTTGATATAAGAGAAAAAAGGGTGATGTTCTTCTTTGCATTTGCTGATGGCACTATTCTATTTACTTTAACTGACTTGAATGACTTTAAGAGATTACTTGAACACTTTTCTCTAGTTGAGCTTGCTTCTGGTAAAAAAACCAATTATGTGATTTTCTGTGATTTTTGGTAAAAAGAAGGAAAAAAGAAAAAAAAAAAAAAAACCTCTTCTTATATAAAGAGAAAAATTCTTGATCTGTCCCATTTTGTTGAAGAAAAGCTTCCTTTAAAATATCTTGGTGTTTCTCTTTTCAAAGGTAAGGTAAATAATGTGATATTTCAAGAGCATTTGAAAAAAAAAAAAAAGGTTAAGGGGAGGTTATCATGGTGGGACAAGTGCTTTCTTAGTATGGGCAGAAGATTAGAACTTATTAAGAGTATCTTATCTTCTATTCCAATATATACTTCGAGGGTAATTGGCCCCACCAAAGTTGTGATAGAAAGATTTCATATATTCATAGAAATATATTAACACTTGAAAATTTCTTATAGGACCAACGACGATCTTATTATAAAAGAATATTTTCATACTATGTAATAAAATCAAATGATGTTAACATTAATGGTATGGTCTATTATAGACACCAATATAAGGAAAGAGACTTTCTTTTAGGGCATCCAAAAAAAAAAAGATTATCTTTAATTATGGGGGCATGCAGTAATAAATCTTCAAGTATTAGTTTAAGTAAAGCTTCGTTTGCGAAGTTGCACAAATATCAGGGACATATACACGTCTACTGTAGTTCTATTAGACCATTTCACGATGTGAGAGAACTAATAGAGATATGGTGCCCGATTTAGTCAACTCTCGAAATCACAATATCTCGACCACAGTATCTTCACCAAATCCAGGATAGTTAAGATAGTGGTTTGTTTCCTTGTTTAAAGAATTTTGTTGTATCTTTCATATATTATTGTTGTATCTAGAATACTCCAAACGATTGTATAGATACACTGTATGCTGATAATTATAAGTGTGAATAAAATATATCAGTTTCTACATGGTATCAGTGTATAAGAGCCTCTCCTACTCCAACGAGTCCTAGTCCTGTAACCCAATCTCCTCGCCTAACCTCGTCCTTTCCTTTCTTATTCGTCTGTCCCCATGTCATCCACCACCGATATTAAATCCGGTAACACTACTCCCACCCACACTCCCAACACTACCAATCCACTGCCACCACCCCACCTCCCCTCGTCAAAATTAAAGCCCTTACCCATCTCCCTATACGTCTTACCCCCGCCAACTATGTCTCATGGAAGCTTCAGATTATGTCTCTCTTCTTCGGTTTTGATCTCATGACCGCGAAGGCGCCTTCTTCCACCGTCACTACCGAAAATTCGTCGTCTCCCAATCCAGCGTACATTCACTAGAAACGTCAAGATAAATTAATCCTTCATGCTCTACTTTCGTCTTGCATTAAGCCTTTAATTCCTTTATTGGAACAACAAACACCTCCCACGAGGCTTGATCACGTCTACATCTCACATTCTCCAAGCGATCCCGGTCGCATATAATTCATTTTAAAGATAATCGGTCCTCAATAACTCGTAGCATGCTTCTCGTCTCTGAAGTCCTGCTCAACATCAAAACTCTTGTTGATGAGTTGTCAATGATGGGTGCACATTGCACACACTTCACACACAATACACATATTACACACTCTACACTCAGTACACACACTACACACAGTATAGACACTTCACACACGTTACACACACCACACACAGTAAACACACTACACACACTTCAGATAATTTACATACACTTCACACACTATAGAGTTCACATAATATACATAATACACATACTACACAAAATACACATGCTTCACGCACAATACATATACTCACACGATATACGCACATACACAATACACACATTACAGACACTACACAGTTCACACACAACACACACAATACACACATTACAGACACTACACACACTTTACACACACTACACACACTCTACACGCAATACATACACTACACATAATACACACACTTCAGACAATTTACATAATCCACACATTACACAAACTTCACACACCGCACATACTACACACACAATACACACAATGCACACACTTCACACACCGCACATACTACACACACAATACACACACTTCACGCACAATACACACAAAATACATAATATAAACACTTCACACACAATACACACACTTCAGACAATTTACACACACTTCACAACTACACACACAATACATACTATATACACAATACACACACCAAATACAATACACACACTTTAGAAAATTTACACACTACACACAATACACACACTTCACACACTTCATACAACATAAACACTACATACTACACACTTCACACACAATACACACACATCACACACACTATATACAATACACACACTACACACTCTACACACACTACACACTCTACTCACACTACACACAATACCCACTTCACACAACACACATTTCATACAATTAGACACCATACACACACTTCATACAATTTACACACATTACACATACAATATACACGATAAACACTCTACACACACTTCAGTCACTACACACAATACACACACTTCAGACAATTTACACATACTACACATACTTCACGCACACTACACACAATACACACACTACACATAATACACACACTACACACTCTACACAAGCTACACACACACACATTTCACACAATACTTCACACACTTAATACAATTACACACAATACACACACTCATACAATTTACACACACTTCACACACAATATACACAATACACACTCTACACACAATACCCACACTTCACACACTACACACAATACACACACTTCAGACAATTTACACACAATACACACACTACACATAATACACACACTACACACTCTACACACACTTCACACAATACACACACTACACGCAATACACACACTTTAGACAATTTACACACACTACACACAATACACACACTACACACTCTACACACACTTCACACAATACACATACTTCACACAATATACACTTCACACACTACACACTTCATACAATTACACACAAAACACACACTTCATACAATTTACACACACTGCACACACAATATGCACAATACACACTCTACACATAATAGACACACTTCACACACTACACATGATACACACACTTCACACACTACACACAATACACACACTTCAGACAATTTACACACTACACACACTTCACGCACACTACACTTAATACACATAGAGTACACACAGTTCATACAATTTACACACACTTCACAAAATACACACACTAAACCCACAATACACACACAATACAGATACTTCATACATTTTACACACTTCACACACTACACGAACTGCACACAATACACAGACTGCACACACAATACACACACTACACACATTATACACATTACACACATTTCAGTGCAAACTTATAAGTCATTTTATCCAAACACTTAATTTATTAACTTATAAACTCTTGAAAAATTGCATCATATAAGTTCTTGAAACAACTTATAAGATGTTGGAACTTATAAGATATTTAAAATAAGCTTAGTAAAACACTCTCTAAGCACCTATACTTATTACTCCCTTCGCCCACCTTATCTTGCACACTTTTCTTAAACGGTCATCCCACATTATCTTGCATAGCCTTAAAAAGGAAAGTTATAACATAACCCTCAAAATCTCCACCCCCAATCTCCATCATCAATTCATCTTTGAAAAGTCAACAAACAATTATTTGAAAAGTCAAGAAACAATTAAAAACTATTTTTCTTAATCCCCGTACCGATCCCGTGTAAAATAAGTCGGGACAGAGGAAATATTATATTTCAGGAGTCAAAACCTAAAAAAACAATAAAATTATACATGCACCTGAGCAATTTTACGGAAAACTGCGTACGTATGTAAGAAATTTGCAGACATGAATTGATCAACCATTTCTTTATATTATCTGTACCCGTTGACCCTGTTTAATATGTATATTGGATCCAGGTCATTTCTGCTCTACTTAATTTGCTGGTGGTTCCTAAAAAGTTGTTATAATTTACAAGCTGCAAAAAACATTCATCGTCGTATTAGGCAAGCACATTGCAAAATGGTCTGGAACTTTAATTACATTTCGTCTTATATTTATAATTTTATATTAGAAAAAAAATTCTGTAAGTACCATAGATCCGTGTTATTCGAGTTATGAACGAATTCGTAAATTGTACGGAGTTTATCATAAAAATGTATTACTGTTAATAAGGAAATGTATTACCGATTTTTGGAAAAGGTATTTACCTCTTGCAAAATAAATTTCTTTGAAATTAGGTACTTTTCTTCAAAACAAATACTACCTTCGTCCCGCTTAATCTTGCACAGGGGAGGTCGGTACAAGTATTAAGAAAAATTATTTTTTAAATGTTTGTTAACTTTTTAAAGGTGGATTGAGGGTGGAAATTAAGGGTGAAGATTTTGAGGATGGAGATTGTGTTATAACTTTCCTTTTTAAGAGGTGTGCAAGATTAGATGGGATGGAGGTAGTAATATTTTTCAGCATAAATACATGTTTTTTTATGAAAATCTGCTCACAACCAAGTCGATCTTGGATAAATCATTTATAGCCCCGTAACTTTTCACTCGTATAATTTTTGTCTTAAAAAAGTTAAAAATTCAATTTGGTCCTGTAACTTTGAAATTTGTCCGGATTTCACATGACTCATTTTTCATGCCGATTTTTAAATACGTGGCAACAACGAGTGACGGTTAATTAGAACATATTAAAAGAAATAAAATTCCTCTTTTGTTCTTTAATTTTTTTTTTCTTTTTACTTCAATGTCACTCGCTGGTGCCAAATATTTAAAAATTGGCCAGGAAAATGAGTGACGTGACCGGTACATTTAACTTTTCGGCCAAATTGATTACCTGTAGTGATAAAATGGACTAAATTCGCAGCATTTCAAAGTTATAGGACCAAATTGAATTTTTAACTTTTTTAGGACAAAAATTGCACGAGTGAAAAATTACGGGACCAAAAATAATTTCAACCCGATGATCCTCCCGTAACTCAAATAGTACACATTTAAGACTCGTACAACTAATGTACAAAAGAATTACTCAAATTACAATAGTACTTTCGACATTTATGTTGCAATATGTAATAGTAATTACTACTTCATTTAATTAAAAAAACTGCGATTACTTTATCAATAGGTCGTCTTGTTTTTTTTAATGAATATCCATAGGTTGTGTTGGACACCTCAAGTTGTACCTGTAGTGTAGTTAATATTACTAAAACATGTAATATGTAATAGCATGATTTTTTTTTATGTTTATAGGACTTTGCTTGCCCAACTAAACTAACAATTAATGTGGATCTTTAGTTGTCCATCTTACATTATCCACCACCTTCCCAATGCTAACTTCCCATGTCTAACTAATGTAGAATTAAATTCCCATCTGGATGTTGAAATTAATACAATAACCTACCATCATATCTCTTGCATCAAATAACAAGTAAAGATGCAAAAATATCTTCTGTTTTTTTCTCTCTCATATTTTGTTTGTTAGTTGTCAAATGAAAATCTCAAATTCCTCCATTCAAAAGAAAATAGATGTTGCATTAATTAGTTATAGTGAAATGAAAATTTCAAATTCCTCCATTCAAAAGAAAATAAATGTTGCATTAATTAGTTATAGGAAAAGTTCCGTTTCTAGTCCTGTAATTTAGGATCGGTTCATAATTTTTTTTTATGTTTTGAATTATCAATTTTTGTATGTTAGGATAGAGTGTAATTTTAGTCATGTATGTTTGGAACGGGTCCAATTTAAAAACAAATTTTGTCGGAAATAATAAAATTTGCCGGAATTTGTCATTTGTACTGCACGTGTTAACAAATTTTGGGCTACATTACTCTATGGGCCGCATCACCAAAATGTGAAGAAGGCGTTGAAGATGGCATTGGAGGCGAATGCGAGTGGCTCTGTATTTTTTATTATAAATGATGTGGTGTGCTACATCAACAATTTTGGACAAGTCAGCAACAATTGAATCGAAAAACCCCAAAATTTTGTGAACACGTGCAATGCACGTGACAAATTCTGACCAATTTTATAATTTTTGGCAAATTTTGTTTTTAAATTGAACTCAATCCCAACATATAGGTCTAAAATTGATAATTCAAAACATATAAGACTTTTTCTGGACGTGTCCTAAGTTACGGGACCAAAAACGAATGTTCCCCATTAGTTATAATAATAAGATATCCACCTATGTATTTCTGATTAAGAGGGTGTTTGGCTAAACTTATAAGCTCCTCAAAACATCTTATAAGATGTTTGAGAGCTTTTAAGCTCTTGAAATGTGTTTCGTAAAATAAGATATTAGATAACTTATAAGATGTAAAAATAAGCTCTTAGAGCTTATAAGCTCCAAAAAATAAATAAGTTCCTCTAACCCATCGTTTTTGTTATGATCTTATAAGTTACACTCAAATTTCACCTACTACACACACACTACACACATTTCACACACTACACATATTTACACACACTTGACACACACCACACACTTCACACACTACACACACTACACACACCCACACTATAGACACTACACACAGTTCACACACTACACACACACATGCACACTACACGCACTTTACACACACACACTACACACACTTCATAGGTCAATTGCTGGCTTATAAGATCTTTTATCCAAACACTTTATTAACTTATAAATTATTAACAAATTGCATCTTATAAGTTTGAATAATCATAAGATGTTGGAGCTTAAAGATATTTAAAATAAATTTAGTCAAACACCCTCTAAATCTAAAATCAAAATTACACAAATCATGATATGAAATGGGCTCTATGATGACCGAAAAAAAAGAACAGGCAATAATACAGTTATTGTTTTCAATTTATATGTCATTGTGGAAGATGAGAATGCCCCATAAACGAGCTAATTCTATGCTTTTCACATGTGAAGTACCTAAATACATGATTCATTATACACTTGAAAGATGTGTGATAGTTATTTCACCTTGATATACTTTGCAAATATATATGGATCAATTAATAAAGTACTGCCTACTTGGATAACATAGAGTTTACTGCGATGAATTGACGAAGATGGCAGCGGTCTGGACAGGTTTGGTGTTGTGTAATTTCCTAACAAGGTCCACTTTATATTGACCAAGTCTTAGTCGGTCTAAATCAATAAATTATTAAAGTCAACAATGGCGTGACGATTCCAACAACTAAGTCTCACGTACCTTTTAGTACATTATGATTATGGGTCTGTAGCATACATATAAGAACGAATCAATATCAATATTAGTAGTAAACACATTGTCCTGTACCAAGTTATGACCCAGAGGCTGCCATTTTATGTTATGATATTATATTGACCCACACTATACAAACATTATTTAACGGACGAACCCCTAAAACATATCTTAAAAATATGTTAGAACGCGGGAGAAATTTTATTTTATTTTTTATGAAAAATTAATTAACTGTTCTTTTTAGGGTTAAATATTTAAATCAACCTGAACTATGCGAGTTTTGACACTTCAGTACCTAAACTTTTTTTTTTTCACCGATTGCACCCTGAAGTACACGAATTCGATAAGTTGCAACCTCCGGCCCTTTTTTCCGGTCAAATCGCGTGCACGTGACTCGCACATGCAATTTTGGGGCAGTTTTGATGTTTTCTTAATTTTGGGGGCAATTTTATAAATAATAAAACTGAACTAGTGGACCTAAAACTAATAAAGGGGGAAGAAGTGCAGCAGCTAGGGTTTGAGAACCCTAGCATATGCGGCGCCGCTGCTGAGCTTCCAAGAGGCGGAGGGGAGATCGACGGAGGTGCCGATTCCGGCACCACCACAGGTAAGTAATGGGGTTGTGATATAGGGATTGTTTGGCTAAGGTCGAGGCAGATCAGAGATGAAGAATCCGGCCCCCAACTGAAGGGAGATGGGCTGAAAAAGGGGACGCATTGTCTAATTTTGTCTAATTCTGGAGTGATGTTTTTAGGTGTTTTAACAAATGAGGGATATTTGGAAGTTGATGCATGTTTCTGTTTTGTAATACACACAGAAACACACACACATGCGTGCGTGTGTGTTTACTTTTCCATGAATTCATAATTAATTGATGGAAGGTTTTTTACTCTCTTCAGTGTACTAAAACCCCTCCTTCACTAGTAGGGTTTTTGGGGTTAATTTTTTTATTCTAATTTCCAGATTTTGTGTTTATATCTACACAACACAGTGCTGTTTGAATTTGACTTCTGATAAGATATTTACATCTTGGATCAACATGAATGTAAGCAAACTGTTTTGTATAATCAGATACCGTGCAGGATTACCAAAGAGTAGCTCTGTAATTTGTAAATGAGTTGTGTTGGATTATCTAGATTTTGTTTTGTTGTTCATCATAACATTCCTTGATTTTATCTTCTTTCAACAAGAAGACAAAATTAAGGTTTTATTATTTATAAAATTGCCCCCAAAATTAAGAAAACATCAAAACTGCCCCCAAAATCGCATGTGCGAGTCACGTGCACGCGATTTGGCCGGAAAAAAGGGCCGGAGGTTGCAACTTGTCGAATTTGTGTACTTCGAGGTGCAATCGGTGAAAAAAAAAATTTAGGTACTGAAGTGTCAAAACTCGCATAGTTCAGGTTGATTTAAATATTTAACCCTTCTTTTTAATAGCTTAAATTCAATACAAATAGTACTACCAACAATAAATATTTAAATGTGACTCAAATAACCAACATACAATTGTATTTTTTAAAAATAATATATCGTTTTAAAATATGACTTTTAGTTTAAAAAATAAATATATATGCCTCATGGTTATCAAAATAAAGATTAAGAAGAGGATTAATTTAACTACAATATATGTCAAGAATAAATAAGTATTAAAAAATATTAATTTTTATGTACATCAAATACATGTATATCTTAAATCCCTGTAATCAGATGCATGTATCTTAAATCCGTGTAATTCAGGTTAAAGAGCATAATAACAAACCGATGAAATTATATATATCACTATTTATACTGAAGAGTATTACTTATTCTTTACCTTTATCATAACAATTAATATCTTTTAGTATAAGCACTAATACATTTTAAGCATGATACATTTATTCAAAGCAAGTAATGTCTTTCAATATAAACACTAATTAAAACATTTTCATGAAAAACTAATCATAATATGGATTCCATACAACTAGTGTACATGAGATATACTCAAGAAAAAATTATTTTTATTCTAAAACAATTGAAAAAGGAATTTGGATATAAAGAAAAGGCCAATTAGAAGCTAACAATACAAATTCTTTTAGAAAAAGAATTGGGTGGAAAGATACAAGGTGTGTTTACTTATGACTTGGCCCAATCTATTGATGATTAGGCTATGGTGCACGTGGTAGTGCACACACTTTTAGGTCAATTTAAGTGTCTTTTTACGGACTTTTGTGTGCATTTTCACGTGTGTTTTGTGCGTTTATTTCTCATTGGGCAATTTGACGTGTTTGTTTCATTTTCATGTCAAGACAGGTGAATTAAGGCCGAAAAACAGGTTCGAAGATCTCAAATTGACAAATCGAGCTCAAAGGATGAAGAAAACAAGGAAAAACAGGGGATCATGCCCGAGGTGGTGAGGCCACGCCCGTGGCTCAAGCCACGGCCGAGGCAGTCCAACGCCACGGCCGTGGCCATTCCTCCAGAAGAGACCACATTTCAGCATCAATTGCCACGACCGAGGCAGCCAGTGCCACGGCCGTGGCACTACACGTTCCACGCCTGCGGTCTGAATCATCCGCGACCGTGGCCAGTCCTCCAGAAGTAAAGGCGAATTCAGTCCAAGAAAGACCACGGTCGAGGCAGTAGATATACCACGACCGCGGCCATCTTTATGCCACGGCCGCGGCGGTGTTCCCTGTTTTAAAAACCCAAACACGTTTTTGCCTAAATTGGAGCTAACACTTTCTCTCCTTATATATATATCATCCCATTCGAATTTAACCTAACTTAGAACAACCTAGAACCCATCCCCACACATAATCAGCCACTTTTATCCATTGGAAGCAAGGAAATGGAAGGGGGTTGAAGATCTTGATCTTCAACCCCTAACCTTTGGTTCTTTCTATCCTATTTTCATGTTTTCTTTAATTTTCTGTTATTTTATCTTTGTATTAGGTAAAATGGGTGGCTAACACCCTTAGTTCACTCTTGATTATTGTGGAACCTTGAGTCCAAGACATTTATGTGATTATTACGGTTAATGTTACCGAAAATAATGTGTATTCAAGTGTTTTGTGTTATTTGCTGTTATTGACTCACATTTATGAATTTATTATTGGATTGATCACCCTTTAAGGGATTTGTGAATGTGTTACTAGAATAGGAGGTCACTATCCGTAATTGTAGGATTTCCGATTCCCGAGTAGCAAACAATAATTATTTATTGGTGATAACACAAAGTTTAACCTCTAAAACCGAGCTTGCGAGTTTTATGTTGAATTTATCTCGTTGTCCTAGTGTTTAATGCATTTGGTGATTGAATCTAAGAGAGCTTTTTCGAGGATTCGGTTAAACTGAATAGGGTTAGTCGAAGAGCTTGTTTTGATTAACTAAGATTAAGGGATAACAAGGCTATTAGAGCTTGTTAATAGTCTTGAGATAAGGGCTAGAATCACAATTGAATAGGGCATTGACAATAGTTACATAAATCGTCCAAGACCTCGGTGAAACATGATCAAGGGTGAATCGTTTTGTTATTTAAAAACCAAAAACCTATAAAAATCTCTTTATTTGTCTTTGTTTATTTAGGTGTAGTTGTTATTTCATTGACCCCCCACTTCTTTATTGTTTTCTAGCTTATTTACTTTATGTTTCTTCATAATAATAGCTTAACACATAAAAGCAAAATTTGTTCGACCGTTCCTCGTGGGATCGACCCTTGCTTGCCACTCTACTAGTTAGAGTAGTCGGTAAGGTTTAAGTGTATCTTCATACACGATTTAATTTGGTAGTCGGAAACGACGCTACCAAGTTTTGGCGTCGTTGCCAGGGAGTGGTTTAGAACGATTTTGTTTTATGTGTTAAGTGTTTGTTTTAGTTACATAGCTAGTTGTTTGTTTTGTTTATTTAAAGAGCATCCGTCGAGCCAACGACGTTAAACAAAGGCGCTTGTCGGGAGGCAACCCGACGTTTATTGTTTTTCGTATTTTAAATTCATAGTTTAGTTGCTTTACTAATATTTTAGTATTTTAAATTGTTTTGTTTAAATGTGTGTAGGTGCCCAACAATCCATTCAAAGAGATAGTGTGAAATGGGGGTGAAGGAGCCCAAAATGGAGGAATTACCCAGGAAAAATCACCACGGCCGTGGCACACAATCCACCTCGCCGCGGCCTCCAACAAAGAAAAATTCAAACCATTCTGGACAACTCACCTCGGCCATGGCCTTTCAATAGTCACGACCGTGGCCATGGGGCCGCGACCGAGGTCAAGAGTTGCCGCGCCCAAGGTCAAGCTCGTGAAGAATTTGAATCCATTCTGGACAAAAGGCCACGGCCGAGTCAAATAGAGGCCACGCCCGCGGCAAGGACACCCTCGGCCGTGGTGAGTCTAGACCGCGCCCGAGGTCATTCACTCTAAAAAATCGGAATCACACTGGAAGAATCGCCACGGCCGCGGTGTGTGTAGCCACGCCCGCGGTGAAGCAACGCCTCGGCCGTGTTATTTCTTTACCACGCCCGAGGTCACTTATGCCCAAAAATCCTGAATTGCACTGGAAGGATTGCCACGGCCACGTCAGTCCATTGCCACGCCCGCGGTGAGACTTCTCTTCCGCCACGCCCGCGGCAGTTTTTACGCCTCGGCCGCGGCATACTCCCAGGTATAAAAAGACAGACGCGGGCGAGGTAGGGCATTTCACCCTCCTCCTCGCGAAAATTGGCGAAAACACACTCACACACACACGAAATCCGCCATTGTTACTCAATTTCTTCCCCTCAAATTCACACCACACCTCACCCACATCATCATAAACATTTCTATCCGAAAAAATTCGGATTTGGAGCGAAGTCGGAGTCGGGTCGAAAAGGGCGCGAAAAATCAAACTTCAAATTTTTCGATTAAACTCGACCGGTAAGTATGGCTATCCTTTCCCCTCAATCTTTATTTGTTATTATGAACTTTGTTGTTAAGATTTGGGGCAAATTTGTTGTTGGATTAGTTGATATATTGATATTGGTTGTGCACACGTATTTTGTGAATTTTTGCCAATGTTGAATGTTTTTAAGTAATCTAACACTAAATTTGTAGTGATAGCCTTTGTTTTTGCATGATTTGTTGATGATGGATGAGGATTAGTTTGGGAATCATTGAAAATTGAGGATTGAAGTTGATTTTTGCTATATCACCAACCACTTGACATGCATTCCCTTTTGTTACCCTTTTTGCTATTTGATTCTATTATTATGTTCGATTGTTAGGTTGATTAGTGAATTTGTGTGAATAGTAGATACTTTTAGGATCTTGATAATAATGAAACAAAATCAACCTATTTTTGTTGAGCATTAATAGAATTTTCTTGCAATAGGATAATAATTAGACATGTTTGCCATTTATGCACATTTAATCAAGTCAACTAAGTCATCTAGATTGCGAATTCACTTGTGATTTTCTGTGATTGGTTGAACATGAGTGATTGAAACATGAGTGATTGGCCTTCTATTTGATTAGAGTTAATGTTTCAATTGGTGATAAGTGTTAAAACTCAGAATTTAAGTGTGTGTGTTTGTCTTGTAGGACAAATGGGACCATAAAAAAAGACATCAAAGAAAAGTGTTGGCACAAGTAAAGGCACACCAAGTATAGGAAAGGGGAAGGGCAAGTTGGTGATCCGGGAGCCCCTCCCAGAGGAACCGGAGATCGAAACCCCGGAGGTCCCAACGTCCACAGGGCCAGACAGTCGGCTTTTCGACATCATTTTGGACGACCCAGTTCACCAACAAAGATTTGCCCGATTAATGAAGCGTCAGATTGTTGCCACCTTTTATTTCAAAACCGAGTGTTTGACTGATATGGGAATCAAGGATAATATCGATGAGTTTTTGAGAGCATCGAGCCTCATTGGATTGTTCACTCCAAGGCCCACCTACCAACGATTCGTCCTTGAGTTCTTCAGCACACTGACTGTCCGATCCAACTCTAAAAAATGTGGAAACAGAATCCACAGCATTTCATTCCACCTGCTGAACAAAAAGATGACACTCACAGCAGCGGAGTTGAGGAAGATTTACGGTTTCAAAGAAAATCCCTCCACCACAGACTTGGAAAGCATCGATGAGTTCAATGTCGGGCGGTTCTGGGGGCAAATAACTGTTGCTCCCGGCTTGGTTGAACCGCAAGCCTTCGATTCTAAGAGCTCCAAAACTAGCTGGATCAGAAATCCAGTCGTAAAGGTTTTACAAAGGCTCCTGGCATTGACACTTTTTGGGAGGAAGGAGACGGGGGCAGCAAGGATGGCCGAGCTCAGTATCCTATGGTCCATTCTCAAACGGACCGATAGGAGATATGAAGAGGTGCTGATTGAGTCTTTTGAGAGGACAGTGAAGGAACTAACGGCGACCAGAAAGAAAGAGCCTAAGCAACATGACTCAATATTTAGCGGAGCTCTTATCACACCAATTCTAGAGCATTGTGGAGTTCCGTTGATTGACTTCAAGGTTGTATCAGATTCGTTCCTTCTGGGTTGGGAAGATTTAGCCAACATGAGGATTGCTGCTTTGGGACTAGAAGATGGAGTCTCCGTTCCCTACGTGATCCAAAATGTAGGGCCAATGCTACGCCTTCCTAACCCAGACCTCACCCGCATCCGAGACCTCAAATCCACAGCCAACTTGGCCTTGAGCTCAGCTGCACACCGGGCAGCCTCGAGGGAACCCAGTGACCTCGAGTTCCGGAAATATCAGAGAGGCCAAGTATCGGAACCTGCTGCAGAAGGGATAGATCTCACAGGCGAGGGTGTGAGCAGCCGTCATTCACGAAAGAGACCCGTATCCGCTGTTCAGTCCCAGACCGAGTTTCAACAACAAGTGGATGAAAGATTAAGCACGATGGAGGGGGACATCCGAGAGATGAAGTCGGACATTAGGGAGATCAAAGGAAACCAGAGCAAGATCCTTGAGGCACTCAACAGCCTTCGAGCATGTTTTGGTGGCCAAAGCTCCCGATCGTCACGACCGTCCAAATCTTTGTGAGTAGGAGTACCAAGAATATCCTTCTTCTTTTTCAAAAGCTTAGTTTTCAACTAAGTTTGGGGGAGAAAAGAAAGAAGTAGGATGTTCTTGGCCACCCCGGTGTTGCAATCTCTCATGTTTCATTTCCATATCTTACTGCTTGTTGACTATTTAGGCCTGTGTGCCCCTTCTGTTTTGCCTATACTTGGGATTCACGGCGTGTGGGCCGTTTGATTGTTATTTTTGCCTTTGTAAACTTGCTTGCACTATTTCATTGAATGATGTATCGGATTTTCTTGTAGGATGTTCTGTCTTGATTGGCCTGTGTGCCATTTTCTACTATCATCTTTGTTTGGTTAAGATAAATTGAGTTTTGTTATTTATATGATGAAGTTTTGGGCACTTACATGCATAGTCGTAATAAGTTGATAATTTTTTTTAGTCGATTGGGATGGGTGTTTTGAATAAATGGTTGAGTTAGTTAAGCACCAATCCGTACCCTTTCTTTCCACAAACTTTGATTTTCAATCAAGTTTGGGGAGGGGGTGGTAGGTGTACGGATTTTGGCCGCTTGGAAAAGTTGATTGGACCAAATTTGAATGAAAATGTGGCAAACGGTTAATGATGAATAAATTTTCCATAAAAATTGAAAACTTGGCTAATGATAGAGCATGATAGGCTATGAGACGAAATTGAGCTTACATTCAAAACTTTTAATCAAATTGCAACCGAGTGAGTTTTTGAGCTTTAGAGATACTCCCGCCTTTGGAGTAACGTAAACTTTCTTTCGGTGTGAAATTCATTGAGTACATTTAGTTGTCTCTAGAACTTGCCTTGATTCTCTATTTTGCATGAGTCGGTACATTGTGTGACATTGAAAATGATTTTAGGCAATCCTTGATTTGAGCCTACTTTCAAGTTTGAAAACACATCCTTTTTACCTAATTTGATATTGTCTCTAGTTGAGCCCCTTGAGCTTTTAGCCTTTTGTTTGACAGCCCAATTCTACAAGCCGAAACCCTTTCGATTAGCCTTTGAACCTAATTGGACTATTTGAGTATGAGGGAGGTGGTTGGAAGGTAGTCGGATAATTTGGGATTGAAAAGGGTGAACTATTGGGAGTATTGAAAGGTGAAAGGAATTGAAACAATAGGAAAAGAATTGAGAATACTAGTCCTCTCCAATTTTTGTTTGTGTTAAAAAAAAAAAAAAAAAAAAAAAAAAAAAAAAAAAAAGGAGAAAAAGAAAAAAAGTCGAAAAATCAGAAAAACAAAAGAAAAAGTTAGTTGTATATACTCATTGTTACTTTTGATTTGGAGAGGCTAGTAATATAAATGCCTTTTAATAGATGTTCTCAAAGTTGTAAGAATTCAAAAGAAAATACACTCCAAGGGAGAATTGAGAAAGCATTTAGGTTGTGGATTTTGTGTTAAGGAGAAGAAATCAATTTTTAGGATTGGTTTACTAAGGAAGTAAAGAGTGAGGTTGAGTGACCATTGTTTGAGGGGTAGATGGGTAGTGCACGACTCATTTAGTCCGTTTTATAGTCACTTATACCCAAAATTATCCCACCTTACCCCAAACCAACATTACAACCTGTTAAAGACCTTTTTGATTCTTTGTCATACATGTCGGGTACACATCGAAATTTAGATTATTGGCAAGCCTATGGTAGATACTATTTGCATTTCAATGTGAGCGTATATACTACCTATTCAATACACTTGAGAGTCGAGAGATACACTCATCCGGTAAGGATTTCAAGTTGAGAGTGTCAAGTCTTGAAAGTAGTTGATATGCTCTATCTCTTATGCTCAATGTTATCATGATTGCCTAACTTTTGAAAATTTCTTCTGAAATTGATTTTGCCACTTAAATCTGCCCTAAAAAGTGTCCTTTCTTCTTTTTCTTTATTTGTTCGGGACGAACAAAGGTTTAAGTTTGGGGAGATTTGGTGCACGTGGTAGTGCACACACTTTTAGGTCAATTTAAGTGTCTTTTTACGGACTTTTGTGTGCATTTTCACGTGTGTTTTGTGCGTTTATTTCTCATTGGGAAATTTGACGTGTTTGTTTCATTTTCATGTCAAGACACGTGAATTAAGGCCGAAAAACAGGTTCGAAGATCTCAAATTGACAAATCGAGCTCAAAGGATGAAGAAAACAAGGAAAAACAGGGGATCATGCCCGAGGTGGTGAGGCCACGCCCGTGGCTCAAGCCACGGCCGAGGCAGTCCAACGCCACGGCCGTGGCCATTCCTCCAGAAGAGACCACATTTCAGCATCAATTGCCACGACCGAGGCAGCCAGTGCCACGGCCGTGGCACTACACGTTCCACGCCCGCGGTCTGAATCATCCGCGACCGTGGCCAGTCCTCCAGAAGTAAAGGCGAATTCAGTCCAAGAAAGACCACGGCCGAGGCAGTAGATATACCACGACCGCGGCCCTAAATTGGGCCCAAACCCTTGTTTCACCACGCCCGCGGCCATCTTTATGCCACGGCCGCGGCGGTGTTCCCTGTTTTTAAAACCCAAACACGTTTTTGCCTAAATTGGAGCTAACACTTTCTCTCCTTATATATATATCATCCCATTTGAATTTAACCTAACTTAGAACAACCTAGAACCCATCCCCACACATAATCAGCCACTTTTATCCATTGGAAGCAAGGAAATGGAAGGGGGTTGAAGATCTTGATCTTCAACCCCTAACCTTTGGTTCTTTCTATCCTATTTTCATGTTTTCTTTAATTTTCTGTTATTTTATCTTTGTATTAGGTAAAATGGGTGGCTAACACCCTTAGTTCACTCTTGATTATTGTGGAACCTTGAGTCCAAGACATTTATGTGATTATTACGGTTAATGTTACCGAAAATATTGTGTATTCAAGTGTTTTGTGTTATTTGCTGTTATTGACTCATATTTATGAATTTATTATTGGATTGATCACCCTTTAAGGGATTTGTGAATGTGTTGCTAGAATAGGAGGTCACTATCCGTAATTGTAGGATTTCCGATTCCCGAGTAGCAAACAATAATTATTTATTGGTGATAACACAAAGTTTAACCTCTAAAACCGAGCTTGCGAGTTTTATGTTGAATTTATCTCGTTGTCCTAGTGTTTAATGCATTTGGTGATTGAATCTAAGAGAGCTTTTTCGAGGATTCGGTTAAACTGAATAGGGTTAGTCGAAGAGCTTGTTTTGATTAACTAAGATTAAGGGATAACAAGGCTATTAGAGCTTGTTAATAGTCTTGAGATAAGGGCTAGAATCACAATTGAATAAGGCATTGACAATAGTTACATAAATCGTCCAAGACCTCGGTGAAACATGATCAAGGTTGAATCGTTTTGTTATTTAAAAACCAAAAACCTATAAAAATCTCTTTATTTGTCTTTGTTTATTTAGGTGTAGTTGTTATTTCATTGACCCCCCACTTCTTTATTGTTTTCTAGCTTATTTACTTTATGTTTCTTCATAATAATAGCTTAACACATAAAAGCAAAATTTGTTCGACCGTTCCTCGTGGGATCGACCCTTGCTTGCCACTCTACTAGTTAGAGTAGTCGGTAAGGTTTAAGTGTATCTTCATACACGATTTAATTTGGTAGTCGGAAACGACGCTACCAGGCTAGCCGAGTCGTGTTTCCTTTGAGGTTGCTGGCAACATTTTTACATACATCACATAATCTTTTTTTTTTTTTTTTTTTATCACATTTCACACTAAAAACGAACCCCAACTTAATCTACAACCAACAAAATCAAACACTCATTTATTAAACTCAACATTCTCTTTTCACTTCATTTCTCTCAACCTACAGTACTCCAACCTCCTCCAGCCATAAGTAAACACAACCACAATTTTAGCACTCTCATTGCTCATATATATGTGTATACGCACGCGTGTGAATTAAATGATGATGATCCAAGATGTTTGAATATGATATAAGCACAACTTTATGAAGTATAAATTTTATAATTTTTAAACATTAAAAGTGTAGCATACAATAAATGATATGTTTATTTTTAATATAAAATATGTACTTCCTCCGTTCTATAATAATAATTATTTTTTAAAAAAATAAAAAACTATCTTAAAATAAGAGTCATATTTCAAATGTCAATGTCTTGTTTTCTTTTTTAAGGTAAAAAACTTAATTTTTTTATTTTACGAATTACTTATATATGATTTATTATATCAAAGCGAAAAATAAAATAAGTCGTATAAGTAATATTGATGATTACAAAAAGCCATACATTTTCAAACAAGACAATTTTTATGAGACGGAGGAAGTAAAAAGAGAGTAAGCACTAATTGCACACCCTCTTGGATACATCCATCCGTCATTGTTTGAAATTATATATATATATATATATATATATATATATAAGCACTAATTGCACACCCTCTTGCATACATCCATCCGTCATTGTTTGAAATTAATAGCGTATCCCCTTATATATATATATATAGAAATGGATGATTCAATCATTATCGGAAGTAGGCAAAGGCCTTACATTGTTCGCAAGCAAAACATAAATAGAAGAGGGAATATCCTCCATTCAAAACAACTTTGAATTAACATCAGATATAAAATGGGCTAAAACATTTGCTGCTCTTTTAGTCTCTCTTGGTGAATGGCCAAATCTCGAACAAGTGAAAGCTCATCCTAGTTTAAGGATATGCCTAACCACTTCCTTCGCTATAGGATCCAACTCCTACACACCGTTCATCTCTTCTATCATCTCCGAACAATCACTTTCAATGATAAATGTGGTGATCCCACTTTCCACCGTACATCAAAAAGCTAATAGTAACGCCTATCCTTCAAGAGCAACAATGCTACCGCACTGCTAGTAGGACATTCTCGTCCGAGTCTCAGACCACAAAATCAAATCCGATGTATCCATCTTTAAAGCATGCCACAACTCTATTCAACTTCAAATCCCCCATAGGCGGTTTCTCCCAACATGCTGGTATAATCTCCAGAGTTTGTTTTTTCGACAAACTTGGTGTGCCATGTTTTATTTCAAAAGTCAATCATTGGTTGTGTCGACAATGTCTTCCAAAATGAACTTTTGACCTTCGAAATAGTACATGTTACGTACACACCATATCCCCCATGGAAGAAATTCAACCATTGCTATTCTCTCCACCTTCACCGTTAATAAACGTGTCTAAAAGAAGTTTTTAAATGTGCCCTAATCAACTTGTTCCATATCTAGTCTTAGAGGACTCCTTTTCCACATCAATTATGTTTTATTGCAATGCAACATCAAACGTTCTATATTCACCTGCCCTTCCCCACATAAAAAGAAAACATCATCCCCATCCCACCCTCTTCAGCGCAAATGACATTTGGAAGGTCGAGAATTAGAAATTGCTCGGCAGAAGAAAATTCGTACCTTCAGAGGTGATTCAAGATGCCAGAATTTCCTCCAAATAGGATCAATCGTGCTCGTCATCGGTTTATCTCTTAACAAGGACAAATATTTATCCACAACAAATCATTAAGCCAATCTAGCAGTTAATCAGTCATTTTCTGTGTGATTCTAAATTCTTCTGTCACATGGTCGATGGAATGTCTGAAGAATTTCTACTGCATCCACCACTGTGAAATACTCATGGACCCATGATTCAAACCACCATCCAAATTCTTCATCAATTAACCATACCACATGAGTTGCAGCAGAGACCGAAGGCTGGATTGTTCGTCAACCTGAGTGATTCATCTTCGTGGGAGAGTCTTCGCACTGAGTCCTCGGTGAAGATAAATCTGACCCCTGGACATACAACAAGGCAATCCAAGATAAGGATGCAAGTTCTTGGCAAACTGCAATGGAAGCAGAAATGGGATCTATGGATCACAAAGTATGGGAGCTTGTTGAACCACCCAAAGGTGTGAAGGTTGTTGGATGCAAGTGGGTTTACAAGAAAAAGAGAGGAACTGACGGGAAGGTTGAAACCTTCAAGGCTAGGCTTGTGGCAAAAGGGTATTCTCAAAAAGAGGGACTCGATTATGAGGAACCTTTTTCGCCCGTAGCTATGTTTAAGTTAATTCGCATTCTCTTATCGATAATTGTGCACCTGGACTTTGAGGTTTGACAAATGGATGTCAAGACATCATTCCTAAATGGAAGTCTTGAAGGCTACATCTATATGTGTCAACCTGAAAGCTTCATTGAAGAAGGCTAAGAAAACCTTGTATGCAAGCTTAAAAAGGCAATCTATGGCCTTAAGCAAGCATCATGAGCTTGGAACCATGTTTTGATCAAGTAATATTATCCTATAGATTTGATCAGAATGATTTTGAGAGTTGTGTGTATAGAAAGTGTGTTGGAAATGCCTTGGTATTCTTAGTGCTATACGTAAAGGTATGGTTATCAAAGCAGTTCGATATGAAGGACTTAGTAGAGGCTGATGATATCCTTGGAATCAAGATTATTAGAGATCGCCAGAAAAGGATGATATGCCTATCTCAAGCCTCGTATATCGATATTGTGCTAAACCGACTCAACATGCAGGATTCCAAGAAGGGTTTTGTACCTTTCAGGCATGGAATTCATCTATCAAAAGACATGTGCCGTAAGACACAAAAAGAGATAGAAGAAGCCTTATGTATGCAATGTTGTGCACGAGACCGGATATAAGCTATGCAGTGGGCATGGTAGCAAGATATCAAAGTAACCCGGGCAAGTGACATTGGACTACGGTTAAGAATATTCTGAAGTATCTAAAAAGAACTCGAGATAGACTATTAGTGTTTCAATCGGACAGTTGTGTCATGTGGGTTATACGAACTTAGATTTCAAATCAGCCATGGACTCCAGAAAATCTACCTCAGGAAGTGTGTTTGTTTAGGAGGTGGAGCCATCACATGCAGGAGTGTGAAGCAGAAATGCATTACTGACTCCACCATGGAAGTCGAGTACATCGCTGCTTGTGAAGCAATGAAAGAGGCGATTTGGCTCAAGAATATTTTAGTGGACTTAGATGTGATTCCGAATTTGCCCAAAAGAATCACAATTTATTGTGATAATGCAGGCGCGGTTGCAAATTCAAAGGAACCACGAGCCCACAAGGAAAGAAAGCACATTGAAAGGAAATACCATCTCATACGAGAAATCATTAAGATAGGAGACATAATGGTGGCAAAGATAGCATCGGCGGACGGCCTAGCAGATCCTTCCACAAAGAGTCTGCCTCAGAATACCTTCGAGAAACATGTGGAAGGAATGTGAGTCAAGTGTGTTGCCATGCTCCTTTGAGTATAAATGGGAGAATTATTAGGACATGTTGTAGTATGAATGTTATATATATTTATTGCATATTGTTCAAATACCTTACATTGTAGACAATGTGGTGTGTAATAGATCACAAAAGATCACATTGTCAATTCCTTGTAATAAATATAAAGATTCACAACTTAGATGGAATTGAACGTCCATTGGTAGAAGTTGATGTGTAAGGCTCAGATTGGTTTGTCTTGACCAAGAGATTACACTAGTGCATTTGTTGCACTGAATTGGACCAACAATGAGATAGTTTTTCTAGATTGACTTGATTGAAAAATTAGATCTCAGTGGTTATTGATTTCTTAATTTATGTCACTTAATTGAGATTGTATATAATTAATTAATGTTGCTTTGATTTATTTTGGGCAAAGAGTCAATGGGACTCAATGCACTGTACTTTGGGCAATATTATTAATTATATGACATATTGCTAAATTAATACAGAAAATCGTGTCTTGATGAAACAAGTTGATTATGTCCTCTAGATGGGCTCAGAATGTTTATCATATCAAACCTGTACACTGGATTAACTTCCGATATGTTAATAATGTTGAGCTGATTCTTTTCAAGGAATAAAAAATATTAATTAATTAAAGCATTCAATAGCTTAAATTAATTGATGGTCATTGAATCTTAAATTCGGAAAAAAATCATATTTCGTAATATGGATTATGATGAGTATTTCAATATTAATTCTATAGTGGAATGAATTAATATTAATGGGCTAGAATAATATTGATGGCTCAATACTAATATCTAGGCCCATTGGGAGGCCCAATTCTATTCCTTCTAAAGGCCCCTTGAGTAGCCCAATAGAAGTCCATTAACTAAGAGGATAAGAATTAATTAGAAGTAGGAGATAGGAAAGAAAAGATATGGAGAAATCTAATTTCAAAAGGGATAGGATTTTATCCATAGTTTCCTCTCCCAAGTAGAAGAGGATTTTGATCCCATCCCCTCAAAGAAGGCTGATTTTTTCGGCCCTTCCCCATTATAAATACGAGACCACTTTCGGTCCCCGAATGCATAATTGAGTGATTGTTTTTTGTGAAAATTAATCCTTCCTCGAGTGTTAAAAATTTCGTTTGATTTTCCCTCGGATTGGCGAGCTTGGACTTTGGAAATACTCAAGAAGATCTTTGGATTGAAAGATAAATTCTTCTCAACAATGTCTCTCCGATTCGAAGGTAAATACGATAATCCCTTAGTTCCGCATGTTAGGGCTAACTGTATGGTTACTATTATTCAATTACTTGAATTGTATGATTTGATTGTTTCATGTCATGGTTATTTGATTTATGAAAATAGATATTCAAATTACATCCTGAATAGATCCTTGGCACAATCCTCGATTCCCCAACATGGACCACATTAGATTTTCGCCTATTGCTAGTTCCCAACCACCTACCATGCCTAATGTTTATGTTCTCTCTGTTCCCGATTCTCTATCATGTCCTTTCCTCTATAAGCTCTGTAGAAGCCAACAAACTCCCCCAAAAATAACTTGGTTGATATCCCACAATGTCACAGCGTGGAAAAATATTTAGCTCTGAAAATATGCATCATCAACGATGTGGGGTTCGATCGTAACCGCTAAAATTACTTTGCAAACATTGCCAAGTTAACATTTCTGACTCCTCAAACCTCATCCCGCCCCTCTCCTTCGACGTAGCCATTTGTTGCACAACTCACACAAGGATATTCTTTTTGCTCCCTCGACTCGTATCCCCACTAAAATCGCATCATAGCTTTCTCAATTTCACGACAACTACTCGGTGGTAAAAGAAAGCAATGCATCGAATACGTGGGTATGGCTTGTATTATGGATTTGAGTAGCACTTCTTTTCCTTCTTCTTAAAGCATCTTGTCTTTCCACCCTTTCAACTGACTAATTGTCCTATCCACAATAACCCGGAAAATATTCTCCTTTTCCGACCCATTAAAGTTGGTAAGCCCAAGTATTTGCCGTGTTGCTCCACGTGCCTAACCCCTAATCTATCACAATGTCTTTCTTCCCACTAAGATATTTCACTACAAGAAAATTGCCAAATTACGGCAGAAAAATCCTTAGAATATGGTAAATTTATGTTGGAATTTTAATTCCAACGACAATCCCAATAATTAAATTTCAATGTAATCTTTTACCGTTGGAATTTTTTTCCAACAACAAACAACGATTTTTGCCATAGGAATTATTTTCCAACGATTCTTTTTGCCATTGGAATTATCATTGGAAGATTCCAATGGTTCATCTTGCCGTTGGAAGTTGAAAATTATAAAATTCCAACGGATTTGTGTTCCGTTGAAATTTGGCAATTTTTTTGTAGTGTTTCTAGTAGTTGTCATCTCCGACTTATCAAGATTTATCTTTGAGCCTCCTCATAAACCTGTAATATCTCGGCCATTTGTATTCACCTCTCTTTCATTTGTCTAGAAGAATACTTGTCCCCTCATATAGTATTCTTGTAAAATACTCCATTTGCTCCAAGATATGAGTCTTGTCTAAAAAAATAAAATTATAAAATATGAGTGTGTTTTCTAAAGACAATGCCTAATTTATTTATCAAAGTCACAATTGAAAAATCAATCATACAAACAAGCAATTGAAGTCGTATACGTGAAAATTTATATGATATTTTAGAATATTACAACTTTATTGAAACATAACTCTTAAAGAAAGTATATGTATCAACTGAGTTACCAATATACCAGTAGCATGTGTGTTGAGAGAGTATATTAATATGTGATGCAAGTAACCGAAAAAGTCAACCAACTCTAAGAATGAGGTCATTGGTAAAGTCAAGCCCCAACACCCCCTTCCTGCTACGTATATTTTATTGGTTGACCTTGAGAACAATGAGTCATGAGTTTGGGGGCAACTGGACTCGTGTGGAAATGAAATATGTCATAGTTTTTCTTTGTGAGATTTTATTCATGAATGTGGATGCTGCCATTAAATTCATAGATTGAGAATTAGTATCGCAGACTTTCCTTATTACAAACCAAAGGTCGAAAATTTTACGAAAATATAAATAGGAATATCAATCGATAAGACTTTTACAAAATATTGGTTTTTCCAAAGTATTTATTAATTGTTATTGCTTAGCCAACGACTAGCCCAGTCTCACTATCAGTTGGTGCTTTAATCTGTCGGGCCAGTTGAATTTAACAAAAAAATCAGTAGTCACCATTCATTTTTTGTGTTGTAATTATACACATTATACCGACCACAAAAATAAATTCTTACCTAGACAATTATCAATGGAACTTTAAATTTTAAATAAAGATGATTATAATTTAATATACTTCTTAAGAACATGAATGTCTTTAATAAAATCTAATGATATATACTCCATATTTGATTTTTCTTTTACCTCTAGGATCCCAATCCAAATATGAAAAGTATAGTTAATAACAAAAAATATTAACTTGTTAAAACTCCAAACTTACAAACAGAAGTAAAAAATAAATCCATATAGGGGAATAGAAAAAACACACAAAAAAGGGAATAGCATATTTTTTGCAGTTTATTCGATTCATAATTTTCCAGCTTTTTCCGCTTCAAGTACCAATTCACGGTTCAACTAGTTAAATCGACTATCCCAGTTCAGTTCTGACAACAAATTTTTCTTATTAAAAATGTGAAATTCTAAAAAATATCTTCCTATATTATAAAAGAAAACCCTCTATAAAAGGAAACCAGTTATATTTTTCACCTATTTCAACTTTTAAAATCAAGTAGATTTATATAATTGCTACTATAATAATAGAATTGTGTATATATATATATGGGGTAAAATCTTGCCATGCTTAGTTCTAAATTTGAATTTTTTTTGCAGTTTTCTATTTGAAAATAAGGCTTCGTAATGTAAAAATACACGACCTTTTGGTCAATTAATATATACAGCACGACCTTTCAATTTTAACATATAAATACACTATATTTTATTTGTTTATGATTAAATACACGAGGACTAATTTCGGGCTCCAATTGCTGATGTGGAGCTCGAAACTGAAAATATGGGCCATATTCTCTAACATGGAATTATAAATATTTTTCTTTTATTTAAGCCCATATTTTGCTAAGGATGTGACAAAAAAATTAATAACGGAAATTGGATGTGAATACTTGTCCTCGTCGGCAAACGACTCTTCTCCCCTAATGAATTTTTTTGTATGGTGATTCTTCCTTATTATCTGTTCTAATAGCCATAACCCAATCGTACGATGGTGTTGTGAATGAAATGTATCCACAAGCAACAACTCACGAAACATAGTTCAACAATCGACATCTTATGCGATGTCATAGTCCTCAATCAGATCAGACAGATAATGGTTAAATCTAAATTAGGTTTCCACTTGTTTATGAGATTCAACGAAAAGTGAAGAAAAATTGAATAATGGTACACACCATACCTTCTTTAATAGATCGCAATTAAAAAACGAAACGAAAAGAAAAGAATAAATAAGAAAAGTTCACATATTTGTCATCCATAAAAAAAGAGTCTGGGAAGGAAAATGACGTAAACCTTTATGAGCTTCTTATTCTACTACATGTTCAAAATGGTTAGAGAAAATCTTCTTCAGATTGATTAGGATTATTTTAAAACAAAAATTTATCATCCACGTCATAAAATATGGACCAAAATTTTAATTTCGGGCTCCACATTAGTAATTGGAGCCCGAAATTAGCTCGCGTGCACTAAATTGTAAAAAATTAAAAGGTGGTGTATTTATATGTTAATTGAAAGGTCATGTTGTATCTGTTAGTTGACCAAAAGGTCGTGTATTTTTACGTTATTAAGCCTAAAAATAGTTATAGGTGACAAACTTTGATTGATTTATTTATAGAAAATTATTTTAAATTAAAAGTATATTTTTTTCCCTTTTTTTATGTAACATATAGCAAAAAATCAATCTCTTTTTTTCATGGTTTTTTAATTTGACATCTACAATGCGCATTTAAAAATAAGTTACATTCATATAAACACAATTGTCTGTCGATTGTTTATGTTAGATTTGTTTATGTAATATAAGTTAGATTCTTTGTATTGGATTTGGTCTGCAAATAAAAATAAAACAAATATAAATTTTTATTTCCTACAATATTACAACAGTTTGGAAATAGTAAAAACCAACCATTTTCAGTTTCCAAATTCCGAGATAACTTTTGTTCTTTTTTGTTTTTTAATAAGAACAAAAAAATAATAATGGAGAAAAACATGCGCCCGTGTTAAGAGATTTTCTTCGGTTTTTGTCGTTCTTTCTCTCGCTCTTAAATATTTGGATTTTTTCAACATTCTAAAATCACTAAGTATTTTGATTTTCCAATTCATTTGTTATTTGCAATTTATTATAAAAAACAATCTTCTTTTCTTAGTTTTTAATCTAATAATGATATTGAATATTTTAATATAATATATTAAATTTGAAATATATATCTTAAATCGTGCATCGCACCACGGGGAAGTATAGTTAGTAGGGATGTGCACAATACGGAATGAATCGAATATTTGAAAATATCTAGATCTATACTAAACATCGGTTATTTTAAAAATGAGCATCCAAAACCAATCCAAACAATCAGAATTGTACGGTACAATTATTTTTGTTTCCGAGATAGTTCGGTTTGGAATTTCGGATCTAATACAATGGTTCAATTCGATTTGATTCGGTTCTGATAACTAGAGTTTTTTTATCTTTTGAATAATAGATTCAATTTGAGCAATATATCTTTACATCTAACAAAAATAAATAGTATTATTACATCAAATATATTTTCAATTCACTAACTTGTGTTTTGAAAATTATATAATAATTTAATATAAGGTTCCTTTAACTATTTTTGTTAAACATATTTAACTACAAAATTACGAATTATATAATTTTGATTCTTGTTTAAATTAATCTTTTATGTATACTGTGAGAAAGTTTATTTTACCTCAATTGAAAATTCTAGATAATCATTCCACTATATATAATTGATACAGTTACAACAAAATTACAAAGTGCATGGAAAGTATATCTACAAGATATTTACGTATCACTTATGTATCTTTAATTGATTTATTCCCAACACACCCCCAAGCAAAGCTGGTGGGGACAAACGCACAGCTTGGATCGAAAGAATTCAAATAAGGGTTGAGGAAGACTCTTGGTCAAAATATAATCCAGTTGTAAATGCGATGAAACGAAACAAAACAAGTGATCAAACGCTTGGCCAAAACTAGTTCCTGAATGAAATGATAGTCCAAATATATATGCTTAGCACGCTTATATGCTACGGGATTCTGATTGAGGAATAACGCACTCTTGTTCTCACATAGTAATGTGGGGGCGACAGAAGGCAATTCGTGGAGCTCACGAAGAAGAATTTTGACCTAAATCACTTTGGAGGCAACATTTGACATATCCCTTTATTTGGAGAATGTCGTGTGTCCAAACAAGAGATAACATTAGGACCCAAGAAGATGCAATAACCATAAGTAGAATGTTGTGTGTCCAAACAACGGGCACAATTAGCATCCAAGTAACCCACTAAGGTAGACGGACCGCGAGAAAAATCAAGGCCAAACTCAATTGTGCCTTTGACATAACGAAGAATTTGTTTGACTGCTAGCCCCAAATTGACTAAGGATATTGACTACGAAGGAAATATCAGACTGAGTAATGGTTAAGTATTGTAGAGAACCGACTAGTGAGCAATACAAGGTAGGATCTGAATGAGGGGTACCGTTAATCCGAAGAACCTCATCAATGGAGAGGGGAGAGAGACCGGCTTGGACTCAAGCAAATCAGCACGAAGACGAATATGTCGAGCATAATTAGATTGTCCCAATAAAATTCTAGTGCAAGTATATGTCACCTCAAGACCAAGAAAATAGTGTAGCGGATGAGGGATGTGAGTAATGAGATGAGTAACGGATGAGGAATGATGATCTTGCTGTGACTTCTGCCTAAGTAGAACTAGCCCTATCTATTAAAAGGATTACAAAATTTCTGGGGGCACTAGTTCCTACCTTACAGGAGGTTTCGCCATCATCAAAATTAAACATAAATTTTCTAACACCAGAATTCAAAGTAGACTAGGTGTTTTGAGCAACGTGTGTATAGTAAAGGAGTAGCCTTCTGAGGATAGACAAAACTACTGTAAGAAACTAAGTTGGATTTAGACATCAGCATAGCTAAGTTTGTGTGGTGTGAGGGAAGAATGCACGTAGAAGGATTATCCCCGCCATCAAACCAATATAAACTTTGTGTCTACTTTTATATTGCTTTAAAACTGTTGCTGACATATTACTTAAATACCGCATTGATCTGTAAGAAAATTTGCATAATATTCCGCTGCATAAAATTCTGTTTGAGCATTGCTTACTATAAGTAACCTGATATCAGTCTACTTCGTGCCTACTACCTTAAGTTAGCTTATTGTAATAGTTTTGTTGTAAGAACAAGTTTCTTACAGTAACATCAAATTACTGCTCAAAGTATTTAAAAAGAAAAACCGATTTAGAAGTTTATTCACCCTTGCTTCCCTAAACTTCTACCACTTGGGACTAACAGGCCTTATATGATTAATGGGTTGACATGTAATTGCCAACTCTAAAAAATAATATTAGTTTTTTTTGCCCAATATTATATATTTATATAGATGTCCTTTATTTTATACCTTAAATGTAATTGTCTGATAGATCTTCAAAAATAATTGTATGTGGTACTCCATTTGTGGTATTAAATAATTGATAATAAATTTGGACTTATAACTATGTAAAATTTGATTTTAAAATATTTCATAAATTAAAACTGTGACAACTTTATAGTTTAACCCTTTCAAAAATTCTTATATAAATGTATTTAATTCTTCTAACTAGATTAAATTCATTAGCTATTTTCTACAATTATTTTTTTGCAATATTTGTAGTTACATAATGAATTAAATAGTTTTTTTTTTAATTTTTTATTAGAGAGTACTTGATTCCAAAAGATTATAAAGTAAGTGTAGCATCCTTTTTATATTGCGTGTGGGTATATTAATATATAATTCAACTTTATATATTGTATTTCATTTTTATAATGGGACTTTAATCCTTATTATGGTGTTGTGAGGGTACTCGAGTTAATTGTTGATTTCAAGCAGTATCCAAATCAAGGACCCGTACAAGGTCGATGGCTACGAAAGAAAGTAAGATTGATTTTTTTTCTTCTTTAAGTTTTCTAATTTGCAGAACCCTAATTCAGTTTATATTACTCTTGGAATGCAACCTTAATTATTTCAGATGTATATCAATTTACTTTTTTTAAAGAAAACATGATAATTATTTTGGAAGATTTATGTTTGTTTGCTTCTGATTTATTTTGTATTTTAGAGGATTTTTTATTTATGGTTTTTCAGAAATCAAAGTTTGTTTTGCATATTTAAGTAATTGTCAATACTTCTACACAATTTTCACTCTTTCTTGTTGCTATGAAGCCTTGGTATGTGATATTTGTAAAATATGTAAATTATAAATTATTAAAACTTATTTATTGTTTTATTCTAAAAGCAACATAATTTCATTTTTGTAGGAGATTCCTGTTAAATTAGTAAATGTTTTACGAGGGGATTAAAATAATAAATGCACAATTGAAACCAATAGAAAGATAAAAAAATTGATGTGGAGATAATTATTAATTTGGATGAGAAAATGTATTTGAGTAAAGGTTGGAGAAAATTTGTGGAGGAGAATGGGTTACATGTTGGTTATTATATGTTCCTTGAATATGATGTTGCGTCATTTAATTTCTTTGTTGATATACACTAGAAGTTGCTCGTGCGATGCATGGGAAGACATTTTAAGAAACGATATTACTACGAATTGCAAACCGAAATATTATCGACTATCATTGATTACGCACAGTTAAAATATATAATCCGAATATCGTAAAAAATATTATCTTTACACGTGAATTAATGTACTAAAAAACTTAAGGAATACCAATGGTAAAAATAAACACAACTACTACAAATTCTGAAAAACCTCTTTGTAGACTACGTTTGTTGTAGTCTTTCTTTCCGGATCTTCTTCATCACATATTAAAATCTTCAAACCCTTCTGATTGGTCACGCGAGAGACAACAACATATAATTGACCATGATAGAACACGGGTTTCTTCAGGAATAACCCAACATGGCTAAGTGATTGGTCTTAGCTTTTGTTTATCGTTATTGCATAAGAAATGATAAATGTAAATTGTCTCCTCTGAAATCGAAAAAGAATTCTCTTATCCGAAGGAGTCACAGATAGACGTGGTATGAGAACCTTAACCCCATCATTATCACCTGATATAACCTTTGTCTCTACTACGTGATCACCAAGCTTTGTAAGCACCAGCCGACTACTATTACATAGGCCAAGTGAATGATCAATGTTTTGCAACAACATAACCGTTGTACCAATTTTGAGTTTTAGCTCGTGATTCAGCAGTCCGGAACACATCGAATTCAAAAATTCAGGTGTGTTAATATCATTCAAAAGACCTACATTTGCATTAGATTTGCACGGTGAATCCGAACTTAAGTAAGTCCTACCTTCTGAAGTGTTCTTTGAAGTCATATACTCAACAACATTCAATGTTGGTTCCAATATAGCTCTACCATGTAGATATGCAGTATCATCACCCACTGCACCAAAATCCGGATACGTACTCTCAACAATCGTCGCAATGAGATTATCACCACTACGAGCATAATATCTTCCGGGATGTCAATCTCCACTTCTCCATCATTTGGATCACCAATAACACCATTATACTTGCTATCCATTCTGAAAATGTTCTTAGATCATGTCCCTCAGCATCATTAGGAAGATTTTGGAGTCTCATATTCCTTGTTAGTCGTAACACTTTGAAATGCGGCCACATATACGACAAATTGTTACAGACATAATGATGATTGGGAGCATTATTAGGAATATCCCTCTTCGTTATGTCTTGAAGTAATCTGTGTAATGTTTCAAAACAGTTCTTATGCATCATGGGGGCTTCATCCCAAATAATCAGTTTTGCTTTCCTAATCATCTCGGCCAGATTACTCCCTAAAGTTATACTGGAGGTTGAATCCTCATGAACATTCAATGGAATTTTAAAACGCGAATGCGCTGTCTTTCAACCTGGCAGTAGAAGCGATGCAATTCCACTTGAAGCAACATTCAAAACTATTTCACCTCTGGATCGTAGAGCAACTGAAAATGTCCTCCAAATAAAAGTATTTCCAGTTCCTCCATATCCATATACAAAGAATGCTCCTCCATCTGCAGAGTCCAAGGAATTCATAATAGTGGAGTAAACAATTTTTTGTTCTTCAGTTATTTCGCCAACCAACTTCTCATGCTCAAGAGCCAAAGCTTCCCGATCATACATCAGTTCATCTGCAATAAAACGATTCCCACAACTCGCTTTAACAGAAAAGTCCGCTGTTGGCATAGGATCGTAATCAGAAAGACTCTTTCCGCGACTACGCAACATTTTCTCAATCTCCACAAGTGTAAGATTTTTAACTTCTTCTTCAGTCAAAGTCAAATCTTAAAAAAAAAAAAATTTAGTTTCCAATCACAATTGTAAATCTATATGTAATATGTGAATGGTAGAAATTGAGTTAGTCATACCTTGATTCCTCCTCTGAATACGTTGTTTGTAAAGAATGTCATCAGACAAATACACCCAGCATTGCTCCCATACATAGGACGTTCAATTGAATTACAGAATAATAGCGTAACAAATAATCCTCTTAAATGTTGAACAGATTCCCAATGGCTTGCCTCTTCAATGTCATCAATATATTCTTTGTCATCTTCCAGTAACCCTCTAGCATAGCAAGCGTTGTGGTACGTTTCATATTGTACAGTACCACCTTTCTAATATCAACATAACATTTGCAACCTTTGACAACATTCAGAAGACATATAGCGTAGTATGGGTCACCACATCCAGGTGGCACATAATGAAGCCTTCTTATTGCTTTACCCTTTTCCCTCTTTACCTATTCTCTATCCTTCTGCTTCCATACAAATTTCTGAGGAACTGTGCATATGTCAACTCATTCACCTCAGGGTATTTCTTATTTGCTTCAAACCATCCCAAAAATATACTTTGGCTCACACTATGTCGTTCCACAATATTTTCCAAAGGATCATTTTTCGAAAAGAATACGGATTGCTGATTCTCAAGATGAAAACTTAGACGTTCAATAGGAGGATACCGATACTGAATTTCAAAACCGAAAATCCTCCAAGCAGCTTCACATGGGGATATGTATCTACAATCGTAATACATACTTATCTCATCCTGTATTGCCAGCGCATTGTCAGAACTTGCTTTATAGAAGCCGGCTATAACACGATCGTGGCCTTTGTTAATGTACTTGAACAAATACTTTATTGACCAAGACTGGTTGCACCACTCAACGTTTATGTGTGCTCCATACTTCATAAGAAGAGATATGTTGTGAGGTACTACGTAAGCATTGTTTAAGGGAACACCACTTTTCATAACCGTCCTACCATCATCTCGGCGCCTATAAACCGGATAGCCCTCGTCATCAATAGTAGTACAATCAACAAATCTCTTCGGGAAGTGCTTCGTACATTTACCATCATCGTCCATACACGGAGAATTTGGACGCGCTATTCCACACGGACCATGAATCATGTATTCTTGCATAGCTAAGTAATACTTTGGGTCTGACGACTCATCAGGAATTTCAGTAGAAATAATTCGATCAATGTCGAGAGCTGTCGGAAACTTATCTTCCTTCGCAAGAAAAAGAAGTATGTGCGCGTGTGGCAGACCGCACTTTTGGAATTCAATCGTGTACACTGCTGCACAACATTGAAACAAAGGTAATATAAGTGTGGAAACAATCTAAAAAGGAAAATTCTGTATATTAAAAAGTTCTAATTGTTGTTTTTAAAATAAATTAAAGGTAGTGTAACAGTGCCGAAGATTTTCTTGCAACGAACCTCATTAATAAATGCGTCTAATTTAATCTTGAACACCCTAACAACGACATCAGGTCGATCTTCTAGCTTCAGATTTCGGGGTTCTAGAAATTGTACAATCTCTGGCTACTTTGGATTGCAAGTAAAAGTAATAAACATATCAGGGTAACTCGCCCATTTGCAAATGGCCATTGCATCATGATAATTATGAATCATGTAACGAGGTCCACCGGTGTAAGAAAATGACAATACAACCCTCTGACACATATAGCTGATATCTGTTTCACCTCGCAAAAGAGCATCCGCGAGACCACTGTATATTTCTACACGCAAGACCTTCTGATTCAATCTTATAAACAATAATCTAATTAACTCTATAATCATGTACAAATAAACTATAACTTGTTGAGTCAGTCTCTTGCTATTCAAAATAGTTGATCTCTCGGAGGTCCTTTCTTGTAATCGAAATGCAAAAAATTCTCTCATGCTAACCTTTATTCTGTCGCCGGCTACCGACTCTCTACAGCTAGCAAATGGAATATTTCCATTGTACCCATCCTCACCATAAGGAAATAACAGAGGATATTGAAGGCCTAAATAAGAGGAATGTAGTTCATTTATGCGCTTCAATGTTCCACTTTGTGTCTCAACAATAATATCTCGATCCCCGAGAGCTCGATCGAGATCGCCTACTACCAATGCTGCTACTTCTGAAATAGCCGGTAGGTTGTACTTTCTTGGATCAGTTGTTCTCTTACCTACTTTAATCTGACATCAGCACGTCCTTCTTGAAATATTTTCTGAGCAGCCATCCTAAACGTCTTTACCAGCACATTATGCTCATCAAGCATAGCCTTCAAATCTCTTACTAATTCAGAATGAAGGGTATCACTACCCTTCCTACTTCTACAAAAATGCAATAAAATAGTAGTTTAATAGAAATAAACAATATAGTCATCAAAATAATTTACAAAGAATAAATAAATATACAACTGGGTTAATTCCATTACCTCACAGCATTGATCCCATTAGAAACCTCATTCTCAGTGTCATATATATACAACTGTGCAAATTTTGGTGTAGATCCGTCAGTAGGAAGTAAACTTCCAATAAGATGGTAGTTTTGTCGATGCAATTGAAATACCGGCGGTCCACCTCCTGTGTTCATTGTAGAATCTATCTTCCCCCCCATGGACGTGAATGAGACAATAATATTATACCACCTTATATTTTCCAAGTAATGTTTGCTTCTTGCAGTTTGACCTGCCAACAGTTCTTGTAATAGCTGAGGAGGTGGCGTCAATAATGGGAGTTGAATCTTTCCTTTCATGCAACAAAAACTGTATACTGGGTAAATACTTTTTGGATAGGATGCCAATCTCTCCTCATACCAGAACATCGCACCACAATGATTGCAATTATAAATGGTGTCACCCATATCAAAATAATCTAACAAAAAAGATAACAATATGTAAACAAAAGTCATTTTTTATTTTTTAATTTGGCAATAATATTTTTTAAAGTAATTCGTACGTACCTACTGGTGAAGGGTGATTGTTGTTCGACCTCCTTGTGCGTACTAAAAATATATGAAAAACAATAATTATTAAGAAGAATAATTTCAATAAATAAATAACTAAAAAATATATAATATTCTAAAATAATAAATTGGCTTACACTTTCTTGAAGTACATTTGGGTTTAGGTCGTTGATCATTAAACGACGAAAGATCACACTCATCTCCAGCAAAATCGATAAGAGTTGATGCATTTGTTGAATTTGTATTATTGACAGTCAAATTGTTTGAACTCCCTGCTTGTCAAAAAGTAAATGTAATGGAATTGTATTCAGTCTTAATAAATGTATCAATGTAATGGAATTCAATATGTACTTGATACTTTAGCACCAGACATTATTGTCCTTGGTATCCCACCACGCCCTTTAACATCAATAACGTCTGAAATAGACGAATTGGTTGAAGTTTGAATCCGACCAAGGCCATCAAGCTTTGTAACACCACTCACTTTATTGTTCGAATTCACATTATTGAAACCAAACATTAAAAAAAAATCAAAATAATTAGATTATGAGATTTTTTTTTATAACCTAAACATAAATAGAAACAATACATAATAACTGCTAATATACCATTAATTATATCACGAAAAGTATTTCTTGAGAATGGATGCGTCACAGTACTCAATTCTACATCAGCACCAAGCATGTTTCTCTTGCTACTTTTAGAAGAAGATCCATTACTGCTTGACCCAGCTGAGTAGAGTTTTCTAAAAACATGGATAAAAGGTTGAGCACAAATAATATTGTACATATTTATTGTCAAATATTTACACAGAAATCATCACTATCAACATTTTAAAAAACAATTAACATAATACACGTATGTTAATGTAGCATATCCACATCAATGAAAGAGGGAAATTATATATCTCTTAGCTAAATTTAATATAATATAAAATACTTAACACATTTGGGATTTTTTATGTTTATAATGAAGTCTAAAATTATAAAATGATGTATATGTTAAATTAATAGACCCCTCTAAGTGAAATTATTCCGAACTAAATTATTTAAATGCATATTAATACATATAATTTTAAATAAAACATAAAAATCAAACGATCAAAAACATATAATTAAATAGAACAATCACAAACTCTAGTGATCTAATAAACAAATTCATCAGTTAAGGAAACTACTAAAAGAATAATTTTATATTATTAAAAGAATCATTTAAAGAAATTAGTCAAAGTGGAAAATTTTGATGGTAATTATGCAAAATGAGCTACAATATATTCCCTAAATAGCAGACTAATTTTAATGGGCTAATATAATTGGTATCACATCCAGTTTATAATAGCTGCCCAATATAACTGGGGTTCTATCCAATTTAGATTCCGGCGGCCCAACAAATTTAGCAGCCCATACAGAAATTTATATATTTAGCCCAGTTGTAATTATGTAATATTTGAAAAAACAAATTAAAAAATAGAGAGTTCTACACTTTTCTATCCCATTCCTACCGTTTCATTTTCCAATATGTTTCTCTCTCTAAATATCTCTTTGTCTCACCGGTTCTTCTACCTCTCTCTCTCTCCCTCTCTCTCTCTCTCTAAATGCTGAAAAACTTTTCACTGTCTTCCTTATTCCATTCATCTTCTCCGATTAAGTCGAGTTACTCCAAAAATCATGTGATAAGAACATTATTTCTGCGATATGATGCATTGATTCACCGTTTAAAAAATTCAACTCTGTAAAAAAATTACTTTACATATCCGGTTATTTGGACCCAAATCTCGATACCTTTTGATCGAAAATGTGTTATTCATTGATTTTGGAGAGTACATTCGACAATATCTAGATTTTGAATGTAAAGCTTTCGATGATGAAGGGGGCTTTTCGATTTGATTTTACTTTTGAAGAACTAACCCCTATCTGAGAAATTTATGCATATCGGCCACCATCCATATAAAACAGAAGGTAATTTTTATTTTTGTTCAATTTTTTATGATATTTATGTGATATTTCTCATTTTATACATGCGCTGATATATGGGTTTGTGTTGATTTATCCAAATGTGTTTTTAAAAATTTGCAAGGATAGCATGCAATAACATAATTCCTTAATAATTGTCTATAAATTTGCTTTAAAATTTATCATACAGTTAATATTGGAGCTGATTTTCTAGCATATTTATGTCATTTACTTATCTAAATATAAACATGAATAAAGCTAAAAAGATTAAATCTATCAGTCTGAATGAGTATGGATCTGTTCAGATTAGTAGTAATCCAGCAGATCAAGTATGTTTTGAAGTGTATTTCTTTAATTAGTATATTTTGATGGGCTATGGATATGTGATTTATGATTTTATTGGCTTCTGGCATGTGTAATTTGTTTCATTCTATCATATTTGATAAATGAAGGTTGAGGAATATTGCACGCATTGATTTTGATATTAACTGCTAAAAAACTCAATTATGTCCTTCCTTCTAATTATTTTTAGATATTATTTCCAACTTACTGCATGTTTTTTAAATTTTGTTTCAACTAAATTATAATGTTTTTTTAAAAAAGAAAAAGAACAAATGTCATTTTTTAATGCATTTTTTGTTATTTTTGGTTTGGACAGGGCTATGTTGGATTATTTGACCGGATATACTTACATTGTGGATTGTTTACTGAATGCATGTCTTACGCATAAAGTTCCAGACAACTATGAAATACAATTTAAAGGTATATGTACACTAATTAATTTAATTTTGTTTTGCAATTAAGTATTATATCATATTTAAGATTGAAATATAGCCCATTCTTTAATGTATTTAAAAAACAAAAGAACAAATGTCATTTTTTAATGTTTTTTTTTTTTTTTTTGTCATTTTTGTTTTGGACAGGGCTTTGTAGGATTATTTGACTGGATGTACTAACATTATGTATTGTTTATTGAATGCATGTCGTGTGCATAGAGTTCAAGTCAGCTATGCAATACAATTTACAGGTACCTATCTTTTTGCAATTTCCAATAATCAATAGTATAGTCAAACTTTTATCTCTATTTTAATTTGATCCATTCCTATAGTCTTATACAGGGCTTTATCTAAACTGAAAATTGACACCAGTTGATTCAAACTTCGGATGTTAACATATTTCCGAAGAATAAATTAAAAGATAAGTACACATTATTGTATATTTAGTTCTTCATTGTTTGACTCTTTGTAAATATAGCAATATCCATCATGTTATTATTTTTCCTGTCAAATAATCCTTAAAGTTATTTGTTTGTTTACAATTGTTATAAATATAATTGATAGCACGTGATAAGTACTACTCCCTTTTTCGCACATTAAGATGTGAATTCAATAAAATGATAAAAAAAAATTAAAAAATGTACCATCTCTTTTGCGCTTTTTTCCTATTGTTGTTGATCCTGTGAGTTTCACCATCTTCCTCTTTTTGAAAACGCTTTAGGATTGTTCTCGTAGTTGACTTCCTCTTTGTGAAAACTTTATTTGACGGTTGTTGGCAAAAAATGTGAGTATATTTTAACGATTGTTGGACAGTATATTCCAGTGAAATTTTGAAAACATAGTAGAAGTATTTTGTGAATGTTGGTAAATATATAGATCGTGTTGCTAGAGTTTTATATTTATATAGATAAATCATGCACTTTCTATGTAACAAATTAGATTTTAAGTCCTAATGGACCTCACATATATCTAAGTAAGATAATTGTATAGATATGAAATCTAAAATCAAATCTTCCATTGATCCAGGTTTTCTGATAGGATCATATCAATATTGATCTCATATGAAAACGATTTTTTTATTTATATAAATTATTTGATATATATATATAATATATATATATATATATATATATATATATATATATATATATATATCTAAAGTCTACATATAATTTGAGTTCAAATACTGATGTGCTTTTTTAAAGCGCAATTTAATCATTTTATAGTACTTTGCATACTTAATGTTTTACTTATTATAGTATATATTTTTTTATTTTTTTTAACATGATTGGTGTTACAAAGTTTCCATATTTTTGGTCTATTGTATCAGAGACAATTAGTTAAACCATATATTCACATAAAAAGCATGTTTTTAGGGATATCTGGTATATTTTGCAGCTTATTTGATATATGGATATTTACAAATCTGGATTATGTTACTATTTACTTTTGTTGTGAACTTTAACAATATCTATACATCTAATAAGGAGTATCCATATCTAAAATTGAAACACAATTTGCACATATGTATGTTTATATATAAATATGAACATATTTTTAACAGACTACAAATATCTTAAAAGAATTAAATAGTTTTAATTACATTAATCGATGCGGTTGTGTTTATGATGAAATTTTAATGAACAAAATTATTTTAAGTTTATAATTTAAGAAAAGTAACCATAGTAGTAGAAATAATTTTATTGATTATTTTTTTACTGCTTATATTTTATGCCGATAAACAGCTATGATGTATATGTTGATTGATCTCACATTCAAGAATGTGATGACAAAAAATTGATAAAATATGGACAACTTTAAGATAAATAAACCAAAAATATATATATATATATATATATATATATATATATATATATATTAAGACATAAAATAAGATGAATAAGGAAATAGTTAACCAACAAACGGTTTACTGGATTATTCAATAGACATAGACATGAAAGGTTAGCTCTTCCTTTGGGTCTATCTCCAATATGAATGTTCTACCAATGACTAATTCATTGTCCCTTAGAAACTGTTCACATTGATTTGACTCAGCTAAATCATCTTCTTCAACAACCAATCCTACCTTCCAGTATTGTATTCCCCGGAATATAGTAGCAGTACCTCCAATAGCATCTTCCTTTTTGATAAAACTAGATGAAAACAGATTTGGTATCACCTAAAAAAAAAAAAAAAAGTTTCAAATTGCATTGTTTTAATATAATAATATTAACTTTTGAGTTTCTATTTTATGTATTATGTATAAATATTAACATATTATTATTCAACTTTTATTACCAATCAAATAAACCACAAACCATATCAATCGCTTAGTCTTCATGTGTTCCTCAGTCACCTCAAAGTTGAATTGTGGATAGTCTTCGTCATCAATGATTATAATAGAATTGGGTGATCTACCATAGAAATTTGGAAAATAGGTGGGGTTTTAATAGGAAAACAGTAGAAAAATTCAAACAGATTGAATAACTTACCCTTGTGTTGTAGTTGACTGCGTTTCAGTTTCGACATTGATTTTGCTATGAAACCTCTTTCTCACTTAGTGAAAAAATATTGGGATGTTGTTGTCACTTAAATAGGCCACCTCGAAAAGATTTTAGGAAAAGTATACAATTCTCTAATTTTGAGAATATTATGCAATTTTAGATATGCATCTATATATTAAGGCATGATTTGATAATATCTTATTTATACATATAGATTTAGCTATGCCACGTATTCCTCAATTTCTGACAATATTGAGACGTTGTTGTCACTTAAATAGGGCACATCGAAAATGAAGTTTGTAGTAAAGATATATTATTTTCTAATTTTGATGATAATATCCAATTTTAGATATGAATTATTTATTAATCCATGATTTGTTATTATCTTATTTATACATATATGTCCATATATGTAGATAAGGTAGATAATAATAAATTATTTTTGTGAATTTTGCAAGTTTAATAATTAGATAATATGTTTCGACTATTTAAGGCCACTAATTATTTAAATTTTGGTTTGCAATTAAGTCGTACATCACATGTAGTATTGTATATATGAATAATATCATGACATGTGTATTTTAGACCTAAGTTAAGCTATATATTCTGTGAAATGTGACAGTTTTTATCAAGTGTGGGTATTACTAAGTAATATGAATTATATTATATTATATGTATAATATAATTACATGTCTACCTTATATATAAAGTTATAATTATTGTATTTACTTTAGCTTGTTTTTCATAAAAAATTGATATTTCAATGATTATTTTATTATTTTATTTCAGAAGGCAGTTATGTTTATATTATTTCATGTTTTATATTAAAATATAATTTATAATTATTTATAAAATATATATTTTTTCTAACTGAACAAACTATAATCATATCCATATCACAATATGTTTCAGTACTTAGTCATATTCAATTACATTACATGTTTATATTAGATGCATATCTATGTGTCTTCATTTATTTCACATATAACGTTTGAGTTATGAACTTATAGAAACATGACTCAATAATTATATCATATGTCAATCTTTTCAATTAAATTATTTGTTTGAAATTTATGAGTATGATATGTATATGACTATACACCAGTTTAGTAATCATTCAGTTGTAATATATTTTTATGACAACACATTATATAAATTGACGATAGAATGTAGACGAAGATATATGCTTAGAAAAACCAACTTAGATAAACAACTCTCTGAAATTTCAAAATAGAAAATCCGGAACATAACAAATTAGAATTAAAATGAAACACAAAAAAAGAAATGAAGCTGAAAACTAAAGATTGTTTTACAGAAATAGATCAAAATAAACTATAAAATATCAGGAAATCTCAGTTTTTCTCCTGCTTAATTATCTTCCGGTTCGTCGAACTCATATCAAGGTCGTCTATCAGCTTGCGTTTAACCTTAGATTCTGGGTTATCCACCAACTCTCCAGCATCACATTTTCAGTAGGAACTGTTTCAGTATGAATATCATTGGTCTCAATTCCTTTCATTTTCTTGTCTGGAGTTATTACTTCATCCTCTGAGGATTCGTCATCAGCAGCATCAGTCTTAGCAGGTTTTGATATTAAATCAGAGTCCTGCAACATAAAGTCATAGCGGTTTAGGGTTATAAGATTTTTTTAGCATTCTTAAATAAAATATAGAAGAATTAGCCTATAAAATTTTGCAAATTTATACCTGACTTTGCACATAAGATTTACAAAATCTTGCCAGCAGATCTGGGTCATCAGTGACTTTCATAACAGAGTATGTAGCTCGGGCTCCACGTGAGTGATCCGTCTTTCGTGAAACTTTAAATAGAACTGATCGATCCACTACCCTGCCTATGAAGTAGTCTTTAACCCCATATTCGGAATCCTGTGAAAACAAATTATCTTCACTAATAAGTACTTTTTAGAAAATAATTTTTATTTTTCATCATAATTCGAAATTATGTACGAATTTAGAAAGATTACTCACATCCTCGGATTTAGCTCGTAGACAGTTTTACCAAAAATAATTTGGGCTTCAGCATCCCAAACAATGAATAGTGCATTGTGTTTCATCGATCACTCTGACCTCGAGCTTGTACCTATTTGCATTTAATAATTTCATTAGAAAATGTATATATTATTAATGTTTTCTAAATATATAATTGTGTGTGTATGTTAATATAAGTAATACATGTAGTTGGTGTTTGGTTCAACGTCTCCATACTGCCTGCAACTCCATTTATCATCAACAGATGACAACTTGCGATGGCATGTAACACAAGCCATATACCACACGTCATTTAGGTTTTCAATTTTTGCAACTGTGCAGTAAATCCAGAACTGCCCATCCTATTTTATGAAATGTGAATAAAAGTTAAATAGTCACATACCCTTATGTTAAACCTGTATAGTTGTATGATATTTTCAGAATTATGTTATCGTTATAATTATTAATTATTACCTCCCCTTCACATATTTCTTGTAGATTTCTAACAATTGCCCTACCAGAAGCAAATTCAGAACTGGGTGAGGCTCCAGCACCCGATGATTGTGTTTTAGCAACCGGCCTCACGGCAGACGGAGATGCAGCAATCCTTAAAATAGATACGTCAGATACTTTCCATATCACATACTTGTTATATTTAAAAAATCAAATACCAAGAGTTTAATGAAGACTTACTTTTGCTTAAACTCGTTTATCTCCCAAACATTTGAGTTGACAAACATTTGAGTGCAATTATAGATATTTGAAACCTTAACACTATCTGCATATTAAATATTAGGATTAACATGTTATTAAATAATCATTATAAAAAGAATAATCATGTATAATCATTTTGTAGTTTTGAATTGATGTTTGCAATAAGAATACATTACCTCTAAACACCTTAGGTCTGCAGAACTGCATAACTATTATGACTGGTTCAACTGTCTGTTGATTATAGATAGGAATGACTTGATCGACAAACTTTTCCCATAGAGTTACAGTTAATCTTAGCCCACTATGAACAATTGATTTCGGAATATTAGTTTTGTATCAACAAATATGTCTCGTATTTATCACATATACACAATACTTAATCGATTAAATAACAATTACTTTATACCTCATGATCACACTACAAGAATTTCGCAAATCGACAACAGTTTTTATTTGTTGTCTAGTTATAAATAAGTCTGTTAAGAATAGTGGTGTTGTTAAAAGTACCCCTATTGGCAACAGTTTAATACTGTTGTCTGTTTAGCAATAAACAGCGGTTTCAACAACGGTACAAAACCGTTGTCTGTTGATAACAGACAACAGTGAAAAACTGTTGACCATCATGTATACCTGTTGTCTTTATCGGTAGAGACCACGGATAAAAACCGTTGTCTTTTCATAGCAAAAGAAAAACAAAAAAGAACTCTATTGCCTTTCAATGAAAGACAACAATTTTATTATGAATATTGTTGTTTATATGCATATTCTCATATAAAACACTCAATAGTCAAAACATCAAAAAATACGAAACAACAAATACAAAACAAATGTCGATAAATTCATCAACATTAAACTATTAATATAATACAATCCGAATTGTTCAACTAAATAAGTTCTAAAATGAAACCAAAAACCAACTCTTATTTACTCAAATAGTCTTTATATCTATATACTTAATACTTAATAATTTAAACCCCGATCTTATCATCTTGAAATGACCATGCCCGCATAGCATAACATAACCATATCAGTTTATGTACATTAAAATTCATATAACTAGCAAAAGAACTAATAATATCATATTCATAACTTAAACATAAAATTAATCTACAAATATTATGATGTTTTACTTGGCCTGTTTAATTTTTTTGAACATGATTCGGATAACATTGCCGACATAATTTTCGGATATGAGTCGAATTATAGAAATATAAATTGAATGAAATCAAATGTCTAAACAAGGGAAAAGTACTCCAAAATGCAAGGCAAAAGCTCGCGGTTAGTTTCTAATGCATATAAAGCTTCACACTAGAATTTTCAACACAACTCATGAATTTGTAGGATATAAATTGGTATTTTTTATTTTCCCTTGACTAATTGACATGCTTCATAGAATAAAAAAAACTTTGAAGAAGATGGTATTTTTATACTTTCTCTTGACTAATCCACATCAATTGCCATACCTCTAATTTGAAATTGCAGTCAGCATGCTCGCCACTCTCCCACTAAGCAGTAATAGACTTCAAAGGCACATCTAGAAGTTCTATACTATAATGCCAGGTAAATGTAAGATGAAGCCACTTAAAGGTGCACGATTGGCAACTTTTTGAATAGGAAAAGAAATAAAATAGAAGATTCATATCAGCCAATTTTCTCAACTTTCTAATGGATAATATAAAATAATCCCTGTCCTTTTGAGCCTCTTGTGGCTTCCCTCATTCTTCACTGGCCAAGAGGGGCTCCAGGAAAGCCAAAGGTGTTCAAATAGCAGATGGATCAGTCTTTGAAGCTATAACGAGTGGAGAAAAGATTTTTTAGCTTAATAGTTACATATGTTAACTAAGAATTTATGACATGACACATTGTGCCGGAAATGTTTCTTATGCCGCCATATCATCTAAAAGAAGTATCCCTCTCGCAAATCTTGAGAAAACGGCCTCTAGAATGATGAACATACTCTTCCAGTAAACCGAAGGAAGTAATAAAGTCTCCAAGATGATATGTACTTTCTCAACTATGAATGCTATCTGACAAAAATCCAGCTCAAAATCTCATAAAAAGTAACCTAAAGCAGGCGTAGCAAAGAATGAAATGAGAGGCAGGGAAATACGGAACAGAGACTTCCTCATTTCTAGGAAATACTGATACCTGGTCAATGCAAAACTTTGCAGATTTGAATTATTTAATCTGGTGGGTATTCTAAAATCTACCAGCTCCATCAATTGCCCAATTAACCATAAATTCCAGCATAATCAATTAAAATAATCTAGCTAGTCAGGATGCATGCCAAGAAGATAACACAAAAAACCATGAAAATATCTCATTTTCAACAAACATACATACCTATTTCAGGTTAGACATAACAAGCTGAACTTGGCGCTGTCATACTTCTTCAGCCATGAGTTGTCGTTCTGGAGCCGAATCAATAAATACAGCAAGTTCCTTCACAGGACTAGGGAAGTATGGGCGATATTACAAAATCAGAGAAAAGGAAGGTGGTACACGTGTCCCGTGCACGCACTTTAGGGTACTTTAGTGTCATTTTAGTGTCAATAATGTGCATAATCACGTGTATTTAGTGCTTTTGTATTCTCATTGGAAAAATAATGCGTTTGTGTTGTTTTTATGTAAGACAGGTGAAAAAGGATCGAAAAAGAACACCAAACGATCGCGGAGTCGAGGGATCGATCGATGAAACAAGGGACAGGGCTGAGGGGTCGACCTTGGCCGAGATAGGGAAAAATCTCGGCCGAGATACTTCTCCAGGGAAATCCTGGAGTTTTGAGAAATTGAAGATCTCGGCCGAGACGGGTACAGCATCTCGGCCGAGACGGGTACGGTATCTCGGCAGATAGCTCTCCAGGGAAAATCAGAGATTCAAAGAGATGAAGATCTTGGCCGAGATGAAACCCAATCTCGGCCAAGATAACCCAAACCCTAAAATCCCCTTTTCACGTCTCGGCCAAGATGCAACCCAATCTCGGCCGAGATTATCCCTCGTTTTACAATCTGAAAAGCCCTTTTTCACGTCTCGGCCGAGACACACTTGCGTCTCGGCCGAGATTCCTTGCCCTGTTTTAAATTCGTGGACGTGATTTTGCCTTAAATTAAAGTAACAACTCTTTTCCTATATATATATATCCTCCCTTTCGAAATTAACCTACTTTGGGACATTGAAATACACACTTTCCAGCCATTTTTGAGCCACCAAAGCCACCAAGGAAGGAAGATTGGGCAAGAGATTGAAGGATCATCGTCTCCAATTGACATCTTTGGTTTCATCCATCTCAGTATCATTTTTCTTTATTTTTCTACTTATTTTTTGTTTGTTTTAGCTTCCATGGGTGAGTAGCACCCTTATTTCTACCCTTGATCAAATGTAAAACTTTGAGTGGCAATGTTTACATGATTATTGCTTGTTGATGTTACCATTTGATTGCAATTTCAAGTGTTCTATACTATTTACTGTTATTGACTCATATTTGTGTGTTTTTTCTTGGCTTGATCAACCTCTAGGAAGTGTATGAATGTGTTGCTAGAATTGAAAATCACTATCCGTAATTGTAGGATTTTCGATTCCCTAGTAGCAAATAACGAGTGGTTTCGTTGGTGATAGTGTAGAGTTCGACCTATAAACCCGAGCTATCGAGGTTTATGTCAAATTTGTTTCATTATCTTGGAGCTTTTATCATTCGATTGCCAAATTGAAGAGAGCTTGTTCGACATTTTGTTTAAATTGGATAGGGTTAGTCGAAGAGCTTATTTCGATTAGCCATAATTACGAGATAATACGGTTGCTAGTGCTTGTTAGTTGTCGTGAAATAGGGACTTGAAATGCTTTCCATTGGGCATCAACAATAGTTGTGTAACTCATTGGAACCAAAGGAATACTCGATCAAGGGTAGATACTTTAATCATATATTTGAAATCCAAAAATCGATTTATCTATCTTGCTATCTTTTGTTAATTGAATCTTAGCTTAGTTGATCATAGCTAAATAGTGGTTCCTAGCTTGACAAACAACCCCCCCCCCCCCCAACCTTTATTGCTTTCATTGTTCGAGTTTATTCTTGTTTAAAGTACATAATTGCTTGACATATCAAGACAATATTGTTTAACTGTTCCTCGTGGGATCGACCCCTACTTACCACTCTACTAGTTAGAGTAGTAGGATAAGGATAAGTATATATTTATATTATATAATTAATTTGGTACGGTCCAACGACTCATACCAAATTTTAGCGCCGTTGCCGGAGAACGGTGATAAGAATAGTGTTGTTTTATTAGTTCAAGCATTATGTTTAGCTTATTAATTGTTTATCTACTTCTTGCTTATCTAGTAGTTTGATATTCTCTTGTTTTCTTATTTTTGGATAGGTAGTTAATGTTCTTGTGTTCCCAAGGGGAGAAAGAACTTCTTTTTGAGCCACAGATAGTTGAACGGGAAATATTATTGAGGAGAAGAGCTAGGTTACTTGAAGAGGTCCGAGAATCATTTGAAACCTTGAGTATAGAGAGCGAGGAGATTGAATTGGAAGAGATGGCTGGTGAGCAGGGTCAGGAAAGAACCATGAATGAACTTGCCAACACAAGGGTTGCACACGAACCCTAGTGTATTACATTCCCGGAGATAGGGACTAATACCACTTTTGAGCTCAAATGGGGTCTCATTCACCTTCTGCCATCATACCATGGGCTAACCGGGAAAGACCCACACAAACACTTAAAGGAATTTCATGTTGTCTACTCGAGCATGAAGCCGACCAGGGTGACTGAAGAACAAATTAAGCTCAAAGCATTTCCTTTCTCATTGAAAGATCTTGCTAGAGACTGGTTGTACGACTTGCCACCGGGTTCCATTACTACTTGGGAGCAGATGGAAACACATTTTCTAGAAAAATATTTTCCTGCATCTCGAGCCACCACCATCCGAAAAGAAATCAGTGGCGTGAGGCAAATACAATTGTATGAGTATTGGGAAAGATTCAAGAAGCTTGTAGGGAGCTGCCCACCACATCAAATCACTCCACAATTGTTGATTCAGTATTGGTACGAGGGACTGTGTATAACTGAACGGAACCTGATTGATTCAGCCAGTGGAGGGGCTCTGGCCGACAAGATCCCAACCGAGGCCTGTGAGGTGAGTCAAAGATGTTATCGATACAAGCGTTGAAGAAAGATTGGACCAGCTCACCGACGTGGTGAAGAAAGTGATTTCGGGGAACATTCCTACCCCAAAACCCTGTAGAATCTGTCAGATAACCGAGCACTCCACTAATACCTGTCCTATTCTTGGAGAAGAAATGGATGCTCATGCAAATGCAGTTCATAATTTTAATCCTAACCAGGCTGGCCGGAAGTATGATCCCTATTCGCAGTCGTACAATATGGGGTGGAGAGATCACGTTTCAAATATGGGAATCAAGGTCCAAATATGCATCAACAGGGTGATCAAGGTGGACACAATCGACCCCCCTACCCTAGGGGGATATTCTAGCAAGGGCAACCCATTGAGCCAGTACCCTCTGATCCATCCCTTTCTGACATAGTCAAGAGCCTAGCAACAAGTACGCTTCAACTGCAGAAGGAATCAAGTTCGAGGTTCCAGAGTATTGAAAATCAAGTCAGTCAAATAGCATCAGCGGTATCCCATCTGGAGAGTGCTCAAAGTGGAAAGTTGAGAATGTTAGTGTAAGTACCTTGAGGAGCGGAAAGGTGCTCTAGAAGCTACCCAAGAGCCTCCCTCACTTGGAGGATGAAGAAGAAAAGGGAAGAGAAAGAGAATCTGTCGAAGGAAGAACCATACCAATCCCCCTTGAGGATCCAAAGCTCAACACTCCAACACTGACCGTGACCCCACCACTTCCATTTCCGTGCCTAATCAAGAAAGTTGTAGACAAAGACAGAGAACGGGAAATGCTTGAAATATTTCAGAAAGTGGAGATCAAAATTCCACTGATTGAAGCTGTGAAACAGATCCCACGGTATGCAAAATTTTTGAAGGGTCTATGCACAAATAAAAAAGGCCTCAAGGAAATAACAAGGTACTCAGGAGGGAAAGTGTGTCTGCCATATTCCAAAAGAAACTCCCTCAAAAGTGCAAGGACCCGGGAATGTTCGGCATCCCCTGTAAGATTGGTAATTGTCTAATTGAGAAAGCTATGCTTGATTTAGGGGCATCAATCAATGTGATGCCCCGTTCGATGTTTCAGAGCCTAAACTTAGGGCCATTGAAAGAAACTAAGGTTGTTATCCAACTCGCCAATCGAAGTACCTCATTCTCGGATGGGGTGGTTGAGAATGTGCTTGTTGAGGTAAATAATCTTATTTTCCCGGCCAACTACTATATATTAGATATGCAAGGAGACACAAAAAACTCCACACCTATTTTGTTGGGAAGGCTGTTCATGAACACCTCCCAAACAAAAATAGATGTGTGTGAGGGGACTCTCACCATGGAGTTTGAAGGTCAAATTGTGAAGTTTAATATATTCAAGTCCATGAAACACTCTGAAGATGTATATGATGTTTTCTCTATTGATTTCATTGACTTGCTTGGGAAAGATAGTGTTGCTTTGAACAGCAAGAAAGTTAGGAAGAGATTGCGTGAAAGGAAGGCAAAGGATGTGGAAAGAACAAGTTTGGGGATCCAAGAGGATCCGGGTGAAATTGACCCGGAAATTAAGTTGCTAGAAGAGGGTAAGGAAGAGTGGGAGGCCCATAAGGACCCGCGAGAATTGAATGAAGCATGGAAGGACGGGAGCGAGGAACCCTTTCTGGTGAATTGAAGTAAAAAGAACATCTGTCGAGCCAAAGACGTTAAACAACCGCGTTTGTCGGGAGGCACCCTGACGGTATCTTTCAATTTTTGCATTTTTCAAATTCCTAGTTAGTTGCTTAATAAATGTCTTGTGGCGTATTTGATGTTTTTGTTGAGAATTGTGCAGATATCAATTAGAATGATAAAAAGAGAGCATGGAATGGGGGTGAAGGAGACCAAAATGGAGGAAAAATTTGCTGGAGACTAATCTCGACCGAGACACACGAGGAATCTCGGTCGAGACGTCACAAAGGTAAATCAAGTAAAAATTGCTGTAAATGTATCTTGGCCAAGACACAATATTCATCTCGGCCGAGATTGAACAGCGCTCAAATTGGCCCAAAAACACTGGAAGCCAATCTCGGCCGACATACCAATTCATCTCGGCCGAGATCAATTTGGTAAATTAGCCAAAATTGCTGGAAACATATCTCGGCCGAGACATCAAGTCATCTCGGCCGAGATCAATTTGTCAAGAATAAGGATAATTTTGCTGGAAACATATCTCGGCCGAGACACATACTCATCTCGGCCGAGATCAATTTGTCCATAATGGGGACAATTTTGCTGGAAAGAAATCTCGGCCAAGACACATACGCATCTCCCGAGATCCTCTGCTGAGCCAACTAAACATGAGACTCAAGAACAGATCTCGGCCGAGACACAAATGTCAAAAATGCATCTCGGCCGAGATTCCGCGCGGGTATAAATACCCATGCGCGGAACAGCAGGTCATTTTCTTCCCCCCTTTCGTGATTTTACGCGCACACACGCACACACACCCCCAAAAACTCCATTTTTACTCAACTTTTTCCCCTCAAATTCACACCACACCTCACCCACATCACCACACACACTTTTATGAGAAAAGTTGAGGTCGGGTTGAAAAGGGCGTGAAAAGGTTCAATTCAAAATCCTTCAATTAAATTCGACCGGTAAGTACGGCTATCTCTTTCCCTTAATCTTTATTTGTTTATTATGAACTTTGTTGTTAAGATTAGGGGCAAATTTGGTGTTAGACTAGTTGATGTAATGATATTAGTTGTGCACAAGTTGTTTTGTGAATGTTTGCCAATGTTGACTGGTTTTAAGTATTTTAACACTAAATTTTTAGTGATAGTCTTTGTATTTGCGTGATTTGTTGATGATGGATGAGGATTAGTTGAAGAATCATTGACTCTGAAGATTGAAGTTGATTTTGCTATATCACCGACCACTTGACATGCGTTCCCTCTTGTTACTCTTTTGTAGTTTGATTCAATTACTATGCTCGATTATTAGGTTGATTAGTGAATTTGTGTGAAGAGTAGGCACTTTTAGACTCTCGTTGATAATGAAACGTAATTGACCTATTTTTGTTGAGCATTGGTAGAATTTTGTTGCAATAGGATAATGATTGGGAGTGTTTGCCATATATGCACATTGAGTCATGTCAATTGAGTCATCTAGATTGTGAATTCAGTTGTGATATTCTGTGTTGATTGAACATGAGTGATTGATCTTCTATTTGATTACAATTGATGTTTAAATTGGTGATAAGTGTCCAATGTGGGAGATTTTGATGCGTGTATTGTGTGATTGTTGTAGGCACACAATGGCCCCACCCAAAAATACGAAGAATACATCTCAAGAAGGCACTTCCGGCAGGAGGGTCACACAGAAAATTTGAAAAAGCCAAGCCAAGGGCAAGGAAAAAGCCGTTGAGCCCACTCTAGAGGCTCCCACGCAGGAAATTCCATCAACAACCACCGACAAATCCACAAAGCCAATTGACTTTGACATAGTGCTGAGCACGAAGGATCAGAGGAAAAGATTTGATAAATTGATGAGGAGGGGGGTGTCAGCCACCCGTTATGGTGACCCCAAGATTTTGGACGCCATGGGAATCCGGCAAAATGTTCGTGAACTATTAGACACCGCAGGTCTAGCCCGATGTCTAGCACCCCGCCCTACCTACCTCAAGTTCATGCTAGAATTTTTCAGCACCCTCGAAATCGAGGAGGAGTCTCTTTCCTGCTCGACCAAGATCCACCACTTCAAATTCTAACTTCTGAATGAAGAAAAGATACTGAGCCATGACAACCTGAGACGTATATATGGCTTCAAGAATCTAGCTGTTAGTGCTGGACATGAGTTGAAAGCGTTTGACGTGCAACAATTCTGGGGGCAAATCACTGCCGCCCCCGGAATAGTTGCACCCCAGGCCTACAACCCGAGGACTCCAGGCTGACCTCCATCAGAAGCCCGGTCGTGAAGTATCTGCAGAAGTTGTTGAGTTCCACCATATGTGGAAGGAAAGAGATCAGTTCTCCCCGATTGTACGAGATGGAGATCCTATGGGCTATTGTGGATAGGAAGTTGAGGGATTTCTAGCATGACCTGATATTAAGCTTTCAGAAAATAGTCAAAGAATTGAGGACAGAACGGAAAAGAGAGACAAAGATGCCCGACCCGATCTACTCTGGGGCTTTGATTACCCCCATACTCGAGCATTACAATGTACCCCTCCCAGAATACACACCCATCGCCACTGACTACTATTTAGACAAGGAGGAGATGGAGAATATGCGTATTGCCATGCTCGGGTACCAAGAGGGAACATCAGGTCCAGCTGTCCCTTATGTCCTCCAGAATGTAGGACCATACCTCCGCCTCCCAAATCCTAGCGTCACTTACATCGAGCGATTGGAGACAAGCATGCCAAACTTGGCACTGAGCTCAAAAGCACATATAAAAGAATCCAAGGAGCCGACTAGTGCTGAGCTAACACGCTACCAGAGGGGGAAGAAGCCATGAACTGTGGCCCGGGAGATGAGTACAGGGACTGCATAAAGGAGCAGTCAACCCACCAGGAAGTGACCGGCGTCTGCAGTGCGGTCTCGCGCCGAGATTCAGGAGGAGCATAGTGACCGGCTGAGTAGTTTGGAGTCGGGAGTCAGGACATTAAAGTGGACATAAGTGTACTCCGAGGCGATGTCCATCAACTGGGAGCAGAAATGAAAGAAGTTAAAGAGAGTCAGAACAAGCTGTTAGCTTTGTTCAAAAGCATCCAAGGATGCTTTACCAGCTCGAGCTCCCGAGACGTTCGACCTTCCAAGTCACTGTGAGTAGAGCACCAAGAATGCCTTGCCCGTTTCTTCACCAACTTAGTTGAAAACTAAGTTTGGGGAGGGGGTGAGACATTCTTAGCCACTCGAATTCCGGAACTCCCCTTATGCCTCTTTTCGGATTCCTCATGACAATTGATTGTTTGGATTGTATTATTGGCCCGTGTACCTCTTGTCTGAAACTTGATCATTTTGGTTTGACGGCCTGTGTGCCTAGTATATTTGATCGATTATCTTTGGTAGCCCTCTTGAATTTGTTTTGTTAATTGTAATCAAATTGGTGGGCCTGTGTGCCTTTGTTTATCTTTTGTTTGCTTTATGAGCTTTACTGTAGTATTTTGATTGGTATTTTGCACATTTAGGAATAATGTTTCTGTTAACTCTGTTTTTAGTAGAATGAGGCTGGTTAGTTAGTTGGTTAATAATTGGTTAATTTCGACGAGCACTGACTTGTACTCCTCTTTTTCCACAAACTTAGTTTGCAACTAAGTTTGGGGAGGGGGTGGGATTCGTACAAGTTGGCAGCTTGAGAAAGTAATTGGATTAGTTTAGGAAGGAAAAATGTGGCATTGATTAATGATGAAAAATTTTAAATAATATTTTTGAAAGAAGCACATGGTAGAGCATGATAGGCTTTTTGAAACAAAATTGAACATACACTCAAAACTTTTGATCAAAATTGCAACCAAGTGAGTCTTCGAGCCTAATGCGCACTCCTATTTTTGGAGTGAAATTAAATTTCCTTTCGGTGTGAAAATTCATTGAATGCATGCATTTTCCTCTAGAACTTGCCCCAATTCTCTACTTTTGAATAAGTCAATACATGTTGTGGCTTTGAACTAATATTAGGCAATTCTTGATCAAAACCTATTTCAAAAGCTTGAAAATATTTCCTTTTTACCAAATTTGACATTGTCTCTAGTTGAGCCCCTTGAGCTTAAGCCTTTTTGTTTGATACCCAACACTACAAGCAAATTTACCTTTCATTTAGCCTTTGATAACCAAACGGACTGTTGAGTATGAGGGAGGCGGTTGGAAGGTAGTTAGTTTGGAAATTGGGATTGAATTTGGGTAAACTAGTGAAAAACGAAGAAGGGTGAAAGGAAAAATTTGAAATAGGCTATAATCGAGAATATTCACCTCTCCATTAAAAAAAATCGGAAAAACCAGAAAAACGAATGAAAGAGGAAGTGTATATACCATTCTTTTGGAGAGGTTAATGAAAATCACATCATTTTGTGATTACAATCCCTTGTTTAGAAAACTCTTAAGAAGCATAATTATTGAAAGGATTGATAAATATGAGAAATATAGGTAGGAATAAGGTGAAGAAGTCGAGTCTTAAGTTCGACTTGATTGAGAATTAAAAGAGTGAGGTTGAGTGACCATTGTTTGAGGGGTAGATGGGTAGTGCACGACTCATTTAGTCCGTTTTATAGTCACTTTTACCTAAATTTTATCCCACCTTACCCAACATTACAACCCACATAAAGACCTAATTGATTCATTGTAACACATGTCAAGTACTATTTCAAGTTTAGATGAATGGCAAGCCTATGGTAGGCATTGTGTGCATTTCAATGTGAGTGTAAACACTACCCTTTTGTCATGCACTCGAGAGAGAGAGAGAGATACACTCACCCGGTGAGGATCTTAAGTTGAGAGTGTTATGTCTTGAGAGAAGTGGATCTAGTCTATCACATATGCTAACTTTTATCCTGATCGCTTTATCTTTTTCATGAAAATTCTCTGAAATCAAATGTCACTAAAGTCTACCCTAAACACTTGTCCTTTTGTTTTTCTCTTTATTGTTCGGGACGAACAAGTTCTAAGTTTGGGGAGATTTGGTACACGTGTCCCGTGCACGCACTTTAGGGCACATTAGTGTCAATAATGTACATAATCACGTGTATTTAGTGCTTTTGTATTCTCATGGGAAAAATAATGTGTTTGTGTTGTTTTTGTGTTAAGACAGGTGAAAAAGGATCGAAAACGAATACCAAACGATCCCGGAGTCGAGGGATCGATCGATGAAACAAGGGACAGGGCTGAGGGGTCGATCTCGGCCGAGACAGGGAAAAATCTCAGCCGAGATACTTCTCCAGGAAAATCCTGGAGTTTTGAGAAAATGAAGATCTCGGCTGAGACGGGTACGGCGTCTCGGCCGAGATAGCTCTCCAGGGAAAATCAGAGATTCAAAGAGATGAAGATCTTGGCCGAGATGAAACCCAGTCTCGGCCGAGATAACCCAAACCCTAAAAATTCCCTTTTCACGTGCATCTCGGCCTAGATTATCCCTCGGTTTACAATCTGAAAAGCCCTTTTTCACGTCTCGGCCGAGACACAATTCCTTGCCCTGTTTTAAATTCTTGAATGCGATTTTGCCTTAAATTAAAGTAACAACTCTTCCCCTATATATATATATCCTCCCTTTCGAAATTAACCTACTTTGGGACATTGAAATACACATTTTCCAGCCATTTTTGAGCCACCAAAGCCACCAAGGAAGGAAGATTGGGAAAGAGATTGAAGGATCGTCTTCTCCAATTGACATCTTTGGTTTCATCCATCTCAATATCATGTTTCTTTATTTTTCTACTTATTTTCTGTTTATTTTAGCTTCCATGGCTGAGTAGCACCTTTATTTCTACCCTTGATCAAATGTAAAACTTTGAGTGACAATGTTTACATGATTATTGCTAGTTGATGTTACCATTTGATCGCAAGTGTTCTATACTATTTACTGTTATTGACTCATATTTGTATGTTTTTTCTTGGCTTGATCAACCTCTAGGAAGTCTATGAATGTGTTGCTGGAATTGGAAATCACTAACCGTAATTATAGGATTTCCGATTCCCTAGTAGCAAACAACGAGTGGTTTCGTTGGTGATAGTGTAGAGTTCGACCTCTAAACCCGAGCTATCGAGGTTTATGTCAAATTTGTTTCATTATCTTGGAGCTTTTATCATTCGATTGCCAAATTGAAGAGAGCTTGTTCGAAATTTTGGTTTAATTGGATAGGGTTAGTCGAAGAGCTTATTTCGATTAGCCATAATTACGAGATAATACAGTTGCTAGAGCTTGTTAGTGAGGTGGGATAAATTTGGACAAAAGTGACTATCTTTTGGACTAATCAAGTTATTCCTAACCCGACTACCCCTCAATATAATCACTCGATCGGACTCTCCCAATCTCAGTAACTCACCTCTCAAGGTGACTTCTTCACCTTCCCAAAAGTGGTTTTCAACCTGGTACTTTTCATACTAAGTATTTGGGTACCACATCATGGGACTACCCAATTTTTCCAAATCAACTAAGCACTTATTTATACTAACCTCTCCTTAACACATTAAAACAGTAATACAGTTATTTATAGCTGACTGTTTCTTTTGCTTTTCACGATTTATTTTTTTTTACTTACGAAAATTAAACTCAACACTAATAACAAACTAGGAGAGGTTATATTTGCTTTGAATTTGCACCTATCACTTAAAATTCCTTCTACCCTTCAGCTTATCCCTTATTTTGCCCATTTTGTTCCCAAAAATCCAATCTACCTTCCAATCCACCTCCCTCTTTACTCAATTAGTCCAATATAAGGCCAAAGGCTAAAATAAAAGGTGTTGGCTTGTAATATGTGGCTATGAAACAAAAAGGCTTAAAATAGGGACTTGAAATGCTTTCCATTGGGCATCAACAATAGTTGTGTAACTCATTGGAACCAAAGGGATACTCGATCAAGGGTAGATACTTTAAGCATATATTTAAAATCCAAAAATCGATTTATCTATCTTGCTATATTTTGTTAGTTGAATCTTAGCTTAGTTGATCATAGCTAAATAGTGGTTCCTAGCTTGACAAACAAACCCCCCCCCCCCCCAAACCTTTATTGCCTTCATTGTTCGAGTTTATTCTTGTTTAAAGTACATAATCGCTTGACATATCAAGACAATATTGTTCAACCGTTCCTACGGTCCAACGACTCGTACCAGAAGGAATTATTATGTAAACCAAAGATATGAGTGAATGCCAACATGGTCAATGGACCAGCTATCCATCTGAGCTGGGACATACTTCTTGCCAGTGACAGCACCCCAGTTCCAATAGCTGTTGTTATTATATGTGCCAAAGCAGTCCATATCGTACCTGTTCATTCACACAGTTAATTAACTATTTCTTAATTATTCTACCAGAATTTATTTATCCAAATAAATACATAAGCGTTTGAGATAAAACATGGAACTAATGCATCTACAACGTGCTGGTTGAAGTGGCCCTAGACATCCAACCTCTCAACAACGATATGATATTATCCACTTTTAGCCTAAACCTGCTTGATTTTGTAGTACAACCAAGCCTTATAACATCACAAAGATTGGAATCCTTCCCCCCTCCCCTTCCTCATGAGAATATTACTATACTTCATCTATCATGAGCATAATTACTTTATTAATAAACCAAAAAACACCAATAAAATTACAGCCTGAGTAGAGATATGTTTTCATCAACGTGGCTGTCTTATACCAATCACAGTTATATTATTAGAAGATTTAGCTGATGTAAACCAAAAGTTCGGATCATTTTAAACAGTATTTTATTCGATTTTAGCAAAGACTGAACATTTTTGCAACCAATTGCTTGTTTCCTCACCTCATATCGAACCTTCCTCGCAACTCAATGTCAACAATAACAGGAAAACTTTAAAATAAAACAGAATTGAAACGTCAATAACAAAACATAGAGCTGTTATCTAATCAAAGTCCAGCATCACATCATAATCATTATCATATGAGAAACAAGAAATATAATTGGTAGTGATTTGTGTAATAGAAATTGAAAATTGGAAAGGGAACTGACCTGTCTTGTGGGAAAGCTGTAATTTTAGATCAGATGATGAAGAAGGAAGGAAGGTTGATTCCAGCGAGGATTGTGAGGTGTGATCATCATCAACAAATTTGGCGATTCCCATGGCAGTGTACGGACAGGGAAGAAAGTAGTGCAGGAATGAGTCAAATGCGATTAATCAACAAGTATGTATAAGTAGAGGAGAGGGTTGGGCAAAAGAAAACCAAAAATATATGTATGTCATTCTAAACAGTAAATCTGTGACAATACATTAGAGTTCTCATTTTGATGCTTCCCTTTTTCTCCACAAGTCAGATGGCATCAACAGATAGTCCGAATAGAAAGCGGCTTATTGCAGATGATGTTAGTGCTATAGCTAGGATATTTCAAGTAATTATAAAATTATATGTATCTTGGACAAATAAGAAGCCCAACTTCACATTTGCATATTCATAATGTCAGAGCAACAACTCATTCATCCATACCTCAAATGAAATCCCAAAAATCTCCTGAGACGGGTAAAGACAGTCATTGTGCATGAGAACAGCTACCTGGTTCATGGAATCAAGCTGCCTTTGGAGCTTCAAAAAATCAAAGCAAATGTATCATAAATTTCACTTATTTACTGACCTTTTTCAAGATTAGATAATCGAACCTTTAACTAAAATTCCTTCTTCACTAACCTTCACAAGATGATAGCTTCATAGAGAACGAGAGCATTTCTAGCAGCATGATATAATTCGAAACCAACTTTACAAACACACATCTTGCATGAACCACTCCTATAAAAATCACATTCTCAGAATGTGTGAACAAGAACATATAGATAAAAACATGTCTAAAAACACAACACTCACGTGTATATAATATAGGAATACGGAGAGGGATGTGAAAGAAAAAGTCCCAATTTATGCACTAACTTCTCTCTGATGCAGTAATATATACACATTTTGATCACCCCTCTCCTAACTGTTCGCATTCAAATATAGGAATGAGATAAGCGGACAGAGATATATATACGTAGACCAAGAGTTCTGAACACAGAAAGGCATTGTGATCCAAATGAATTAACCAGACCACTAGTATCATTTGCTTCATGTACTGAGTTTGGAGATGCCACAAAAGCAAGTAAATTAGCAACCTAAAGCAAAACAAATGTCCATAAACAAAAGATGGGCATTATTTGAAACTAATTGCAATACAAATTTGGAAAGATGGGCCAAAAAGGATTATTCTGCCCCAACAACAGTAATGAGTGTTCTTGTAGTTACGAACCAATTCTCGAATTTCTATAAAATTTCCAAGCATCTGTCAATTCAAAAGAACACACTACATTTACATCAGTTTTAAGCACGAGAGGATTCCACCAGTGCCACTATCCATCCATATACATAAAATAATGCAACATGCATCATCGTGCCATTGCACCTTTATTCAAACACTACATAGACACAACTCAAGTTTTAACTTTCCTGTACATTTCTCTTTTTTTGTCTCATTTTATTCCGAATATGGCCTGCTAAAATATTGGCCATACCCTTTTTACAACCATTTTTGTCACAAAATTTTTTACCTTTGACAATAGAATAGTCTCTAGGCATTCCGTGCTGCTATCACTTTACTCACCAACTGTTTCCACTTCGCTTCATCTTTCTTGCTCTATTGTTGCATTTTCACCTTGAAATGCCTATATTCACCACAACACGTCACTATATATACAAACTTCTGACCACTATTTTCGATTGCTTAAGCTTTTAACAAGTTTTTTAAGTAAGAGTACAAAACAATAATTTTTAAGTAAATAAAAAACATGCTCACAAGAAGAAATTAACAGCCACTAATCCTCATGGATTTATAAGTACCCTATCACAGAACAATTGAAATAGAATTAGAATTAGAAGAAAGAATTAAATATAAAACAATAACAAATAAGTGGAAATGCAATATCTCTAATAAATAAGTTGAATCACTTGATTCACTTTATTGAACCTCAAATAATAGCCGTCGGAGTTGAAGTTCAGTACTAATTAATCTACTTAAAATCAACCTTTATTGTGTCTTATTATTGAAGGATATTAATTCCTATAATATTATTTTACAATGTAAATATCTATTATTTTCTTCATTAGAAGTCATGGTCAGTGGAACCTAACCTCATGTGATATCATTTAAGGCTATCTTGGTTTTATTACACTTAACCAAAAACTACTTCTTCCTCAATCCGTATATAAACACACACAATGCTCTCCTTTTCCTTAATATTGTCTACTCCAATTGCTTAGTATGTAGTCACTTTGACAAATGCATATTTATTAGATACCCCTGATAATTATGTATGCAGTTACCATGAGAAACATGACCTCAGTTACGTGATAATATAAACATGACATTTTTAGCACTCCTTTTGGATTGATAATATAAACATGACATTGATAAACAGGTATATTTGAAATATAAACATCAACAAGGGATCTAAGAATTTTTATACAGATGATACGGAATTGATCTAAAAGCTGGACCAAAGATATTCGTTGCATATAACAAGCTGCACCAAAGCTACAATTCAAGATTTAAGGGTATTAGTTAACCCTTCCTTGGAGTACATGTAGCACCAAAAAAAAAAAAAAAAAATGGAAGGAGAAATTAGTAAATGAAAATAAGAGAAACCAAATTTGCGAATACAAGAAAACAGGCATCACCACTAAAGAGTAACGAAATATACATGAAAGGGATCTCAAAGCATGAAAATTTCGACACGCCCACAACTTGTCGATCCTACAGAGCATCGTTGCACTCAATTGTTTCATCACTAGATACTAATGATCTAACATAACTTTGGACCAAAGAAGTCAACTACACCAAACGCACTAAGGAACAAAGATCATAGCTCTATTCTAGAAACAATATTGATGTGTACTATTAGATAAGAGAAGGATGTAGGCAAATTTTATCTATTTTAGTCGGATTACTGCCTTTACAGCCACATATATGTAATAATTTATCGGTATAACGAATCAATTTGCATGAAGATTCATCATATTACAGAAGCACTGTAGTTTTTACTAAAGGTACTTAATGCATAACATGAACGATGGAGTCGGTTTTTCGGCAAGATGGCTAGAACACTAGCTTCAGGTAGCCGAAAATTGGAAAAACAAACACCGGCAAAGAATTAATGAGATTTACCTTCAAGTTCGCTTGCTCACAGTTTGCATAAGTCTTGATTCTTACCTTAATAAGAGGCATTTTCATTTTTGTAGGTAAAAATTTGGGATAAGGTACAAATAGATCTTCCAACTACTACCAGTAAAGATATACATCAAATCACACATTTATTCTTTCAATATCAGACAATTAGACACTTTATCTTTTCAATTGTGACAATTAAGCACTTTCGTTAAACTACTCACTAACAGAATTAATTGTTTCTGCTGCTACAATTGGCTTCTAACCCTGAAAGTATACTCTAGTTCATCATAATGACCAAAAAGATAAGACAATAAGATGAATGCTAATTTAAACGCAGGTAATCACAACTCACATAGTTCAGTTAAACTAAAAACATGAGAAGCAAAAACCTGAGGAAATCGACGAGAAGCTTCACAAAGAAGGCATCGTTTCAATCTGAAGGACTATGAGATTGAAGAATGAGCAAGACAGATCTTCCGCCATGTTGTTGGGCAATGCCAAATTGGAAGAAAACAGACAGATGGAAGAAATTTTTAAATCAGAAATTCCACCTTCGACCTCAAATTTAAAATCCAATTCACAAAATAGAGGATTCGATATAGAGAGAAACAAAACACGTATGACCAGATGGAACCACAATCCGCGAATAAATAATACCTGACTGAAGCAAGAGAAGTGGAGGTGAAATCTGATGATGATTTACAGTGCATTCAAAAATCCACCACCAAATACCAGCAAAATTCTACTGAAATCCTTCATTACTTTTGTGAAATTCCAAGGAAATTGTGATTTGAGAGATAAGCGAGAGAATGGAAGAAGGGCACACTCTTGCGCACTTTTCTGATTTGGCTGATTTGTGCTTTTCTGATTTGGGCTGATTTATGTGTATTTCTGATTTGGGCTTTTCTGATTTGCGAGAGAATGGAAGAAGCGAGAGTCAACTAAATTGATTCTCATAGATTGGCTGTTAATTGGGTCAGCGGATTGGTTGTTAATTGGGCCAGAGAAGAATGAGCGTTGGGCCTTGCGCTGAATTTTAGATTAGCGGAATCCGTATATTCTGTTACCATATGTAATTTGTATTTTGTAGGTATTTTTTCTTCTTTTTTCTCTATTCACTATCTCAATATCTAAAAATTGATATAAAATTATAGATTAGAAAATAAAGTGTTTGTATACAAAGAAAAGGAAAATATGATATATGATGTTTAACTTGATTTATAACGATTAATGATGGAGCCTCAAAAATTTAATCGGGTCAGGCCGAGCAAAAATTTAATCTGGCCTAAAATTAGTAGGCCCGTCCCAATTTATTACCCTATAATAACTTAAGATTATCAGGCCGACCCGATAATTCCAATGAAGACTTTATTAAAAAAAATGCAATATATAAAATAAAATGCAATCTATAAAATAAAAATCATAATTATTATTTTATTTCAAATATATTATTAATTATTAAAATTACATTGAAGAGTTTAGTAAAATAATAATTTTACAACATAATAAAAGTATTGTAAATTAAAATGCCTTTTTTACAACAGTTTTGCAAAAATATTGACGTAAATATTGTCTATTGGAGTAATGTATTGTCAATAAACAACAGATTTGGGCAACTGTTGTTAAAAATGTTGTCTATCTCTGGAAAAAGGCGCTAATAGACAATAGATGTTGAAAAAAGTTGTAAAATTGTTGTCAATTAGTGTATCTGTTGCTAATAGATAGCAGATATCGGTAAAACTGTCATTAATTGATGAATAGACAACACTGCTATGAAAAACTGTTGTCTTTTAACTGTTGTCTATTTATGAAATTGTTGTAGTGAGATCATGTCTTCAATCACTATTTCCATAAGCTTTTTGTTGCCCTGTTGTGTTGGCATATTTGTAGGAGGGTGCATCTCAACCAACCATCCAATAACATCTGCAGTTTTATAGTTGTTAATTTAGTAATTTGAATTAACAATAAAAATAATAAAAAACATCTTAAATTTATGAATAAGCATACCATATAATACTTACCAAAAACCATATGCTCATCAGCTTTCTTCAACTTAGCAATCTCATCAAAAGACTTGAAAATAAACATGTTGTTTGGAAAGCTTTGATCACGAATCTGCCCAATAATTGTTTTCCCATAGAAGGAAAACTTGTGCGCATGTGTTGCAGTCTTATATTGCAGCTCGTCCTTTGAGACCATGAAGTTACTAATGATATAAAGTTGTCCTTCCTGTAGTTTTGGACAAACGTTTTCAATATGGGAAGGCCTGCCAGATCCTCGGATAGTGGAACCCTACAATTATTGAAAGTAAAACACTAAATTTCAGTAAATGTTACAATAAATAAACAAAACAATATTTTGTAGTATATATAAAACTGATATTTACCTCAATATCTCTGAACACACATTCAAAGCTCTGAATTTGTTCAGGATTTTTCAATACAGGTAATATGTAAGCCCGAACCAATCGAAGCTTTAAAGCCCAGTCAGATCGGGTAGCATTGACGTCGCTGATCTTTGCAAAAACAGGCGCCATCGATTTGCTTCTGCAAAAATATAAACAAATAACATCACAATGCATTTGCGAATCTAAGCATCACAAACGGGTATAATTTATCTAATCGTTCAAATATATGTATAGATTTTTTGAAGTAATATAACTCAAACTAATATTATTTTTTCCTTGAATTATCTTTTTAAAGTGGAGACGATAGTAAAGCTTGCTGCAACACAATAATTTAATTATATTACCGTCAAGTAAAAGATTATTGACAAAAAAAATTGTACATTTGTAAACTAATGAAACATAACATGATAGAATTCAAAGACATTTCAATGGAACATTTTCAATGATTTACTTCAACTGAACTTTAAAAAATGATACAGAATGATTTTCGATTAAATACTTTTTCTGCAGAAAAATAATGTCTATATGTATGCCATAAACATGATAGATACCACGTATGTAATAGAATATTACTGACAGTGTTAGACATTCGATCGATTATTTGATGTTTGAATGTTGAATGAGTGATAGTGATCATCTAACAAAGGCATGTAAATAGAAAAAATTAGGGTTCGGATTCCCTAAAATCGTGATAACAAATCCCAACTTTTGTGGGAATCACAACCAATAAAATCCCTAAAAAATGATTGTTATCTGATCTTAGCTAATCTTGTAGTAGAGAAAATATCACAACAATGGTATTTGTTATATAGGAAATGAGGTTATATTAAACAGATTGACTAAAAATTCTCCAACAGAACGATTGTTCAACAGATGAATATATCTGCCAGATTTCGCCAAATTTTCTTTCTTAAATTGGTATGTGCAAATGGGCGGAAAAATGTATTATTTTCCAATTGTAGTAACCACCCATTTTGTTATTATATTTATATAGATGATAATGAGGGATGTTTGATAAAAATTCAAGAGAAATCAACGTCATTTTACTTGATCTTCGGAGAGAATGTAGTTTTTACAAATCAAGTAAAAAATATTTAACGAGCATTCGTAATCTTATAATAACACCGACTATATGCAAATTTGTTGTGTTTGTTGTTTTGCTATTTTTTTTTTTTCTCTGGAAATTGATTTTACGGCCTTTGTTGATGTCGAAGAAATTTGTGGAACTCTTTGTACTTAAAATCCCCCAGTTGTTATTCATTGAAGAACGTAGACAGGGAGATTTGATTAGTTGTGATTGTAAAGATTGATGATCAACGCCACTTGACTTTGGCTGGAAAGAGTATGCAACTGCAAATGAGTATGTGGATGGTGATGTCATCTCTTTTCATGTGAAGTTGGAGCTGAATTCTTTGTAATTGTATTTTTTGGTTCATCTAAGTCATTATACCTAAGGAGCAGGGAAAGTCAAATTGGATTCAAATGCCCTTTTCAGGACAATCTCCGCTCAACAAGTGTTGTTGATGAAATGTGTGGTTTTTGAAACTTTTTTATTGTATTTAAAAAATTATTAAACATTTTATGTACTATCTACAGAGAAAGATGTGCAAATTAATGATAAAGGTATTTTCGGATTTATGAGTTACACTATTCATGTAAACAAATAATACATGTTGGTTTATGCTATACGGGTTTTCCAATTTACTTTTATTTTTTTTATTTTTTTTCTTTTGTTGTGGTGTACCCGATATAGTATAACTTGTTTTTATAAATTATATTTATTAATTAGGATATCTTTTGATTTCATCTTTATTTGTTAGAATTTATTTTGAATTGTTTTAGTTTATCTATTAGAATATCTTTTAATTTATTTTTTATTGGAATTATGATTATGTTTGTCCTAATTAAGTAGAAGAGGTAAGAGGAAACTAAGGGGGTAAATACCTCTTAATTTTCAAAATTTTCTTCAAAGGCTTGTTATGTTGTAAGTAACTTGTTCTTAATGTAGAGCTTACAACAGTTACTTTCTATGTGAAAAGTAAGCGTATAGGTTTAGTTTAATTTAGTTTAGTTTAGTTTAGTTTTCCGCTTATACTCGAAAATTTTTCATGTAAACTAAACTAAACTTATCACAGACAAAATTTACTTGATAGTGGCTTTGAAGATTGCCATCGTGCTGCTCTTCAATTTGTATTTATTATTTTTTGGAGTTTTGGCGACAAAATTGGTAACCAATAGAAATAAGATATTTTGGTAAACGATTTGTCCAGCGAAATTACGATTAAATTATTTTACTGAGTTTATATAGAGCTTGATCTAGTAGTTTGTTGCTTTAATTATTTAATAGTACTTTCCGTTATCTTAATTGTTTCTTCTTGTCATCCAGTATCAACTGATTCAGACAAACTAATTAAAATAATGATATAGAAAAATAATGATGATGATAGTAATAATTATTATTATTTATAACTTTTGTATTATCAATAAATTATATTGTTTCTTATAATATTATTTTATTATTTTTATTTAACTTTATGAGAGTTTTTTTTCACGAGTTGGACTGAGTCTGACGAGGAAATATAAATAAAATATTCCATAATAATTTTAATTTATGCAATAATAATTCAGATGCGATCCTTTATTTCATTATGTATTTCATCTTGTATTCTCAAATAATGACTACACGTCACATGTATATGATGACATTATTAATTAACACATGACGTGTGATAGATATAATGAGATACTAGATGAAATACAATTTGAAATGGAGAGTTAATCATGTATTAACTCAGCATTTGTGCATGTCAGCTATAGCGTTGACATTAAAGTTTAGCATTATTATATGTAACTATATTACAATTTGTCAACGCTTATGCGCGAGCATAATTTATTTGTATCATATATTTATATAAATAATTAGTAAGTAGTTGAAAGTCAGCTCAAACCCCACATTAAATTTAAATTCGAAAAAACTAGTTTGTGGTTAAAACTGTATCTTAATTTTATTAAATATATGTAACTAGTGACTGTGACTCCCAACTAATATCCACGCATTAACTAAAGGAACTACTAATGTTCTGTTTTAAATTCTCAATAAATCAATTCTACTTTCTAGCGATTCAAAATAAATGAACCTATCATAATAAATCAACTTGGAGGCACGAGTGTCACATTCATACATATGCACATGTAGTATGTAAACATAAAATATAATATGTCATGGGTAACCTAAGCTAAAAGAATAGTAATTACTAAGGACTTGTTTGGTTTTAGTCAGGAAAAAAAGGAGTTTATCTGGAATATCAATGTCAAAACTCACTTTATGAGCAGCCTCGTTTCCGTAAGCTAGAAAAGCTCGTCGACGTACGCTCCAAAACACGTCTCCTGGACAACAGTTAAAATCTATTCAATCCAGGTCATAAGCATTTTCTCATGAAAATGTATTAGTATATATGATAAAAGATATTATTTTTGAAGAAAAGTATTATATTGAAAAAGTATCAATATATGAATAAAGATCTAATATATTTACTTAGACCGAGTAATACATTTAAGTATATATAAACATAGATATCTTATCCGAATCGCACCATACAATTAGGCAATGTTTGGTTAGGGCTGGGGTGGCTGGCTGTGGAAAGTGGCTGGAGTTAGTGGCTGGGGGTGTTAGAGAGTGATGTTTGGTTGGGTGGCTGGGGTTGTGGTTGGAGTGTGAAATTTAATTATTAATTGTAAAATGTGATGTGATATGGGTAAGATGTAGTTATTAATGATTGAAAGAATGATTAAAGTAGTGTTTGGATTTGTGATTGATGTCCCCCCATCAAACCCTAATATCCCGGCTTGGCCAAATCAGCCTAAAGAAACATGAGATTGGGTTGACCAAACTGATGAGAGGTTGGGCCAACCCCAACTAGGGTTGTAAGCAAACCAAATATTTTTGATTCGATTCGTGATTCGAATTCGATTAAGATGATTCGAATTCGAAAAAATCAAATTCGAATTCGAATACGAATTAATTGTAAGATTCGAATAATATTCGAATTCGAATTCGAATATAGTTGTATTCGATTCGAATAATACGAATATTCGATTCGTTTATAATATAATATATTTTAAAAATTAAATAATACATATAATACTAAATATATGTATATAATATATTTCTATAGCTATATTTAAATAAATTTTATATATAATATATATTATTTAAATTTATAATTGAAAAAAATTAAAAAATAATAATATTTAAATATTTAAAAATATATATATATATATATAATATAAAAATAGAAAATAATTTTTCGAATCTCGAATCGAATCGAATAGTTCGAATATTTCTCACGAATCGAATTCGAATCAGCTATTTAAATTCGATTAATATTCGATTCGAATTCGGATTCGAGTTTATATTTACGAATTCGAATCGAATTTCTTAATATTCGGTTCGATTCGATTCGTTTACATCCCTAACCCCAACCAAACATGCTTAGTGTACGAAACATTTTGTCCAAAAAGAACTGCAAACTTCCACGGTATGTATGTGTTAGGATTTTATCCCACCCACAACCACGACACAACTAGATAAACGGATAAAGAAAGCAATAAAATAGCACACAATAAAACAACAATTTGATTACCCAGTTCGTTACGATGTGTAACTACGTCTGGGGGCGATACCAAGCCAGGATATGCACTAGAATGATGATTTTTCGGAATACATGAAGCAATGAAGGAAACAACTATTTATAATAGCTCTATGAGCCTCAAAATCGGACTCAGCTTGAAGCCCACGCAATTCTCCGCGTGGACGGGTCGCGGGCGCGACTGCGCCTGCTGTATAAAACCGTCTCGGCCGAGACTCCTTGTCTCGGCCGCGCCAGCTCTCCAGAATCACCTTTCGCACTTCGAGTCGCGAGCGCGAATCCTAGTCGCGCCCGTGACCTTCTCCAGCGTCAATTTCTTCAACCTTCGTCAAACCCGTCGCGGGCGCGACCTCCCGTCGCGGCCGTGACTCCCCAGACGAGATTTAGGCTCCATTCTCAACAGTATGTACATCTGTATTCCTTATTTACATCACCCATGTCACATGATATATTAGATTAGAAAATGGAACACCATTTAAAATAGGTGATTTAATCCCAATTAAATGAATTGCTTTTTGAAGCCATTGGTCACTATTTTTAATATATTATTATGTTGACACCATATATATATAACTGATCTGTGACATCTTTTGTTCCCATTTTTAACAACAGTTGTACCCGGGTCAGGATTTTTTTTTTTTTTTTTTTTGTGTTTTTTTAATGAATGTATGAAAAATTATTTATGAAGATGATAATTTAATTTTTAACCGTAAAACTCGATTACGGGTAAAAAAAAAAAGAAAAAGACATCATTTTTTTTTAAAATTGCTTCTAAATGATGGTTAACATTTATTTTTCGTCTTGTGATATTTATCAATTATATTTATAATTGTAATTAGTAGATGATCGAAAGGGACAAAAAAATTGTGCCGAATACACACTACAAGAAAAAGAGTCTTTTGAGACCACAAAAAGTGGTCTCAAATAATGAGTATTTGTCACAACTTAAGTAAAGTAGTCTCAAATAATAAGTATTAGTCACAACTTATGAGTATTTGTCACAGCTTTATTGTCGTCTCAATAACTCGATCGCAAATAATATATTTGTAATCACGAAAGTGGTTTCAAATGCGCCTCAAATATCTTTTGCAATAACTAATTATCTCTAAAAGTAGTTTTAAAGTTGTCACAATTATTTTTTAGAGAGATTTTTGACAAAAAATTATCACAAATAATTTATTATTAGTGATCAAAATTGTGATATCAAAAAAACTTATACAAAAGATCTATTTTGTTGCAGTGACAATTTGCCTGTTTAATCATTACCCTTTCAACAATCGTTTTACTTTGAAGGCTGTCCATCAGAAGTCAAATCCCAAAAACCCTGGCTAGATAGTAGGTTTTACTTTTTGTATTTTTTTATTTTTAAAAAAGTCAGTATGAGACCCGTTCTTGTTACGTTGCATGTTGTGTCGTTTCTTCTGAATTCAATGCATGCTTACTTGGTGGCCGCCTCAATTTATTTTTATTATTATTTCATTTTCTCAGTAATATTATATACATTCAACAGTTCATATATGTTTTCCCTATATATATTTTATTTAGGATAAAGGGTTAAATTGTATATATACATAATCAAGGGAATGAAGGAAAAAAAAGTTATCTTTTTCTTTTTTCTGGAAAGTCTAGAATTGGGGTTTCATCCCTTTGGTCTACTTCACGCCATCCCAAGAATCATAACGTGACTAGGGTGGTGTTTGCAAACTCATTTAAACTCCCAAAATCAATTTTTCAAAGTACTTTTTATAAGCTGGAGTGTTTGCAAACCCACTTTTGGGACCCAAAATAGCTTCTGAAAAGCAATTAAAAGCTGATTCTTAGAAGCTGCTAAGACTCAGATTCTATCAGCTTTTAGCTTTAACACAATTTTATTTCCAAACATTACCAAATTCTAAACTTTTTTTCAAAATCAATTATAAGCACTTTTCCAAAAGCACAATTGTTTGCAAACACCACCTAGGATCATTTTTTTTCACTTCATTACATAGAAAATCAAATCAGAAAATACATAAAACTAAAATTAAAATTAAAATTAAAATTCCAGAAAATTAAGAAATAAACAGTATTCCAATGTAAAATAAAATTAATCCAAAAAAATATGACCAAAAAAAATAAATAAATAAATTTCCAAAAATAGTAAAGAATTCCAAAAAGACAAATTTCTAGAAAACTATAAAAAAAAAACGAAAAATCTCATAAAACATTGCCGTAATTTTTCTTTTTCGAATTCTGCTTTTTTTCCTGGAATTTTTTTGGTATTTTCTGAAAATTTTATATTTCATTTTGGAACTTTTTTAAATTTTCTGGATATTTTTATTCTATATATTTTCTGGAACTTTTATATTTAATTTTGGAATTAATTTTTTTCAAGGATTTTCTATTATTTATTTTGTATATATTATCAATAAATTTTCTTCTTTCTTTTGTATCTTTTAACAATATATATATGTCACACTACAAGAAAATTGCCAAATTCCAACGAAAAAATTCCAACGGCTTTTATGCCATTGAAAATTTTCCATTGAAATTTAGTAGTTTTCTTGTAGTATCATGAAAAAGTTGATTCTAAACACATTTAGGTTTGTTATGATTTTCTCAACCTGCAAACCTCAACCTAAGCAATCCAATGCGTGCAATCACACTCCACAAGAACGTATCAAATGTAAGCAAGAAATCAAAGAAGAAAATTGTAACAGAAGAAGTTTACGTGGTTCGGTTAATTTATCTACATCCACGGGAGAAGAGGAATTTTACTATGATTAAGACTGAGATACAACCATACAAGATGAACTGATCAATCTCTCCAAGAAAACAGCTCACTCTACTTGTAAATCTCTCACCAAGAATACAATGCACATACTCAACATTTTATATGAAAATTTTCCTCTTCCTTGGTGTTGCTTGAGATGATTTCTCTCACCATAAGATAGCTCTCTATGCTGTATGTGTTACTGTGTATATAACAGAAGAAGGCGGTGTATTCAACTGATAAGGAACAGCTCAACAATAACAGAATAACAGAATAAATAACCGTCGCATCACTTCTGCAGAAACCGTTGTCAAAGAGTAAAAAAACCGTTGTAGTAGACCTATTCTGAAAACTGCTTCTTTTAATGCAAAAACTGATATAACAGAATTTTAACTACTTCTTAATAATCATGTTGAGTTGTATGCCACCTCATCAACATATACTATCACAAGGTTGCTTCATTCACATGACATGCACATCACCTTTTGTAGCGAATATGTAATTTTTGTGGCCAAAATAGGATTGAAGTTGCTCAATTTTGTAACACACGAGAGTTATATTGCAAAATCCTAATATGCTGGGATTAAATCGCAAACTTATGAAACTAAAAATATTTTTTTCGCATTTCAGAGGTGCCTCTTAGTCAAAACTTTATTTTATGACATATAATCACATCCGATTTACATTAAATATAACATAAAGATTGTTGAAAAGTTTTTCTTCATGATGTGTCTTTTTTGTGATTTTTTTAATTATAATTTATGATTTTTCTCTTACTTTACTGCGGAAGATAAATAGAAAAAAATGGGTGGGTAGGTGGGTGAAGTCCAGTACAGATGAGAAGAGTTTTTTAAAAGCAACCAACAATTTCTTTTTTCTTTTTCTTTTTTATTTTTATTTTTCACTTTCTCTTAATATTTAGAAGTCTTATAACTTTTTTCATCTCAACTCTATTTTTTACGAAAGAGATAACGAATTAAACTTCTTTTTACGATCTTCATTTGACATCCATTTTGCATATATATAACTAAAATATTAATTTCAAATGTAAATTACTATTTTTTAGATTATTATGGTATATTTTAATTTTTTTATTTTTTTATACATAAAATAAAAGTATCAGAAAATTTTAAAATAATTTTTTAAGTAGATAATTTTATTTTTCTTATTTTTTTTAACTTTAGATTTACACTTGAAAATTTTATATAAATATATTGATTAAAGTGATTTGTGATTGAATTAGTTTGCTTTTCTTTTTTCTTTTCACGAAAAAAAAAATGCTAACTGTAAAAATAATAAGCCGGTTATGTTTTATCTAAATACACACAATAATACAAGTTACCACCCACCTCTATGCTTAAGAAAGTAATGTGATCGTGACTTGTCATGCTAATATTACTAAATTTAAGATATGTGGCTTCAAACAATAATAACTACTCCCTCCGTCCCAGTTAACTTGTCCTACTTTCTATTTTGGTCCGTCTCACTTAACTTGTCACACCCATAAATGGCAATTAAAGGCAACAATCTTCACCCTCAAAATATCCACATTCAATCTCCACCTTTAAAAAAGTCAAAGATTCCACAAAATCTATTTTTTCTTAATATCCGTGCCCGGTCAACTGTGACAAGTTAACCGGGATGGAGGGAGTATAACAAATTTTGACATTATCTTATCCATATACCTATATACAATTATATATTAACTAGTATTTCACCCGCGCGATGCGCGAATCGTAATATTTCTAATAATATTAGTAAGTAAAGAATATATATTTTTGCTTGAAGAATTTTTTGAATTTAATGATGAGTAGCTCTTTTTTCTTATTACAAGTTAGCTCTTTATTTTTTCTTTGAAATAGGATATTCTGATTTAACTTGAGTGATGGTTATTATACAATATCTTGCCGATACTTTGTTCGTAAATCCCATTTTTATAAGAGAAAAAATAGAAAACAAAATTTGGGAAAAAATCCCTTTTATTTCAGCAAAATGAAAGGCTATGTTCGTTTTAGGCTGGGAGTGACTGAGATACTATAGGTTAGGGGAAATAAAGAGACTCGCTACAATAACCTTGAAAAGGTTTGAATTTCTTTGACTATTAGGCCAAAACAAAACGCTATTTGTGATAGGAAAAAAAAAAACAATTTTAGTAGTATCAATCTACAATTGTAATACTCAATCAATTATTTATTAATTTAAAAAGTTATAGAGAGAAACTCCAAAAGAATTAAATAGTTCAAAATAAAAGATAAGTAACCCTTTTATACATCATACATAGAATATATAACTGAAATACAAACTATTAAGTAAAATCAATTTAATGAGCAAACATCCAGTTTAGACCATTTGCTCAAGTTACGTGTTGCCACCATTTAACATATTCATTTTTTTCTTTTGCTTATATGCATCTAATGCACGACAGATGTAAAAAGTACAAACAAACACTCAACTCTAACCCCACAGTTTCACAAATTATATACTGTGTGCTATGGTTTCTCTCCAGAAGATTCATCAGTCGGTCTCTGTCACAGACTCACATGTAGTCAACAGAGATGCAGAAAAAATATGGGCAATAATGGGAGCCGACGAACAATTCTAGATTGATATCTTTTTCTCATATTTGGAAATGTATATCTCGAGTCTAACTTCCTTTCTGCTACATCTATTTTTCTAATTCATTTTTTTCATTGATTTCCATTTTCCCATTCTGAGTGTCTATATTGTTTTTTTTTTTTTTTTTATTGTTTTGCTTGTTTGCAATAAATTGCTAAATCTTCTTAATTTTTCTTTCAAGTTTTTATCATTGTTGGAGATTCATGAGATTTCATCGTCTCTGTACGATCTAATGAGTTTGGTTTTGATAGAAATCATAAAAGAAATATTCACTTTTTTTCCTGCTTTTTAGTTTCTACAATATGTACACCTCCATTTTAAAATTCTTAATCTCTATTGTCGAGGGAGAATAAATGAATCCTAAAGATCTCAACTATTTAAAGTAATTTTAGATTAAAAGTAATTGAGGAAAGAAACAATCTCGTCCATGTTTTTAACCATTATCGTTTTTTAGTTGGTCTGATCCAAATAAAAGCCTTGTTGACATAGTGTTTCATCATCTTTCAGATCCGATGAGGAAATGGCTAGACCCAGTCGTCTATCTGCTGCTAGAAGATAAGTTGTTATCAATTTTGTAAATTTCATTAGAAATAATTTTATAGTTCAAATAAATTTTAATTACTGTAGAAAAATAATTTTAATGACTATGCAGAGTTTTGTTCTACCCAACAAACGAAGATATATCTCTTTTCTGAGTATTTTTGTGTTTCTGGAGAGTTTAATCTTGACATATATCACCGTCGATCGATGAAGTCGAAGACCCAGCTAGAAAAAGAACACAGAGTTAGTTCTACATAACACCAAAAACTACAATTCTTTCGTCTATAAATAAACATACAGATGTTACAGCTTACATAAGTACCTTTGTATTATGATATGTTCTTTCCAAACTTAGAGCAAATCTTCTAGTTCCAAAAACAGGTACCTGATATTCAGAAATAAGTCTGGAGCTTTAGTGGCTGGTGCCCATCATGTGTTGTTATGTACCAATTTCCTTGACATTTAAATGACATGCCATGGGTTTGATAGACGTCCAAAATTGTAGTTTAAAAGCTTGACGCAGAAGTCGGCATGCACACTTCCCAATACGCATGACTGTTTACTTCCCAGTACAAACAACATTTTTTATTATTATAAATGGGCAGGACAGTTTGGGCGGGAAAATGGCAATCCTGTAAATAATCCCAACTGTCCTGCTTTTATATAGTTATAGATATACTATTATAAATAGTACAACACACTGCACTGGTGAAATACAATGGAAATAAATTAATCAAATTCTAATATGCTATTTAAAAATTTATTTCAAATATTCAACCCATCAAATCCTACAAATGTGGCTTAAAGATCTTTATATACAGTGGAGAGAAACAAAAGCAATTCAATAGTCAATGTTGTGTACAAAGAGGTGTTTCAGAACCTTTAGTGTTTAATTTAATCCTTTAGTTTATAATTTGTGTAGTTTAGGCTAATTAAAAGCATCATATCAAACGTTTATTCAGTATAATACAATATATCATAAGTCCCTTATAATATTTTATCAATTACTATTTCTATTTTTATTAATATAGATATTAACTTTATATTTTAATAATAATTTAATAAAAAAATTTCTAACTCACGCATCGCTCGAGGAAAACTAATTGATCCTAAATTCAGGATATACAAAACCACATCCTAATATTTAAGGCATGTCGCTCATGCTCTTTATTTAACTGAGTTAATCAGGATTGGGTTTAGCACCCGTAATGTGCAAAACAGGTTCCGTAAGCTACCCTAGTAATTCTTTGTAAATTGTGTGCACTAGGTGTAAAGCATAAATTATTATGGTGCACTTCTCTTATATAATATTCCCTTCGTCCTTGTTAACTTGTCACACTTTTTATTTTGATCCGTCTCACTTAACTTTTCACACTCACAAATGACAATTAAAGGCAACAATGTTCACCCTCAAAATATCCACATTCAATCTTCACATTTGAAAAAGTAAAAAATTCCACAAAATCTATTTTTTCTTAACATCTGTGCCCGGTTAACTGTGAGAAGTTAACTGGGACGGAGGGATTACATGGATTTTAATTTTTTGCTCAAATCCACCTTATTAGATTTTGCATCCACCCAAATTTGATATGGAAAAAATTTGCGGGTCATTGGATCAGGGTTTTTGTTTTTATTTTTTATTTTTTTTGTTTCCTTGGAAAATGAAAAAATATGTATATCAAAAAAAGATTATATAAATAATAGAAATAGACAGTGGTCATTGGTGAGTGTTGATGTGAGGTTGCTTAGAAGCCGGAGGTCGCGTGTTTGAAATGCAATTAGGTTTTCTAATTTTTTTTCTTCCTTTATATGTTCTAAGCCTATTAATAAATCTCATCTCTCGAATATTGATTTATTAAAACTAATATGTATAATAACTAATCAGGTTATCAAACAAACTATCAATTTAATAACACATAAATGGAGACCAAGAACAAAACTTAATTAACAAAGAAATCAAAGTATCTGCACAATTTACTCTTGCCTAGAATAATATAAAATTAGCTAGGCATAATTGTATAAAGAACACAAATTAGCTAGATAACATCTTTTTTTTTTTTTTTTAAAAAAAAGGAATAAAAAAAGCTAAAACTGAATTGTAGTATTGAATTTTGAATTATTGATTTCGGTCTTCTTCTTTCTTTTCTCTAGTTCCGACTTCCAACATATGATGCCTCAGTCTATTTTTGAAGTTGACGATGAAAAATAATGATTTGACACGAAATACATACAAATGCATAAAGTTGTGTAACTAACCGAACTGGGCCGCACGGCTTGTGCCCACCTGCACGGCCAGACCGTGCAAATCCCCAACTCATTGGAAGAACTACACGGCCCCTGCAAGGTTGCACGAGCAGACCATGCAGGTCTAAAATGCGCAGTTTCATTTTCTTTCAGCACATAACCTGTTCAAGATTGCACGGCCAGACTGTTTACCCTTTGAATCTCGACCATTCTGCTCTTTTTTGTAAGATTATTGTGGCCCACGTGCCATCAAATTAAGTTAATAAGATATTTTAAATATCTTAATGATTTAAATAAATAATCTTTTGGATAATATTTGGTCAGGATATATCCGATAAGATATTATTTTCACGTTGATAGACCGTGAATGGATAGCAATCTTAATTGCATTATAATCCTAATCCTATCAGGAATTGGTCCTCTCTCCGCCTATAAAAGATAACAGAGTTACATTATTTCTATCACCTAATTTAATCAGAAGTGCTCTGTTCTAAAGAAGGGCTAGGAGAGAGAAATCAATTTCTTCCATAAAGAGAAATCAATCGATGGCGTCTCAAGGTTAGTGCCCTAATTTTATATGTCAATTGAATGTGAAAATCATGAATTTCAAGATCCATGTTTACTCTTATTATTGCGATTATGTATACGTGATTAAAACTTACATGTGGTATCAGAGCATGATTATGGAATTCATGATTTTTTATTCCCTACGCCAATTTTATGAACCCTAAAATTTAACTGGCATCTCCTTATAATTGATGATTATGTTATTTTGAGGTAATTGTGATTATGATTAACCTTGATAATCTCCGCAGCAATTTGATTCTTTAGAGGCGATATATCATCTGAAATTGTCGAATAATATTTGCTGAAATGTCGAGTTTCATATTTATGTAATCTATCATCCAATTTAATTACTATGTATTTCCTATGCATTGAAGATCATGGAATTATGTTTAACTTCCAACATAAATTTTGGTTGATATCAAGACCTGCTTCTGACATAATGATAACCTGTCTCAATTGAGGTCTTCCATGTGCATCAATAAATTGTTGTGTCCGCATTAACTGGATGAATAATCGTGATTAAATACCTTAATATGGTTAGAATGCATTAACCTGCATTCGATGATTCATTTTCTTTTATATGCGAATCAAGAGAAATTTGTTTTTCATTTGACATGCCATGATCAAGTTTGCATTGAAATACTCAATTTGTTGCATGACCTATTACTCCAATTAGTGATATATGTTGATAACCTATGCTTTACTTGATTATTAAAACTTGATTCATGTGCATCAAGATGATTAATTCTATGACGCCCACGTATTGTACTATGTAAGACAGTAATGAATATTTAGTTATCTAATTATATATGTATTAGGCTACAATTACAAAATTTAGCCTTAATTAAGTGGTTAGTATTATATAATTTGAATTTATCTGATGTTGGTCTATTAATCACCAAAGTGGTCTGACCAGAAAGTTTAATAAATTTCAAATCATATAATAAATATTTGACTATCCATAATAATGTGATGCTTGATATTTAACTAATCTGTAAATTTATGGATAATCAAAATTCATAATTATAAGACATTAGATATCACCCAAAGGTGGATCGTTAGTTCTTATAATCAATTAATATAACGTGATAATTGATATATTATGTTGACCGTTTTGTACATCCAAAGATGACAAAATAGTTCAGTAGATGTATTCAATTATCAAATTATGTAAATTTTACAAGCATCATTATGATTATGATTGTATATTGTTGTATCGCCCAAATGAGAACATCAATGTACTATTGATTATTGATCCTGAATCTGTGTTTATGTAACTCAAAGCATTAATGTGAATAATTATATGTATCCTTGCAGTGTCTATTCATGTTGCTCTTCATTCGCCTGCTATATCTGTTCAAAAATTTAATGGACTAAACTATTCTAACTGGAGTGAACAAATTTAATTTCATCTCGGTGTTTTGGATCTTGATTATTCACTCCAATTCAACAAACCGGCTATTACTGACAAAAGCAGTGATGTCGAAATAGCTAACCATGATGCCTGGATTAGATCGAACAGATTAAGCCTAATGTTTATGCAAATGAGTGTAGCAGACAATATCAAGTCTACTATATCTCAAACTGAAAGTGCTAAGGAATTTATGAAACTTGTGAAAGAACGTTCCCAAACTGCTGATAAGTCTCTCGTTGGGACACTAATGGCTACTTTAATCACCATGAAGTTTGATGGTTCTCGTAGCATGCACGAGCATGTCATTGAGATGACGAACATTGCAGCAAAACTTAAGTCATTGGGGATGAAAGTGGATGATAATTTTCTTGTGCAGTTTATCATAAACTCACTCCTCCCTGAGTATGGACCTTTCCAAATGAACTATAATACCATGAAATACATATGGAACGTGAATGAACTTCACGGAATGTTGGTTCAAGAGGAAACAAGACTTAAGAATCAGGGGTCTCATTATGTTCAACTCACAATGAATCAAGGAGCTAAAAAGAAAGCCGGAAAGAAGGGAAAGGGCAAGCAAGGACTCCATAAATTGAATGAGTCATCTGCCCAAATCCAGAAAAAGGAACAAGATAGCCCTAAGTGTAGGTTTTGCAAGAAACCTGGACATTTTCAGAAGGATTGTCAGAAACGTAAAGAATGGTTCGAAAAGAAAGGTACACTGAATGTTCTAGTATGTTTCGAATCAAACTTAGTTAATGTTCCTTATAATACTTGGTGGCTTTATTTTGGCTGTACCACTCATGTTTCTAATACAATGCAGGGATTCCTTACGACCCGAATCACAAACCCAAATGAAAATTTCGTCTACATGGGAAATCGAGTCAAAGCTCCTATTGAAGCCATCGAAACTTATCGTTTAATTATAGATACCGGACATTATTTAGATTTGTTTGAAACTCTTTATGTACCTTCCATTTCTCGTAATTTAGTTTCCTTGTCCAAACTTGATTCTGTTGGATATTATTTTAAATTTGGTAATGGATGTTTTAGTTTATTCAAACAAAATCTTCTTATCGGTTTTGGCATCCTAAATGATGGTGTGAATGTTGAGTCAATTGCATCAAGTGTAACATGTTTTGACTGGAAATATTGGGGTGGTTCAGGAACCGGGTTTATCAGTGGAAGAACCGGACCGGAGATAGCAGTTCTGGAATAAAACCGAAGTCACAACAACCGGTTCAGGGTAGTTATGATTCAGTTTCAGAAGAGCAGATAAAGACAACGGTTTTGAAACCGTTGCGAAGCGGTTAAGCTGATAACTTCTTCTCCTGGACGACTTGAGCTGATTTTTCAATTCAGAGCATTGTTATATGTTGTATAAATACTCAATTTACAGTTTTCCCCTTAGCTAATCAGTTTTCAAGAGAGAATTAGAGAGAAGAGTTGCGGTTATTTTCAGTTTAGGGTTCTAGCTGAAGGAGTGGTGTAATTCTTGTGTAATTCTTGTATTCTTGGAGATTGATAGTGAATTGAGGAGTGCTGATCCTCCGTGGATGTAGAACATTAGTTCGAACCACGTAAAATCTTTCTGTGTGATTGCATTTTTCTTTCTTTATTGTTTTTCGTTTTCGGTTTCTGGTTCGTCCAGAATTGTCATTGATTCTCAGCTGATTTCATCATTCTCTGGCCGAACGTTGAGTGAGTGATTGTGGGTTGAATCCTTACAAAGTGGCGCCGTCTGTGGGAAGGTTTTGAACCAGAGGAGAGAGATCAATGGCGGGTATGAAGATGGAGGTTGACAGGTTTACGGGGAAGAATGACTTTGCCCTGTGGAAAATTAAGATGAATGCTATCTTAATTCAGAATGGGCTATCCATGGCGTTGAAGGCTCAAGAAGATTGGCCTCTAGCAGAAAGACCAAAGTTCCTGGAGACTGATCAGAAGGCGTTGAGCTCCATAATTCTGTGTCTGGGGGACAAACCACTTAGAGAAATCTCCAGATGCAAATCTGCTTTGGAAGCGTGGTCAAAATTGGAAGAGTTGTATCAATCCAAAACAGTAACAAACAAACTCTTCCTCAAACAGAAATTGCTTGCTTTCAAAATGGTGGAGGAGAAGACATTGATTGATCAATTAGATGAGTTCAATCATCTGATTGATGACCTTGAAGATCTTGGTGTAAATCTGGAGGAGGATGATAAATCCCTCATGTTGCTGAATTCTCTACCAAAGTCACTTGGAAGTTTTAGAGATACTCTAATGTTTGGTAGACAAGAAAAGTTGAGCTATGATCTGATAGTTACTTCCTTGAAAACCAAAGGATTGCAACTTCAAAGTGATCAGAAATCCAACTCTGCTGCTGAAGGACTACATGTGAAATTCAAGAAGCAATTTCAAAAGAAGAAGGGTCAAAATCAGGGCCAGAAAGAAGGCAAGACTGGTGAAACTGATTCCAAGAAGTCATCAGACTGGGTGGAGAAAAGGAGATGTTACTCCTGCAAACAAACAGGACATCTCAAGAAGAATTGTCCTTCCAGGAAAAACAAGTCTGAGAAAAAGGAAGCTGATGCTGCTGTAGCAGAGCAAGCAGATGACCTAGCAGAGGTGCTGAATGTATCAGAAGGCAGGATTACCAAGGAATGGGTGTTGGATACAGGTTGCTCATTCCATATGTGCCCCCATGAGCACCTATTCCAAGAACTGACCAAAACTGATGGAGGAATTGTACTTCTGGGGAATGATCAGTCATGTAAAGTAAGAGGAGTGGGCTCTGTGAAGATCCAAATGCATGATGGAGTCCCAAGAATTATCTCAAACGTGAGGTATGTGCCATCTCTTAAAAGGAATCTAATATCACTTGGTTCCCTAAATGAGTCTGGTTGTGAATTTAGTACTGTGAATGGATATATTCATATTACTAAGTATAACAAAGTGGTGATGAAAGGAGTGAAACAGAATGGCTTGTATATCTTGATTGGAGAATCTGTTATTGGATCAACAGATGTCACACTGAGTAATACAGAAGCAATGATATGGCACAAAAGAATGGGTCATATTGGAATCAGAGGAATGCAGGAGCTGGCAAAGAAAGGAGTAATTGGAAATCTGAATTCTAACAGCCTGGAATTCTGTGATCAGTGTGCAATGGGAAAATCTAAGAAACTGACCTATGGAACAGCTGCTCACACTACCAAGGAGATCTTAGATTATGCCCATTCTGATGTATGGGGGCCTGCAAGAACAGAAACCTTAAGTGGTGGAAAGTACTTTATAACCATAATTGATGACTATAGCAGAAAGGTGTGGGTGTACATCTTAAAGCAAAAGAGTGAAGCATTCTCAAAGTTCAAGGAATGGTACACACAAGTGGAAACCCAGAGAGGAAGAAAGCTCAAATATCTAAGAACTGATAATGGTCTTGAGTATCTGTCAAATGAATTCACAGAATTTTGCAAGGAAAGGGGAATTGTGAGGCATAGAACAGTACCACTGAATCCCCAACAGAATGGGGTTGCTGAGAGGTTAAACAGGACTATTCTGGAGAAAGTCAGGTGCATGATGATAGATGCAAGACTTCCAAAAAGTTTCTGGGGAGAAACAGTAAACATAGCATGCTATCTCATCAACAAAACCCCCTCATCATCATTGGATTTCAAGACTCCAGATGAAATATGGTATGGAAGGATGCCAAACTATTCAGAACTCAAGGTATTTGGATGCTTAGCTTTCACTCATATAAAACAGGACAAACTGGACCCTAGAGCATTGAGGTGTGTCTTCCTTGGATATCCAGAAGGAACAAAGGGTTACAGGTTGTGGTGTGTTGAACAAGGACACAGAAAATTGATCATTAGCAGGGATGTGAAGTTCAATGAAGGAGTCATGGGATATCTCTCAACTGGAGACAAATCAGAAGTTGAAGGAGCTATACAAGAAGAAAACTCACCAGTTGAGGTGGAGGTATCAGGGATGAGAACTCTACAAGAATTACAACCAGCAAACCCTGAAGAAACAAGTAGTTCCTCAGAAAGTGAAGAAGATCAACCTGAGCCAAATAGCCTAAGAAACTACAGTTTGGCAAGAGATAGGGCCAGGAGAGAAGTTCATCCACCAAGGAGGTATGGACATGCTGACATGGTGTACTATGCTTTGAATGCTGCAGAAGCTCTTGAACATTCAGAACCACAGAACTATACAGAAGCTATCAAAGGAGCAGAAAAGAAACAATGGATCAATGCCATGCTGGAAGAGATGAATTCTCTGAAGAGAAACCACACTTGGGATCTGGTGAAAAAGCCAAGTGATCAGAAACTTATAAGCTCCAAATGGATCTTTAAGAAGAAACTGGAAATGGTGAATGGTGAGAGGATCAGATATAAGGCTAGGTTGGTAGCAAGAGGATTCACACAGAGGGAAGGGATTGATTTCCATGAAGTATTTTCACCAGTAGTCAAGCATACTTCCATCAGAATTCTGCTGGCAAAAGTCACACAAGAAAATCTGGAATTACAACAACTAGATGTCAAGACAGCTTTCCTACATGGAGAGCTAATGGAAGATATTTACATGAAGCAACCTGAAGGTTTTGAAAACCCTGGAGAAGAAGACAAAGTATGTCACTTGAAAAAGTCTTTGTATGGATTGAAACAAAGCCCAAGGCAGTGGAACAAAAGGTTCAATGAGTTCATGATAAACGCTGGATTTGTCAGAAGTTTATATGACAACTGTGTATATTTGGAGAAGAATGCAAAGACAGATCAGTTATACTTGTTGCTATATGTAGATGACATGTTGATAGCCAGTAAGAGTAAGCTGAAGATCCAACAGCTAAAGGGGAAGTTGAGTACTGAATTCGAGATGAAGGACCTAGGAGATGCCAAGAAAATGCTAGGAATGGATATTATCAGAGACAGAGAAGCTGGAGTGTTGTGCTTATCTCAGAAGGATTATCTACAGAAGGTGCTAGAGAGGTTCAATATGCATGAATCTAAACCATTGGTAATTCCAGTGGGGCAACAAACCAAGCTATCAAGAGATCAAAGCCCAAAAACACCTGCTGAAGAGAAACAGATGCAGAATATACCTTATGCAAGTGGAGTAGGGAGTCTCATGTATGGTATGATTTGTAGCCGGCCAGATTTAGCATTTGCAGTGTCTTTAGTAAGTAGGTTCATGGCAAATCCAGGAAGAGAGCACTGGGAAGCACTGAAGCAGATTCTGAGGTATCTGAAGGGAACATTAAAGTTAGGTTTGAAATATGTGAGAACAAACACAGGAAATGAACCTTTGAGAGGGTTTGTGGATGCTGATTTTGCTGGAAATATAGACACCAGAAAGTCTATTTCAGGGTATGTCTTCACACTTTATGGAACAGCAGTGTCATGGAGGTCAATACATCAACCAGTAGTGGCCCTATCCACAACAGAGGCAGAGTATATGGCAGTGACAGATGCTTGCAAAGAAGCAATATGGTTGAAAGGGATTGTGAAAGATTTTGGGATAACACAAAAGTGTGTGACAGTGCTGTGTGATAATCAAAGCACTCTTCATTTGGTAAAACACCAAGTTTTTCATGAAAGATCAAAGCACATAGATGTGAAGATGCACTTTGTAAGAGACATTGTTGAAGCTGGAACAGTGGTGGTGGAAAAAGTGCATACAAAGGATAATGCTGCTGATTTCCTTACAAAGTCAGTACCTGGGGCAAAGTTTGTTCATTGCTCAAGCTTAGTCAGGCTTGAGCCATGTTTCTGAAGTAATACCTGGTGGAAATTGAGGATAGGATGCACACATTGATTGATTGAGGTGGAGATTTGTGAATGTTGAGTCAATTGCATCAAGTGTAACATGTTTTGACTGGAAATATTGGGGTGGTTCAGGAACCGGGTTTATCAGTGGAAGAACCGGACCGGAGATAGCAGTTCTGGAATAAAACCGAAGTCACAACAACCGGTTCAGGGTAGTTATGATTCAGTTTCAGAAGAGCAGATAAAGACAACGGTTTTGAAACCGTTGCGAAGCGGTTAAGCTGATAACTTCTTCTCCTGGACGACTTGAGCTGATTTTTCAATTCAGAGCATTGTTATATGTTGTATAAATACTCAATTTACAGTTTTCCCCTTAGCTAATCAGTTTTCAAGAGAGAATTAGAGAGAAGAGTTGCGGTTATTTTCAGTTTAGGGTTCTAGCTGAAGGAGTGGTGTAATTCTTGTGTAATTCTTGTATTCTTGGAGATTGATAGTGAATTGAGGAGTGCTGATCCTCCGTGGATGTAGAACATTAGTTCGAACCACGTAAAATCTTTCTGTGTGATTGCATTTTTCTTTCTTTATTGTTTTTCGTTTTCGATTTCTGGTTCGTCCAGAATTGTCATTGATTCTCAGCTGATTTCATCATTCTCTGGCCGAACGTTGAGTGAGTGATTGTGGGTTGAATCCTTACAGATGGCTTATATAGGTTTAAAATTGATCATGTTTTTGTTGAGACTCTTTTAACCCGGTATCATAATGTTGGAACTAAACGTGGTTTAGTCAATGAAAGTTCTACTTACTTGTGGCATAAACGTTTGGGGCACATCTCCAAAGAAAGATTACAAAGGTTGGTAAAGAATGAAATCCTTCATGATTTGAATTTTACTGATCTTGGTATTTGTGTGGATTGTATTAAAGGAAAACAAACAAAACACACAAAGAAAGGAGCCACGAGAAGCACCCAGCTTCTTGAAATAATACACACCGATATTTGTGGGCCTTTTGATGTTCTTTCTTTCGGAAAAGAAAGATATTTTATCACCTTTATTGACGATTTCACGTTTTGCTTATATCTATCTGTTGGAAGAAAAATCTCATTCCGTAAATGCATTAGAAGTGTTTATTAATGAGGTTGAGAGACAATTAGATAGAAAAGTGAAAATCATTAGATCTGATGGAGGTGGTCAATATTATGGAAAATATGATGAATCGGGGCAATGCCCAGGTCCATTCGCTAAATTCCTAGAAAAGTGTGGCATTGTGCCCTGTACACTATGCCGGATACACTACAACAAAATGGTGTAGCAGAAAGGCGACATCGTACTCTTATGGATAGGGTTCGGAGTAATTAAGTAATTCCTCTTTACCCACCTCATTGTGGATGTATGCACTAAAAACTGCCATGTATTTGTTAAATCGGGTTATTAGCAAAGCAGTTCCTAAAACATCTTTTGAACTGTGGACGGGTAGGAAACCTAGTTTAAGGCACCTGCATGTTTGGGGTTGCCCGGCAGAGATTAAAATTTATAATCCACAAGAAAAGAAACTGGACTTACGAACAATCAGTGGATTCTTCATTGGTTATCCAGAAAAGTCTAAAGGGTATAGGTTTTATTGTCTCAATCATAGTACGAGAATTGTTGAAAGTGGAAATGCTAGGTTCATTGAAAATGGTGAAATTAGTGGGAGTGTTGAACCACGAAAAGTGGATATTGAAGAAGTAAGGGTTGAAATTCCTTTACCTAAGTCTTCATCTCAAATTATTGTTCCTACAGTTGTTGAACCGCTGAACAATTACAAGAACAACATATAAATGAAGAAACTCCCATTAATGAACCTATTATTGATGAACCTGCAATAGATGAACCACAACAACAAATAATGAGAAGGTCTATAAGGCCAAGACGATCTGCTATTTCTGATGATTATGTGGTTTATCTACAAGAGTCAGATTTGACATCGGAATTGATGATGATCCAGTTTCCTTTTCACAAGCCATGAAAAGTAATAATTCTACTAAGTGGTTGGATGCTATGAAAGAAGAGTTGAAATCGATTGCCCATAATGAAGTATGGGATCTTGTAGAATTTCCAGAAGGATGTAAAAGAGTTGGCTGTAAATGGGTCTTCAAGACCAAATGCGACTCGAATGGCAATATCGAAAGACATAGAGCTAGACTAGTTGCCAAAGGTTATACTCAGAAAAATGGTATTGACTACAAAGAGACTTTTTCACCACTATCTCGGAAAGACTCCTTAAGAATTATTGGCTTTGGTGGCTCATTATGATTTAGAGTTACATCAAATGGATGTTAAAACTGCTTTTCTGAATGGGGATTTAGTGGAAGAAGTCTATATGGATCAACTTGAATGCTTCTTCATTGAAGGAAAACAACATATGGTGTGTAAACTCAAGAAATCAATATACGGGCTTAAGCAAGCTTCTCATCAGTGGTATCTTAAGTTCAACGATACCATTACTTCTTTTGGATTTAAGGGAAACGCTGTGGACCGGTGTATATATCTGAAATTTAGTAGGAGTAGCTTATTATTTTGATCTTGTATGTTGATGACATTTTGCTTGCAACGAATGATCTTGGTTTGTTATTTAAAACTAAGAAATTTCTCTCTAAGAACTTTGAAATGAAAGATACGGGTGAGGTAACTTTTTTTATTGGAATAAAAATATTTCGTGATAGATCACAAGGAGTGTTAGGGTTATCTCAGAAAGCATATATCAATAAATTTCTAGAAAGGTTTAGGATGGAAAAGTGCTCATCAAGCCCTGTTCCAATCCAGAAAGGAGATAAGTTCAGCCTTATGCAATGTCCAAAGAATGAATTAGAACATGAACAAATGAAAGATATTCCTTATGCATCGATTGTTGGTAGCTTGATGTATGCACAAACTTGTACAAGGCCCGACATCAATTTTGCTGTTGGAATGCTTGGTCGTTACCAAAGTAATCCAAGAATGGACCACTGGAAAGCTACAAAGAAAGTATTGAGGTACTTGCAAGGAACGAAAGATCACATGCTTACTTATCGAAAATCAGATCGTTTAGAGGTGATTGGACATTCAGATTCAGATTATGTCGGATGTGTTGATATTCGAAAGTCAATATTCGGCTACTTGTTCCTATTAGCTGGAGGGGCAATCTCATGGAAGAGTGTGAAGCAGTCTGTAATTGCTGCATCCACTATGGAAGCTGAATTTGTGGCATGCTTTGAGGCCACAGTTCAAAGAAATTGGCTGCGAAACTTTATTTCAGGACTTGGACTTGTCGATAGTATTGCCAAGCTGCTGAAAATTTATTGTGATAATTCTGCAACAGTATTCTTCTCTAAAAACGACAAGTATTCCAAAGGTGTCAAACATATGGAATTAAAGTATCTTGCCGTTAAAGAAGAAGTTCGAAAACAAAAGATGTCAATTGAGCATATAAGCACCAATCTCATGATCGCGGATCCGTTAACCAAAGGATTGCCTCCAAAGACATTTATTGGACATGTCGAAAGTATGGGCATTATTGAAAGGTCTTAACGAACTTATGATATGTAATTGACATTTTGAGCTCTTTTATGTATTGTTTCTGAACTGATTGATATCCTGTTTTGTCATTGATGTATACATGAACGTTGACATAAAGTATGATAGGATTTTATCTCTAATCGAGACATTAATGTGGACTTTTATTGAAATGATGAGCCATATTAAGTAGAAAACTAATATTGTGGTACATGGAAGGAACTCTATCGAGTAAAATGATGTAGAACCATCATGACCCGTGTTAGTCTATATTTGATATTGACATTATGGTCTGACCAATGAACTTAAAAATTATCGTTATGTTGCGCAAATTACATTATTATTTAAACCATGAAAGCTTAGTTCTGTCACTTTGGTCAAGTGGGAGAATGTAAGATTATTGTGGCCCACGTGCCATCAAATTAAGTTAATAAGATATTTTAAATATCTTAATGGTTTAAATAAATAATCTTCCGAATAATATTTGGTCAGGATATATCTGATAAGATATTATGTTCACGTTGATAGACCGTGAACGGATATCAATCTTAATTGTATTATAATCCTAATCCTATAAGGAATTGGTCCTCTCTCCGCCTATAAAAGATGACAGAGTTACACTATTTATATCACCTAATTTAATCAGAAGTGTTCTGTTCTAAAGAAGGGCTAGGAGAGAGAAATCAATTTCTTCCATAAAGAGAAATCAATCGATGGCGTCTCAAGGTTAGTGCCCTAATTTTATATGTCAATCGAATGTGAAAATCATGAATTCCAAAATCCATGTTTAATTTTATTATTGCGATTATGTATACGTGATTAAAACATACATTTTTCTCATTCCTTAGGTCTGATAGTCCAATCACTTAGATCCCCGTATATCTTCAAAACCAATATCTAAGCGCTTGCAATACACTCAGCACAGTCTTTTCCAAGATTAAATGAGATTAATTACAATAGAAAACAAACAACTATAAAATTCATAAACTATTCACTTAAAATGCCTAATTTATGCTCAAAATAACATTAACAATGTTGTCTATAAGTGGGCTGCTGGGGTTGTACTCATCAAGAGATTTTTTTTGGGCGCGAAATATTGTATAAGATAATCATCTGGGGTAAAATGTTAAAATTATTTTCTAAGTTATCTAGTAAAGAACAAGAAATCCTAAAATCAGAGTCAGCCTTTGGGTGGTTGGGGCCATCTGCCGGGGAGGGCTCCGCTTTTTTTTTTTTTTTCATTATTTTTTTATTTATGTATGCGTGTGTATATGTGTGTGTATTTTGAATGTTAGTGTTGACTTAATGGTTGATCGATGTACAATAAGATTGTGCATGAGGATTGATCACGCAATCACGTTTTTCCCCAACACAATTATTTTATTTTTAACAGATTAACAGATTTTACATGCCCTCATAGGGCCACTTGCCCAATTTGAATAAAGAGACTGATACAAATTTTAGAACAGTTAAAAGGAATTGTTCTTATATTTTTCTTTTGTTTACAGTTCATTTATAAAAAAAAATTATGTTATTCTATTTTCATAGAGAAATTAGGTATATATAAAATTTACAGGATTATGACAATATACCATCCCACATTTGCGTGTTTTTACAGTTTCCCACATAAACTTCTTTTTGTACAGTGCCATATAAAACAAATTTTAACCATTGATTGTCTAATTATGGACGGTTGAGATTTCTCCAATATGGTAATTTTCCATAAAATTATTAGTTCAGATGGTAAATTGCAACAAAAAATAGTTTATATGGCAAAGTGCAAATACACAAAAAGTTTGGATAGCAATCTATAATTTTTCCTAAAATTAAAGGGTTTTTATTTTTTTCTTTATTTACAAGTTATTTAAATAAATAAATAAATTATGTTCTATTTCTATAGAAAAATGTGTGTATATAATGTTATCATTGTGTTTTAAGATCTTCAATTTTTAATTCCTTTTAATGATTCTTCTTTTCAAACTTCGGTTATATAATATTTTTAATAGATAGTTGATATGTTTCTTGGTATATATGAATGATTAAAAGCGTAAAAGAAAAGAAAATGGGATGATTTCTGTTTATTTATTGTTTTTCTATATTTTTTTAAACTTTATTGTTTTAATAGATAGTTTAGATGTCTCGTCGTAAATTTATTTTGGTGAGATTGAAAAGTGAATACTTTATAATTTTTTTTTAAAAAAAAAAAGAATTTAGTAGATAAGTAATAGTTTCGTAACCATGGTACTAATCTTTATGACTAACATTTTAAGGGGTCATTTTTCTGTTATCAACTGGGTCCTTCAAAGATTAAACCAGCTCTGACTAAAATTGTATTATTTTTTTCGCTTTTCAAATTAATATAAGTAAAAAGGAAAAAAATATCAAGGATTTGCGGAGGTAAAAATTGTATGTAAAGTAAGGACAAGAGCTCTTAATTTGGTACTTTATTATTTCCTCCGTTCACAAATAAGTGTCATATTAGGAAAAATTATTTTTCACAAAAAAGTGTCATTCAAACATTTTTTGTATGTTTATTTCAATAGTGTTCTTAGCTAAATCTAAGGAAGTTTTCGTACAAACTTTTATAATATTAAATAAAGAAGATTTGGAGAAATTTATGGTAATAAAGAAAATGATGGAGATAAAATTGAAGAGAGGTATTATTGTTCATCTCATAATTTCATAAATTTTACTTAAAATTTTAAATGACATTTATTTGTGAACGAAGAAAATATTGCCATAGATGTAAACATTTAATGAACCTTGGATGTTTACTTGTTAAGAAGATGCTGGGCCTCTGGAAATATGGCAAACAGTGGCCCAATTCCAAAATGTCATCAGACGTAATAACTCTAATTCTTCGTTTTCAGTCAAGTAATAGTCCGTGTGGGGCGAAATACAAATAGACCAATTTACCCAGAGAATGATAACTAAAAATGATAAATAAAAATAAACTATCCACTTTTATGGCAATAGGTTGGATATGGGGCAGATTTAGCTAAATGCGTAGCTCGTTATTTATTTGAACGGAAAGATTTGAGGGGTGAATTTGGAAATTTATTATCAAATTCATCTAACTTATTTGCAAAAGAAATTAAATCAAGGGATATCAAATTCTTTCTAAATTTCTAGTTCATTTTGGATGAATTTCAAATCCATCAAACAATCTAGTCATTTATAAATTCATCCTACCTCTCATGTATATATAGTCACATTATCACACACATTTCACACACTACACATACCACACGCACACACACTTCATGCACATACTACACACACTTCACACGCATTTTACACGCTACACACGCACACACTACACACATACTAGACACACTTCACGCGCACACACACACATTACACGCACTTTTATTATCATCATTCTTTCAAAAATGTTAAGAACGAACTGAAAAAAAGAAACATTTAAACAATTCAAATCCACTCATTTGAATTTAATATCCAAATAAAGGATTTGAAATGAGTGGATTTCCAAATACAAAGAATTGGAAATCAAATAATTTACTTTCCAAATCCTTTCATTCAAACACAACCTAAGGCCCCATTTGGATGGAGAGATTTGATTTGCCAAGGGATTTAAAATGAATAGATTTCAAAATCCTTAGATTTAAAATCCATGGACTTGAAATCCCTTGTTTGGATTTATGGTGGATTTGTCAAAGGATTTTGAAATCCAAAATTTTTAAATCCATTATTTGGCAAAAAACTAATACTCCCTCCGTCCCGGCTTATTTTGCACAGGTGACCGGGCACGGATGTTAAGAAAAAACAGATTTTGCTTTTTCTTTGACTTTTTTAAAGGTGGAGATTGAGTGATGAGATTTTGAGGGTGGAGATTGTGGAAAAAGTTTCCTTTTTTTGGGTGTGCAAAATAAGGTGGGACGGTCGAAAAGGGAAAGTGTGCAAAATAAGCCGGGACGGAGGTAGTACAATATTTGCAAAATTCAATTTTTTTCTTTAAAGTTTAAACTAACAATTTATAGTTTTTATTAAATAAAATAATATTTATCTAAATCAAAATTAACCAAACAATTTTTTTTTTCCAATTATATATTTACACACATATATACATATTATGTATTTTATATCCCAAAAAATTATTGGGAGCATTTCATTGGAGATAAAATAAAAAAAATAAAAGAATTGAAAAATATTAGGAGCATTTCATTGGAGAACGAGAGAAGAGAAGAAGAGAGAGAGAGAGAGAGAGAGAGAGAGCTAATCGATATTATATATAACTGATAAAGCAATCAGTTTACAACGGAAACATGGAAGACCACGCAAATACTGAGTAACATGGAAACCCATGCAAGTGCTGCTATTACAAGACAATAGCTAGCACAGGTGAGGTTGGCCTCATTAAAAAACCTTCGTTCGGCAAAACCCAGTGGGAAATCCGTACGAAGGAAAAAGAGCACCAACCCAACGAATCAGTGTGAGTGATGAGGGATTTGTAAATGACTACCTTTGTCAAAGGATTTGAAATCCACTCAAATATAGTGTAAAATGGAGAATTTCAAATCCTGGATTTCTAAATGAGTTGATTTAAAAATCTGGATTTACAAATCCACTCATTTAACATTTTATCCAAACACATGGAGTGGATTTGACAATAGATTTATAAATCCATAGCACAAATCCCTCCATCCAAATGGAGCCTAAAAGAAATTCCAAACCTATAATCCGCTTCACCTCACCGGGTTTACACGCTGGGTTATCCATCCCACCCCAAAATGCAATGAAATTAATACCTCCTCCGTCCCGGACTAACTTGCTTACTTTGACCGGGCACGGATGTTAAGAAAAAATAGATTTTGTAGAATCTTTGATTTGTTTAAAGGTGGAGATTGAAGGTGGAGAATGTGAGAAAAAATTGTCATTTATGGTCTGACAAGTTAAGTTATAACAAACCGAAAAGAAAAGTAGGCAAGTTAGAGCGGGACGGAGGTAGTAACATATTAAATATTGTAAAGATAACTCTTCAATCAAATATTTAACAAACTACTTAATATATAAATGCAGACACATACTACTGAATAACTTAAAGAAGTTACATTAATTATACATTAAAAAAAAAAAGCATATATAAGATATACAAAAAAATGTTAATATTATAGATTATATAAAAGTCTTTAAAAAAAATAAATATTAAAACAAAGTATCATCATCGAGGTGAAAATGTGTGATATTTTAAAAAATCTTGTTTTGTGTTATATATGTATTTATAAAATTATAAAACATATTTAATATATCCGGTCGGATTAGGGGTGGTTTAGCAAAAATCATTTACCCTCTTCAAACTCACTAAAATTCCTTGGACCTAAATTTTAACGGGTTGTTTGAAGCAGACATAATGCAGATTTCGATTTGAACCCGCTCCATTGTCATCCATATCCACTTCACAGGAAATTACAGTAAATCCAAGTTTATTTACTTTTTTAGCAGTAACGAAACTGAGCAATATTTTGTTGCAGATCCATTTTATGACGACCGATTGGGATATTGGGCTTTAAAGCCTTTAATACAGAATTTTGGGCCATGGATTCTCCGGCGGCGCATAGGCTCGTGTTGCGTTTTTGTATTGAGTACAACTTAAGAAGTCGCATTATTTTGATTCCTAGATGTAGCATTGAAATCCAACAATAATTGCTAACAAAAGTACTGGAAAGAATTGTTGCGGATTAATGTTGGGAATGTCGTTGATGGAGGGAATATATGAATTTACTTTTTTGAGTTTAGACTACCTTAATGGACTGATAGCAATCCAAAACAAACGCATCTTACAGAGTTTAAAAAAACATGGTAAAAGTAAAACTAAGATGTAGAATTACGTAGCAAAGGATCTATGTAGTCTTGATCATTCAGCTTACCCCTTCTTCCCAATGACATTATTATCCAGTACAAAATCCCAGATATGAAGAAGCTAAAGAACCAAGCATTATCGTAAATCACAGCAAATCCAGCCCAAATTGTACTCAAGATTCCAACCTTATTTAAGAATCCTGGAATCACAGGCAGAATTCCCGTAACCAAAGCCAACACTGCCCCCAAATTGTACCCACCAAAGTAATAGTACGCCCCACTAGAACTCATCGTATACAAATCTTTGATACTCAAAACAGCCCCCCGTACCAAATAATAATCAGCCAAGATTATTCCTCCAATGGGCCCCATCAATGCCGAGTACCCAACCAGCCACGTGTACACGAAGCTCTCGCTCGACTGGAGCAGCCGCCATGGCTGAAACGCGATCCCAAGGATCGCGGTTAAAATTGCCCCTCTACGGAAAGTGAACTTAGAAGGGCTAAGATTGACCAGAGCATTTGCAGGAGCAACAACATTGGCAGCAATGTTGGTTGTAATGGTGGCTAGGCTTATGCCTAGGATGGCTAGGATTTTGGTCCAGACCCCACCGATTTGTCCGAGGAGTTGAATCGGATTGGAGATCACTTGTCCGAATATTACTGTGGTTGATGAGGTTACTGCTAGGCCTACAAATGTGAAAGCCCCCATGAAGATTGGTAGCCCCGATTGGCCTATGATCTGATCCTTCTGGCTCTTGGCGAATCGTGTAAAATCGGGGATGTTTAAGGCCAGAGTTGCCCAGAAACTTATGTTTGCTGTCAATGAAGGGAAGAAGAGAGCCCAGAATTCGGAGTTGGATAGTTTTGATGAGAGAGAAAGCATGTGACTGAATCCGCCTGCTTTGGTGTATGACCAAATGAGAAGCAATGAAGTTAGAAAAATAAGAATCGGTGCGGAGTATTTCTCTAGTTTTCTAATTCCCTCGATTCCATTCCATACAATTCCCAACTGCGCACACCAGAATGCAATGAAACACGAGAATTCAAGTGGGGAGGTTCCGAGCCAAGGTAAGGGTTCTGCAAAAGTTGAAATTTTGATGGATTTTGGGAGGAGAAGGAAAATGGCTTCACCGCCAATCCATGTTTCAATCCCGTACCAACCGCAGCCGATTAAAGCTCTGAGAAGAGTGGGGATGTGGGCCCCTCGAACCCCGAAGGATGATCGGAGCAAGACAGGGAAGGAGATTCCATACTTTGTACCCGGGTGGCCTGTTAGGATTAAAGGAAACAAGAGAATGATGTTGGCGGCGACGACGGTGGCGATTCCTTGCCACCAGGACATTCCGAGATCGACCAGGCTTCCGGCGAGATAATATGTCGGCACTCCGACGACCAGGCCGATCCACAAACTGGCCATCTCCAGGCCGGAAAAAGTGCGGCGGTCTGGCGAGGTCGGCTGGAGGTCATCGTTGGTAAGAGTGGGGTCAGGTTCGAAATCATTGAAGTGGGAGTGTGATGCCATTGTAGAACAGGGGTAGCATTGTTTTAGCTGAGTGGATGATAATTTTAGAGTTATGTTTGGTGGGAAGAGAGATGAAGAGAGAATGGGTTTGGGTTTGGGGTTTGGAGAGAGAAGAGGCTGGAAATGGAGATGGAAGCTTAAGCATTTGGATACCATGGAGGATGACAGATTCACTGTGATGGAGGAAGGTGGAATCTGTGGTATATGATAGGAGGACTTCTAAGATCAGGATGAGTGGTGGAATTATAATTGTACGTCACATGTTCTACATTTTTTATCTTATAACATATTTTACATAATATATATATATATATATGATATGATTCTGATAATAATTTGATTCTCGTTGACCTGTGGCTGTAATTCACGTTGCCAGTGAGAGTTATTTTACTTGGGATCTACACTTCATGACACTTCACGAAGGATAGGTATAAGTAGGGGTGTAAGTGAGTCGAGACAACTCGCGAGCCATTCGAGATCAATTCGTTAAAAGATCGAAATCGACTCGAGAGAAACGAGTCGAGCTACTCGAGTAGGTGTCGAGTTCGAGCTCGAGCTCATTGATACCCGGTTCGACAAGCTCGCGAGCTTAATCGAGCTTATGGTAAATTACTAGTTTACCCTTTAAAGTTGACATAATTATAAATATATTTTAATTCTATAAGGTCTCCATTAACAACATTTTGTAGTATCATTAATGTTTTCAATTTAAATTTATTTTTATATTTTTTATATTTTATTTTTGCATGAATCGAGTCGAGTCGAGCCGATCCCGAGCTCAACGAGTTTCTACCGAGTCGAGCTCGAGTTTGAAAAAAATGAACTCGGCCGAGCTCGAGCCGAGCTCGAGCCTGAAGCCTTATAGTCGAGCTCGAGCTCGAGCCTGCCGGTACTCGGCTCGACTCGGCTCATTTACACCCCTAGGTATAAGTAGAGGGATGGACATTTCAATGTATTTACTCAAAGTATCTTTATATAATGTGGGTATTCATGGGTCTTGTTTGTTTATGATTGTGAATGACTGAAATACTGTAGATTGTGAGGATTATAATGGAATATGGAGGTTGAGGTAAATAAATGAGTGTTTGTTTTTGTTGGTTGGAGATTAAGTTGTGGGGTGATTATAATATAAAAGGTATTAAAGTTAATTTGATTTGTGTAAGAGTTAGTTAGTGAAAGATTGATTATTGATTAAAGCGTGTATTGAGAATATTTTTTTATTGATGATGTGTGTAAGAATTAATTAGTAGTTTGATTATGTGTGGAGATTGTGAGAAATTTATTGCTCACAACAGGTGGACAAACACGTAATGGGTTGGGCTCAATCCACAATCGATTGACCCAACCCTAAACAAACAGAGCCATAATCTTTCTCTACAAAATTATTCACATTGCAGAGATAAAATATGAGTAATTACACTTGAAAGACACATCCCTCAAATCCTAGTCCGTATATTCAAACTGTATTTGTAAATTTTAAGTATAATTTATATTTTAATTTGCAATTATCTTCGATTATTATTTTTTATTTGTATGCTAAAGATATTCGAATAATTTGAGAAAATTCGAATAAAGTGCATTTTTTAAACACTTACATGCACTAGATGCACGCTAATTTTTATTGTGCACTCAGCCGGTTCAACATAATTTAGCGGTTTATACGACAGAAATGACCTTTTAATTAGGGCTTCGATTTCTTAACTATTTTTTTTAAAAATTAATGCTCCTCCCCTTTCTCTCTACGCGATTTCATTGCTTCTTCTCCTTATCTCTTGCGCACGACTCCACTGCCCATTCTCCCTTTCTCGCTCGTATGTCTATCCTCACAATGTATTTTTTTTTTGTTTCGCTGTATTTTTGCCTTTTAATATTTTCTAGGTGTTTTTTTTTTTTTTTATATTTTTTAACGTTTCATGAAATGTATGTGATTACTGCATATTTTACGTAATTTTTAAGCACATATTTGTAGGTAACAACAGTACATAATTGCATAAATTAGTACTTCCTAACCCATGTATTTGTACATGACAAATTCACTTGTTTGTTGGTTTTGTAAAGTTTTTCAATACAAATATATTTTACCCAAAAGAAAAACAGTTGCCTTCTTAGAAAAGTGGCCTTTCTAACTATCTATTATATCCACAAGATTATACTAAAACATTTAATACACCGGTACTTTTGATCATCTGTAATATAGTTAACTAAAATTCTCATATCAACCAATATCAAAAAACATAATGAAGTATGGAACTAAAGTCTAATAATAGTCAAAGTCAATATCTTCATCGTCCATGATATACATAATGAAGTATGGAAACTAAAGTATAATAATAGTCAAACTCAATATCATCATTGTCCATGATATCATCATCATCATCAACAACTTAGCTCGACACACCTGGATCAATCTGACTAGACTCTGAAGGAATAGGTCGACTGGACAATGGAGGGGCAGGTACTCGTATAAGGGGGATGAGCTGAATATCAAGAGCCAAACGAGAAATGATTTCCCTCAGTAATATGTTATCTTCCCTAAGAAAACGCACCTCCTCTTGCAAAGATAACTCAATTGACTACAAATTAAGCAATTGTTCTAAGACTTAAATGATATCATGCAAAATATAAAAGAAAATGGAAGATGATGAGTTTAGTGTAGTCTAGAAACTATTACAAGCTTATAAAAATGGCAAAAACTTGGGTGCATATGATGATCCATAGCCCTTATTGTACACCCAGCGGTTCAGACCGGTTTTCCCCGGTTTAGACTGATTTTTGACCGCTTCGAACCGGTCAGTTTTAACCCCATATTTTTTTACTTTTTTACTTTTTTTTTTCAAATCTTTTACTGTCTCTCTCCTGTTGCGCTCTTCTCTCCTTTTCTCTCTGATTTTTTCTTCTCTCCTCATCCGCCATTCTCTCTTCCTTCCTCGTGATTGTTAAGGTTTTAGTTATTTTTAGTGTTTTAAGGCGGCTCGTCTGGGTGTTTTTTCAATTTCTAGGGTTTTTCGTGAAGAATGGTAATATGTTCATATCTTTCGTTTGTGTAATTTTTCCTTTACTTTTGTAGTTTTGTTGTCGTTTTGAGTTGATTTTGTAGTTGCTCTTTATGTTTGTAGACTGATTATATATTCTGTATATTCTATTTGTTATTTTGTTGGCTTGCTGATTTTTTCTCATTTGATGAACGCATCTATGGAGCAACTATCACACCTACTGCATGTTCTCTCATTCAATTGTTCGAACTTTTAATTTTAAAGTTTAAATTTCGTGATGATTGTGGGTCAGTGATATGAGTTCTTGTTCAGCTGATTATGTATATGGATATGTCATAAATTTAATGAACTCTTTTTATGTTCTCTTTCTGTATTTATAGGAGAACCATATGATAATTATTTGATGAAGCTTTAGAACTGCCTTGAATTGATTTTGTATTGGAGCACCGTCATGAGTTCTAAATGATGTTGCTAATGGTGATCTCAGAAGTATACGCTCTTTTTTAATTCAATTGGCGCCATCTTTTGCTTGATCGTTCTGTTAAACTTGAGTTCTGAATCTCCAACAACAGCCATGGTTGAATTGTGCTGAAATTTTGTTGATTGTGGTCAAATTTTACAGAATAAGCAGGGAAGAGGACTAAAAAGGACAAGCACAAATATTTTTGAAGAAGCCTGTGATGTTGAGCATACTTTAACAATAATTTGAATTTAAAATATAAGGAGAATGAATGTTCAAAATTTTGTCAATTAACATTCTTCTTGCAGGATTTTATATGCATATGAGAAGAGTTATTGGCTTCAGATTTTAATGTGTCTTCTTATTTTTAGTTATTTAATGGGAATTGAGTATATGCCTAGATATTAAGTTATTGGGCATCATAAGCTAAATTGAATGGACATGGATGTTTGTGGTAGACATTGTATTTTTGTTTTGTTTGTATGGTGTTGGTGGTTTTTCCTTACCTATGCCTTGATTAGTGACATTAGAGCAAAAATGAGTTTATAAAGGCAGTAGAACATTGTATGGTTTTAATCATCATATTAGTGTGTTGGGAATTAATGATGATAGAGACATAAGATGTTTCTGGATTAATAAATGCATGCATTTCAAGTCATCACCAAATTTTATTTACTTATCACTTATTCTTTGTTTGCAGTATCATTATTTTGTGTTTGCAGTCTATGATATCTTTGAGTCCATGCCAACAAATTTTTACATCTTGTTGTTGACACATGGAGTTTAATGATAAATCGGGGAGAAGGTGCTCCAAATCAACGTACCCAATATGTTTTCAATACGGAGCATTCTGTGAGTAATTGGTGTCTAAGATTGGTGAGGCTGAAGACAATCACAAGGAAATTATAAGGTCTTGGGAGATGTGGGCCAATGGTGACATAGACTTTTTAAAATATGTTGATATGGTTTGTTTTTACAGTATACTTATTGTGTTCTTACAATATATTTATTTTATGTTTAGAGTATACTTATTGTGTTCTTACAGTATATTTATTTTCTGTTTAGAGTTTACTTATTGTACAGTATATTTATTTTATGTTTAGAGTATACTTATGTTTTGTTTACAGTATACTTATTGTGTTCTTACAATATATTTATTTGTTTTTTATTAATATATTTCTTATTTTTTGTTGTAGATTTTTGTGCCTTTTCTTCTTGAGGCTCATTATGCTTGTATTGTCATTGGTTTTGTGGATTCGAAGTTGCATTACTTGGATAACCGGAAGTACAATAGCGATGATAATATTTTTGTTGAAGCTACTTTCATATTTGTAAGGAATAGTTTGTTTAGTTCTTATAGTAAAATATTTTAGACTTTGTAGTATACATGTTTTTAAGTAACCATACATTTTTTTTCTTTTTTTATAGCAACATCAAATGTCGGTATTTCTTGATCAAGCTGGACATCCTAAAGCTATGGAAGTCAAGATCTATGGGTTTAATAATGGGCCATTTACATGGCAAACTAGGAAGAATGATCAAGACTGCGTTGTTTATATGATGCATCATATTATGTGTTTTGACGGCGTTGTATATTCAGAGCCGAATATGTTTAAGGTATACTTATTTTTGTTTACAGTATTCTTATTGTGTGTTTCCAGTATTCTTATTCTGTGTTTGCAGTATCTTTATAGTGTGTTTACAGTATTCTTATTGTGTTTTCAGTATACTTTATATGTGTTTACAGTATTCTTATTTTGTATTTTTAGTATACTTTATATGTGTTTACAGTATAGTTATTTTGTGTTTTCAGTATACTTTTAATTTAAGTCTATTTTATGTTTTTTTTTTTAATTTGTCGGCTAATATTCGTCGTGCTTTGCGTGCTGAAATATGCCTTCAAATTGTTCTCTCATCTATTGATGAAGTAAAGCAAGATGTTATTCAAGCTTTAAACATGTTCAATAAGGGGAAGCCCGCATACAGAGCAAGGATTGCAGAAGAATAGAAGCAATATGCTTCTAAAAGAGGTAAAGATGCTGCAAAGAAAGTTTATCTTCGAAAGCAGCAAATGAACGTTCCTAAATGAAATCAAAATAGTAGTAGAAGGTTTGATATTTTTTTTGTTGATGAATTTGTAAAAGTTGAAATTGTAAAGGCTCCTAACTTTTTTTTGGGGATTGATGTGTTGGTTGCATACTTATTGATTTTTTTTAAATATTTTTAGATGTCAAGATCTGTTTTTGTTATCTTATTTGTTGATTTTCTTTAATAGCAATGTACTACAAAATAATAGATTAAAATATATATTATAAGACAACATATCGTCTATTACAAGTTAATATTGTATATACTGAAATATTGTAAAAATATACTATCAAAGAAAAAAGAGTTATGCAAACATTATACATACCACAAGTAAATTTTTAATATACTGTAAACTTGAAAAAATAATTAATATCTAATATACTATAAGTCAATAAAAAATATATTGTTACCTTGAAAAAATAATTAGTGAGATAACAATTCTTTTATACTGAATAAGTATTCAACACACTAGTCTTTTATACTGAATAAAAATATTGCATACTAAAAATATACCACCAGGCAACATATTGTCTATTACAATTGAATATTCTATTTACTGTAATATTGTAAAAATATACTACCAAAGAGTTATGCAAACATACACTATCGGGTAACATTATAAACACTATAAGCGAATTTTAAATATACTGTTACCTTGAAAAAATAATTATTGAGATACTAATGATATACTATGAGCCAACATATCACATACTATAGGTTAATATTATATATACTGTAAGATAGTATTCAACGTACTATTATCAGGCAACATATTGCCTACTATAAGTGAACATTATATATATTGTAAAGGCTGTATTCCACATACTACTATATAAAAACTAACATCAAGCATAAATAACACTTTTCTTTTAAACTGAATAACAATGTTATTGATTGAACAATATGCATGAAAAAAGATATATTCACTACAAATAACTAAATGAGACGAACATTTGGTGGTTTTGAATCAAATTCATTGTTATTGATTTGAACTGGTTCTCTTGCTTTCTTTTTTCTTCGTTTTTCAAGTGGATTTTTCGCCCTTCGTGCCTTCCTCCCCTTTGTAACTATACTGCAAGACCACAAAAACTATATTGCAAGAACACAATAAATCTACTGCAAGAACACAATAAGTCTACTGTAAGAACCCAATAAGTCTACTCCGAAAAACAAAAAAACTATAACCCAATAAGTCTACTCCGAAAAACAAAAAAACTATACTGCAAAACCACAATAAGTCTACTGTAAGAACACAATAAGTCTACTTTAAACACAAAAAAACATATGTCGCAGATTTTGAACGCAAAAAGGATGGTCATTTGTTAATTTCAAGAATTTCTAATTTGTAGAAATGTACTCTTTTTCAGTTTTATGCAAAATGACTTAGATGTATACAAATGAAGATTTCACTGTACATTTCAACTTCATTTCAATGTATTTTCAGTTTATATATCAACATCGCTTGAGCTTTTAGAGAAATGATGTAAAAGGTATCTCAACCCTTAAAATCTAAAATATCTTTAATATGTAATATCTAAAAAATATATATAATTACCTCAACGCTAATTTTCAAATTTATTTCATTTAATTTCGATGAAAATATGAGCTTAATTTCGAAGAAAATATGATTCCCCTTATTTTCGAGGATTTGGTGTTAGATATGGTTATAGATATCAATCCTGGAAATTGGGATTTGCAACGTGAGTACCAATAATTATCGCTTCGGATCCCCTGTTACCGTTTCCTGTTACATGTAGTGTTACACTCCTAAATGACTGCCACGTCGTAATCTCTCAAAAGCAAGTCATAATCTCTCAAAAAACACTTATTGGAGACTCACACAGCGCAGCTTCTTGAACGCAGACTCCCGCGACATAAAGGAAATAGATTAACCATATCGCGGGATTAGCGGAAATCTTCCAAAACTGAATCTCGACACCGCAGCAACGATTAGAGATGAAGATATTCATGGCGCCCTTCCATTTGGTACAGAAATTTACAGAACGACAACAGGGGATCGCAAGATTACTCTATATTTTTCAACCCAAATGATATTAGCTATCAAATCATCTTCATCAACCTGCATGGCATAAAAGAAATTTGGATCATCTATTTGCTTTTGTTGTAAATATTCTAGTACCCCTCCAGTATCACCTACTAGCATCTCCACAGTTCTCTTTGAACGTAAATAATTTTTGTAATCCACCATTGTAAATCCAACATTAGCACGTCCACCCACTTGCTTTGACATTAATGTAAAGCCTGCTCTAGGTGCTATATTCCGATGAGATTTTAGCATGTGAACTTTTTTTGGAGTTGCAAGCTCATGACCACCGTGATTGGCTTCAAATTTGACAACTCTTTATTTACCATGTCCTCTGCCGTTGATCTTCATCTCAGCAGCACAACATGTTCTTGTTTCTGCACGGTGAGACTTAAATAAGGCATCTCTTTTATCTTTTTCTCTATACCCTTGGCGGTCACAGCAAAATACTCTATCGAGAATTCTTCCATTACAATCTCTATGTACACTACTTCTTCTAATTTCGAATCCTGCTATCCTGGCATATTCATTGTAAAATTTGTAGGCTAAATCTTCACTTTCAAATTCCATGCCAAATTTTGGAAGTTTATCGTGAGGAATAATTGAGGAGCAACTAATTGCAACATTTTCAACCGCATCTTTCTCATTTTCTGCTTCATCAAAATTCAAGTGCCGCCTTGGAATATTATCAAGACAAATATCATTGTCCATTCTGGTAAAAAAGAATGTAAAATAAATATAATAAGAACTTAAATAAACATTTAAACAAAAACATAAGAAAGTGCTTTAAATTTATTTACCCTTTTATTCATTATACTAGATGATTATTGTGAGTATCTAGTTAATGTCTCTCCACAGTCACTAAGTAGTAGTAAGTATCTTTAAGTCATTAGCAATTAGGCAGATCGGGTATCCATTTTTATGTCTCTCCACCTTCACTAAACAATGATCGTACACATAAAACACATACAAGCACACAAGGAATTTAAGGATAATTTAAAAATATTCAATGAAAGTATAAGTGGAGATTGGCAAAATGATATGTTATCTACCAAAATGAAGGTTTGAGTTCATCTTGAAAGACATCCAACAAGGAGAACACCAAAACCACATTACACACCCAAATAAGTAGTTCAGTAATTCCATAAGACTCATCAATGTAGTTTAAGCAGCAACTTATTAATGAATAGACGCTAAGAATCCGCCTTTAATAAACAAGCATATGAAAATCTAAACCCCCTTATCTTCCCAATTCAGTAGGCTTCATCACCATCCCTATTAGCCAAAAGTGAATAATGTGTACAACTAGTCCCAATAGAACAGCAACATATATATTATTTTCCATCAATTTCCTAAATAATCACTTTCATTCTCTTATTCTAACAAGATTCATACATCAAACGGAATATGCATAAACAAAATAAATAGGCATAAACAAAAGTAATTCTTCAAGCATGTAAATATAATTCATACAAAACACAGCAGCCACGAGAAGTGTAGAAACGTAAATTCGTTCGTGGACATTATAGCTTATTTTCTGGCTGAGGAATTTTATCAAACACTTTGCGGGCATCATTAAAAATTGAAGAGTAGTTCATCATAATCCTACTTTGTAAGACTGAAAGAGATTCACTTACCTACGAGAAGAAAGATTTCGTGATTCTTGTACGAATTTGAATACGAGGGGACTGCTGAAGCGAAATTGAAAAATATAGAGTAATCTTGCGATCCCCTGTTGCCGTTCTGTAAATTTCTGTACCAAATGGAAGGGCGCCATGAATATATTCATCTCTAATCGTGTTGCTGCGGTGTCGAGATTCAGTTTTGGAAGATTTCCGCTAATCCCGCGATATGGTTAATCTGTTTCCTTTGTGTCGCGGGAGTCTGCGTTCAAGGAGCTGCGCTGCGTGAGTCTCCAATAAGTGCTTTTTGAGAGATTATGACTTGCTTTTGAGAGATTACGACGTGGCAGTCATTTAGGAGTGTAACACTAGATGTAACAGGAAACGGTAACAGGGGATCTGAAGCGAATAATTATTATCATTTAAGGGTGTTTAAAAAAAGTTACTGGAAGTCAAATGGAATTGGTTATTATGAATCTGATTTGTTTTCAATTTCGTTTTAAATCAATTCAATTCCTTATTTTAGGATTATGGATAATATTATTAAATGACAATTAGATTATCATCTCACAAATGTTGAACTGTTATCTTTTTTAATTTGAAATTGAACATAATTTGTTGAAAGGATGTAAACATGTTGCTTCTCTTTTAAGAAAAATACTTAGATGCTAACTATTTTGCTTTCTTCATGGATTCTTAATATTTTTTCCTTTTCGACCTCTGTGTTTTTCTTTTATGGCGGGTGACAGACTCTAATTCTAATCCTAAAACATCGTAAGTATACGAGTATGAATGTATATAGTGGAAGTCAAGGTCGATCCACGGGGAATAAGCTAACGTAATTCGATACCCTAATTATCTAGGATTACCCTAACTAGACACTAGAATTGGTGGATGTTTAAGTAATTACTAAACTAATATCGCATATAAACTATTAAACTGAACTAAATAATAAAAGTGATTCCAATCAATGAGAATGTATCCTAGGGTGTCGATTTCAAGAATTACGCTAATGGTGATTAATCTATAATTTATAAACTTTTAAACCAATTTTACCATCTATTAGACGACGCTTAAATAACTTAGCTCTTCTCTCGAAGCGACTAAGTCGTGGATTGATTAGAACAATTACTCTCTCGAGTCAATTAACCTAAACAACTCCCAAAAGACCCTTAACCTTTGTCTGTGCAGTCATAGATAACTACGTTATATTTTGTACGTTTATTAACAACTCCCTTTCCTCGAAGCAAAATTGTTAAACGATTAGACTAAATCTGATTGATCAAATTTTGTTTAATATGAATTAAGAACAAACACATATATAGATAATCAAATTGGAGTCTATAAATTAAAAGAACAATTCAACCATTGTTGTAAAACCTTACTTTCTAACCCTAGGACACGAGTAGTTTAGCTAATCATGCCTATTATCAAGTAAATACAATAATTCAACGAATACATTGTAAAGAAAATAACGACTAAGTATGAAATAATCAAACCCGGTTATTCGGCTCATCGATCTTCATCGTCTCGCTCTCACATCTTCTACTCCAATGAAAAAGTATGAGAATTTTTTATGATCTTCCTAAAAATCGATTCTATGTCTTTTATATATAGGCTTCAAGATGAGTTATAGAGAGTTTAGGCTTTGATTCCCACTTGGAATAGGAAAAGCTCTTCAAAATCGATTTTTTGTCGCGACTAGGCAAAACAACTTTCGCGGTCGCGATGCTTTGTGCTAAAAACTTCCTTAAAATGTGTATTTTTGTCGCGGTCGCGATGCTCTCACAGTGCCACTTCATTTTCTAGCCACATTTCGTTGCGGTCGCGCGCCTTCCTGTGTCGCGATCGTGTCAGTTTAACTCCAGATCGGTTCCTGACTGGTTAAGACCGGTTCAGGCCGGTTCAAGCTGATTTTTACCGGTTTTTCCTTTCATTTGACTTGTTCTTTCATCCGATACTCGTAAAACACAACTTTTGACCCTGAAATACTCAAAGTACCTTCAAAATAAGTTAAACACGTTAAATGGTCCAAATATAACTAATCGACGCAACTCTCGACCAAATATGCATGTAAATGCTATCAAATACACTCCTAAATCGACCTAAATACATGTATAATTAATGTGTATAAAAAATTCCCCAACCTTAAACTGTTGTTAGTCCCGAACAACAAAACAAAAGACACAAAGAACAGAAGTGATTATGCAATGATTTAGGGCGATTGGATGATGAGTTCAGTTTCAGACTGGTTTTTCTTCAAAAATCTAGACAACATAATATAAGTGAGCATATGTGATGACGCAAAAATCAACTACTTTTTAGACTTTGAACTTTCGAATTAACTGGGTAAGTGTTTCACTCATCTCTCAAGTGTTTAGGCTAAAGCATATTTCAGCTCAAATTGAACTATATGAAAAGTCTACCATATGCTTGTCAATCGTCTAAACTAGACCTCTTACTCGATATGTATGATAAAAGATAAAAAATGTCTTTCTTTTTGGTTGTAATGTGGGCTTAAGGTAAGGTGGGATACATTTAGATAAAAGTGACTACTTTTGGACTAATCAAGTTACTTCTAACCCAACTACCCCTCAATAAAATCACTCAACCTCACTCTCAAATTTCAGAAAATCACCCCTCATAGCGACTTCTTCACCTTCAAAAAGTCCTTACAACTTAAGTGCTTTTCAACTATATGGGTACCACAACTTGGGACTACCTGACTTTTCTATTCAATTCAACAACTAAGCACTTTATTTCCTAGCCTCTCCTCAAAATTATGAAAAAATTCATATGCAACAAACTTTTTCTTTTCTTCTTCTTCTTCTCTTTTTGTTTTTTTTTCTTTTCCGAACTAGGAGAGGCTATTCTTCTCGACTTTTCACAACGAATACAAGTGATTATGCATTTGTTTAGGGTGATTAGATGATGAATTCAGTTTCAGACTGATTTTTCTTAAATCAACTAGGCAACACAATTCACTTGAGCATATGTGATAATGTGAAAAATAACTAATCTCGAGACTTTAAACTTTCGAATTATTCAACCCTCACCGGGTAAGTGTTTCACTCATCTCTCAAGTGTTTTGGCTAATATAATTTCCACTCATATTGAATTACATGCAAAGCCTACCATATGCTTGCCAATCGTCTAGACTAGACCTCGTACTTGATGTGTGTGAAAAAGGATAAAAAAGGTCTTTCTTTTAGTTGTAATGTGGGGCTTAAGGTAAGGTTGGATACATTTTGATAAATGTGACTATTTATTGGATTAATCAAGTTACATCTAACCCGACTACCCCTCAATATAATCACTCATCCTCACTCTTCAAATCTCAGCAAATCATCCCAAAAGAAATGACTTTTTCACCTTCAATAAGCCTTACAACTTGAGTGCTTCTCAGATTACAATCAACTATAAGGGTACCACATTTTTGGGACTACCCAACTGTTCTATTCAGCTCAAACAATTAAAAGCACTTATATAATTTCCTAGCCTCTCCTCTTGGAAATTTATTACCAATCAACTTGTTCTTTTCCTTTTCTCAATCGTTATTATTATTTTTATTTTTTTACTTAGCTAGGAGAGGCTATTTTCTCTTTGTTTTTCCACTATCATTCTTTTCTTATCTCCTTCATCTTTGAATTTATCCTCTAATTTACCCATTCCTTAATCCAATTAAGGCCAAAAGAGTTAAATCGAAAAGTTTTCGGCTGACATTGTTACGCTATGAAAAATTAAGGCTCTAAAGCTCAAGTGGGTTGACTAGGGATAATTTTTTGACGTTATGGTCCAAAGGCAATTTTCATAGTTCAAATAAACTGGCTTTAAAACAAAAATGCCTAAAATCACTTCCTAAATAAAACCACAAATTTGGCACATTCTTAGTATAGACTCAAGGCAAGTTCTAGAGACTAGCGCACATATTCAATCTAATTCACACCGGAGAAATGTATATTACTCCGAAAATAGGAGTACAATTAGGCTCAAATTCTCACAAGGGTAATATTTTGATTGAATACTCTAGGTTGAAGCTCAATTTCGTCTTAACTCATCTCTCATGCTCTATTATGTGCCTTTTTTCATCTACTTCTCAAAATCATCTCATCATTAATTATTCACCATCCATCTTTCCCTATTTTTTCTTTTTCTTTTTCTTTTCACTTGTTACTATTTTTTCTTTTGTTTAGCTCTTCTTTTGACTCTAAAAACAAAACAATTAAAATCTAGACTCCTATGACTCAACATGGCAAATAAATAAACGAACTAGGTTCACAGACCCAACAACACCAACAAGACAATTAAACGAGCTCACAGACTCGGTACTCCCAATTCAAGCAACAAAATAAGCAAGTGGGCACACAGACCCAATGATCAAACCAAAGATGAATCAAACAACAACAAATTGAACAAGCAATAAGAAACAAAAATTTAGAAACAACAAAAGATAAATAGCGGCCAAGATGTCACACGGTTCATCCCCTCCCCCAAACTTGGCTGAGAGCCAATGTTTGGAGGAAAAGAGTGGTATGTCTTGGTGCTAACTCACAGTCATTGTGGCGGTGGAGGTGGTTGGAAACCATGTTAGCTCTAAAATTGGGCCAATGTGTCCCACCGAATATCTTGTTGTTGTCTTCAAATGCGCTCCTCGACCTTCTGTGTTGCCGGTTCTTCAACCATGGGCTGTTTGCCCTAGCTACGGCTGAGACTGCCCTTCTTTGGTGCCATTTTAGTGAACATATTCACACATGTAAAAATATAAAATTAAGAAATATAATAAAAAAATTAATAAATAGTAAACATCGGGTTGCCTCCCAACAAGCGCAAAATTTTACGTCTTCAGCCCGATGACCCTCGTTTCTTTATTAACCAAAACTCAACCAACTCTCTTCACTTTCCGTTGGATTAGTTAAAACTCTTTTTAGCAAGTTTGGATTCTTCTCAGGAGTATATATGACACAACATTTATCCGTTTCTTTTAGGTTCGTCCTATTATAAATGGGAAGTGTGCTTACTTCGTTTTGTATACGAAACATCAACTTTCCTTTAGACATGTCTATCACCGCTTGACTTGTGGCTAAGAATGGTCGACCTAAAATGAAAGGAACTTCCATATTCTCTTGCATGTCAACAACTAGAAAATCACTATGGAATTCAAAATTTTCAACTCGAACAGGCATGCCCTCTACTACTCCCAATGGTGTTAGTTTTGATCCATCCGCCAATTGGATAGTAGTAAATGCTTGCTTGACTACCCCTAGCCCTAATTGTGCATTCATATTTAGAGGCATTAGATTAACACTTGACCCTAAATCACACAACACATTCTTAAACATTTGACTACCAATAGAACATGAAATTGAAAAACTCCCTGGATCTTTCTTTTTAGTAGCCCTTCGTATACAATTATTTGTGTTCTTGAGACTCATATCCTCCTTCTTTGTGTCCTCTTTCTCAGCGTGAATTGTTTTTAAGTCCTTAAGCTCACAATTAGCTTCCTCAGATTTGTCCTGCACTACAGAAAACGTACTAGAACATTCTAAAGGAATCGGGTTAGCAGAGAATTTATCATGTAAATCAGATGAATCATTAGAGAAAGTTAGTATTTTCTTATCTTTGTCATCGCCACCTTCTTTCTTTTGCTGTTCTGCTCTCTCTTTCTTACTAGTCTCTTCCTCTCTGCCCGTTCCTCCTTTGCCAATTTCTTTTAGCTTCACGTTCTTCCAAGTGCTTAGCATGTTCGATGCAGAGGTGCTCATTCCTCTTTTTAACTGCTGCTAGAGGAAATGGAATGAGAGGTATGTATGCGGAGACTTCTTTTCTTTTCGGTGATTCTAAATCAGATTCGACCACCTTTTCTTGATTTCATTCAATCCTCTTTTTAGCTTCCTTTGACTATTGACTCTCTTGTTCAGTCTCGCTCCTTGAGTGGATAGCATTACACTGCTCCCTCGGGTTGATGACTGTGTCGCTAGGAAATTGTCCCAGCTTGTGTTGAGCCCCAACAATCTTTATCAACTGACTTAAAAGCCTGGATATTTCTCTCATATTTTCTCCCAACTGCTTGATCTCCACTCCTTTACTAGTCACTTGCTTGTTTAGCTCAATAAACCTTCCATCCATCTTTCTCTCCAGTTGAGTTAATTTCTCATCATACTTTTCGAACTGTGACTGTACTATTTCCTCTTGTGTTGGCTTTTGGCCATCATAGATCATGCCATTTGTCACGGAAAATCCGGGTGGTGGATTAAGCGAATTATTCGTGTTTAGAGAAGTTTTGGTTATTCCGGTTGGATGGGTACTGATTTTTCCTCGGCTGGGTATTCTAAAAATTGTTGAAGTTTCTTTGATTTACAAAGTTTACGTCTTCAATCTCCTCCTGGCCTACGAACTACTGCGATGTAGTGTCATTATGTTGTGCTAACATCAGACTAGTTAGCAAACTTACTTGATTCGTTAGAGCGGTCAGCTGAGATGTAAGAGTTTCTATTGGCTCATTCTTGACGGGCTCTACTTCTTTGACACTAGCCACTCTTCTTGGCTGATTTCTCTCATTCGACCACTGGTAGCTGGTTCTGGCCATTGCATCCAAAACTGAGAATGCATTTGTTACATTCTTTTCCATTAGACTACCCCCTGCTGCTGCATCTACCTGATTCCGTGCTGGAGCAAGCAATCCATTGCAGAACTTACACACTTGCTGCTTCTTTGAAAACTCGTGTTGGGGACAACTCCGGATAAGATCTCGGAATCGCTTCCAAGCCTCGCCAAATCCTGATCCATCTGTCTAAACTGATTGATCTTATTTTGCAAATCTAACATCTTGATTGGCGGAAAGTATTTCAATAGAAATCTCGTGCTTAAGTCCTCCCATTCTGTTACATCATCTAGCGAATTGAACCACTGAAGTGCTTCATCTTTGAGTGAGAATGAGAATATCCTCATTTAACTTGCTCGTGTGTCACATAATTCACCTTTATAGTCTCTGGCAATCTACGAAACTTGTTCAGATGGATATTCGGGTCTTCTAGTATGCTTCCACCAAACTAATTTTGTTGAACTATGTTTATTAGAGCGGACTTCAACTCAAAGCTATTAGCATTCAGTGGTGGTGGTTGCACTCCTCCAAAATGCTGGTTTGGCGTAGAGAGAAGACAATCACTTATGGGTGTGTTGTCCTCATCTAACTCATCCTGTCTGATCTGAACGCGTCTCGGCTGCTGTAGTTGCTGTTGCTGTTGTAGATTTGTGACTCTGTCATCTAGATTGGCTAAAGCCCTCAATATCCTAGTCAATGCTTCCTCTTGGGTCAGATTTTGCGGAATATTCTCTGTCTCAGCTGTGTGATTTCTTTTTGTTCGGTGGCTGCGGGCAGTCTCTTCAATTTCAGGATCGAGAGGGAAAAACTGTTCTTTCCCTTTTGATCTAGTTTGCATAAGAACCCTGAAACACCAATAAAAATGAAATACCACGTAATACGAAAATTAACTAATTAAATAAAAATGAAAATTAAATAAAAAGAAAAAAAAAATAAAATTATGGAAAATAAATATCTAGTCTAGTATCCTCCTATTACTCAGAACAAAAACTAAGACGCTATACCTATTCCCTGGTAACGACGCAAAAAACTTGACAGACCTAATTTCTAATCCTAAAATACCGCAAGTGTATGGGTGTAGATGTGTATAGGATAAGTCAAGGTCGATCCACAGGGAATCGCTCCCAAGCCTCGCCAAATGGTTCCCTGGTAACAAAGATGTTGTCGGCATAGAAAAGAAACGAGGAACAGCGGGTCCCATGCAGCGCATCGCCGGATACAATCTACCATGTGCAATAGACTTCGTAATCATACGCCTTAAAACTTCCTACGACAGACAAAAAAGAAGGGGCAAGAGGATCCCCTTGTCGAACCCCTCGCGAGCAAGGAAAATACCCAAATGGCGAGCCATTAATCAACACAGATAGTTTAGCCGAATCTAATATCGTCTGGATCCATGCAACAAATGTGCCAGAGAACCCCATGTTCGTTAAAGTGTTAATAAGAAAAGACCAGCTAATGGTGTCAAAAACTTTCCGGATGTCAATTTTAAATGCCACGTCGTCTGTACTCCCTTTCTAGTTAAGCAATTAACACATTCTAATGCAAGAGCAATTCAATGATGAATACTCTTGCCCGGAATGAAACCAAACTGATAGCTCAAGATGTAGCCTCCAAAAAACGAGCCCAAACGCACCGATAATTCCTTGAAACAATTGGCCGAAAATCATCAATCTTATATGCACCTTCAATCTTCGGGAGTAAAGTGATAAAATTCGAATTAAGTCCTGAAATGATGAAGCCTGTGTTGAAGAAAAATTAGACCGTAACTGTGACGTTGATTTGGATAATGGGCCAACAAGTGTGATAGAAATTCCCTCTAAAGCCGTCTGGGCCTAGAGAGCTATCAACAGGGAGAGAAAACACTGCATCCTTGACTTCAGTAGAGGAAGGCACTGCCGTGAGATAGTCATTATGCTCAGTCGAAATAGATTGAGGAAATAGGTTACTCAAGTCTACCTCGTCGACACCGGAGGGTTCGACTTCAAAAAGTAAAATATAGTGGGCTTCTGCATGCATGGCTATGTCCTGAATATTATCCATTGGTGTACCATTAATGATCATGCTGGAAATACCGTATTGCGTCTTCATAATATGCAACATATGCTGAAAGAGTCGAATGTTCCAATTACCATCCTTTAACCAAGATGTGTAGTTGTTCTGTTGGTAAAAAAATTGTTGCTGTAAGAGTACATAATTTATTTCAGCCTAGACGGCAACCTCAAAATAAAAACGCTCCTGAGAATAACAAGGATCATAGATTTCTTGTTGAACTTTAAGTAGGTTAGCTTCGGCCTCCTCAAGTTTATCAGAAACATTACGAAAAGTAGTTTGATTCCAAGCATGTAAAGCAGTCTTCAATAGTTTGAGTTTCCACACACAAATGGTAATAGGGTCACCTACAATCTGTGAGATTTCCCATGAACTGGCCACGACGGCCAGGAAACCATCATGGGTAATGATAGGTATGGCCCAGCAACTCCGGTTCGGGTCAACACTCCGAGCCGGGGCAACCCGACCCGAAGTAATTGGGCCCATGAAAGCAAGCCCAACAACCGGCCCAGAAGCGCGCACTCAACCTAGAGCGGCCCAATCGCAGCGTATTTGGGAAGCAAGACCCCCCACGATCTTCTCCCAACTTCCATGCAGAGATAATAGGCGCAATTAAAGGAGTTAGTTAGGGTTGGGGTGGAGTAGTATAAGTAGGAGATTGGTACTCAGAATTAGGGTTCGCATTTTTTGTACTCTAAAACTACTACGTGTAAGCTCAAAGAATATAGTGGAAAAACACCCCGGCAGGTGACATTCTTAGCCCGTCGACGTAGATCTCCGGATCGAACCACGTACATCCTGTGTTCTTTAAGTTTCTTGCATTGATTTATGTTTCCAGAGAATTTGCGTTTGAAGATTATTTGGTAAACGGATCGCGCTTTATCAATTGGCGCCGTCTGTGAAAACCGAAAGAAAACCCTAGTTTCTCATCACAGTCGCTATGGTGAATACTCGTAGGTCCATTAATCCTACCCGGTCCCGTCGTGATCCCCCTGTGGACCAGATTCCGCCGCCCCATCATCGAAACTAGAATCCGCCCGCGGAGCATGCTAATATGCTGAATCACCCTCCTGCTGATGACCCAGCGCAAGTTAATCCCCCGCCAGCTCCCGAGCTGTCGCATGTGCAGCAGGCCTTCCTTCAGGAACACGCTGCTTTGTTCCAAGAATGGAACAACCGTCGCGCCCACTCCGGTGAGCGTGCCAACAATGGCGCTGAACGAGTAAGAAATCCACCCCGGGACTTATCGCGTAACGTGGATGAGGATCCCCCTCATCGAGCGAGACTTGAACGCCGGAGACGAAGGACAGTTTCTCCGGTGGATAACCGTAGCTCTAATGGGTCGAGGCCCCGAGACGTTTATGACGGTGCACATCGCCGCCGACCTACTGACGTTCCGAAGCGTCCTCGTCTTGACACATCTCGTATGCTGGATCCTGCGGAACAAGAGCAGGCCCAATTCGCCATGGAGCTCGACAGGGTTCTGGTCCTTTATGCTAACGGGGAAATCATCACCCCATTCTCGGACGAGATTCTTGCGGCCCCACTCCTTGATGGGTTCAAACTCCCCCTAGTGGCTGTATACAATGGCACTGGGGATCCGAGTAATTTCCTGAACGCCTTTAAATATGCTATGTTCAATCGCAACTGCACTCGTCACCATCTGTGCAAGATGTTTCCTGAGTATCTCCAGGACGAGGCTAGAATTTGGTTTGACTCTCTACCACGGGGTAGCGTTACTTTTTTTCGCGATCTTGCCGAGATGTTTTGGGCGCGTTTCCATACGCGGGCAAAGCCCATGGCCACTTTGGCCGACCTCATGAATATGGAACAGCGGGACGGAGAAACCGTTACCCGATTTCTTGATCGCTTTACAGCGGAGAGTCTTAAAGTAGGGAGCCGGTCAAATGATGTAATCATCAATGCCTTCATGAACGGCCTTCGTCCTGGACCGCTCTACACCGAGCTGGTCCGGAACCCTCCAGTCACAACCCGGGCTTTGTTTAACATTATCTGCAGATATGCTAAGGCCGAGGAGCAAACTCGCCGTAAGCGTGAGAAGCATGCTAGCAAACGGCAGTCCGATAGGGCACAAGCGGGGCCCAGTACGCGACCTAGTGCCTTCTCTCGTCTGAACCGGGGACGTCCAGAATCTTGCGGAGATATTCCACAACTCACCCCACTTACGAAGTCACGAGCTGAAATTCTTTCTGTTCACAAGAATGATTTGCGGCCGTGTCCGCGGATGACTGCTCCGGCTGAAAAGCGAAATCGTGAAAAATGGTGTGCGTACCACCATGATCATGGACATGAAACAGAGGAGTGTCGAGAGCTAGGCAAGGAAATTGAAGATTGTCTGAAGAAAGGTTTTTTGCGACAATACGTTGCTCGGACCGACGACAGGCCTCGGTTAAGCCAGAATGGAGGTTCGCAACAAAACCGTGGAAGCTATAATGACCGTGGTTCACGTCAAAACAGGCCGCAGTGGCAGAATAATAGACCGGCGCCAAACAACTATGCGCGGCAGGACCACGGAAATCGTCAGCAACCCCACTTTTTGCCGCCATCGCCTCCTCAGGGAGGACCCGGAGACAACGCCTACCCATGTCATAAACATGATTTACGGAGGCCTCCCCACCGGGCCTTCCCGGAATGCCTTGAAGGCGGAGGCACGCCGGCCTCCTCCCGAGGAGCCGCGTCACAAACGCCTCCACCAATCTGAGACCGTCAGTTTTACAGACAGAGATCCTGTTCCCGAGCTCACCCCCCATACCGACGCCATCGTCATTGACATGGCCGTCGTCAATGTTACAGTAAAGCGGGTTTTTATCGACAATGGAGCCGCAGTTAGTGTCACATTCACCGACTGTTTTTAAAAAATGGGGATTCCTCGTGACCAGCTCCGACCAGCCCCCGGGCCGCTACAGACCTTCACCCAGGGTGAAGTCCAGCCTGAAGGAGTTATTAATCTCCCCGCATCTCTTGGAACTTATCCGGCGATGAAAACCATCTTTGTGGATTTTTACGTGGTTAACTCTCCGTCCCCGTACAACATGATTCTGGGTCGGGACTGGCTTACTCCGGCAAGAGCCGTATGCTTCACATACCACCTCGCACTGAAATTCCCTACCTCACATGGCGAGGTGGCTATCCGCGGGAATCAGCGAGTTTCTAAGGAGTGCATCTACGTCGCACTCAAAAAGGCAGCAAAGGTTCCTCCTAAGCCGTAGTTTCAGGTAACAACCTCGGCTCTCATACCTAATTCATATACACCATTGGGGGACACCACTGTTCAGGTGCCGCTTGATCCATCCAAGCCCGAGCAAACTGTAACCGTCGGCGCTGTGGATGTGCCGTGGCTACACCATGTCATCATTCAGACCTTGCGGGAATACTCCGACGTCTTCGCGTGGTCTCCCTTGGACATGCCCGGGGTCTCTTCGGATGTTATAACCCACAAGTTGAATATCGACCCCAATGTCAAACCTATACAACAAAAGCGAAGGAAATTCGCTCCGGAGCGGAACGCAGCCATTCGAATTGAAGTACAACAGCTCCTAGATGCAGACATCTTGTTTGAAGTTCATTATCCTTCTTGGCTATCTAATCCGGTGATGGTAACGAAGTCCAGCGGGGCATGGCGAATGTGTGTCGATTTTTCCGATCTTAATAAACACTGTCCAAAGGATTGTTATCCTTTGCCCTCTATCGACCAAAAAGCTGAAGCCATTACTGGGCACGCGGCCCTTTGCTTCTTGGACTTATACAAGGGATACCACCAAATCCACATAGACCGTCAGGATGCCCTCAAAACGGCATTTATCACTGACTTCGGATGTTTTGCCTTCAAGAAAATGCCCTTCAGGCTCAAGAATGCGAGAGCCACGTACCAGCGCCTTATGGACCATGCCTTCCGAGGTCAAATTGGTCGTAATGTTGAGGTATATGTTGATGCTCTAGTCATAAAAAGTACTTCTCAATCTTCATGTGTGCAAGATATTGTTGAAACGTTGAGTACCTTGCAGCGTTATAATTTGCGTCTCAATCCGGCAAAATGCACCTTCGGCGTTGGCTCCGGTAAATTTCTCGGTTATATGATTTCACAACACGGCCTCTAGGCCAATCCGGCCAAGATTCAGGATGTATTAGACCTACAACCACCGAAGACAGTAAAAGAGGTTTAACGCCTTACTGGTGGTTTGGCGGCCTTAAATCGTTTCTTGTCCAAGGCCGCGGAGCGTCAACTCCCATTCTTTAAAATTCTACAGGCTAAGCTATTTGAGTGGACCCCGCAGTGCACCGAAGCTTTTGAGGCTCTAAAGCACCATATTAAGCAATTGCCCACTCTGTCCATTCCTCTCCCCGAAGAGCCACTTTATATATACTTAGCCTCCGCCGAAGAAGCCATCAGCGCGGCTCTTGTACGCGAGGCCAATGGTGTGCAACACCCGGTGTATTTTGCGAGCCGAGCACTCCACGGGGCAGAAACTCGGTACTCCGTGATGGAGAAGACAGTGCTAGCTCTCATCATGGCGGCCCGACGTTTGCGGCCTTATTTCCAAGTACGAGAAATCAGGGTTCTTACTAATTACCCCATCCGTCAAATTCTTGTCAAGCCCGATGTGTCAGGGCGCCTCGCTAAGTGGGCAATCGAGCTAGGAGAGTATGATATTCAAATTCTCCCCCGCCGAGCCATCAAGGGTCAAGCCCTAGCAGATTTTTTGGCCGAGGCACCAGTGGACAACCCCGAATCCTCCGCGACTAATGATAGTCCTCACCCTGCCGCCCTTGAAGCTCCATCCTATAAATGGCAACTATATGTGGATGGCGCTTCCACGGCTCGAGGGAGTGGTGCTGGGGTGCTTCTCATTGGCCCCGAGGGCGTTGAAGTTAAATACGTCATTCGATTTAAATTCAAGGTAACTAATAATGAAGCGGAGTACGAGGTAGTCCTCGCCGGGCTCCGGCTCGCTCAATCCTTAGCAGTCCCCCATCTCGAGCTCTTCACGGACTCCGAGGTTGTTTCTAATCAGATCAAAGGCACCTACACCGCTAAGGATGAAACGATGATCAGGTACCTCGCTTTGACGCTTAAACTTATGTCAACTTTTGCTTCGGTTGATATCCAGCAGGTACCACGTAAACAGAATGTTCAAGCTGACTCTCTCAGCAAAATGGCGTCTGCGGTCCTCACCAATGTGTCTCTGGACATCGTAGTCGAAGATGCCCTTCATCCGGCAATTCATGAGGCAACGGTCTCCGTCTTGACCGAAAGCGGTCCCAATTGGATGACCCCCATCGTCCATTATCTCCGGGATGGTACTTTGCCGACTGACAAAGTGCAAGCTCGGCGGATAGTTCTCAAGGCACCTAAGTACACACTCCACGACGGAATCTTGTACCGTCAGTCGTACTTGCAACCGAATCTTCGGTGCCTTGCTCCCGCCCAGGCTGATCAGGTTCTTCGGGAGATTCACGAGGGGGCCAGCGCCAGCCATATCGGCTCAAGGACGTTAGCCAACAAAATTCTTCGGTGGGGGTACTACTGGCCAATTTTGTTTAACGATGCCCATGATTTGGTGACCAAGTGCGGCAAGTGTCAGCTACACTCTCGCGTGAAACATCTGCCGCAAACCGAGCTCACTGGAATACAAAGTGCCTGGCCATTTATCCAATGAGGAATTGATATTGTGGGCCCGTTTCCAGTCGCTCCGGGGGGACTCAAATTTCTTGTGGTCGCTGTTGATTACTTCACCATGTGGGTAGAAGCCGAATCTCTCACTGCCATCACTGGTCAGAACATCTTGAAGTTCGTCTGGCGTAATATTATATGTCGCTTCAGCATCTCGAGCACCATTATTTCAGAGAACGGCAAACAGTTCGCCAATGACCCCTTCCGGTCATGGTGCGAGGAGCTCCACATTAAGCAAATTTTCACCTCGGTAGCTCATCCTCAGGCCAATGTTCAAGTCGATGTCACTAATCGCACACTCCTTATGGGTTTAAAGAAACGTTTAGATCAAGCTAAGGGTCTTTGGGCCGAGAATCTTCCGCAGGTTCTTTGGGCCTATCGCACCACGCCGCACACCTCTACTGGAGAGACCCCCTACAGTCTCACTTACGGTTCCGAAGCTGTCATTCCGACGGAAATCAGTGTACCTAGTCCCCGCCTCGTGACTTTGAATCCCGAGGATAATAATGAAGCTATCCGTGCAAACTTAGACGAGCTCGAACATCATCGTGAACAATCTTTCATCCAGCAAGCCAAGTGTAAGCAACGTGCAGCTCAGTATCACCACCTCCGGGTTCAGAGTACTCAGTTTAATGTCGGCGACTTGGTACTCCGGTTCAACTCAGCCAGCAAGGCTGCCCCCGAGGGGAAATTGCGTGCTACCTGGGAAGGTCCTTATCGCGTCATTGCTGCGCACGACTCCGGGTGCTACCAGTTAGCGCACCTTGATGGAACTCCGATTCCCCGAAGCTGGCATGTTACCAACTTAAGGCGTTTCTATCTATGAACACCAAGAGACAAGTATCGTTTCTATCGTTACATCCATTGTACATTTCTTTTTCGTTCTGAGTTCTCTTTGTATTTTTTAATTGTTCCGACAATCACCTTGAATAAAGTTTTTCACTTGCGAATCTTACTGTACTTTCTTCTGCGCTACGGGGACGCCCTAGCGTAGTCTTACTGTTATTATCCATCTCCGAACAGTTTGATCTCTTGCCCGGTCCGTCCGGGGAGTTCACATTTGGTCCCCGGACTTATATTCCCTCTCACCTGTTTAACCGGAGAGGTCCTTATCTCCCACCCGATCCGTCCGGGGAGATTCTATGCCCTGTTTTTCTAGCAAGCATTCTGTACATATGGTGCTCCCGAGTACCTATTAAAGCAATTATAAATGCATTCTGGTTAAAAGCTCATTACTTTCCTTTCAAAGTACACATCTTTACATGTCAAAAAGGTTTTTTACATTTTTTGATTACATGCCAAAAGGTTCTTTACATACTACTTACAGCGCTACAAAAAGTAAATCTATTTTTGGCCTCCGAGCCAATACTCGGCGCTCCGGCGTTGAGACCCATTTCGGGAACTGCTCCGTGTCCTCCGGGATCCTGCGGCTTCTCGGCTTTGAGCCTCGGCTCTTTCCCTGCTACGGTTCCCTCGGCGTCGAGGACTCACTCTTGGTACTTGTCTTGGGGCTTCGCCTCTCGCCATGCCCCGAAGACTCAGCTGCGACACTGGCCTCGGCGTCTGGGCCCATTTCACGGGATCCCACTCCGTGGGGTCCATCACTTCGATCTCCTCAGCCAGCTTCTCAACTTCCTACTCCGCCACGGGGACTTCCTCGACTGCAGTTACCGAGGCTGGCTCTTGGATTACTATCCCTTGGCTTTTCCCTGCCGGTTTCTTTTTACCCTTCCGGGGGGCTTTTGCAGTACCTTGGCCCCGGCTAAAGCTCGCAATGTACTCTTCGGCGGTGCGCCGCCACCTGCCGCGGCCTTTCAGTCCTTCATACATACTTAGCAGTAACTCCAGCATCTCTCGCTTTCTTTTCAGCTCCGAGGACTCTGCCGAACCCGTCGTCATCAATGCCGAAATTTCACCTTGAATCTCGGTGGTCCGCTCCTCAACTTCCTCAAAAGTCAGCAGGCCGTACTCTGTAAGTATCCGGTCATATTCCCTTTGATGGATAAGGACGCGGTCCAGTTCTGCCACCTTTGACAAGTACTTCAATTCCTGATCTCTAGCCCTCTCCGCGGCCCTAGCTCTTGCCTCCTCGGCCTCTTTGGCTCTTCTCTCCGCTACGGCCACCCGTCTCTCCAACCGCGGCACTACTTGCTTTTGCAAGTTATCTTTCGCTCCACGGAACCAGTCTAAGGACTGCATGAGTTTCTTTATCGTGTTATGCAGCTCCGCGATGTCCTGATCGGGCAACAAAGTCAGTGTGAAAGATGAATTTCAAACACATCGCTGGACATCTATTCAATTATATGAACAAATACACTTCTATTCAACAAAACAAGCGTACATTGTCAATAGTTTTGTACAACGGAGTTACAGTTATTCCTATCATCTACTATATTATGATAGGGTATCAAGTTTGCGGGGAACGACTGACCTCCCCCTCTTCGGTCCCTTCAGTGGCCTCGGGCACCACATCATCCTCCCTCTCCACCTCGTGCTCCACCTCCTGCCGATCTCCCACCATTCTTGCCTCCTTTCCCGTAGCCTCCGTGACAATCTCCATGCGGGGGGGTAGCTCTTTGCTTTGGGGCTCTGGGACGAACTCACCCCGAAGGAATGCCAAGAACTCCTGGTCTTGGTCCACCTCGCAGCTTGAGATCTCCTCGGCACTTAAAATCTACTTCTTCTCTGCTAGGGCCTTCAGGAGGGGCCACTCCGGAATGCGCGCCAAGGCTTGATAGTAGGCCTCCTCCACCCCAGCCACGGCGCTGAATTCATACCCGAACTCTGGACGATAAACGTCCACGTTCGGGTAGACTTCCTTGATTTGCTCCAGCAGTACCGATCGGGTGGCCGTATCCCCGACAGCGACAAAGTTGGTCTGGAAGTCGAGAAAGGTGCTCGTCTGGAATAGCTTCTCGGCAAATGCTTTCAGCATCGCCTCTTGACCTTCAACAACAGCCGCTTCTCGGGCCTTTATCTCTGCCCGCAGTTGAGCCGTTTCACCACGGAGAGCCGTGGCCTCCGCCTCAATTTCGCGCAGCCGCGCGATCTCATTCTCTACCAAGGCCGCCCTCTTGCGCGCTTCGGCTAGATCGTGCGTCAGTCTATCATTGCGCGCGCGCAGCTCTCGTGCCACCTCGGCCAGCTCTTCTTTGGCCCTCTCACTGTTTCGGCCCAGCTCCATTATCCCCCGCGCCAAGCGCAGCAGCTCCTCGGCGTCCGCCCCTTCTAATCCCAGCAAACTTATGGGTCCTTGCCCCTTTACAACACAACACCGAAGTTAATATTGGTCACATATTACACCTTGGAAATGGTTATATACGCTTTACCTCGGTGCTCTGCTCCGTGTGGAGTCTTTTGGCTGTCCTCGGAGGTGTTACGGATAGTTCCGACCTCCTTTTCATCACGGGGGTTGACCCCGCTGCCACCACTCGTTCCTCTAATCCCGTTAATGGCCTCGAGCTGGGCGACACCCCCCCTCTGAGGGATACTTCACTAACTTTCCCCTTCAACTTTGCTGCTGCTGGCGCCGCGGGGCTTCCCGCTGGTTCCTTTCCAAAGCGACCCACTGCATACAAAAAATTGGAGTTAGTCCTGCACAACATACAAATATTACACAGTTAGCAGAGTTCCTACCCTCCTCGGCAACCCCGGTTCCCGTTTCCTGCCCCCGGGCGGACACCCCCTCGGCATTGCCTGAATAATATGGGCTTAACCCCGCCTCCTCTAGCTCCGCCTCGGTGCAAAAGGTCTTGAACATCCCCAGCGCACGGAATGGTCCCACAACCTCGGCCTCCGGTTCCTCCACCGGGGCATTATCTAACACTTCCTCCCTCCTCCACCTCGGGAGGGCCACGTTTGTCTTCACGTAGATAAATTTCTCCTTCCAGCCCTCCACCTTGCTCGGGTTCTGCACCTTGAAACCACCTCGGGCCCGGGGACTGAAGGAGTACCAGCCTTTTGATTTCCCGAAGGCTTTCAGTTGGAAAAAATACCTGAATAGCTCTACAGTTGGTTCTACCCCGGCACTCCTGCACACCACCGTAAACTCGACCACTTGCCTCATGGCGTTGGGCACTAGTTGGCTCAGGGCGATATTATAATATCTCAGCAGATGTATAACAATGTCCCAGAGGGGAAACCTCAACCCTATCTTCAAAGGATCTATATATACGGTAATGAAGCCCTTCGGCGGGCAACAGGCCCTGTCGCCGGGCTCCGGCACTATGTATTCTAAGTTAAACGGAAAGTAAAATGAGGGGATCAACGCTTCTATTTGCACCCGTGTCATTCGCAGTGCAACCGCCGACACTTCGAAGTCCTCCTCCAGACATTCTCCAAAACCCACTGCCCGGGTGCCGGCCTCCATAAAATCAGCCCTATACACCATCCTATTCGCTAGCCTTTCTGGAATAATAAAGCGTATCGGGGGTACATTTAATGGGGCTTTTTCAGTTCCTACTTCCCTAATCGAAGAAGAAGACGATGAAGAAGACATACTTACTTGATTTTGGTTTGGGATGGATAGAGAGTGCACAGATGATTCTTCTTTTTTTTCCCGCTTTCTGAAGATTGCAATCGCAAATGAGGAAGATGAAGTATACAGTGCATATAGTCATATATATATTTTTGACTCAACGGCTTAGATCTGGCCTTTTCAAATTTCGCGTCTCAGATTCGAACGTGCCGTTCACGCGCTTTACAGTTCCCAAGGCGCGTGGGGAACAGGTCCCTTGGAAATCTCAAAACTCGTCACTTCACATCCCTCTCTCTCACGATGGCGCCGCCAATCACATCAACCTCATTCTTGGCCAGGAAGTTTTGGGAAGCACTCCGGTGTTTCCTTCACTTCGGCCACATTACAGTTTGCTTTTGCTACACTTTATTGCCCTCGGGGGTACTCTGGTTCGGCTCCAGTCGATTTCCTCCTCCCGGGGTGCTTCACTCCGGATCAGGTCATCTCCGTCACCTCTGGGTCATTCAGTACAATCCGTTTGGTCCCTGTGGATCCCATCACTCCGGGGGTGGATTACCTCGGCTCCGGCCAATTCTCAGACCCTAGGGGCACTTCGGCTCGCCATTAACGACAATCCGTCTTGCTCGCTACTTCGCTGCCTTGCTCAAACTCGGCACCTGTTACACCTCACCCTGTTTATAACCGTAGCTCCTTCCTCGCTCCGGCTGGTGGGGGGGCATCTGATAGCTATGGACCAGCAACTCCGGTTCGGGTCAACGCTCCGAGCCGGGGCAACCCGACCCGAAGTAACTGGGCCCATGAAAGCAAGCCCAACAACCGGCCCAGAAGTGCGCACTCAACCTAGAGCGGCCCAATCGCGGCGTATTTGGGAAGCAAGACCCCCCACGATCTTCTCCCAACTTCCATGCAGAGATAATAGGCGCAATTGTAGGGAGTTAGTTAGGGTTGGGGTTGAGTAATATAAGTAGGAGATTGGTACTCAGAATTAGGGTTCGCATTTTTTGTACTCTAAAACTACTACGTGTAAACTACTACGTAGATCTCCGGATCGAACCACGTACATCCTGTGTTCTTTAAGTTTCTTGCATTGATTTATGTTACCAGAGAATTTGCGTTTGAAGATTATTTGGTAAACGGATCGCGCTTTATCAGGTAACCTACATCTATTGAAATCGAAAAGGACGATTGGCATTCACGGCACCATAAAAAAGATGCAACAAGATGGGATGATGGTCTGAATTATTCCGACTCAATGTCGCCACCGAAATATTACGCCAAAGATAAACAAAAGCTGGAGTAACAAAAATCCAATCAAGCTTAGAAGCAATAAAATCATGTTGAAGATGGCGCGAGCACCACGTAAACTTACTACCCGAAACTTATATCTCCAACAGACCCGCATCATCAATGGCCCTGCGAAATTTGGCACAAGAAATAGAAGGATGAGAGGACGATTACTCTGACATTCGTGTGCCCCAAAGATGGCGTTGAAGTTCCCAAGCACACATAAATGACAATCCAAAAATAAAGAAAGGTCGAACCACAACTACCATCTTCATAAGTAATAATTACTCGCATGGACGAAGGCGAAGTAAACATTAACATCCTTAATCTTGATCACCGCCACCAAAATCTTGGTAGAATAATAAACAATGGAAGTGTCCACCACCAAAATTCTGGCACCCAAAAAGCTAAATATTTGACGCATATTGGTGGTTCATTTGTATCAGTTATATCTCCCCACTTCAGATGAGCTACCAAGTGCATCACTCGCATGACATCGTCTTGAGTACCCGATTGCAAAATGTAATCAACTCTATTATGTGGTTCCACAGAAGGATGTCTCTGTGGGGGGATAGAAAAAGACCGAAGTTGGTGATGCTGCACTTTGTGGATGTCCTCATGAGAGAGTAAAGGCTCTTGCATCGCCAAAGGAGTAACACACAATGGGACAGAAGAGGAACCTTCAGAATCAGGGACTGGGACGAGCTCCCAGTCATGCATGCAAAAACTGAATTATCATTATCATCCAGGGAGGCTAAAATGTCGAAAGTGCTCTGGATCGGAATCGTGGAAGATCTGTCGAAGGAGGCTATTGGTGACTCTTTTGTCTAAGAAGTTGATGGCTTGGGGTTAGTTTTATTTAAACCATAAGATTTCGGTCTGTACTCTTGATGCATAGGAGAACGAGATCGTCCATGGGATTTCGATCAGCGATGGACAGACGGTCTAGATGTATCATTTAAAATTTAGTTTCGGCTGTTGGCGAAAATTCTTTAAACTGTGCCCCACCACCTTACAAGTGGGACAGTAATTTGGGCAATTTTTGTAGTAGAAAGAAATTGTTGAGCAATGCCCTTTTCTTTTCACCATAATAGTTTCCGGAAGACTCTTTCGAAATTCGACTTCTGTCAGAACATGGATATTGTGCCCATAAACACTATTTATACCCCGATCGTTCATTTGCAGTGGCGTACCAAGTTCCTCCGCAATATAAAAAGCAAAGAGATTTATACCAATACTCCGGGGACAATCGATAGATTCTAGATCCAAACTTGTGCAACTGAAGTTTTATACTTGTAAAGATTAAAATCAGGTAGTTAACGAAATAAACGCAGTGTACCAGGTTTCAAATCAACCGTGCATGAAATGTCCACCTTATTTTTATCTTCCAAAGAAGAAAACTAGAAGTTAAAGAAACCCAATCCTAGAGAAATCACCTTAAGAGTACCACATAAACCCCATTGTTTCTCCAAAATCAGTTTAATATCATTCATATTCTAGGGCTTGTCTTTTTTAACGTACAAGATTTGGCCATTTAATGTAAAATTGCTAAAAACTACACATGTTCGTGATAAATAAGGTCTTCAACATAAATTGAGGAAGGTTACCGTTATTGGGAGAATCCTGGCAAGTAGTTGCATGGGAGATATTAGGTCCCCAACATTGAGAACGGAACTAAGATGAGACCCGTCTATAAATGTGTAATCCACCGAAGAAATACTAATAGTCGGCAAGGAAAAGGCCGTAGTACCCGTCATTAGAATTGTTGTCGTCATAGTCCGAGGTTGATTGATGAGAGGAGCAGCTGAACCAAGGATACCAAACTGCATCCCCGATGGGAATAACGATGAAGACTGTGCTGAAGATGGAGACGGCAGAAGCCTTGGGAGCGACAATGGTGATGTTGAAGCTCCATAATTCAGATGCAGATCTTAGGGACTCATATTAGGATAGTTATGTGGAAACCTTAGCGCATAAAATTATGCTTTTGAGGATGGACCGGGACATAAACCCGGATTTGAGGAGCAACCAATGTAGTGTTGTTGGCAGAAGCAGCTGAAGGTGACAGAGTTGAGGACGGGATACCTCCATGCTGAGCAAAGGCAGACGACTGCGGCATGTGAGTTTCCAAAACCCTAAGCGGTGCCATATGAGGGGTCATAACTCTAGCGGCAGTCGGCTGGCTGTAATGCGGCAGACTTAATGACGTAAAATTAGGAACTCCTTGTCTAGTGACGGCAGAAGGCTGCGCCACCTATGGTTCTAAAACCCTAGATATGGCGTACGGGATTAGCCATGGATAGGATCTCATAATCGTCGAATAAACATGATCATATGCTAGTTCTGGATTCATATTCGAATCCATGATGTGTGTTTACGTCGGAAGGAGGGGATCAGCGGAAAAAATCCACGAGGAAGGCCTCCTTTATCGTGAAGAGGGAGAGAGGGGAGAGAGAGAGAGAGAGAGAACCAATATGTTTCAATGTTCTTCAATTATCAAAAGAACATATAGGCACATGATCATAACTTATCAATTTTTACATTAGTTCATTAACAATTTTCCATAGTATTAGAGTTAGAGCAGTTTGCCTAGGAGCCGGAGAAGGAGAAGGAGAAGGATCCGTCGTCTTCAATTGATGATTATAGTACTCCGTATTTACTTTATTTACGTTTATTGTTGTTGTATTGAATATTAGTTTATTTATGAATTTATTGTTTTTGTTAAATTTTCTATGGAGTAGTAGGTTTATACCTTACATTAGGAAGTAGGACGACCATTCTTGACCACGAGCCAAGCTGTGATCAAGATGAGAGAAAACAAAGTAACATTTAGTGCTAATAACAAAAAAGTTACTTTTACAACAACAAGTAGTCTTAGTAAAATAAGATCCACATAGTGAAACAGTTCATTGACTTGAATATAGAATCGGATAAGAAAAATGAAGTAATTGTTCTTAAATCTTCACATAATGAGTATGTAGAACCTACAACTTATGATGTGTTTATGACCAGGTAGGACGAGGCGGAAGCTAATTAAGTGCTAATGAAAGAGAAGGAACTGATGGCTAAGGAGATACTCCAACGGGGAGTAGTTGTAGAGACACTCGAACAGAGCAAAATTGGGATATATTGATGGAAATAAAACACCCTCCAATGCAGTATGGCGATGATGAAGCTATGAAGAAGATGGGATTTTACAATGATGTTTCAGTTATGTTCCACTGACGTGAATGGGGCACGAAAATTCAAGGAAGGTGGTCTACATACCCAAGAATGGCAATGGAAACATGAGCACTTTAAAGTGCTAAGAGATGAAGTCACCAATATGCCTATCAAAATGTCGTTCCTACTCAACAATATGAACTATGAACTAACTGACATTGATCTACATGACATCTTTAGAGTGAAGTATTCAGGGGCTTACATTGAGCCTCCTACGTATAAGAAACATAAATTCTAGAATAGATTAGCGAACATGTCAGATGTAGATGGTCCACGACGAGATAGAAAATAGGTATTCGAAACCAAGTGTTTAGATGTATACAACGAGTCTTGGCACACACTACATGTGCTCGACATCCTAATGTAAAGGTCAGTGACAACGGGCTATTCATGAACTTCATGAACGTCGATAGGGCTAGAAAGTTATTTTTTTACTCAAAGGTTGAAGAAGCCATACTTCCCATTGTCAAACAAATCTTTGATGAACACATCCAATGACATAGGAAAATGGATGATGAATGAGTGGCTGCATATGTACGTCTCCGAAAAGTAGCTGCCAAAGAAGTTATTTATAGAGTCTAATGATTATGTGGTAAATGAAAGAAAAAAGAAAGAAAATGGAGGAAAATTGGGCGAGAAGACACCTCTAACCAGAACCCTGCTATTGGAGCTTAGTTTCAGACATTATTCATCCGATGTTGGCTATTTTGAAAATCCCGGTAACACGTCTAGCTATAAACATAGAGCATAGGGTTGAGTGAGAGGCAACCCACTAATTTTTTAAATTTATAGCAATTTGTTTACTTATTTCTACTTTTTAATATTTGATGTTTTGTTAAGTTTTGTAGAGAATTGAAAAATAGGTACAAGGACAAGGACATCGACCCAAGTACCAGGGTCGAAAAATAAAGAAAACAAAGCAAACATGGAGCAAAAACGGAGGAAAGGAATGTAATATAGAAAAGTCAAGGGTACGAAAAAGCAAATGCACAACTGAGTAGCTAGATCACTCGGTCTAGCAGATACATACGCACAAGCCAGGTAAGGCCTACAGTATTTGCACTACTGAGTAGCATGCTTACATGATCAACCAACATGGTGTTTTAATGTTGGCTTTGAACGTGACGTTTTATGTTTGGAAGGAGTTCATTCTCCTCCATTCTCAACTCAATTCCTTCTAAATTCCTAGTTTTTCAAGCCATTTTCATTCAAAATCCTCCTTAGTTGTACTCTTTCACATCAACTTAAATACACTGTCTGTTTACCCATTCGAGTAGAGCAATTTAATTGGTTTAATTATTTATTTGGTTAAGTTTTCATTGGTCGAGTTCTTCGAGTCTTATCTTCTTTAGAATTTTATGGTATGCTTCATACTCTTTCTAATCATGTTTAGTACCTTTTTATGTTATAATTATATGCTTTTAAAGTTTTGGGTAATTTCGATTAATTGAGCGTATAGAGAATTGTTTATTGGTTATATGTCTCTTATACATTATTGATTAGTTTGATTTCAATTTCATGATTAACCCTATTTAGTATTGTTAATTTCATGTTTGATTGAAATTGGTAGTTGAAGGCTTCAATTGGCAAGCCCTAGGTTTGGTTTTGTTGATTGATCAGCTTGCTTATCTGCTATTAAGTGTTTGAAATTTGGTTTTGAGTTATTGTGTGGAATGAGGGATGCTGTGTAGTTATATTTGATAATTTGCTGGTTGGTCGAGAACTTTTCAATGAAAATACATTGAAGACTTTGCTGAAAATTTTCTAGAATTTAAAGTCTATTTGATTAATTTATTTTATATGCATATCTTTTTAATTAGTCATTTAGTTGTTGATTTCTAGAATTAATTTGTCAATTTGATTACATTTATATTTTGACTTCTTGAAATGCAGAAAATGCCACAAAAAATATGTAGGGCTAAAGAAGAGGTTCCAGTAATCCATGAGTATTGACTTTACAAGTCAGAGCATTATGGCATTCAACTATCTGCAGCTGAGAGGGCTATTTAAACCAAATTGGTCTAACATAGGATTAGCTTACCCGATATGTCAATGGCATGATGGCTCGATAGCTAGAAATTGATAAGGATGTTGGAGATATGTTTAACAGAGTTGACTGAGATTACTTTATTTAGGCAGACTGGGAGAGTTCCATCCCTTCGACTTTGATGTTCCTCTCCACCTACAAGCTACAGAAGGTCAATGGTCGCTCTAATCGCTACCAGCTAAACCGCAAGTTTACGAAAAATGAAACCTGATTAAATTACTGCAGTGTTTTTAATACTTGAATATCTAGGCGGATCGAATATATGATTGGTTGGTTATTTGTTAACCTACTTACTAAGTATCGAGACCTTAAGATAATAGCAAGTGAATAAGTACTTAAATTAAAGTGTCACGAACAAATGATTAACTATCTAACAAAGCTTATCTAATAATAAAGGCAATCTTAGGATACCGATTTCAAAATCAATTACCGTGCAATCATAGAACACATGCAGTGTATATGAATTACTATAATTAATATGTCTACTTGTTATCAATATGCATATTTAAAACTCCTTTCAAAGTGCCTATGATGTGGTTTATAGCCACATCAACCATTTGTTGACATGTCTATAACTTCTAATAGTATCTCGAAGATACCCCCATAATATACCCTCACCTTTCGGTCATATCTTGGAATATATTATGTCATGGGTTGTTAATACCCTCAACTTCCGGTCCTATTTTGGGGATGTGATTGTAAGTGCTAAGCTTTGGTGATCAGTCTATCCTAACACCGATCATATCTAAACACATAGAATAACAACCAAAACATATAATTACAACATCCATAAAACAACCTATATTCCTAATTGAAACATATTTTCTAACCCTAAGGTATAACACGACTGCTCCATACTGATAAAAATGGAAAATAAATATTATAAATAAAAACATCGTTCAACAATTAATAAAAACAGAACTACTAAAATCACCGATGGATTCTGGCTAAAGAATCTCCGACGTCTTCTCTGGCTATCCAAGAAACTGCAGAAACTACTCTAAGTATTGTGAATTCTCTAATATTACTGATCTCTATAATGATAATGATGATATAAAATAATTTCTAAGGCTAGGAATTTATAGGATTACACAACATTAGGTTCGGACCAAGTTTTAATCAGATCGTCTGATGAGAAAACTCGTTGTTTTGCTCGACCTAATGAAGCACATGTATTTGGTTGAGAAAATGCTCAATGCCTATACATGTTTTCTTGGTCAACGCAGGGTGCTTGACCGAATTAACAAGGGTTACTCGGTCGGACATCTGGCATTTTAGAGTTTACGGTTTAGGGCTTCTCTACTTCATCTTGGGCCTATCCAAAGGCTATTTTTCCTTCTTCTCTTTTTGCTTCGTGTTTTGGGCTTCTCTACTCCATCTTGAGCCTATCCAAAGGCTATTTTGGACCCGATTCTTCAATTCCTTCTTTCCAAGTCTTTTTATATCTGTTTGGACTTGTGATTTCACCATTAACTCCAAAAACGCGGTGTTTTGTACTGAAACACTACAAAACTAATAAACAAGTTAAATCTGCCAAACATATGAAAATGTGGTTTAAAAAGTACTTACGCAATAATGCACCAATTTAACTATAAATATGTGCTTAAAAATCATGTAAAATATGGAGCGACCAGCCAATAATATACCTGATCATGTAACCTTTAGGCTGAGTGACACTGCCAATATTCTGACTATGCAGCAGTTGATAAATTGCTTTGTTTTTCTGCCGACAGGGTCTATAAGGTAGATCACCCAATGACTGATATCTGGGATAGACTAGCTACCACTCCACTGGAACAGAGGAAAAAAGTCATCCGTCATCCATGGTCCGGTACTCCATTATGAGCAGAAGGTTCTAGCACTGACAAGAAACGAGGCTAGAGCTTAATGAGGAAATTGATATGATAGAGCACATGCTATGAGGAGAGAAAGTGGATGTAGCACGACATCTTGCAATCACTTTTGAAAGAGTGCTCAAGGGCCACATGGAACAGGTTATCGTAGTTGACTTGATCACACCTATAGTAGTTCATGTTGGTATCGATGTTGATGTGGGGGCCTATGTCAGGATCTCGGGACTTGACATTGCTAGATCTACAGGGCATCGACATCGTTGAGGTGAACAATACTGATATACTTTTCATAGAGCAATATGGAGATTGTTTTCAATTTCCCAACACATCCCTCGCTACACTTCTACCTCAGAGGAATGATCAGAATCTTTTGATGGATACTCCTGCACATCAACTGACAGCATTCCACATAACACCTTAGCTTCCTCCACTTGAGCCACTTGAGCTTCAGCCTCAGCCGGACACATCTATGACCAGTGACAGCATAAAGAGTTCCTGCTAGCCAGCCGAGAACAAATATCAACAGTTGGAGCGCCTTGGAGAACATCGAGATTTTCGCCAGCACCTACATCAGCTATCTCCGGGGACAGTGGGCTGAGATCTGGGCTGAGCTACGATCTCAGATGGAGATTATGGAGGAGTTTGAAGAGTGGTGCATATCTGAGAGACACTAGCACTATCAGCCTCATTTTCAATATCTTTGGTTGTATTTTTTTGCTCTGTAAGTCTCCCCATAATATACCACTTGTCCCCACAAACTTGTTCACAAAACAAGTTCGGGGGAGTGGGATGGAGCGGTATACCCGTGGGACATTTTATTTTTCTTTTTGTCCTTTTTTTAATTTTTAATTCATTATGAGGTAATTTTTGCTAATTTTTTATTTGGCCTATAACAGAGTAGTTTAAATTATTAAATTTTGAATTATTTAAAATTTGGAGGCATGTGATAGTTTGTACATAATTTTAATTTGTATTGCATTGTCATATGTAGATTGCATTTTTAGGTATTTTATTGTTTGCACGTTTCATTTTATTAGGATTAGAGAGCTGAAGGAGGCGTAAAGCTAGTAACTCTGCCATCATAATACAAGGATCATGGTGACAAGCTCGACCAAAAAAAGAATTCTAAGGCAATCAAAAGAGTTTATTAAGGACTGCTTATACATTAGAAAATTCTTAGCAGAATTCGTTTTCATGTTTACTTAAAGGTTTTACTATACCACTGTCAAGTCGCAACATTTACTTTCTCAGGAAAAATGGAAAAGAAATCTTATGTTTGTGAAACCCTACTGCGTTCCTGCCCCCTCTCTGTGCAGTATGCAAGTTCGTTTCTGATATACTACACCGCAGTATGTCTTTACCCGATCCACTACCACAAAGGCCGTATATTTTTTTATGTCTTTATAAGTTTTTTCTATTGTTATATCAATTTCTTTATTCATTATTTTGAATGGATACCCTATTACTTGACCAATCAAAATCTATAAGATTATGAGATAGTTAGTGAAGAAAAACAGGAGTTCGATGATGTATGAGATATAAATTACATAGGGGGTTGAATATATGGTGGAATAAATTGAGGTTCGGAAGTACCTCAACCTTTTTTGAGATCATCAAGTTGACGCTTAACGGAGATGTATTCTTCCATTTAAAACTTGAGTAAAGAATCACTTGGTCTAAGTTAGCTTTTGCATACATTTGTTGTTAGGCTATGGTGGAAATTAAAAAAAAATCAATTGTAGGTGTAACAACAAATTTCGTATATAAAATGTATAAACACGAAAAAGATGTACAAAATTCAATATTTGGATCAAATGAGTAAATTTACAATTTTATGGATCCTATCTCTAGTTCTCCTCTGATTCTTCTCTTCGATTGATTGATGTCGGAGTTAACCTTGATTTTCCTCGGTTTTGGACTTTGACTTGAGTAACGTTAATTCAAAGGCTTGTGAGCTTGATTTTGAATTAAACGATACTTTTGATTCAATATGCAAAGAACGTCTTCGAAGATCTTGACGAACGACGAAGAACACCTTCGACGTTTTGACTTGAAACGCCGATCGGAGGGGCTTAGCACCGTGATCTCGGATCAAACATTGAAAATCTTGAGATTGGCTTTGTAACGCCTTGAAAAAAAATATCAAGATTGGCTTCGTAATGCCGGATTGTAATACCGAATTGGCTTTGTGCCGCCGGGTTGGCTTTGTACCGCCTTAAGCTCAAGATTGGTTTTGTACCACCTTTCTTGAGCTTATCTTGTTGTGGATTTTCTCGAAGATCGTCGAAGAACACCGAAGAACGTTGAAATTCCTTTGTACCAGAATTCTTCGCTTGATATTCCTTTGTACCGGAATTCTTCACTTGATTCTTGACTTGTGTTGTTGTCATTTTTGGTGGAGAATGAGACTCTATTTATAGTGGTAGGATGGAGAAAACCCTAATGGGCTTGAGTCTGAACGGAGCGATATGATTGGTCCTTCATAATATCATTATCCATAAGATAATTATTAAATTAATTTTATTTAATTTAATAATTACTGCAACAACTTGACATATGTGGCATTCTGATTGGTACAGCATGACTTGATGTTTATCCTCATCTTCTTGGATAATTACTAAAATAATTTAATTTAATTTAGTAATATCTGCATCATCTTGACACGTGACGGCTTCCCATCGGTTAATAAAATGTATAGTAAATCACCAATTAAATTGACTATTTAACTTAGGAATTTTATTTACACAATTCCTAATATTAAAAATAATCAATATAAAATTGATATTCAACATATATTACGTGTCGCATTTTAATTGGATACGAAATTTGTGTATCAACAAATGCCCCCTCGAGACTTGTTCATAGACGATGTGTCCTGCAGCGGATAAGTCTCGAACTGACTTTCAAAATACCTCTGAACATATTGACATTTTTATGCTCGTATCAAGGAGTTCTTGAATTTAGACTTGGACTTGTAGATAGTTTATACTTGTATCAAGGAGTTCTTGAATTTGGACTTGAACTTGTAGATAGTTTATACTCGTATTAAGGAGTTCTTCATTTGGATTTTGATTTGGATTTGTAGATAGTTTATATTCATATCAAGGAGTTCTTGAATTTGGACTTGGACTTGTAGATAGTTTATACTCGTATCAAGGAGTTCTTCATTTGGATTTTGATTTGGATTTGTAGATAGTTTATACTCATATCAAGGAGTTCTTCATTTGAATTTGAATTTGACGATAGTTTATACTCATATCGAGGAGTTCTTGAATTTGGATTTGAATTTTGAAGACCTTTTAAACTCGTGTCAAGGAGCCTTGATTTGGATTTGAATTTGATTTAAAAACCTTTTAAACTCGTGTCAAGGAGCCTTGAACTTGAACTTGAAATTTGTTGGTAGTTTATATTCATACCAATGAGTTCTTGAGTTTGAAAGTTGAACCTTCAACATAGTAGATTCGGACGAATTTGACATACTTGACTTGGAGAAGTGGATTTTTCTGAAGTTGAGTTTGACAACCCAATTTGACGAAATCAGATAACTTGATACCCTTGGAGCTTGGATCCCTAAACTCGGAGCAACTTAAGAGAGGGAAACACAATATATGTATTTGTATGACTGAACTTAGAATATTTCTAAGCTACCTACGTATCCCGGTGAAAGGGATCAAGTCATAACGTAGTTCAAATTTCTACTTTATGTTTTGTTTTTTTTTTTTTTTTTGGGAGGGGGGTGGGGGTGGTGTCGTGCACAGTTTATACTCATGCGGGCCAGGAGTAACTATTCTTTAACCACTTTAGTCAAAGTGGGGTAAGTTAGCATTTTAACCACATACTTTACCTTTGGTGGTCGCCGTGCACAATTTATCCTCATGCGGGCCAGGAGGTGTTCTTTTTTTCGTTTGTTTGTTTTTTTTTTTTTTTTTTTGGGCATCAGGCTCAAGTAAATTTCAAGAACTCCCCGTTTGAGGGACCGATTCGTACACCATGTTTAAGCTCAAGTAGGGTCTTTTCAACATCTTCCTCTTCTATTCCTTGTTTGTCTGTCATTTAGCATGGGGTGTCACCAAGGTCATTATCTTCCAAGATAGTTGTTATGTTTGTTGTTGCATTGCCTTCATCTAACACTATTTTCCCTTGTCGGGCTAACTGCATGACCTTGTCCTTGAATATGAAGCAATCCTGGATTGGATGGCCTACCAAGCGATGGTACTTGCAGTATTTTGGGTCATCAATTTGTCCAGCTTCTTCAGGCCTCTTCATTTCTGGCAACTCGATGAGATCTTCTTTGATCAAATCATCGTATATTCCAAAGACATCGGAGTCCAAGAACGGATAAGTCCGTTGCTGCTTCTCCTTCAAACACTACAAGAAAACCAGGTTGTAATGAGAGGAAATTTGGTCATTAAATGTCCAAAACTCCTCATTAAAAACTTTTAATGACAGGAATTTACCGTCATGGCCCCGTCATTACTGGACTCCTAGTTAAAAGTTAGTAATGACGGTTATGAGAACCTGTCATTATTGTTGTTTTATGTTTAATGACAACACAATACCATCATTAAAAACTCACATATATGATGATAAGTTCCCTCATTGAATTTCATCAACCCCTCATTATATGTGTTTTTATGATGAAAAAAAGTCCTCATTATTTATTCATTGTCCATCACTATAGATTAAATATGGAATAGATTTTTCCCTCATTAAATCATAATAGATAGTCATAATCACATACGAATACCTTATTACACAAAATTATTTAATTATTGATAAATCGTGGATAATTTTTAACATTTAGAACAAAATATATATAATATTTCATATAGAAGACCTTCCACATATCAATACATTCAAAATACACACAACTGTAGATAGTTTGAAGCATGGCTTCTATTGGATGATATTTAACCCTTTAATTACAAAAGAATAAAGTCCATGGATCTAGTTGTTTGAATCATGGTTTCTACGAGATGATATGTTACCCTTTTAATTACAAAAAATAGAGTATTTAATTAGTCCATGGATGTGGTTCACGTATTGTTCCTATAAAATGAGATACATAATTGTCTGGTCTATGTTGTATTCTTCTTTGAAGCAACCTACAACGAAAAAAAATAATTATGTGAATAGTAAACAATAATAATCAATAAATAAATATCAACGATATTTTCAGAAAATATTAAAGGAAAAAAATAAAGTTTAGTTTAGGCATTAGAGTGGAGACAGGAGATGCAAACTAATTTGACTTCTGTACATTATATAATTTTACTTCTCATGCTGCTATGGCACTTAACACACTTTTACACTATCAAATTTCACCTATTTATATGGAACAATCAAACTTGACATTTTCCCATAATTGCAACATTCCAATTGAGTAGCCTTTTTTCAGAAAAGTCTACCCAAAAATGAGTTATCGAAGCCAAAGTAGCAGATAATACATTTGTCAGCAAACACTTATGTTAAAAGACATTTCACTTACTACATCAATCAGAAAGCCACCAAGATTTATCTTCAATTTCAATAAATAAACTTATACCAATCCACAACAAAGCAACATTATACTAGATCAATAAGAAAGTAAACAAACCCATATCAATCTTAGGATTATACGAATCAAATAAACAAAACCAAATTACCATTTCATTCATCAATATGCAATAAGCACAAAGCATACCTGTCTAGGGATATCAACAAGGTCGTTATTGGATATTGAGGGTACATCAGACATGGGTTGGTTGCTATTTTCAAGTTGGCTCACTCTACTATCCATTGCATCCATTCGTCTCTTAAGATGCTTGTTTTCTTCTTCCTTGTCATGGAGCTTAGCCTCAAGGTCTTTAACATAAGCTGACCGAGAATCATTGAAATCTTTCCGCTTCACTCCACCTCCAAAACCAACGACATAGCTATGGCGTTGTCGTCCAAAGGCTTTTTCAATAGTCTGAAGCTTTGTTAATGGTGGATCAGAATGACACATCTCCACAAGCTCAACCTATAAGCACAACAGTCATATCAAATGCAAAGAACAAAAAAGGGGAAAAGAAAAAGATAAACTGCAGATTTAAGCAAATCAAGAAAATACATAATTACATATTTATCTTTTTCTTCCTTTTTAACAAACTTCTCCCCTTTTTGTCGAGTCTCATAGAAGATTTCAGCCACGTTGAGATCACCCCCCTGAAATATTTAGTGAGGAAAAAAGAACATGTTACAGTAATTAAATAACATAACAAGTAAAACATGGTAGATTTTTACTACCTTCTCAGCTATAACTTGTCTATGTGGCTTGCTTCCGGTTCGATGAGGCATAACTCCATTAGCTCGGTTCAGAGAATTTTGGTCACTAACTTTCTACACAAGCCACAAATGAAATTATAAGTTTCACCTTTTTTTTTTTATCTACATTTTAGTTGTCGAATGAAGGTAAATCAATAACATACCTGAATCTCTTTAGTCAAGAAATTGTTATCTACAAGTCATTCCCAATCTTTAGCATTCAACCCTTTCGGCATTTTTTTCAGAATTTGTGCCCTTGTTTTTCCTCTCACGTGTCTGACATTTAATTCTGACCTCCATGCCGTCCACAAACAACACATATGCTCCAATATATGCTCTCGGTATAGTTCTATGGTAGGATGGGAAAAACACTCCTAATATATAACATATACTATAGTCAATTATAATTAGCAGCAATGCATCTATCTACAATTGACAAATTTGCTAGAATCACCTAAGATTAGTTGCAAGTTACCTTAACGGAACACCACATATGGTGTTTATTTGATTCAGTCAAATCTTTCCATGTATGAATTTCTACTGGGCAGATATTCTTGTCCCTCACGATCTTGCCTAAGTGTCTTGACCAACATTCGTGATTTAGTCCTATTCCCCGGTTATTGAAGAATTCAATCTCAAGCTTTTCTCCACTCTTTAGAGTTGCAACTTTCTTATTCTTGTTTTGTCCTCGTTTTTTCTTGTTTTGAGGCGTGGAATCTGCATGTCAAAAAGCAGAATTATGTGAAGATTTTAATAAAAAAAATTTACCTTTTTTTATGAACACTCAATTTCATAATATAGCATACATACCAGCAACTTGCTTGGCACTTATAGCATACTTTGGTTCACCAATTTTACCATCTTCATCCATTGGAGTAAATTTAGCAACAAGATAATGAGCAAGAGCCTCTACTGGTATTTGGAACTCCTAAATGATTCATGAATATAACAATAAAATATCATCTCTTAAGGTTGGTTAAGTTTTGCATGACAGCTAACAAATAAATAAGATGCACAAGCAATTACCTTGTTTGTCGTGCATTCACTGATAGCATGTAGATCATCACTCTCTACATCATAGTACTTAGAGGTGGTTATAAATAGTTGAAGTGTACTTGCTTCTTCAGTTCCATATTCCATATCACCCCGTACCTTGATTATCTTATTTATCTTACAATCTCCTATTATGCATAGATCACTCACTTTGGGAACCCCTTGGGCTGATGCTGCAGTATTTTGTAGGATACAACAAAGTAAAAAGAATAATAATGTGTATGTGTGTGTAGAACCAAGAACGTAATAAAACATACCATATTGTCGATTGTCTTGTGGTATTTTGAATTGCAATGGTTGGGCAGTTTCATCAACATCTATATATATACAAATTTCCTCAAATTCCTCATTTGCCCTCATCATTCTCAACAAATCTTTATCGCTCCTTAGTGGCCTACCATCCCCATCAGTAACTCGGAAACCAGTAGAATAAATGTCAATGAACTTTTTACACAAGTTCAAGATGTCCAAAAAGGAGCTATCTTCCGTAAAATCACGTTCTTTCCAAACATCTTTACCACACTTCACAATAAGAGTGTGGGCTGAAACTCCACCTTTTGAAAGAAAACAAAATCTTTGTTACAATGATAACATGCTCTTTCTTAAAAATGGAGATAAATTTCTAACAAATTAATTTATATCTACATAAATGTAGGGATTTACCAAATTTTCCATTGTTAATATAATGTGCTTCTTTATCCAAAACATGATCTCTTTGATTTTCACTTGGGCTCTTATGGGCTGATGCATTTCCTATAAAATAATCAAACCTTTTATACACAAGACAAAAACTAATTCATGAAAAAGATTTAAGAACAACAACAAATAGGTAGAAAAAAGAAAGAATGATCTACAGTACCACCAATCTCGGTAGTAGGTCTCAATGGTTTTGGTCCATATGTTTGGGCCAATTTACCAGGTGCTATAAACTTTGTAGGCTTTTGGATACAACTCTTATTACATTCCATTGGAATCGATTTCATCTATAAGAAATACACGTAAAAGAAATTAATTGAACTAGTCAAAACATGGAAATCAGCTAAGAACAAATATCACAAAAGAAACATTCAGATTTGTGAAATGAACAGAAGATACACAACTAACAAGTGAAGAGGGTTAAAATCTGAGGCGGGTGTTTCAAAGTTTCACAATCGAAGAAGTGTAGTTATATATCTACCAAGAGACACAAAGTTTCTTCCAACAAAAAAAAAACGCTAGTACTAAGATGCCATTACTACGAATGTGAAGTTCAATTTTTTCTAGCTAGACATACCATATAAATCATTGTCTTCATTCAAAAGACATACCAACAAGAGAGAGCCTTAGGATGAGGAATATTGCACGATTATCTAGTACACCAAATACATGTATCATACATAGAATTACATCTAAGCAAGACTTAGCAAACAAGCATGCTGACTTATCCTATTAAACATCAAATAGACAAATGATACGTGTTACATGTCTAAAGAAGTATTAAGCACACAAACAAACGAACTAATCTAACTACTACAAGAAAAATCTCATAAATTACCTTTTATTATATAAATTACATATAACAACATGACATCTGATTAAAATAGAAAAAGAATCACCCTCTGATGCAACAACAATAAATTGATAAGCTAGACATCTGTGAACGGAAGAGAAAGAAGCAAGATCTGTCAATTAGATCTCACTTCAGATCTACAAACATCCCAGAAAAATAATAATGAAAGAATAAATAAATGTGATTTACCACCTCCATCAAATTGAACCCATTAATAAACCACATTCATCGTTCTCTCCAATTCTGTGGATGCAAGGTAGGAACAAATTTGGACGAAAAACAACGTCAAATCATTCATCATACCTGCAATCAACAAAGTCGGCTAAGTTCCCAACCTGCATCAAGCCAATTAGAGGCCGCTGCAACAAATGCATATAAACATAAACAAAAATTCCACAAAAAACACCGAAAAAAGATACTGATGGTATCAGTCAGGACATAGACACATATAAGAAATAATTAAAATTAAAACTTACATAATGAGTAGATATTATTTCACCATTTAAGGAGAAACAAAAGCCATCTGTCTTCCTGCAATTGTTGTACCTTGTTATTTCTTGATAGACCAAGTAAAGAGATCAAATGAGTTCAACATTATACTGTAAATGTGCTCCTAAAATCATGAACTAATAACAAGTATTTTCACCTAGTATGAGGAGGTAATGACAGAAAGCTTAATTAGAGAAATAATAAATCTTACCATGTTTCTAAATACACAGTTAGCCTTGGGATGTTGTGAACTACTTGTATTTCTTTCTTTCTGTTATGGTGTCAAACCATTTGCAATGATCACACTCACATATGCAGAAACTAGGAGAGGCAGGGGATGAATTGGACATAATCACTAATTAGCAAGTTAGATAGAGAAGTGTAGGGAAATACTGGATGCTTTGAATACCAATCAATTCAGGGACTTAGAGCGACAAACAAGGAATACAAATCAGGTTCAACACCTTACATCAAGACAAGGCCCATAAGATCAAAGTTTGAACTAAGAAATTGGGGAAGAATTGATTCATAATTTGAGCACTAATTAAACAAACTACAATAACTTACATAACCACAATAGTAAAAGAAATCAAGGTAAGTCAAACCGATGAGCATCCAAAAGTAAACAACACTATGTAAGACATGGACAACAATCACTTGGACTTTAAGATGAGCCTCATCATACTATAAGTTTTGAACGTAATGATAATGTTTGTCATTCTTGAATGTCGAAGCTAGAATCTATGGTTTAAGCAGAATTATTGGAATTTTTATACATAAAAGCATTCAAAGAATTAGAAATTAACAAGCTGCTCTAGCTTATCACCTTACATAAAAGAAATATAAAACAAAAGGCAGTGAAAGGTAACAAATTCACGATGTTATTCAAAAATAAGAAATTCATAAGCACTAAAGGAAAATGGAGAGCGGAGAGAGAATAGAATATACATACTTTCAATTGAGTTACTTTAACCGAAATTGATGGTGAGAGCGAGAAGAGTGTCGAAATTTGAAGCGGTGGGTTTCAAGTTTTGCAATTGAACAAGTGGTGTTATCTCTACCAAGAGACCCACAAAAGACAACGTCTACTCTATTGTATCTTCTGCAACAACAAGGCCAAGCAACAAACTGATATTAGATTGGGAATTTGAGAAGTTAGGTTTTTGTGAAATTGAAAGCTCGTCTCGTACCTTTACATTGACGGGCATGAGAAGGACACACCTTTCTTAGCTAGGTAGGTTTTGTGGAGGAGCGGCGAGAATCTCTCAAAATCAAAGTCGGTCGGTGGTTTGTAGAAAGGGTATGCACTTCTCTCACAATTTGGGGGAATTCTTCATCTGCTGATGAGTGATGAGTGAGTGATGAGTGGAAATAGATAATCCTAAGTAAAATAAAAGAAAAAAGAAAAGGGAAAATAATGAAAAATATGGTGGGAATTATGCCGCCAAAATGAATAAGTGGTTTTTCATGTCTTTCTTTTTTCTTGGTAATTTTTTTAGAAAAAAATATCAATAATGACGGTTGTTTATTTCATTTGCAATAATGATGGGCTTTTGTATCAATAGCTAGGAACTTAGAGATCCCTTATTAAAGATTCAAGCTTTTAACTAGGATTGAATTTTCCCCTCACGAAAAATACAAGATTCATGTTTTTAATGACCATTTTTTTCTCCCCTCATTAATTTTTTCTCATTAAAGCTTGCTTTTCTTGTAGTGAAAGTTGATTTCCTTTGCTCTCTGTCTTCAGGGATATTCTTTCCCGTGGCATCGTTGCTTCTTCGGAATTTGATGGACATCGCACTAACAACCATGGAGTCTCTATTTTGATTTTTGGCGAAAGACTTGCCCTCATTGTTGAACTTATGAGACTCATGAATTGGGGGTCCATCGACTCCAACTTCAGTCATACTCAGCTTCATATCATGAGCTCTACTTGCTAGTTCTTCGAATGTCCTCGGCCTAATCCCTTGAAGGATATATCGGAGGCCCCATCGCATGCCTTGGATGCACATTTCGATTGCTGAACTTTCAGATAGTCGATCTTTTCAATTGAGACTCAAGTTTCTCCATCGATTGATATAGTCAATAACAAACTCGTCTTTCCACTAGCGGGAGTTTGTCAACTCGATCATGCTCACAGTCCTTCTTGTGCTATAAAAGCAATTGAGAAACTCATGCTCCATTTGCCCCCAGCTATCAATTGAGTTCGCCTCTAAGTCTATATACCAATCAAAGGCATTCTCCTTCAACGATCGGACGAACTGCTTCACAAGATGATCACCATAAGTTCCGACGTCATTGCACGTCTCGACAAAATGTGCAACATGCTGTTTTGGGTTACCTTTACCATCAAATTACTGGAATTTAGAGGGTTGGTAACCTATCGGCATCTTCAACTTGTCAATTCTCTGAGAGTATGCTTTGGTGTAAGTTACGGATGACTTAGGCGTCCCATTGAACTTGTCTTTGATGGTTCTCAAAATGATCTCTTTCAATTGGTCAACAGGGACCAAACCATCAGCGGAGACTTGCAGCTCATTCAAAGTTCTCTCCTTTTCAACTGGTTGATGTTGATGTCCTGCAGACTCTTCCACTTCGTCTTGGTCCTCCACATGTTCTTTCCCAGGAGCACGACTTGTATCACCATTGTTGGCTTTGCTCATTAGCTTTTCTATCTTAGAGTCTTGCTCTTCGACGTGTCTCGTAAGACCTTCAATTGCTTTGGTCAAGCTTACGATTTGTTCCTCTAGAGTTGAACTATTTGTCATCATCACCGGAGCAATGTCGGGAGCGGATGAAGAGCTTGATGTAGAGCGAGGAGTAGAACATGCAGAGTTGTCCTTTTCATCTCTATTGCTATCCACAATGTCTGGCACAGACTTCTCGATAGCTCCGGATAAAGTATTTTCCTCTGAAAGTGCCAATGATTGTGATTGCCTTGATATACTCCTTGTGACGACATTGACATCTGCAGTTGAAGAGTTTGTTGCAGCGATCTTCGTCAGTGCGATCTTATGAGGCGCCATAACACTATCTTCAGTTGTTGGTTGAGGAGAAGAGATGAGAGGTAGAGATGTCCCACCGGGCGTGCCAAATTTGTAACAACAAATTTCGTGTATAAAATTTATAAACACGAAAAAGATGTACAAAATTCAATATTCGGATAAAATGAGTAAATTTACAATTTTGTGGATCCTATCTCTAGTTCTCCTCTGATTCTTCTCTTCGATTGATTGATGTCGGAGTTAACCTTGATTTTCCTCGATTTTGGACTTTGACTTGAGTAACGTTAATTCAAAGGCTTGTGAGCTTGATTTAGAATTAAACGATACTTTTGATTCAATATGCAAAGAACGTCTTCGAAGATCTTGACGAACGACGAAGAACACCTTCGAAGTTTTGATTTGAAACGCCAATCGGAGGGGCTTAGCACCTTGATCTCGGATCAAACGTTGAAAATCTTGAGATTGGCTTTTGTAACGCCTTGAAAAAAAATCTCGAAATTGGCTTCGTAATGCCGGATTGTAATACCGAATTGGCTTTGTGCCGCCGGGTTGGCTTTGTACCGCCTTAAGCTCAAGATTGGTTTTGTACCACCTTTCTTGAGCTTATCTTATTGTCGATTTTCTCGAAGATCGTCGAAGAACACCGAAGAACGTTGAAATTCCTTTGTGCCAGAATTCTTTGCTTGATATTCCTTTGTACCGGAATTCTTCACTTGATTCTTGACTTGTGTTGTTGTCATTTTTGGTGGAGAATGATGCTCTATTTATAGTGGTTGGATGGAGAAAACCCTAATGGGCTTGAGTCTGAACGGAGCGATATGATTGGTCCTTCATAATATCATTATCCATAAGATAATTATTAAATTAATTTTATTTAATTTAATAATTACTGCAACAACTTGACACATGGGGCATTCTGATTGGTCCAGCATGACTTGATGTTTATCCTTATCTTCTTGGATAATTACTAAACTAATTTATTTTAATTTAGTAATATCTGCATCATCTTGACACGTGGCGGCTTCCCATCGGTCAATAAAATATATAGTAAATCACCAATTAAATTGACTATTTAACTTAGGAATTTTATTTACACAATTCCTAATATTAAAAATAATCAATATAAAATTGATATTCAACATATATTTTATTATGTGTCGCATTTTAATTGGATACGAAATTTGTGTATCAACAGTAGGCTCATTTGTCCCTATGGCCCACTGGCCCAAGATGGGTTGGGCCTAACAAATGTAGGCATGATAATATTTAGCCTGACCCGACGTGGCCCGGTCATACCACAAGGCTCGCTTAGGCCCAGGCAGGCCGTCCCAATTGCTAGTTCTAATTGCTGCATGATCCTGATTTAATGAAGCAGTGGATCTCCTTACAGCAGACTTTGTTGTACGCTACACAAGCGTAAGCTTTGTGATATACGCTCCTTACAATTTCTGTAACTTACCCCCTACAGCAGACTCCGTGTTGTATGTTGCTTGATTATTTTTTTGAAGCTTTGTGTTGTGACTTCTGCCTAGGTAGAACTAACCCTATCAATTACAATGATTACATAATATTTTGGGGCATTAGTTCCTACCTTACAACATGATTTTTTCATCGTCAAACCTATACATAAATTTCCTAACATTGTTGCTCAAGGAATCATAAAGCACGATGATATCGAACCACACATTATTGCAACGTGTCAATACAAGCATATTCGCCTAAGTGAAAAGAATCAATGAAGGTGGAATTTGATTCTATGAAGAAACAACAACTTGGTAGTGCTAGCCTCACCAAGTGTAAAACTTGTAGGACATAAAATAGGTTTTGTAAGTAATATCTCTCAGAATAATAAAATCTTGAGATACAAAGCTCAGCTTGAAGCACAAGGTTTTCTCAACACTCTAGAATTGACTATAAGGAGACATACTCTCCCGTAACGGACATTACATCTTACTGATAAGTTTTCAAATGATTGGAAATGCAACATAGTAATGTGGTTACAATATATCTGTTGGGGGATCTTGTTTAGAGATATATAAGAGTGTCAAAAGGGCTTGCATTTTCCAATTCAAGTGACTCTTAAAGTCCAATTACAATATTAGATTGAAAAGCTCACTTTGATCGAAACCATCTGGGCGGAAATGGTATTGCCATCTGAGGGACTACTTGGTTGGGAAGTGAGAATAATTAACTTTGCATTTACATATTTATAAAGGAAACAAGTTCAGAATTGCAGCTATAACAGTATATTATCGATGTTATAGACATAATAGAAACTCTGAAAGAAATAAGAGAAACCGTGAGATATTTGATATCCAAATTTGAGATAAAGGATCATGGAAAAACTCGGCATCGTCTATGCCTTGAACTACAAGACCGAGTTTTTGGAATATTAATTCCTCCATTTGCTTATCGAAAATATTATTAGGTGATTTAACGTGGATAAAGTACAATATGCTAGCACTTTCATGATTGTTTAAAGTGTTGACATAAGGAAATATCCATTTGCGTCTAAATGAAATGACAAAAGAGCTTGGGAGATGGAATTCCCTAAGCTCAATGCCCTCAACTAGATATTACCTTCACAAAGAAATTGTTAGCTATATATCACTCAGGACAACGCAGTGTAATGGAATGAAATAAAAAATTATTTTGGTATCTAAAAGTGATATGAATTTGTTATTCTCGTAATAGAGACATGAGGTATTACAGATGAAACTGCAACTTCTAATGGAAAATGTCAAATGCTCTCATATAAGGAGACAAAAAGGCCTAAAAATGAAATTGTAATTCCTAAAAAATGTTGAAACTAACCCCTAAGTTGAAACACCAATAATACATTAGCTGGTTCTAATTGATGTGGTTACCTCATTAACCAATGTGGTCATTACAAAATTGGCTATGTATTACCATGGGGACCACGACCAAATCTTGAAGATCAACCAAACACATCTCCTCACGCTATCCTGTCAAATCACTCTGAGATGATAACCCTACATGACGAAGTTAGTGAGTCTCTATTTTGAAAGATGCTAGCTAGGGGCTTGAATTCTATCGATAAAGATTATATGAAGATAGTGAAGTTTGTAATTAATAGATGGAATCATGCTACATTAAACATGATAATAGGAAGCATATGTAAATGAAATTTTCAACAATCAGCAACTACATGTCTTCCTCATGATTTATGTAAAATCAAGGATGAGGAAATTTACAAAGCTCTCTTGATAGATGCACATACCAGGAGAGAGGTGTAGACTTCAGATGGAGTTTCAACATAGGTGTGGTGCGCTCTGATCGCTTATTTTCTACCAGCTAAACCGCAAGTATTCAGTGTAGTAGTAGCTAGTGGCAATAAAGGTCGTATCCCACAGACACTAGTGAAGATAAACCTAATCAAAGTACTACAGTGTTCTTGGTAATCAAATATCTTGGCAGAAGAATAGATGATTGATTGGTTTGTTATCTTATTTACGAAGCATCTAGACCATACGACAATAGCAAGAGAAATTTTATATTAATTAAATTATCTGATTAAATAACAGGTTATTATTAAAATGAAGATTAACTAATATTAAATGTTATCTTAGGACGTAGATATGAGAATTAACTACCATGCGACCATAGACAACCGCATCTGTAATTGCATATATATAACTATCATTACTATATCTTATTTGTTGGGTTATGGAGCCTGATCGACTGCTTCATGTCCCTATATCACGGCGATCTAATTGTTATAGGCTTCGATATTATGCATCTTAAACCACCTTCCAAAGTGCCTAAGGATTATAGAAAACATACGACGAACCTAGTTGAAATGCCTATAACTCTTAAATGAGCTTAGGAAATACCCCCACAATATAACCTTACCCTTCCGGTTTCTCAGTGATATTATATCGTATGTTGTTTGGCCATCAACACCCTTATCTTCCAGTCCTATTTACGGTATGTGATTCTTGAGTACTGGGCTTAGGTGATCAGTCTATCCTAACAACAATCAAATCTTAACACATGAAATAATGACAAGAACACATAATTAGAGCATACATATAAACATTCACATTTGTAATTAATTCATACTTTCTAAACCTAAGATATAAAATGACTACTCCATAAAAATATAAAAGAAAACAATGAAAGTTATAATTAAACTCATTGTTCAACAATAAATAAAAAAATGAATTAAAAACAAGAGTCAAAATACTACACTCTCCAATTAATTCCGGCCGAAGAATCTCTGTTGTCTTCTCCGGCTCCTTAGCAAACTGCTCTTAAAACTAACCTAAAGTATGAATATAACAAAAAAATGCAGAAAAGAATGTCAACTACTGCTATTCAATGATCAATCTCTCCCTGATCTATTCCTATCGCTAGGTATTTATAGGAGTACACAACAGTAGGTTCAGACCAAGCTTAAATCGAATAAAACCCAGAAAAATGTGTCAACCAACACAAAACTTAACGTTTTGCATGAACGAGCCACTTCATGTGTTCGGTTGAGCAAACACTCGTCAATTGCAACATTTTCTTGAAAAGTGTAGGGTGTACGACGAGCCACTAAGGGCATTTGGTTGAGTAACTGCTCGCTTTTTGAACCATATGCTCTCGGTACAACTTTACACGACTGAGCCAATGGCTTGTTCGGTCGAGAAAATGTTGCTCACCTTTCATCACTTCTTAGCTCGTCTTTTGGGCTTTTCCATTGCATGTTGGACATACCCAATGTCTATTTTGGGCCTAATTCTTCAAATCCTTCCTTCCAAGCCTTCTTTTATTTGTTTAGACTAGTGATTTCACCATCAACTTCAAAAATGCACTATTTTGTACTAAAAACACTACAAAACCAATAAATAAGTGAAATCCGCCAAACATTTAAAAGCATGGTTACGAAGTACTAATTTATGCAATAATGCACAATTTTAGCTATGAATATGTGCCTAAAAATCATGTAAATAGGAAGTGATCAAGAATCCCCAAACTAACCCGTTATGTGTCTCGAACAACCAAAAAGAACAACAATGAAAACTAGAACATGCATAGCTTTTATTATGGATCAATGACAAGGAATAATGCTTCAGGCCTTTATTTTTACAAACATAACACAAAATTATGGACATATAGCAATAGACATACTTCAACTACTCTTAAGAGCTAAATCCCTCTAAACAATTGATCATCACTAGTTATGTGTATCACTCATTACTCAAGTGTATACTATGGGACAATTTTGCTAGCTAGGTTGTACCATGCATAAGACTTACCATATGTTTGCATATTGTCTAGCTCGTCATCACTCATAAATGCATATAGCTTGGAATAAAAAAAGTCTTTATTTGGTTGTAGTGTAGGCTCTTTGGTAAAGTTTTGATGAATACTTGGATAAAGTGACTTAACTTGGACAAACTGAGATAGCTACTCTTAACTACTCTAAAAAATTACCATTTCCTTTCTTTTCTTCTCTAAGTAAAGCTAATTAAAGAATATAGCTTTCTACATCCTTCAAATACTACAATGCCCTTCATGCTAGGACCAATCTTGTTAGCAATGTTGCTAACCATTTTTCTCTTTATAAACAACCTTTACTAAACTTTCTTGATTGCCTTAGAAATTTTCTTTTGGTACGAAGATTACAATGTTAAGACATAGGTGATAGGTGTACTGTTTTATACCCTTACCTACATAACAATCCCCTATTTTACAAGCAACCAAAATTGTGTATTATATTCTAACCTTTCCCAACAAAAAGTATCAAAACCTTTTCCGACCAGTTATTTCTCTTTAGTCGCCCATTGCCTCTCTCATTCACTTCTATTTTTCTCTCACTTCTACTAAAATAATCCAAGTATTAGGGAAATTGCTAATATAAGTTATGAGCTTGAAATAAAGTTATCAAGAAAAACTAGGGCTAAACATGGCTAATTAAGGAAAAATTTGGCTAAAGTAGACTAGAATGTTTTAACAAAGAACACCTAAAATCATTTTCCAAGCTTACACACAAGAGAAATCAAGATAGACCCGAGGCAAGTTCTAGAGAAATAGTATGCTATGATCAATGAAGCATACTCAAGAAAAAAAAATAATACTCCAAGAAATGGAGTTCAAATTATGGCTCAAATCTCACGACTTTTTAATCAATACCTCAAGAAAACTAGCTTTGGTTTTTTATCCCTATGTTAGTCTATCTCCTACCATGTGCATATTTTTCAGTTTTATTAGAAAATTGGCTCATCAGGAGCTCGTCACCATGATCCTTTTATTGTGCTGGCAAAGTTACTAGCTTCACACCTCTTTTGAGTAGCCTATCCTATGAAAAATTAAATGTACAAAGCAATAAAATAAACCTAAAAATGCAATCCATATGTAATAATGCAATAAAAAATTATAACTATTACCTGCCGAATTTTAAATAGTTCAATTTTTTAACAACTTAAAAAATCTATTACAGGCCGAATAATTATTTAGCAAAGTTACATCATAATAATTTAAAAGCAAATAAGACAAGACAAGGAAAAAGAACAAAAGAAAGCAAAAATATCCCACGGGTGTACTACTCATTCCCGTCCTCCCAGTTTTTGGGGACACGTTGTACATTGTGGGTGGACTTATAGATGCAAAAGAAGAAGAAAAATAGCTAAGGGTAAAGAGGAAGTGGGAGAAGAAAAATAGCTAAGAGTAAAGAGGAAGTGGGAGCAGATAATGTCAATTCCCCTGAGATACTTGACATGCCTCGAACTCGTCAAAGATTTCCAACTGGGATTGTAGCTCCTGTTGAATCTCATCCCTGGAGCCTATTGTTGTTGGCCTTAATCAAGGCCTCAAATCTTCCATCCGGCGCTCCAGCTGCTGGTATGGGTCCTGGGGTTGTTGTCGAGAACTCTCCCTACAATCACTAGAAACAACGACTCCGATTGATGCTACATCTCTAGTGGCTCACCCCTGTCCTCCACAACTGAAACTAGGACCTCGTCAGAAATTGAAGGAGGCTAAGGTGCTCTGTGCTGGGGTACCTACTGATGTGCAGGGGAATCCATTAGAAGATTCCTATCATTCCTTTGAGGTAGAAGTGTAGTCAAGTTGGTTGGGCAACTCAAACCAGTCCTCTGAAGGCTGGATTATCCTACATGTGCACTACCTCTATCAAAATAGTGCAAGTCCACCAAGTCTCAAATCGTCAAATCGAGACTACACAGTAGGATCTCTAAGGGGTCACTGTGCATCACTAAAAACTAAGCAATGGCAGTGTTCATACCTCCAACAATCATATGCTCCTCCTGGCACATGAGGATGCGCTGGAACGTAGAAACGAGATATTTCGCTCCATCCACATGTCGCCCAGCATGGGCATTCCACAGAAAAAAATTCTCATCTGATCGGGTATTTCTAGTCTCTCTCCTTCCAAGATGGTCAATGCGAGCATCATCTGTAAATATCTCATGATTGGACTTCGGAGCAAGGATACCTTTCTCTGATTCTCTCTCTCTCTCTCTCTCTCTCTCTCTCTCTCTCTCTCTCTCTCTCTCTCTCTCTCTCTCTCTCCTAGGTGGCATCCCAAGTGGCACTAATCGCGTCAATGCCTTCCAGTTATCGGGTGTCACCACAGGAATCGATACATACCCTTAGTCGGGAAATCAAAACACGTGGCTAAATCGCCTATAGTCATAGTATGTTGTATGTTCTACAGATGGAAGGTGATCTCCTACGGTGTGTGGCAGTAGTACCTAATCACGTGAAATGTGCTTAGGAACTCTAAGTTCAAACCAACATAAGTTAACTATCTCCTGGCCAACAGAATCCTCCATCCGATCCTATCAACCAGAGCCCACACGTCATCATGAATACCAAGGGTCTCTATGGTCTCTAGGGTAGAGTATCAAGTAACTCCCACTGTCTGTTGGGTAAAATGGTTCCACACGACCCTCTCAGCAGCATCTAAGCAAAACCCATAGTATTCAGGTTCCTCAGCTCTGTTAGATGTGAGATGCTGAGCTCGAAGCGCCAGCTATGTTCCTTCTTGCTCTCTTTTGATGCATTTTCTACAACTCAAAATTCCAAAGTTTTAGAACAATTAATAATGGAAATTTTGATACTAAAATACAAGTCAAATTGATCAAATCTTGAATTTATGCAAATTAAATCAAATAATCAATAAAAGACACTACATTCTAGAAAAAAATCGGTAGAGTTTCCTTCGTATTTTCATTGGCCAAGCCTCGATCAAACAACAAATTGCCAGATATAAACTATCCTAAGCATCACACGTTCCACACAATCAATCGATATCAAAAACACATATTGACATATTAGTGGGATAACAATTCATTAAATAAACCTAAGCCTTGCCAGTCGAACCCATCAACTATCAATTTCAGCATATATGAAACTGGCAATTTCTAGTAGGACTATTTATGAATTTGAAATCAAACTGCAAACTATGCATAACTGACATATATTCCTATCATATTCTTCAAAGATACAAAACAAGACATATTGAATGCATATAATGCCAATAAATCGCAGTTTAGATACCCGACTTCCTAAAGCAGGAAATTAAAACATATTAATGTAGTAATAACGCAAATAGGAAGAGTAGATGATATACCCGTAGAATTCTGAAAAGTGAAAGCTTTGAAAACTCGAAAATCAACCAGATAAAAATAACTGAACAGATTAAAGTGCTCTATTTTTTATGGGTAATCTGACAGTGTAATTAATTTTAAGTGAAAGTGTGAGGTTTTGAAGAACTTTGGACTAAAAACCTAGAAGGAACGAAAAGGATCGGTGAAAATGGTGCCTTCAACTTAACTTGCTCGATCGTGTAGAAGTGATACAGCTGGGTGCTCAACCGAACAAGGTGCCTTTACTCGGTCGTGCACAAGAGACAAGGCAGGATGCTTGACCGAGCGGCCTAGGGATATCCACCCGTGCATCTATGTCACGTTTACCTAGCTTAAATTCGAGGGTATTTCCTCGATCGAACAGGCAAGCCATTTGGTCGTGCATTAACTACAACGCATCCTTGTCATTCTGTTTCGTTTTTGCTCCAATTTCGTCAATTCTTCGACCTTTTCATGAGGATCGTTGTTCTTTGTGGTGTACCTACCTAATTTCTAACCAACTATAAAACTAAAGTAAAAACATAAAAGCAAGAAAAAAAAAATAAAAAAAATTACAAAAAATTAAAACAAGTGGGTTGCCTCCCACTAAGCGCTACGTTTTACGTCTATAGCTGGACGTGTTAACGGATTATCAAAATGCCCGCGTTGGATGACTGTTGTCCAACCCCATGCTCTCTCTGAGGTGTTTTCTTATTCGGTTGTTCTTCGGATTCCTTCCTTCTCTTTCCTTGACCACATAGTCGGAAGATCCCATACATGGTTTCTTCGGCGGTTCGCACTCTGCGACACACATGTGTGGCCACTCATTCATAAGCCAGTTTACAATATCATTATATGCATTCATTAAATCTTTATTTGGAAAGGGGAAGTACGGATTGTTCAATCTTTGGGTAAAGTATAACCTTTCAGTCCGATCGACTCTAAAGAAATTCTCGCACATTATTTATGCTATGCTGAGAAATTTAGGCTCTCATTCGTCCCACCTGAAAATGTCTACTTATAACCATCTTGTTGTTGGGGTTAGCATTCCCCCAGTCTCTATCTTGTCTTTTTTCCTTCTTCAATGCTATCCAACTGACCGATCAGGTGCGCAGCGAGATTACAAGGCTTAGTGTTACCATACACCACTCGATGAACAACTCATTTTCGCTCACCTTGAAATTATAGGTTCCAACTTTCATAATAAATGTCCTCTTATGTCATGGTCCATCATTTGCCTTAGTGTGGTCCAGGACTCGGTGATATCGAAATTATAGGTTCCAACTTTCATAATAAATGTCCTCTTATGTCATGGTCCATCATTTTGTCTATTATATTCACCAATGTAGCCCAAAACTTTTTTATCATATTTGAGCGGTTCTAAGTAAGCCCTCGAACACTTTATTCCATAATTTTGATTGATTAGCCGGAACCTAATTCTAATAAGCTTGTTAGTGACCTCTTCTCTTAGTACTTTGAAAGTACTCATTATTTCCAGTCACAATAGGATATCTCGGTCACCTTCCGTGCATTGTCGTGCCCCATCCACAATGATGGAACATATCCCAAACATCACCATAAATTCTCATTTTCCTCATGGTTTCATCATCAGCATATTCAGTCGGATAGTACTCTGTCTCTATTAGCCTATCTCAGTTTTGTCTTTGCTCGAGGTTTTCTAGAATTACTCCCCATTGGAGTACCTCTTTTGACAGTAGCTCTTTTTCTTTTTCTAACACTTGATAAACCTCTTTCTCATCATACCTGTCCAAAAACTCATCATTAGTAACATGAACATATTCACTATGTGCTGGTTTCAGGATAGTCAGATCATTTTCTTCGTCAGAGTCTATATCTAAATCGATGAACTGCTCCACTATGTGACAATTTCCCTTATATTAGGACTAACCCTTGTTTCAAAAGTAACTTTCCCTTATGTTGTCTCTTATATCAAATAATGTTTGGCTTGTAACCAAGAATGGACGTCCTACAAGTAAGGGTAATGTGATGACTTCTTTAATGTTTACTATAGTGAAATCGACAAGCAAGATAGAAGTGCCTACTCGCAAAATCACTTCTTCCACTACTTCCATTATGCTTAATAGTGATATATCAACAATTTAGATAGTGGTGGAGGTTGGCTTATTCTTCCCTATGTTCATTTCGCTAACAGTGGTTAATGGCATAAGTTTATGCTAGATCATCGACCACAAATAATGTCAATTTTTTTTTCCCTATAAAGCAAGTAATAGAAAATTCCCTGCATCCTTTAGCTTGTGAGGAAGCTGTGTTTGAGTGAGTGATTCACAAATATCGTTCTCCTTTCCCTTAACATCTTCTTTCTCCTTTAGCTCCTTCTTACGTACTACTTTCAACTTTCCTCCCCATCGAGGATTTTTTCTTACATTGACCTACAATACAAACTCGAGGATTCTCGTTAGTTTCTAATGTCATATGGAATAATATTTGCACTTGATTTGGAGGGATGTCTTCTTCGTAGAATGTTATTCCTTTCCTTCTTGGAATTTCCTCGACTTTCTCTTCATTTTTCACTTTCCCTTCTCCTTCTTTTGAGATTGCTTTTTAGGTGTCTCAGTGTCACTTGGGAACTTTCCTTGTTGATGGTTGCTCCCAATCTTTGTTGCTAACTGGCCTATGTGTGTCTCTAGATTTTTCATTTGGGCTTCCATATTGCCCACACTAGTGCTCAGTTGCATTATTTGACCATCTAGCTTGCTCTTTTGGGCTTCATTTTTTCCATTCTAGGCTCTTGTCTCATTCAATAATGAGGTAACTATTTCTTCGATACTTTGTTTCTTTGGTTCTTCAATTACCCGATTATTAATAGTGAAACCTAGTGGTGGTTGCAGTGCATTGTTAGGGTTAGCCTATGATAAGTTTGGATGACTTCTCATCCACGGTCTGTACGTATCACCCATTTGATTTGGCCTAAAGTTCGAATTAAAATTACAATTGCCCATGTTATTCATAGAGCAGGCATTCTCGTATGCACTATTCAAGCACTATACCCCCTGACTCATCATTACCTCCAAATGAGGCTTGGTAAGCATGCTGACTTGTTTTGTCAGCTTCATGATCTTTTCAGTAAGAACCGGCACTGTGCCATTCTCTGAGATCTCGGGCACTCTCTTCAACATAGATCTTTCTACTTGTCATTGGAAGTTATTACCAACTATCTCTTTCAAGATTGAGTTGTTATCATTCATTGATTTAACCAATAGTGCACCTACAGATGAAACATCCACAATGGTTTTTGTATGTCCGGATAACCCATTATAGAAGTAATAGACTTGTTGATCCTCAGGGAAACCATGTTGCGAACATATTCAGAGGAGTTCCTTGTATCTATTCCATGCCTTATAAAAAGGCTCTTCGTCTTGCTGGCATTATTTCGTAATCTGGCTCTTCAAATATAAAGTCTTCCTTGTGGGAAATATGTAAATATGAATTTATGGCATATGTTAGACCAACTGCTAATATTCTGTGTAGGCAGTCATGTATTCACCTTATTCCTTAATGAGAATGGAAAAATGCGTAAATGAATCACATCATCAGTGACCCCATTAATCTTGATAGTATCACATATCTCCAGGAAATAACCCAGATGGCCATACGGGTCCTCTGCTCCTCCCCCAAACTTGTTCTGCTGAACAATGGATATCAAGGTTAGCTTTACTTCGAATGTATTGGTTTGAATTGCTGGCTTTGTATTCCTCAAAAGTTTCGGTTGACTACTGGCCTTAACAAGTTCCTTATCGGCGGTAGGACTTGTTCTTCTAGATTTTCATCACGTTCTTCATGTCTATTCTGATTGTCTTCCATAGCTAAATGTTTCAGTCTAGTCTGATAAGAATATCTCTTTCGAATGGTAGCTTCTATCTCTAAGTTTATGGATATGATGTATCCTTCACTGGACCTGGTTTTCATGTACTGCACACAAAATCTCTACAACCAAAGATCAAATAACAGTTAGAAACCAAAGTATTGCACATATTCGGAACAACAAAAAACTAAAAAAAAAAAAAAATTGATGTTTTTCGCGAAAAAAATTAAATGAAATAAAAACAAAAATTAAAGGTAAATAAAAGCCTAGAATACTTACGAAAAAAGACTATGTAATCTATAATTAGCACCTAAACACTAATCTCTGGAAACGACACCAAAAACTTGGTCGCTCTATTTTCTACCAGCTAAACTGCAAGTGTACGGTGTGGTAGCTAGTAGTGGCAGGCAATATCATATTCCACAGAGACTAGTGAAGATGAATCTAATCAAAGTACTAAAGTATTTCTAGTACTCAAATATCTAGGCAGAACGAATAGATGATTCTAATCTGCACCCTACGATAATATCAAAGGAATAACTATATTAACTAAATTGTCAGCTTAAATAATGATTGATCATTAAAATGAAAATTAACTATTATCAAAGAATTTCTTAGGATGTAGATTTCAGAATTAACTATTGTGCGACTGCAGACAACCGCACATGTAATTATGTATATATAACTACAATTACTATGCCTTATTGTTATGGCTCCTTCGCAATTACGCATCTTAAACTCAATATGAAGTGCCTAATGTCTAGATTATAGACAACAGACAACCATCCTAGTTGAAGTGCCTATAACTCCAAAATGAGCATAGGAAATATCCCCATAATATAACCTTACCCTTCCGGTTTCTTAGTTATATTATGTTGTGGGTTGTTTGGCCATGAATACCCTCATCTCCAGGTGCATGTGATTATAAAGCGTAACTGATAGTATACATATAAACATTCACTTTAGTAATTAAATCCTACTTTCTAACCCTAAGATATAAAACGACTACTTCATAGCAATATAAAAGAAAACGATGAATGTTATAAATAAACTCATTGTCCAATGGTAAAGAAACCCTGAACTAAGAATAAAAGTTAGAATACTACAGTCACCCATTAATTTCGGGGGAAGAATCTCCGTCGTTTTCTCCGGCTCTTTGGCAAACTGCTCTTAAAACTAACCTAAAATACACATACACGAAACTGCAGAAAATAATGTAACTACTCTTTGATACACGTTAATTATGCATGTAATTAGGTCGAGTTATGATAGTATTTTATGGCAATTATGTGCATATTTGGTCAAGAGTGGGATATATTGATATAAATTGGACCATTTAGCGTGTTTGAGTTGTTTTAAGGTATTTTTGAGCAATTTTAGGATTAAAAGTCGTAATTTACGACTAACGGACGAAAGAACAAGTCAAAGGGAAGTCTAAAACGGACAAAACTGGTCTGAACCAGCCAAAAACTGGCATAGACCGGTTTAGACTGGTCTGAACCGGTCCAGAAGTCAAACCAGAAGAGAACCGACACGGATGTGTCAAAAGCTAACCACGGCCGCGTCAAAACATGCTCACGAAGCTAAACTACACTGATGATGCAACACGGCCGTGTCACAGATGCAACATGGCCGCGTAAAAAAGAGACGTTTTAAAGGATTTTTTAGTTTAAAGTGATGCGGCCGCGTCAGAAGCATAACACGGCCGCGTCAAAAGGCTGTTTTTGTTGAACTTTCCTGTCCCAAGTAGGAACTGATTCCTAATCTCCCCAGGACTATTCCAAAGTCTATAAAAAGACAAGTAGTGCTAGTTTTTTAGGATCATCATCTACATTACATCATATACACTTTGATGAAAGTAACTTGAAGAACGAGCATACGAAGATTGACGAGCCGACATAGCCGGGTTTAATTATTTCTTATGTAGTTTTTAATTCTTTATGATGTGTTCTTTGAATTATTGTAAGGATTTGATACTAAGCATGTAGTTAAATTACTCGTGTCCTAGGGTTAGAGAGTAGTGTTTATGACAATGTTTTGATTTAAGGTTTTGATTTATAGACTCCAATTTACGTATTTATCTATATGTTTGTTTTATTCCTAAGCATAAATTGATCACTTAGGCTTAGTTACACGTTTAACAATTCCGCTTCGAGAGGAGAGAATTTTTAATAGATGCACGACATATAGCACAGTTGCCTATGACTGCGTGGGCAAGGGTTAAGGGTTTGTTAGGAGTTGCTAGGATTAATTGACTCGAGAGGGTAGTTGTCCTAATCAATCCACGACTTAGTCTCTTCGAGAGGAGGATTAAGTTACTTAAGTGCCACCTAATAAATACTAAAACTTGGTTTAAAAGTCTATAAGTTGAACTTAATCAACATTGAAGTAATTTACGAAATCGAAGCCCTAGGATACATTCTCGTTAATTGGAATTTAATCATTTTTAGTTCATTAAAATCAATCTCACAAAATCGAGTGTCTAGTTAGGGTAATCCTATAGATTGGGTATCGAACTGCGTCAACCTATTCTCTGCCGATCGACCTTGACTTATCCTATACACATCTACACTCGTACACTTGCGGTATTTTAGGGTTAGAGATTAGGCCTGTCAAGTTTTTGGCGCCGTTGCCAGGAAATAGGTATAGCGTCCTAGTTTTTATCACGAGAAAAAGGAGGATATTAGACTAGACTTTATTTTCGTATTTTTGATATTATTATTTAATTTTTGTTTTTAATTTATTTATTATATTTTAGTATTACGTGGTATTTCATGTTGGAGGTGTTTGCAAGTTTCGCATGCAAACCAGATCAAATGGGAAGGAACATCTGGTCCCTCTAAATCCTGAAATTGAAGCTACTGCTCGTAGATACCGGACAAGAAGAAACCCCACCTTCGAGTTGGAAAATGTTCCACAACATCTGAACCAAGAGGAGGCACTAAATCGTATATTAGGAGCTCTCGCCAGTCTGGATGATAGAGTCACTAATTTGCAGCAACAGCAACCTCCACATCATCTAGTGTAACAGAGACGAGTGCAGATTGCACAACATCAACGAGGATCACTCCTATCAGTTATTGTCTTTGGCTAACACCAAATCAACAATTTGGAGGAGTACAACCCCCACCATTGAACGCGAACTGCTTTGAGTTAAAGCCAACACTAATTAATATAGTGCAGCAGAACCAGTTTGGGGGGTACTGCTCTAGATGATCCAAATGTGCACTTGAACAAATTTCGCAGGCTGGCAGACACCATCAAGATAAATCATGTGCCGCATGACCAAGTCAAGATGAGGTTGTTCCCATTTTCTTTAAAAGATAGATCCTTACAGTGGTACAACTCACTGGATGATGTAACCGAGTGGGAGGACCTGAGCACAAGGTTCCTTCTGAAATACTTTCCACCAGGCAAGATGCTGGATCTATAGAACAAAACAAACCAATTCAAGCAGATGGATCAGGAACCGTTTGGTGAAGCTTGGAAGCGATTCCGAGGAGTTGCCCTCAATATGGGTTCACAAAGAAGCAACAAGTTTGCAAATTTTATAATGAGTTACTTGCTCCAACACGGGATCATGTAGATGTGGCTACAGGTGGAAGTCTGATTGTGAAGACGGTGAAGAATGCATTCTCGATTTTGGATGCTATGGCCAGAACAAATTACCAGTGACCTAATGAAAGAAATCAGCCAAGACGAGTAGCAAGTGTCAAAGAGACAGAGCTAGTAAAAAATGAGCAAATTGAAAATCTTGCATCCTAATTCATAGCTTTAACAAACCAAGTAAGTTTTGTAACAAATCTAACGTTAGCACAACACAATGACACTTCATCACAACAGATAGTGGGCCAGGAAGAAGTTGAAGATGTGAATTTTGTAAATCAAAGGAATTTCAACAACTTCCAAAACAATCAGCCAAGGTACAATCAGTACCCTCGTAATCGGAATCACCAAAACTTCTCCTATGGAAACCCAAAGAACTCACTTAATCCGCCACCTGGACTCGCCGTCACGAATGGAATAATTCATGATGGTAAGAAGCCAACACAAGAAGACATTGTGCAGTCTTAGTTTGCTAAGTATGATGAACAATTAGCTCAATTGGAAAGAAAGATGGACGACAAGTTTATTGAGTTAAATAAAAGCATGACTGGACATGGAGCTTATATAAAACGGCTCGAGAACAGCATAACTAAAATGACTACTAATATGAGTCAGTTAATAAAGATTGTCGAAGCCCAACATAAGCAGGGGCAGTTCCCGAGCGATACAGTGGTGAATCCGAGAGAGCAGTGCCAAGCCATTCAGCTGAGAAGTGGTACTGAGTATGAGGGACCAAAACTGCCAGTTGACAAAGAAAAGGTAGTGGAAAAAGAGCTATTGGAAGAGGAAAAATGAACTCAAGCAAAGGCAAGGAAGCAGAAAGATGCCTTGAAACCAAGTGAGGGAAAAGAATCTAAAGCAGATATACCAGCATATGTCCCTCCTGTTCCATTTCCACAAGTCTTAAGAAAGAAGAAAATAGATGAGCAATTCGCAAAGTTTTTGGATGTGATGAAGAAGATTCACATAAATATACCTTTTGTTGAGGCACTAGAGCAAATGCCTAACTATGCAAAGTTCTTAAAGGAGGTGATAACAAAGAAGAGGAAATGGAAAGAATACGAGACAGTGAATCTGCCTGAAGAATGCAGTGCAGTCATCCAGAGGAAGCTATCATTAAAGCGCAAAGATCCAGGTAGTTTTACTCTTGAATGCAAAATAGGTAATGTAACTTTTGATAAAGCACTGTGTGATCTAGGGGCTAGTATCAACTTAATGCCATTATCCATATATGAAAAATTACATAGGCACAATGAAACCCACTATAATCGCCCTCTATGAGTTGGCCAAGGGGGATTGTAGAGGATGTTTTATTAAAAGTTGGTAGATTCATCATTATTGCTGATTTTGTAGTCCTAGATATGATAAAAGACAAAGAAGTTCCCTTAATCTTTGGTCGCCCGTTTTTAACAACGGGTAAAACACTAATTGATGTACAAAAGGGGGAATTAACCCTAAGGGTAGATGAAGAGAAGGTTACATTTTCTATATATAAGGCTCTTCAGCATCATGATAGTGAAGAAATAAATCAACTTGAAACATGTAGCTCTATTCAATCGGTAGATGCCACATTTTATAAAAAAAACTAATCTCACCTAGTGATTGCGATGCTCTTGAAACTTGTCTTGCTAATTCTGTTTTTCGCATTGATCACCGTGACTATACTAACCTTGATCTTGTAGAAAGTGTTAGTGCTCTAAATTCTTTGCAGGAAGCTCCCAAAGGAAGCTCAATTCAAGAGGACATAAGCAAGAAAGTAGTAGAGGAAGTACCAAAAGGAGGCGAAGGATGTCCAGACCTTAAACCATTGCCAGATCATCTACGGTATGAATTTCTTGATAGCGAACAAAGATATCTGGTAATAATTTCTTCATCTTTAACTGGAGCTGAAACTGAAAAATGTTTGCGAGTGTTGAGAACACTGCAATTAATAGGTTGGTCCATAGCTGATTTAAAGGGAATTAGTCCCACAATTTTCATGCATAAGATATTAATGGAGGATGAGTATAAACCTTCAGTTCATAATCAACGCCGACCTAATCCCATGATGCAGGAGGTGGTTAGGAAAGAAGTTCTTAAATGGATAGATATAGGAATAATCTTTCCAATTTTAGATAGTAAATGGATGAGTCCGACCCAAGTTGTGCCTAAAAAGGGTAGGATGACAATAGTGAAAGCTGATTTAGATGAGGTCATAGCCACTAGGGTAATTACGGGATGGCGAGTGTGCATAGGTTATAGAAAACTTAATACAGCCACCCGAAAAGACCATTTTCCTCTCCCGTTCTTAGATCAAATACTTGATAGGTTAGCGGGATATGAATATTACTGCTTCCTTGATGGTTATTCGGGTTAAAACCAGATTATGACTGCCCTGGAGGATCAAGAGAAGACAACTTTTGATGCCCTTATGGTGTTTTTGCATTTCGTAGAATGCCGCTTGGGCTCTGTAATGCTCCTGCTACTTTTCAGCGTTGCATGATGGCAATATTTGGGGGCTTGATAGAGAACATAATGGAGGTGTTTATGGATGACTTTTCTATTTTTGGGTCGTCTTTTGATCACTGCTTAGATAATTTAGCTCAAGTATTGAAAAGGTGTGAAGACACTAATTTAGTCCTAAATTGGGAGAAATGTCACTTCATGGTTAGGGATGGTATAGTCCTTGGTCATAGGATTTGGTCTGTAGGGCTAGAGGTTGATAGAGCTAAACTAGTGGCCATAGAGAAATTACCACCTCCTAAGAATGAAAAAGGAGTTAGAGGTTATCTAGGACATGCGGGATTCTATAGAAGGTTCATTAAAGACTTTTCAGAAATGTTTAAACCTTTATCTCGTTTACTAGAAAAAGATACTGCTTTTGTGTTCGATGATTTGTGTATGCAAGCATTTGAAACATAGAAGAAAGCATTGATCACTGCTCCAGTACTAATCACACCGGATTGGTCTCAACCTTTTGATATAATGCGTGATGCGAGCGACATGGCTGTGGGAGCTGTGTTGGACCAAAAGAGAGAAAAGCTTTTTCGAGTCATCTACTATGCGAGCAAAACTCTTGATTCAGCCCAAACGAATTACACGACCACAGAAAAGGAATTATTAGCTGTTGTTTATGCATGTGATAAATTTCGATCATACTTGATACAGACAAAAACAATAGCTTATACTGACCATGCTGCTCTTAAGTATTTGTTTGCTAAACAGGATCCAAAGTCAAGGCTGATAAGATGGATAATGCTGCTGCAAGAGTTCAACTTGGAAATCCGAATTAGACGAGGATGCAAGAATGCGGTTGCTGACCATTTGTCAAGAATTGAGACTCAGGCAGATGCAAAGGGCCAGCAAAAAGTCATAAATGACATATTCCCAGATGAGCATGTTATGGTTGTAGAAAATGGCCCGTGGTATAGTTATATAGCAAACTACATAGTGAGTGGCATTACACCGGACTTATCACCTCATAAGAAGAAGAAGTTCTTTCATGATGCCAAGTTTTACATATGGAATGATCCTTACCTATACTGAAGATGTGCAGACACGATAATCCGAAGGTGTGTTCCTTATACTGAAGTGAGGGACATAATCACGCAGTGTCACTCGTCCCCAACTGGAGGACATTTTGCATCAGCAAGAACAACCACGAAGGTGCTCCAAAGCGGATTCTATTGGCCAATGATCCACAAAGACTGGCATGACTTTAGTTTGCGGTGTGATCGATGCCAAAGAACGAGAGGAATATCAAGAAAGCACGAGATGCCCCTCACCACTATCCTTGAAGTTGAACTGATTGATGTGTGGGGTATTGATTTCATGGACCCTTTCCATCTCCGAATAGGTTCCAATATATCTTGGTAGTTGTAGAATATGTGTCCAGATGGGTGGAAGTTGTTCCGACCCAAATGAATGATGCCAAGGTGGTGCTGAAATTCCTTCAAAAGAACATTCTTACACGGTATGGTACTCCGAGGGCTTTGATAAGGGATGGGGGGTCACACTTTCGTAATAAATGGATGTCCGCATTGTTCGCTAAATATGGGGTGAAACATCGAGTTACAACACCATATCGTCCTCAAGCCAATGGTCCAGTGGAGCTCGCCAATCGAGAGATTAAGAAAATATTGGAGAAATCGGTGAATGGAAATCGGAAAGATTGGTCGATGAGGTTAGATGATGCACTATGGACGTATAGGATGGCTTATAAGACTCATTTGGGACTTTCGCCGTATCAGGTAGTTTTTGGGAAAACATGTCATCTACTGGTGGAATTAGAGCATTGGGCTTATTGGGCAGTTAAAAAGTTAAACTTCGACTTTGAGGCTGCAGGAAAGGAACGAATCCTTAAGCTCAACGAATTGGAGGAGTTCAGAAATCAAGCTTTCGAGAATTCAAGTTTGTATAAGGAGAGCGTCAAACGATTTCAAGATCGGATGATAAAGAATAGAACCTTTGAAGCCGGTGAACAAGTCTTATTGTTCAACTTTCAATTAAGGCTATTTTCTATTATAAAAAAAAAAATTAAGGCTATTTTCGAGTAAGCTGAAATCAAGGTGGTCGGGTCCATTCACTATAAAAACTGTTTGAGCTTCCGGCGTAGTAGAACTGCTAAATCAAGACGGGAGCACATTTCTCGTCAATGGACAACGGATCAAGAAATACTACGAATCGGACCAAATTCAAACCGTGCATGAAGTGCGGTTGAAAGAACTCAATTAGAACAAAAAAGGTCGTCAAGCTTGAGACGTAAAACGAAGTGCTTGTCGGGAGGCAACCCGATGTTTACCGTTTTATTTCAATTATTTCTTTTTAGTTATATGTTTTACTCTTGTTTTTTGTGTTTTATGTATATAGGAATCAACATGGACGAGTGTTGCAAGAAACGAGGGTCGAAGAGACTAAAAACTCGAGCTAAGGGAGAAGAAATCAACACGGCCGTGTCATATACATAACACCGCCACGTAAAAAATGACCTAGAATGCGTTTTGGCACTGTGGGCCTAACACGGCCATGTCACACTTTGGACACAGCCGCGTAAAAAAGGCCACAGCAATCGCATTCAGCACTGACACGCAACACGACCGCGTCATAGATGCAACATGGCCGCGTCCAAATCGTCGCAGAAAGGCCAAATTTTAGCTCATCTAAATGCGTCTGCGTCACCATTCTAACATGGCAGCGTCACTATGTACACCAGTTTAAAACGCGATTTCCAGGTCTATTCGCCCCTTCTTCTCTTCTTTCTTACAAACACGAAAGACACACACCCTCATACACACTCCGCGAAATCATGCACAAACACAATCAAAATCACACATATTCAATCACAAACACAAGCACACACACTTATTCATTCATTGCACCATCAAATTTAAAAAAATTCGACCCAAATCGACGAAAATAGGGCACATTCCGGGTCTCAGCCTTTTCAACTAAACTTCTCCGGTAAGTGAAGCTAACCCGAACTTTTATGCTTCCACTCTATTGTTTATGCTTGATTTGTATTGAAGAGGTTTAAATTCGGATTTTGAGACCAATGTAGCGCATATTGAGATAAATTGCTACTTGTAGTATGAACTTGCTAGAAAATTGATTGGGTCTTGAGTTATGAATACAAGTTGTGTTGATTGTAATTGGAATTGCAGTAAATATTGTGGTTGGAATGGAATAATAACAACAAGATTGAAATTCATGTGTTTTAGTCATTGGGGACTTTTATCGAGCATGTTGTGTGCATGATTCGGAAAGAGCTTTTTGCCTAATTGATACCTCTTGTTGTGCTTTCTTATGTGATACAATGATGAATTGAGTTTAAGATGCATGTCTTAAGTTGGTAGGATTCAATTTTAAACTATCTAATGACTTCAATTGATGAATTTAAGAGTTGAGCATGTAATAGGGGATACACAATGTGCAATTTGTTCGGTTTCTGCTAGCATATGATTATCTTGTTGAGAAACAAGGAATTTTTCATTTCTAGACATTATTTGTGATGTATTGAGGATTGTGTGATTGTTGATTTGTGTGTTGTTGGGTTGTGTGTATAGGTTCACTAAAATGGCACCACCAAAAGGTAGTTCCAGTCCAGGCAAGGGTAAGCAAGTAATGGTAGAGGAAACTCCGGTTGTCAATCCGAATGACAATCAAGCTCTTTTCTGGTTTTCTTTGGCAAGAGACGAACACAAGGTTCATTTTGATGAGCTCCGTCATCGCACTATCGTACCGACTTGATTCAGCAGTGATAATCTAACTCGGGCAATGGGCATCACTTTCCAGCTAATGGGGAAACCTCGGTCTTTGACATATAGTCAGCTGGACTAAATTTATGGCTTTCCGAAAGCCTCTAGGGAGGAGCAACCAGAGTTATTTGACCCACAGATATTCTGGGGTTTGTTGACAGCTGCTCCTCCACTTGTGGCAACACAACACTTTGTATCCAAGTCTGCAAAAGCTTCATGGATTCGCAATCCAGTTATCAGATACATACAGAAGATGCTCGCCTACACCTTGTTTGCACGGCATGAAGTAGGGGCCATGAGACAAAATGAACTCCACATGCTTTGGAACATACTCCACGGGTACAAAGTTGACTATGCAAAGATTTTGATGGAGCACTTCGCAAGTGTCATACGGAAGCAGAAGGATAGCATCATGATTGGAGGTTTGATTACTCCAACAGCAGGAGCATTTGATGATATTGATTTAGCTGACATGGTGCCGGTAAAGGGGGAGGTCCAATTTACATGGGACGTGCTAGAAGCTATGCAAGTCGTGGCCCTGGGTGAAAATTGGACGGTCCCATATATGTATCAAATTGTTGGACCCTACCTTCGCCTTCCGTTTGAGCTTGAGACAGTTGTGATGAGTGTCAAAGATAGAGATAATATTTCCTTATCCACTGAACAGCATATTCAGTTGTCCCAATCCCCTGATTCTAAGGTTTTCCAGTCCGGGCCACCAGCCGAAGGCAGCAGCCAAGCTCCGAGACGACCCCGGAAGAAACGAGCAGCAGCAGCAGCAGTTGCCTCCGAGTCTGAATTGAATGAGGACATGGTCGGCATCATAACTTCTCTCTGGAACGATTTTCGCATTTGTAATGACTCGGTGCAATCAGTTCGCACCTCCATAAATAGGCAGCAAACGGAGGTTCGGGGAGCACTTCAAACGATCCACACTGAATTGAGTGATCAAAGAGGAATCTTGAACACACTCCTTCAAAGGAGTAATGAAGAGCAAGAGTGGAGACAGCGGCAGAGGACCTAGTGGGAGGCCATGGCACAATTTTGGAGCCAGTATGGGTTCCAACCACCACCTCCTCCACAGTGATTTGTAAGTTAGCAAAAGGCATACCACTCTCTTCCTCCAAACATTGGCTTTCAGCCAAGTTTAGGGGAGGGGGTATACCGTGGGACATCTTGGCAGCTATATTTAAGGTTTTGTTGTTGTTTTTACTTTTAGTTGGTCATTTTGATGTTTAGTTGATCGTTTGATTTGCCTGCTATTTCGTTATTTGTGGTTAAGAGTCGGGTCGGTGAGCCCATTTGCTTAGTCGTCGCTTTGGAGTAATTGTCGGCTCTGTGTGCCCTTTGTGATTATTATTTACTTGCTTTGATTTGGAGTACCGGGTCTGTGAGCCCGTTTATTTGTTTTGTTGGTATTGTTGGGTCTATGAACCCAATTTTTATTATATTTAGTTTCCATGTTGAGTCTTAGGAGTCTAGAGTCTTATTATTTTTTTAGTTCTTAGAGTCAAAAGAAGAATTAAACCCAAGAAAAAGAAAAAAAAAGTAATAAGTGCAAAGAAAAAGAAAAAATAGGGAAAGATGGATGGTGAATAGTTAATGATGAGACGAGTTTGAGAAGGAGATGAAAAAGGCACATAATAGAGCATGAGAAGTGAGTTGCGATGAAATTGAACTTGAACTTAGCGTATTCAATAAAAAATTACCTTGGTGAGAATTTGAGCCTAATTGTACTCCTATTTTCGGAGTAATATACTTTCTTTCGGTGTGAATTAGATTGAATAAATGCATTAGTCTCTAGAACTTACCTTGAGTCTTTACTAAGAATGTGTCAAATTTGTGGTATGATTTAGGAAATGATCTTAGATATTTTTTTGTTATGAGCCCATTTATGTGAACTATGAAAAAATGCCTTTGGACCATAATGTTAAAAATTATCCCTAGTTAGCCCACTTGAGCTTTAAAGCTTTATTCTTTCATAGCCTAACAATATCAGTCGAACCCTTTCAATTTAATTAGAACGGTCGGGTAGTCCAAAAAATGTGGCAACCGTGTATTGATTGTGAATTGAAAAGCGCTTTGTTGTAAAGGTTTAGAAAAGGTGAAGAAGTCATCTCTTATGGGGTGAGTTGCCGAAAATTAAAGAGTAAGGTTGAGTGATGTTATTGAGGGGTAGTCGGGTTAGATAAGGCTTGATTATCCAAACATAATCACTTTTAGCCAAATATATCCCACCTTACCTTAAGCCAACATTACAACCAATAAAAGACCTTTTTTATCCTTTTTCAGACACATTAAGTACGAAGTCAAGTTTAGACGATTGGCAAACATATGGTAGACTTTGCATGTAATTCAATATGAGTGAAATTAGCCTAAACACTTGAGAGATGAGTGAAATACATAGCCAGTGAGGATTAAATAACTCGAAAGTTTAAAGTCTCGAGATTAGTTGATTTTCATGATATCGCATATGCTCAAGTACATTGTGTTGCCTAAATTGTGTAAAAAGAAAATCGGTCTCAAACCGAATCATCATCCAATCAGCCTAAACCATTGCATAAATCACTTGTATGTCTTGTCTTTTGTTATGTTGTTCAGGACGAACAACAAATTAAGTTTGGGGGGTTTAGATACACGTTAATTATGCATGTAATTAGGTCGATTTAGGATAGTATTTTATGGCAATTATGTGCATATTTGGTCAAGAGTGGGATATATTGATATAAATTGGATCATTTAACGTGTTTGACTTGTTTTAAGGTATTTTTGGGCAATTTCAGGATTAAAAGTCGTAATTTACGACTAACGGACGAAGGAACAAGTCAAAGGCAAATCTAAAACGGACAAAACCGACGTAGACCGTTCTGAACCAGCCAAAAACCGGCCTAGACCGGCTCAGACCGGTCTGAACCGGTCCAGAAGTCAAACCAGAAGAGAAGCGGCACGGCCGTGTCAAAAGCTCAACACGGCTGCATCAAAACATGCTCACAAAGCAAAACTACACTGATGATGTAACACGGCCATGTCATAGATGCGACACGACCGCGTAAAAATAGTCCTTTTAAAGGATTTTTTAGTTTAAAGTGATGCGGCCGCGTCAAAAGCACAACACAGCCGCGTCAAAAGGCCATTTTTGTTGAACTTTCCTGTCCCAAGTAGGAACTGATTCCTAATCTCCCCAGGACTATTCCAAAGTCTATAAAAAGACAAGTAGTGCTCGTTTTTTAGGATCATCATCTACATTACATCAAATACACTTTGAAGAAAGTAACGTGAAGAACGAGCACACGAAGATTGACGAGCCAACATAGTCTGGTTTAATTATTTCTTATCTAGATTTTAATTCTTTATGATGTATTCTTTGAATTATTGTAAGGATTTGATACTAGGCATGAGTAGCTAAATTACTCGTGTCCTAGGGTTAGAGAGTAGTGTTTATGAAATTTTTTTTATTTAAGGTTTTGATTAACAGACTCCAGTTTAAGTATTTATCTATATGTATGGTTTATTCCTAAGCACAAATTGATCACTTAGGCTTAGTTACAATTTTAACAATTCTGCTTCGAGAGAAGAGAATTTTTAATAGACGCACAACATATAGCACAATTGTCTATGACTGCGTGGGCAAGAGTTAAGGGTCTTTTAGGAGTTTTTAGGATTAATTGACTCGAAAGGATAGTTGTCCTAATCAATCCACGACTTAGTCTCTTCGAGAGGAGGATTAAGTTACTTAAGTGCCGCCTAATAAATGCTAAAATTTGGTTTAAAAGTCTATAAGTTGAACTTAATCAACATTGAAGTAATTCACGAAATCGAAGCCCTATGATACATTCTCGTTAATTGGAATTTAATCGTTTGGCAAGTTAAGTTAATTAGTATAAATAATTTAGTTCATTAAAATCAATCTCACAAAATCAAGTGTCTAGTTAGGGTAATCCTATAAATTGGGGTATCAGACTGCGCCAACTTATTCTCTGAGGATCGACTTGAGTTATCCTATACACATCTACACCCATACACTTGCGGTATTTTAGGGTTAGAAATTAGGTCTGTCACTCTTATTCTATGATCGATCTGTCTCCTTGGTCTATTTCTAAGGCTAGGTATTTATAAGGGCACACAACAGTAGATTCAGACCGGGCTTCAATTGGAAAAAATATGTAGAAACACATCTACCGACATAAAACTCAACATTTTGCACTACGGCGTCATTTGAGGTGTTCGCTCAAGCAAATGCTAATCAATTGAGACACTTTCTTGAAAAGTGCAGGATGCATAATTGAGCCACTAAGGCCATCCGATCGAGCAAATGCTCGTTGTTTGGTGCTCTCTGTACAGCTATGTACGACCGAGCCAATGGCTTTTTTGGTCAAGTAAATGTTGCTCGCCTTTCATCTCTTTTTAACTTGTCTTTGCGCTTATCCACTCCATTTTGGGCCTACTCATAGGTTATTTTGGACTCAATTCTTTAATTCCTTCCTTCCAAGCCTTCTTTAATTCGTTTAGACTTGTGATTTCATCATTAACTCAAAAAAGACATTGTTTAGTACTGAAAACACTGTAATGCCAATAAAAAAGTGAAATCCACCAAAAATATGAAAACATGGGTTAATAGTACTAATTTACGCAATAATGCACCATTTTACCTGTGGATACTGTTGGAATTGAGATTTTCTTGAATTAGTTTAATAGATAATATGTTATTTTAGTCAAACTATGTCCTTTTGCAATATATGGCTATCCTTATGTTAAGGATTTATTTATATAAGGGGTATTCTGTAAGTATGGAGAGAGTATGGTATGTCTACCTACTCCACCTAATATATTTTTCGCCCAAGTAAAAATCTGTTCTAGCTAGCTAGTTCTCTCTTTCAATTTCTTTTTTTTTTCCTTCTAATTTTTTTTTTATTATTATTATTATTTTTTTTTTGGCAGCAGCTAGAATATGATATTTTATTTCTTCCAAAAATACATGGTATCAAGATTCTAGGGATCCTTGAGGGGATGTGAGTTAAAACACACCAACAAACCTTTCTTCAACTTTGTGACATCTTGAGGTATTTTTTGTGATGGCTTCCAACATGTTTTCTATTCCCTTACCTCCTATTTTCTGGTGAAAACTACCCAATTTGGGAAGTTGAAATGAAAGCATATCTGAGAGCATGTGATTTGTGGTAGGTAGTATAAAATGAAAGAGGGCTATCTCCACTAAGAGCAAATCCAACAGTTGCTCAAATCAAACAACATAGTGAAGAATCTGCCAAGATATTTAAAGCTTTAGCACGCATTCATTCCATAGTTTTAGATGTGATTTTCACAAGAATAATGGCTTGTGATATAGCAAAATAAGCTTGGATAAGCTTAATGAGGAGTTTCAAGGCAGTGATAGAACAAGACAGAGTCAACTACTCAACATGAAAAGGGATTTGAAGTCCTCAAGATGAAAGACACAGTGACTGTCAAAGACTATAGCGAAAAGCTATTGAACGTGGTGAATCAAATCAGGTTGCTTGGTGAAGTGTTTACAGAACCAAGAATTGTTGAGAAGGTTCTTGTAAGTGTACCGGAGAGGTTTGAAGCAAAAATTCCTTCTTTGGTAGACTCAAGAGATCTCTAAAAAATGACCTTGGAAAAGCTTGTAAATGTTTTGCAAGCTTTGGAACGAAGAAGAGCATTGAGGCTGAAGACAATACTGAGGGTGTTTTTCAAGTAAGGCACAAAGAAAAACATCCAAGCAGTAGTGAAGGAAGGAAGCAACCTGCAGAAAACAACAAAAGTGGAGGCAATAAAGGTGATTACCCGCTATGTCCTCACCGCAAGAAAACAAACCACGCCAAAAAAAAATGTTGATACAGGCCTGGATTGCATTGTAGAGGTTGTAATGAGTTTGGTCATGTGGAAAAGGTTTGCAAAAATAAAGCAAACCAAGAAGGACAAGCACAAGATGCTAAAAATCAAGAACAGTGTGAAGAGCTTTTCGTTGCTTCTTGTTATGCTGCAAATCAAACCAAGGAAGCTTGGATAATGGATAGTGGTTGCACAAATCACATGACTGATGATGTTGTGTTATTAAAAAAATTGGACAGTTGCATATAAAGAAGAAGTGATGTGGTCCTCCATTTTATATATAGGGCAAAAAGAGTGGAGTTTGGATAGGTTAATTTCCCCTCCCAAAAGTTAATAACACGGCATTTATTTTTTTTTCTTTTTGGAGCATATTGTTGTTTCTGGTGAAGAGGGGGTATAAAAAGTTTCCACATCATCAAGTCGCGCGCTACATCAGCGGTAACCTGCTGATTTACAGGCAACAGCCGATCGCAACACATTTTATTGAATTTTTTGTAAGTCAGAGGGCATTTAAAAAAATGCTAAAACATAAAGCATATGTAACTATTTGTGTGAAACATAAAGGACAATTTAACAAATTTTTCTTATTTTGTGGAAGGTTGCATGAGTGTCTCCTTCTATAGACTTGGATAAATTAAGCTAATTGCTGAGACTTGCTATTGATTTGAGATAATGGTGCATAAATATATATTAGACAGACATATGTAGATTTATCACCAAATAAAATGCTTTATATAAAAAATAATGTTTTTCAGAAACTGCAAAGAGAATTCGGCGGGAAAATTCCTAGGTTATTATATTGGGTGGATTCTATTATATTTATGGATTCATTTGTTTATACTTTCTCAGCTGCAAAACCGTTCATGTGTTTCTTTAAAGCACAAAATAGAGTTTTATAATTTAACACCTTAGTGTAAGAATGCCATACTTCATTTTATAGTTCGATACTCTTAATATGGGGTTTTATGCAACTATCGTTGCGATTAGCTCGATCGAGTCTCCCTCCAATTGTCATTCAATCGAAGTTATATATACGGTGTTTGGAACTCATTTCGGGAGTTTAAAATTACTTTTCATCCAAGAATTATTTTTTGGGTGTTTGCAGCATTACCTTGAGAACACAAAATTACTTCTTAAAACCTGATTGTTTCCAACTTCTACCAGCTTTTGACTTTTAAATCACGTTATTTTCAAACACAATCAATTTTTTATTTTTTAATCAATTCCAAACATTTCTTTAAAGCACAATTATTTGCATACACCTCTGTATTAGTCTTCATCCACGTACTATCTACATGTAAAATAATGGTTAGCATATTGTGTCTATGGTGCCATAATAGGGCACATCCTCCCCGAAAGGCGAATGAGGCTAGCAAAGGATTCAACTAGCAGTGCACTAAAGAGAGAGAGTCAGCATAGGAGGGTGATCGTGCCACTCCAAACCGTGAAGCACGATCTGGCCAACTCCCACTCCTGAGCATATGAGGCATGTGCACGAACTGCGAAGTCTAGGATGAGCACAGAGTATGAACTGAATTACTTGAAAGAGCACGTGAAACTATCGCAAATCAAGTCCCGACCAAAAAATAAATGATTGACAGTAAGTACACTGACAAGCCGTTCTCCTCCTACAAAAAATAGGGGGACCACTGACATGTTTCTAAGGGAAACTGCCAATCTAAGGGCGCTGACTAGGATTAGGGTTTAGGTGGCACATACGAAAAGACATCCTTACCCCTCAACCCTAATATGGTAAGTATATAAGGATTTCATTTCTTCTTCAGCAAGGTATGACATATTTCCTTCACTATTCCATTGCAAAAACCCATACACTTCAACTCAACTTTCAGAATGCTGTCTTGAGCGTCGGAGGCTCTTCATCGGAGTCTCCCTCCGGTGTTGGTTCTTGTAAGTCACGAGTAAGACAATCAACATACTCAAAGAACGAAGCATTGATCCCACAGAGTACCATTTTAGGTACATGTTATTGTATTTGTGTTAGTGCTTGACCTGTTTTCATTATGACACTACAGTGGCGCCGTCTGTGGAATATTAATTTATCTAGTTTTGAGATATGACGAGAAAATCCGTCCCATCTTCATGATCTTTTTTCCCGTTGATTTCTTTTTAATATTTCCTAATATTCTACAATTTTAGCATGGCAAAGGATAATCTTGGGCGTGATCTGCGATGTGAGTTTGACAAGGAGGTTGACCGTCCTCCTCCTGGAGTTATCAAAACTCCTCCCCCACAGAAGCGCGTAGCAGCGCTACACAAGCTACAACAAGTAGCTGGGACTTCACCATAACCCAGGATGACTTGAATGGTTTGATAAGGCTAGCTGTGGAGAGCGCACTAGCACATAGGGGAGGAATGTAAGACCCTCCTCCGGGTTTCATGCCCTAACCCTATACTACGCCTACGCGGGGGGCTAGTCATGCATAACCTCCCCCCACATAGAAGGCCGAAACGGGAGGCGCTGCTCTGTTAGAGACTACTACCTGTGGAAAGAGCCCTCCCGCAGCGGGTCAAGTGAGAACTAAGCAAGAAGAGGTAGCAGACACGGAAGTAGCTCACTCGGTGAGTGCCATCAACACCGTAGCTCAACAGCTGGGGGCACTAATGCACGGACTAGAGGAGTTGCGCCAAAATAAGGAGCCAAGACATTTTTGTCGTGTTGTAGGGTCTCCTTTTTTAGAGGAGATCCTATAAGAACATCTTCCAGGGAACTTTAGGCCTTTAGCATATGAATACGATGGGATAATTTATCCCTATGACCACCTCCTGCGATTCAAGAATGGTGCCCTCTTGTACCAATACACGGATGGGGTGAAATGTCGTGTCTTCCTCACAACACTTACCAAGGCCACACAACAGTGGTTCAGGCAGCTGACCCCTGACATTATACAGTCCTTCACCAACTTCAATTCTCAATTGGTGCACTAGTTAGCAATCGCCAGAAAGCAATACAAAACGACCCTCTCCCTACTTAGTTTCAAGCAAGAGGCCAATGGCATACTCTGAGCGTATATCGGGAGGTTAAATAGTGCTACTTTGGAGGTACCCTCAGCCACTGCAGAGGTCAAGGTCAATGCCTTGGCACAAGGATTGCATGACGAGGACTTTTTCCGGTCCTTAACTAAGAGTGCACCGTGTTCTTTCGATGAACTACTCAAGAGGGTGGATAAGTACATCAACTTGGAGCAGGCCCAAAGTCGCAAAAGACAGGAGGATAAGGTGGTAGACGGGAAAAGGTACCAGCCCAAAGAGAAAGATGCCACAACACACCAGGCCATTAAAAAAGAGCTAGTGGACAAGGATCGTTACACGAACTACACTTCGTTGATCATACAACAGCCTGAAAAGAAAGATGCCACAACATACCAGGCTACTAAAAGAGAACTGGTGGACAAGGATAATCATTACACGAACTACACTCCGTTGACCATACACCAGACCGAATTATTTGAAATTACAGGTGACCACCCCAACTTCCGGTTGCCCTTAGGTCGTGATAAGGGTCTTAGGAAGAAGCCCAATGATGAATTTCACAAATTCCATAACAAGTTCAGACATATTACCAACTCGTGCCGTCACCTGGCCAACTAAATAGAGAGGATGATTTGTTAAGGGCAGCTGGTGGAATATGTTGAGAAAGAGCGAGACAATTGGAACAAGAAGGTTTTATATGAGCACGATAATGGAAGTTTTAGGCTCCGACCAGAAGAGCGGAGTGCGAAGCTATGCAGAGGGGAATAGCAAAAAATTGAAGGTAATGGAACTGGATGAAGAGGATCTAGATGTGAAAATTATATCGCAAGAGGAACTAATGAGTGTGGAGTTGTTCACTGATCGAACAAGGTTTTCCACAAGAATGGGAACATCCTTAGCTCCCGAAGTACTTTCCTCCATAATAGAATGTTTGAGAAAGAACACGGACCTGTTTGTTTTTCGATCAGCGGACATGGTGGGGATAGACCCTAGCATCACGATGCATTCATTAAATATAGATCATGTTGTTAAGCCTGTGAAGCAAAAGCTTAGGCAAGTGAATGAAGAGAAGGATAGGGCAAGTCAGAGTGAAGTAATGAAGCTGTTGGAAGTAGGTCACATTATTGAAGTGCAGGTCCCCGAATCATTGTCTAGTGCGATGATGGTGTTAAAAGGACCAGGTGCGTGGCGGATGTGTCACGATTTTCGCGACCTCAATAAAGTTTGCCCCAAGGATCATTATCCTTTGTCAAGGATAAATCAGTTGGTGGATTCTACATCTGGGTGTGAACTACTCAATATGATGGACACTTACCAAGGGTATCAGCATATCATGATGAACCCTCAGGACGTGACTGAGACAGGATTTGTAGTGGCTTGTGGGACATATGGTAACGTCTGCATGGCCTTTGGGCTAAAGAATACGGGGACAACATGTTAGCGAACGGTGGATAAGGTGTTATATCATCAAATCGGGCGGAACATAGAGGTTTATGTGGATGATATGCTCATCATGAGCAAAAAGAAAGGAAAGCACTCAAGTGACATGGAGGAGGTGTTTAAGGTGATAAGGGCCCATGGAATTAAGTTGAACCCACCAAGTGTGCCTTTGGGGTGACGTCAACGTTCTTGGGATACTTGGTCACGGAAAGAGGAGTAGAGGTCAATCTTGCAAAGGTGAATGTGGTCCTTAAAATGCAAGAGCCGCGAAATTTGAAAGAATTACAAAGGCTAAACGGAAGAATCACAACACTCAACAGGTTTATCTCTCGATCTGCTGAAAGAAGTGTTCGATTCTTCAAAATACTCATGAAGGAATGCAGGTTTGAACGGACGAAGGCTAAAACCAAGCATTCAATGAGCTCAAGGAGCACTTGGCTAAACTACCATTATTGATGAAACCAATTCCGGGGGAGTCGATGTACCTATACATTTCGGTAGGGGAGGACATGTTAAGCACAGTCCTGCTCCGCGAAGAGTAAGGAGTTCAGAAGCCCATCTATTTCATAAGTATGCTAATATTGGGTGTTGAAGCACGATACACAGACATGGAAAATGTAGCCTTAGCTATTATGACAACTGCGAGGAGGCTAAGACCATAGTCCCTATCACATTATGTAATTGTGTGAACCAACCTACCCTTGAGACATATTTTGAGCCACCCAGATCTTTCGGGCGGGATGGTTAAGTGGGCAGTGGAGCTGGGAGAGTATGACTTCAAGTATGAACCCAGAGCCGCAACTAAGGCTCAAACCTTAGCTGATTTTATACAGGAGAATGTCAAAGAACTGGAAGCACCCACCTAAGAGTTGTACATTGATGGTTCATCCTCGAGCCTAGGATACGGAGCAAGAATATTCATTATAAGTCCTGAAAAGGACGAGCTGCAATTAGCGATAAAGTTTTTTTTCCGCACCTCAAACAATGAATCTGAGTACGCAGCAATTTTGAGGGAAATAACCTTGGCGCTGGAGTTGGGAGCGCGAAGCATTGTTGTATTCTCATATTCGCGTTTGGTGACCCAGCATGTGCAAGGTTCGTACAAACTGAAGAACACGAAGATGGCCTAATATGATGGCCGAGTAATGAACATGATAACGAAATTTCAAAAGGTGGAAATAAAGAAAATACCTCAAGAGGAGAACCAAAAAGCAGACTATTTGGCGAAGCTAGCCAGCTCCAGCAAGAGAAGGGGTGTCGGGATTATTACCCTCTTGACCGCAAAACGTGACTTCGGCCAAATGTCAGTGGCTGCAATCGAAGAAGAGGATGATTGGCGAGCACCCATCAGGACATACTTCAAACAGAAAGCGGGGGATGCAGGCCCATCTAAAGTTAAATACGCCAAGTATTGTATAATTAGAGAACACCTATACAAGAGGGCATTCACACATCCTTATCCAAAGTGTATATCAAAATCAGAAGGAAACTATGTCTTGAGGGAAGTAAACGAAGGGTGTGCTGGGGCACATGCTGGCTATAAAAACATAGTGCGTAAGGCACTTCGTGTAGGTTACTATTAGCCAACCATGTTGCAGGATGCTAAGGATTTGGTCAGAAAATGTGAGAAATTTCAGAAGCACGGCCCCCTGATTCCTTTCCCGACAGAGGAGTTAACAAACATGTTATCACCTTGCCCATTCGACAAGTGCGCGATTTACATAGTAGAAAAATACACAGCTTCTCCAGGAAATAAGACATTCCTGGCCGTGGCAATAGATTATTTCACCAAATGGGTGGAAACGGAAGCAATTGCGAAGAAACGAAGACACTGTGATAAATTCTTTTATGAAAAAATATTTGTTGCAGGTACGGCGTACCTCGGATACTTATTTCGGATAATGGAACGTAGTTCGCGGGAGCTAAAACAAGAAAATGGTGTAAGATGATGAAAATTGCACAAAGATTTGCGTTGGTTGCACACCCCCAGGAAAATGGCCAAGTCGAGATCACGAATAGGACCATCATGGATGGGATCAAGACTTGGCTGGAAAAGGTTGGAGGAAAATAGGCCGAAGAATTGGATTCAGTCCTCTAGGCATACAGGACAAGTCCGAGAACTGCAACGGGCGAAGCACCCTATAACTTAGTGTACGGATCAACAACAGTAATACCAGCAGAAATTGGATTGGAGTCCCACTGGATCCTCCACTAGATGAGAACCAGAATCCGGGCTTACTAGGAAAACCTGGATATGATTGAAGAGGAATGGGAGATAGCATGCTGCTGTGAAGACAAGTACAAGGGTTATCTCAAAGCTTCCTACGACATGAAGGTCAAGAAGCGCGAACTGCGCAAAGGGGACTTGGTGATAAAAGGGTAAGCGCACTGAGGCCACTGGGGAGTTGGATGCTAACAGGGAAGGCCCATACATCGTGTCTAAAGTTCTAAGAGAGGACGATACAAGCTACAAACCGCAAAAGGAAAGAAGCTGCCTAGGTCATGGAACATCCAAAACCTGAAGAAATACTTTGCTTGAGAATGTAATGCGCGATGCGCCCACTTCGTATATATGAACAAGGGACGGTGACTATATTTTGATGAAAAAAGGAGAACACAGACTGTTCGTTCCATATGGAGAAAATAAACCTAAGTATTAAGCTTGGCGCGGGTAAACTGTGAGGAATTCCAGAGTCGCTCTGGCATGAAAATAAACCCAAGTATTAAGCTTGGCGCGGATAAACCATGAGGAAGTCCAGAGTTTCTCTAGCACGGAGATAAGCACTGGTCTTAACCAGGCAAAAGCCCTGGTCCTAACCAAGCATTAAGTCCTGGTCTTAACCAGGCATGAAGTCTTGGTCTTAATTAGGCACAAAGCTTTGGTCTTAACCAAACATTAAGCCCTGGTCTTAAAAATGCACGAAGCCTTGGTCTTAACAAAATATTAAGCCCCGGTCTTAACCAGGCATGAAGCCTTGCTCTTAATCAAACATAACGACCAGGCACAAAGTCATGATCTTCGCCAAGTGCGAAGTCACAAACTCAGGGGAAAAAAAGAACCCTACATTGACAACTATTAGCTTCGACTAAAAGTGGTCAAGGTTTTTGCGGAGAGTAAGGTGGTGCCCACCACTACCCATGTACGAAGCTCAGCTTTCAATATTTTGAAACAGAGAAGACGAACTCTAAAAGCGCGAAGAATAACACTTGTGAAAAATCGGAAAAGCTAAACAAAAGAAAAAATAGAATGAAGCACGAGACATGATCTAAAGTACTTGGTAAAATGCATTTCATTTACAATCCCAAAAATGGATACTTTGGATTTTATAAGGTGGGAGCATACAGAGCGAAACTTACATCAGGATAGGGCCCCCAATTCCTAGATACAACAAAGAAAAAACAAAAAGAACGAAACATCACTAGAGGCCCTAAACCCTACTCTCTCTCTTCCTCCTCATTTCCTTCAGCTTCCTGTTGTAGGGTCGGTGCCTCATCCTCCGAGTTGGCAGCATCCCCCACATCAGGTGTAGGGGTGTCCTCAATATCTCTGTTGAAGTCTCTGTCGTAGGCATCACGCTGCCTACCTCATACTCCAGCTTTTGGACAGGAGTCAAACCTAAGAAGGAGGCTTCGGATACAAGCTTGCTAGTGGCTTCGCGAACTACTGACTGCCACCAGGGGTAGTCTGCACTTCACGACTTATCTTCCTTGAAAGTAGGAGGCTCCTTTCACCATCTTCATAGCTTTTGCCAGACTGAACTTCAGGTTGAGACCCTGAGCTTGGGCTTGGGACTTAGGCTGCAAGAAGCCCGCTCTTCACGAAGTAGGAAATGTGAGGCCACATATCCCTCAGGTACTAGGTGTTGAGCTGGTAATTTTCAATTAGTCCCTGATGTAGCTCACAAAGGAAGTTCTGCCTCTGTACTTAAGAGAAAAGCTGCTCACAGCACGCGTGTCCGACTCTCTCCTATCATAATGCCGAATCAAGTCGGCCTGAGTCTTTTCAGAGGTGGCCAACTTTCCCTTTAATTCCTCCATTTCCTTTTGGAAGGCTTCCTTCACAAGGATAACCAGGTTCGCTCGGAGACGACAGTGACAACCTCGACCTTTTTCTTCTTGAGAGCCTCCCTCAGTTCGTGAGTATGGGTTGTCTGCTCCTCCATCTTCATGAGGTAGCCGGACCCGGTCATCGCTTGATAAAGGGAAGGGAAATTAGAACAAGTAACAGAGATCGGGTAAAAGGCAAATGACTCCTTACATGAACTAGATTCTTCGCGATGACTTCGCGGATTTTTTAGCTATCCCCCTTCATGAGGGCCTTGCTGTCCTTGAGGGTAGGCAGGTGTTTCGGGAAGGTACCAGCCTCCTCTTTGTTTCGATTCAGCAGGGACTTCGGGAGGACCACCGTGAAGACATAATTGGAAGCCTTGCGGATCACTTTGCCCTTGCCCTTGTCCAAAGCATTGTGCCTCTTAGAGGAGGCTTTGCGGGAGATATCGGACCCCGAAGCCCTCTTGCCGCGAATTGCTGCATAAGCCCGAACCTCAGCAGCGGCCTCCACTCGCAGCTCGTGCAGGAGGATCCTTAGCTGCTATGATAGAGGATGCCAGTTCAGCGGATGTCTTTGTGCCGCCTTTAGCCTGTGTGGCGTCTCCCGAGGCTTGGTGGTTCTCCCAAGCACTACAGAATGATGCCGTCCTTCACCGACTATCCAACTTTCTAGTCCATGTCTGAAATATAAGAAGGAACGAACTTGTTAACTTGGGAAATAAAGACAACATAACATAAGAAAGCTAAAGGAAGATGAGTGTAGAGTAAATACCCGTCCTAGGGGGGAGGTCAATCTTGGCCTGTAGACACCCGAAGTGGGATAAAGTTGCCTGCTTCCTACAGAGAGGGGTAATCTTAAAGAATTTTTTCTTTCATACCCAGGTTTTGAGCCTCTTTAGTACCTCACGATTCAGGGGAGAAATAGAACCTTTGTCAGACTCAGTATACCTTGACTCTCTCTATAAAGTCATCAGTCGTTGGGAAAGGCCCAAGTGCCCGAAGTAGGGGTGACTAAGAAATACCTATTTTTCCACTTCTTCTCTATGCCAGGAGGTTTCCCTACGAAAAAGTAGAGGCCATTTTTTTTTGTAGAAAAATTGAAAAAATGATTTTTCAGTTTCATCTCATAGCAGATCTGAAACAGTTCGGCATTGGGTTCTCCTCCGTTCCCTTTCACTAAAATGTAGAAGGCAATAACAATTTTGATAGAGGAGGGATTGATCTTGTTTAAGGCTACGTTGAAGGCACTAACAACATCACCTAAGTATTCGCGAATAGGGAGGCATACTCCTACCTACGTAAAGGCTTTCCAAAAGGCTAAGGTGGGGGAAGTTAGATGATTGGGCCTCTCATCCTCGTCCGGAATCTCTATCACCAAGTCGGAAGTTAAAAAAAAGTTTTATGTTCCAACAGCCATATGATTGAAAGAGGAGGGACCTGCTATGTTGTCCTATATAAACCTTTCACTAGGAGGAACTATGTTCTTGGTACGGCCAGTAAGTGCCCTAGAAGGGGATGCTTCCGGATTCTAGTGCAGTACAAGAGTCCTACCTAGAATTGCGGGAATTGGGGCACGATACGTGCTCTCTGCAACCACCGTCACGGCAGAGAAGTAGGAACCCCGAGGAGCAAACTAAAGCTAGAGTCCTTCCCCTGAGCAGGTGGAGTTCCTACTATCCTATCACTATCACTATAGGAGGATTCCCGCTCAGGGGAATCAAGAAGACTGGAGGAAGAGGCTTCCCTCTCTTCCCCCTTTGACTAACCACTAGAAAGAGAAATAAAGGAAGATCTAGACATTATTGTGAAAAAAGGAGAAGGTCGGGAAAAGTGTACCACGGATGAGATTCTGACCTAGATCATGACGGAAGCTAATTCGTAATTGAGCAAACAACTATCGCCTGAGTCTGAAATGGGTCAAAATAGTGATATTTATAGGGGAAAAAAAGTGGAAAAACCAAAATGGCACCCTACCAAAGCTCGACACTTATGCCAATCTCAACCTTTGAAAGTAAACGGACTGACACGTGTACGGTCAGAGATGGCATTGAGAATCGAAAAAGTAATTGAACAGGAAACGAGAAGACGAATAGGACAACTAAAAAGTGACGGCCTCCAGAGATCACAACTACTACGAACACGAAGTGCACTCCGTGCTCGCAGTAGTTTTGGGGGGGACATGTGGTACTATAATGGGGCACATCATCCCCGAAACGCGAACAAGGCTAGCAAAGGATTCAACCAGTAGCGCACTAAGGAGAGAGAGCCAACATAGGAGGGTGATCGTGCCACGTCAGAGTGCGAAGCACGATCAGCCAACTCCCACTCATGAGCATAGGAGGCATGTGCACAAAGTGCGAAGTCTAGGACAAGCACAAAGCGCGAATTGAATTACTTGAAGGAGCACGTCAGACTATCGTAGATTAGGTCCCAGTATAAAAGTAAATGACTGACAGTAAGTACACTAACAAGCCGTTTTCTTATTGCCAAAAAGTAGGGGAACCACTGACATGTTTCTAAGGCAAATTGTCAGTCTAAGGATGCTGGCTAGGATTAGGGCTTAGATGGCACATCCGAAAAGACATCCTTACCCCTCAACCCTAAGACGTAAGTATATAAGGATTTCATTTCCTCTTCAGCAAGGTATGACATACTTACTTCACTATTCCATTAATACACTTCAACCCACCTTTCAGGCCGTTGACTTGAGCGTTGGAGACTCTTCACCGGAGTCTCCATCCGATATTGGTTCTTGCAGGTCACGAGCAAGACAATCAACATACTCAAAGAACAAAATATCGATCCCATCGAATATGATTTTTTATACATGTTATATTTTTGCGAGTGTTCGACTATTTTTGTTATGATTCTACAGTGGCAAACAAATCATCCATTCTTAACACACCGTCCAATTTCTTGGCTATATTACCAAACTCTCAACAACTCTAAGCTATGTCATGCGTTACGTTATGGCCCAATTCTTCCTCCCACTTGTCGGCTTCACCACCATTCATTGCACACCTTTCGGCTCTCTGTTTTTAATGCCTGACGCGTGCCTCACATTGTATTTCCCATAATCTTGCTTCCACAATATCAGTTCCGAATTCCATCAGCTGTAACCTAAATTGAATCTTATGCTTTATATAATTTGATTTTTTTTATTATATTTTAAAGAATGCTACTTTCTTGTTCATATTATTTAGAAGAGATACTTTTATATACTGAGCGACAGGCATCTAGCGACAGAAATACGACAAATAGCTACACTAGTTCACCAACAAATATAACTTCACAAAAATATATACCCGAAAATTGCAGCACGAATGCGATGATCATCAATGGAAGGGATAACTTCACCGCCGACGTTACAGAGTGCCACCAAAAATTCATTCTTCACTCCCTTGCTGATTTCCATGCTAGGTATACTTGTTTCATCCATGGCAATTGTAGCCTACCACTTGCTCCTCGTCAAATACTGCATAAGGCGCCACGCCTCCTCCTCCACAACCACCGGCGTCGAAGCCAGAGTCCTTAAAACGATCCCGATCTTCGCCTTCTCCGCCGTGAAAAACGATCAAATAGAAGAGTGCGTCGTCTGTTTGGGGGAATTGGAGGATGAAGATATTGTCCGTCTGTTACCTAACTGCAAGCACGCGTTTCACGTCGCCTGTATTGACCAGTGGTTAGCGGCGCACGTTAGCTGTCCGTTGTGCAGATCTCCGATTCTCGAGCAGATAACGAGCGCACAAACTTTGAATCAAAATACTGCCGGTGATTCCGATTGTGGTGGAAGTAACGAGTCTAATGCGACTGAAGGTGAGGCAGAGCAGCCGTCGCGAAGGGAAGGATCGTCTAGTTCATTGGAGCAATGTGCGCCGAAAGAGAGGAGATCGTGGTCACAGTTGAAGCGGTCGTTGTCGGTGGATGTGGGCCAGGTGGTAATTGATGTGCACAGAGATGAGTACCGTTCGTGTTCATCTGGTTCTAGAGGTAGGCTAACCAGAAGTGGTTCGTGGTATTTAGATAGGGTCTCGTCCAAGTGGCTCTGGTCCTTTTCGCGGTTGCGGACGGGAAAGGGACTGGGTACCAATGCCGCAACTCTGCCTTACTGAAACTCAATCCGGTTCTTGTTATTTTTTTAGGAAAAACTCAATCCGGTTCTCAACTCTGAATTCAAGTTTCAATATAGAACCGGTCACAACACGGAAAAGAAAAAGAAAAAATAATTAAATAGATGAATGACATGTATAAATTTATAATATGATTATAAATCAATGATTAACATATTTTAAATATTATATGTATTTAGTAGAGTGCAGAATAGGGCAGAGTTATCTCCTCGAAATATAAAGAAAATCTGATAAAATCAAACTTGATGGCATAATCATGATAATTAAATAAACACGGTGACCACAAATTTTTTTAAGATACTCAATTTTTCAATGTAGTTATTTTTATTTAAAATTCAGTAAAAAATCTTTATACAATTCACTAAATACCAACAATATCCTTACTTTATTAAGTGGGGAGGAAGACTTACAATGACAAGAAAATAAGAGGGAGGAAGAAAAACTCATAGATAGGGTGAATATTTGGAAAAGAGAAGATTGAAAGCATTATAAAAATACCACAATCAAATTTAAAGAATCGAAGGGACTGTTGGAGAAGCAGAGCACAGGCATAGGAGAACCGCAGAAACGAGGAGTTCAAAGTAAAAGAAAAGGCAAACTAAATCAGAGCAACTGGAAAACTTCTACCAACCTACTACAAATATAGAGATCATACTACTCGAGAATCACAAAATATGAAATAGTAAGATGACTTCTTCTCAAACATAAAAAAAAAATTAAGGTTTATGAAGTTCTGGGAAAAAGGCATGGCTGAAGATGACGCAAGGAAAAAAATTATAATCTTGATGTTTTTCTTTCAAATTCTATATATATTTATTTTAGTTGATTATGTTTTTTTTTTTTTCATTAACGGCGTTGTCTTGAACTGGCCCTTTTTTTGGTAAATCAACACAATAACATTCACATAATGACAGCTCTGATATATTTTTCTCACGTTTATGTCCGTTTAGGCCATGGTACATATCTTGGATTTATAAGTATTTAACTTGAAGCGGATTCACTTCTCACTTTGGTATAGGAGTCATTAAAAATTTTACACTTAACCTCACTACACGTCATCAGGATAGCACTTCGTTGTCTCTACATGGGAATGAGGGGAATGAGTTTCAAGTTCTAGAATACACTTGAGTTCCAAGTGCGCGTATGACCGTTCATAATGTAGTTGTCTCATTGAACCAAGTTTGTGGGATCTCATTCATCATGGTTGAGTTACCGCTATGTCCATTCTTGGTGTGTGGTATTTTTAACTCATTTCCCTAGACATGCAATGTAATTGATCTCCCTTTAACATTTTCATTCACGGATCCATATTATGTTTAAGATCAGTTGCCTTTACGATCTTCATTTCTGGTTTTAGGTACGTTTTTAATTTAGCTGAACACCCCTCCCCCCGTTTGAACACATATGTGGAAAGATCGTATTCCCCGACAATTAAACACTTATGCGAAAAGACTTTATCTCTTCACATTTTGACACTTATATGGAAACTTAATTCTCATATAGGGGTGTCTAGGCCATATCTTAAGCAATCAATTCATAGATTGAACTACTTAGTTATATCTTCAGTTATCCATGATTCATCCCATCGGATTTGTATCCATTTCAGTTGGGCTCATATCCTTTATCTGATTTAGTTTATATCCATGATTTAGCTCAATGGACTTGTATCCATCTAGGGGGCTCATGTCCTGTTCAAGGACAATACCACTTTTGGACTCCTTGAGTCCATTTGGACATCCATTAAGTCGAGTAGGATATTTAACCTCTTCGAGCCTCTCTGAAGTCGTACCGTTTTGCTTTTGGCCTTCCCCCAAATTGCCTCGTAAGATATTTTTCGCACATAAACGCATGACTATCCCTTTATCTAACCGATATAGGATTTTGGTTTTGAATCTCAACCAATATTTTTCACTAAAATAAAGTCCTACTAAAATCCAACTATTTTGGCCTACTCGGTCTTCTTTTTTATGCGAGAATTTTCGCCATCCAATTAAATTTGTTGTCTATTTGTGTCCTATCATATTCATATCTCACTTTATAAGTGCATGATAATATGAGTCAAAAAATTTATTTAGACCCTCATCCTTCAACAAATCCGAGTCCCAAAAATTTACTCAAGCTGTCAAAGTTGAATCAAGACCAATTTTCCAATTGCATTCTTTATTTGAAGTTCTTTCAAACTTCTACATGCCCCTTGGACATGCCTAACTATTATTTGCTGACAAATATAGTCAAGTCCAACGATCCAAAAATTAATGTATGTGACCCCCATAATTTAAGCCCAAAATAAAATTATTATGCTCATTGATTGAAGTATCAAAACACCAACGACTAAGGCCTCAAAAGAAAATTATTTCGATCATATACTAAATAATGTGTTTTTGTCCCTAAACCTGATTTAGGTCGACCTTTTGTTTGGCTCTTTCTTTAATTTAACAATTGTTTTAAGGCCAAAATGGTACTTACTAAATTTAATAGGGCCAAATAAGGCATAAAACATACATACATACATATATAATATATATATATATATATTCGTTGGGACTTTTTTATCACTAGCACTACGCACGTGCGTTGCACGTGGATATAATTTTTTACTATTATTTAAAAAAAATTAATTTGAACGTAAAATAATTGTACATTGTGATCAATGTAATAGATAATTCAATGTAATAGAAATTAATCTATTAAACAAACATAATTTTGAATCAACTAAAAACTAAAAGAATCATAAAAGATAATAGAAAAGTTAAATAACCTTAGTCTTAATTAATAAAACAAGTATAATAATTAACGTTAAATGATTCGTAAAAAACGATATATCATGATATAATGTAAAAATATTTAGTCTTACAAAATTTTATATTATACATATAAATTTTGATTTACTCAAACTATTGTTTACTTCTTATTATACACAGACTCGGTCATCATTAATATATCTTGAATAAAGTTATACGATGATTGGAAAACTATACGTAATAATGAGGCATATATTTTTATGTTTTGCACCAAATCACTGGCATTTGAAGAAAAACACATTTTTAATTGACATTTTTGTGTGTTTTATAACACACAAAATATTAGGCCTAACGTACTTTTCTATAATTCTCTAATAAATAATTTCGATTTCAACATACATTTGCACATGAAATTCTTTACATATTTTAGTGTGAGGAAAAACTTCCAGCAATTTAGTATCAAGGTCCAACATCCAACTTTTGTTATGAAAGTTATTTTCTAATTTTTTTTATTATTATTATTAAGTATAACCCTCTTTAATATAATTTACTTATCGATTTAAGATTGCTTATTTTAATTTCCCTTAATTATTTTCTCAATGCAACGTTGAAATTTAAAAATTAGGCGTTATTTAAAATAAAAATCCTGCTATAGTATAATTACAAAATAAATAATATTTTTTATGGAAGGTTGACTATATATATAGTGTCTCACAATCTTCAATCAAGACACATGCTATAATCTATATAAAATATAATAAATGTTTTAACTAATTTGTAATGTCTTTAATTCCTTATTTAGTTATAGTGAAATACTCAAAAAATTTCAAACATTGCACATCCATTTACAAGTATATATACATGTTTAAACCACGCATTCTGATTTTATTTTTTATTTAGACTATACAGTACTCCATTCGACGTAATTATTTTTTAATTTTCAAGTTAATATTAACATTCACATTTCACTGTCTTTATTTTTCAGCATGTTTTAATTTAATTATGTGATACTCATTCACATAATACAATTTTTGAATCATTCACAGTACAACTTAGTTCCTTATTTCTTGTTAGTTCTTTTTTATTCTTTAATGTACCCTATAATTTATATAGCATAGTAAATTCATTTATCAAGTTATTACATATGCTTAAAATATATATATATATATATATATATAAATATAATATTGATTTAATAATTTTTTAATTAATGTTAGATCTTAAATGTTTAAAAGAATCTGGTGCAACTATTCATGTCCACTAATTTTACGTTTGCCATTTTATTATTTCTATTATTAGTACAATAAAATTTCACACTTCGGTCTAAACTCCAATTATTATAAACCTTGTGATTTTTATGTCTCTCTAATTTTCTAACATAACAGGTTTTTCTTTGGTCTACTAAAATTACATCACCTATTAAAAGTATTACACTACAAGAAAAACAATTGACTGCGACGGAAATTTCCGTCACTAAACTGAAAAATTCCGTCACAATGAATGAATAGTGATGGATTAGTGACGGAAATGTTTTGTTACAAAAACCTTTGTCACTAAACCGATAATGACGGTTTTTTTATTCCGTCACTAGTTTAGTGACGGAAATTCTGTCACAATTCTAAAAAATCCGTCATAAAATTATGACGGAATATTTCCGTCACTAAATGTCAACGACTAAAATTCCGTCACTAGTCCGTCTCTATAGAATTAATGACGGAATATTTCCGTCACAAATTAATGACGGAATATTTCCGTCACTATCTTACCTATATTAGTAACGGAATTATTCCGTTACAAAAAAAAAATCGTCTTTATTCCGTCACTATGCTATCTGATTAATGTCATTATTTAAGAAAAAAATGTTCTTTCTTAACCTGTAAAAATGAACAAGCTATTTGCAATTACATGTACAAATTTCCCATTAGCAATCATTAATTGAACTTTATAATTGGACATGAACAAACAAAAACATATTCCATTACTAAATATTGTTAGCCACCATGAGTTCTATTTTTTATCATAAAATACCAACAAACATAACTAAAGCTAAACCAATCAGACCACTAATCTAAACATAGATCACCATTTTTATTCCAACTAAAATTCACTTCAAGCAGGCTGATTTGAGAGCTGGACGGCAGCTCTTGGATCGAGCTAAACCGATGTTTTTTCTTTGTCATCCTTCAACATCTGTTTCGTTCCTTTTATTCGTATTGGCTTCCCAAACAGGTCGTACAAGCGGCCCGGAATCTTTGGTAGAACCACTGGAACATGTAGTGGTTGATTGGCCACCTCGCCTCTCATTCCGGTCCTACACACATAGTGAAATGTGATTCAGTTTTTAACTCCTAATGATTGATGATAAAATACAAGTGAACTAACACTCCTAGTGATTGATGAAAAAAAGTGTAGATAGTTGTCTGAAGTTGAATAAATCATATTTCTTATAGAAACTTCTTAAAAGGTTACTTAGAAAAGGGATTTTCATCTGATCACCATAGTCCATCACAAATTCATCAATTAATGGAGCAAGTTCTAATGCCATAAGCATGTGATTACCAACTAAACTGGACCTTCTTTTGGCACTCCTGTTAAACCTCTCACTGTATTTCCATCTTCAATAGTAGACAAAAATACCGGACCGGTATAATTGTTCACCAATCTGTATTGGATTATATACTCAATATTTTCAGTTATGGATACGTTTACAACACAAATTGGATATGCAGCTCAAACCAGAATCTTAAGATTTGCTCTTTCTTTCACTCTTGAATTTTTCTAATTTTGTAGTTAAAAACTCTAAAGGATGCATGGCAGAATCTTTTATATAGCCAATATATGTTTCACTATATACTCAGAAATTATGTTAGAAATAGGAAAGACAAGGACAAAAATAAATGATTAATTACCCGAATACCGGTAACTGTCCAATAACCAGTAAGAAGAGAAGGAGTCGCCCAAACCTAGAAGCATATTTGAAACACTGCCATGTGACTCGGGCCGATTTCCAGCCATTGAATTTCCAGACACAGAAATGGTCCTAGAAGGAAACCTGCAATAAAATTTATATCAGATTATATACTTATTACAACAATTCGCAAGACGAATGAGGACACTTCCATCAACCATCTCCTGAATTACATACAATGGACAGTATCCGAACAGGATCAGTGGGAAGAAATTGCGTGTGTTCAATGATGGGAGTAAAAGTGATCGATCACCTGAAGAGTAATTAATGCAATGCTTAAAGATAAACTATAGTTTGATTCCATGGTTGTGGCCTTTGTCAAATGAGAAGATTCCCATTTCTCCGAATCCTGCAACAGTTAATCTTAGTTAATTAACTCATCAGATAACAAGGGTTAATATTTGATGTTTATACCCAATATTCACCTCATGTAAAAAGGCTAAAACAAGTGGTGAATATATTTCTTGGCCAGTCGTTCGTCTCCATTGCGCTCCAGTTCCAAGCTCATCGACACTGATATAATAATTTCCTCAGATCTAAAGACAGGACTCATTAGCCAATAACAGTATATATATTTGATGTACAAAATGCTCGACTATAGTCTCATTACTCATACCGTGAGTCCTTCACATGTATCTTTGACACATACAGTCTCGTCTAGGGGTTCGCCCACTCCTCTGCCATCATCAACGAGCATACGCCTGGATCAACAGTATTGGTTAGACATGTAAAGGAAAACACTAAAATAAAATCTGACATTGGATTGTTTTCATACCTGTGTAGCATCACCTCCATTTCTCCATCAGTGATGCTGGATCCTCCAGTGGCCCGATCAACGAGGATGGAGAATTCAGACTTGTTATCCTTCATGAAAATTCCAAGATTGATCTGAAAGCAACAAATAATCAAATGGAGTATTTTCAAGAAAATCTTAATATCATAAGAAATATTCAATTTGCAGCAACCGGCATTTTGACGAGTGAAAGTTGAGAAAGGTACTGGATAATAATTTCCTGCTACAGGCCGAGTGACTGTGAGAGGCCAGTCCTCTCTGTAATCTCGAACCTGAAATCTCAGACAATAATGATATTATCTCAATCAAAAGAAGAGAATAGAATGGCAAGATATCTGTCAGATAATATTATACAGACTTCAGCCACCAATATATAATATGTCCATAGTTAAGCAGAAGCAATCTTTTCATTGACACTCAAAAGGAGGATCGTGACACCCAAATACACAATAACAGAATCAAGATACGGGAAAATGACCATCTGAAGTCAACTCCCAAAAGGATCTGAGGTCAATAAACATAAATATACGTGTGTTTGTTCTCTTACACAGCTTTAGTGGTATACACTATCGTTATACGACATTATTACCGAACACTAATACCTCTGAACAGTTAATATTTTCTAATAATTTTATCTTGAAGCATTTGCATTTAGAGAAATTTGGAGTTTTCAAAAAACTCTATGTTTTAAGATATCCTTCATCATATTTCTTCCAAATAGTGATTAGTAACTAAAAGAGCAAAAATCTCAATAAGTATAAAATTATACATGGACGAATAATGAAGGACGTACCCTTTTAAGAAAGTCTCTTCCATTGGAATCCGTATAGAACACTTTATCAGTGACCATATTAGCTGTCAATCTTGTAATAACCTCTTTTCCAACACTGTCGTCCGTGGGAATTGGACCAATCTTTGGATTACGATCACACATCAGAATAAGTAAAAGGCATAAATAAAGTGATCACAAAAAGGGGGAAAAATGAGTTCCAGGTGGAAAACAACACCAGCAATAATGGAGAAAGAAAGAATCACCTACCGTGAATTCAACTTCCGCATGATCTTTGTCTTTGTAAACTTTGATTACCTGAAAATATGATAATGGGTGAAAGGAAGCATACAAAATGATAAAACAAATAAGTTAGATAACGTTAATATTAATAAGATCTTCCATAATGTACTGAACTGAATGGATGAAGCTGCAAGCAACTAATCTCTTCCAAAATACAAAGTGCATAGAAAAATAGACAGATTAACAACTGAACCTGGGAGATCCATGAACTGAATTGCTGATGAACTTCATCGACAAGCGGTCCTCTTATGATTTTCAGAGGAACCTGTGGGCAGCACCCACACAACAAATAAAAACATAAATAAATAAATTCTGAAATCTATAGTTGCAAGAGATTTCAAGACGACTCACTGATCTAGAGACCACTGTAGGATTCGATCCAGTGTGTCGGAAAATGTATGCACCAGAAGCCTGCAAGGTAAATGTGATTCAATAAGTAGAAATTACTGCTTCAATGGAAATGATGGAAATCCTAACAAAATATTATAAAGTGCATATATATATATATATACACACCTGAGAATCAGCGGCATCTCCCTCGCTTGAAGGATACCAGATAGCTTTGTTGTACTGGCATGTCAATCTGGTATAAATAGTAATCATGTGAGAAGAGAACATTCGATCAAGATTATAATAGATGGAACGAACTGGAAATGGAAAAGGGTCAAGCAAATAGCTCATCTCAAAGATAGCTTTGTTATACCAACATTTCCATAAAAACAGGTTATTTTTTGGCACATAGAAAGTCTCAGATGTCTTCTTGTTACTAGCAAAAACAATATTAGTAGCATTATTATTAAATGAAGTAGCACCTTTTTCTTTTTTTCTTTTTTTTGGGGAAGAACTTCATACTCAAGCTAGTGATTCCATCTGTTTAATGCGTGGAAGCACATATAAGTCATCAAAGAGTTAAAAGACCTCCAAGACAAATGCCAAAACCACAGGTTAAACAACTTTTTTCCAGGAAATATGTTCACTATTTTAGTTTCCAGACCATGCTTGATGCCAGGAATATACATGAAGATCATCGACAGTAAGAAGACGGGTATAGTAAAGACTAGACTCCACAGGAAAGATTTATAGTACCTTTTTATTTCATCCTCTCTGTGAGCTCCTCTCGACGCTCCCTCAGGAAATTTTTTTGCCTTGTAGCGCCCCGATCCAGTTGACTCAATAAACTCAATAAAATGTCTAGGTCCCCGTTAAATCAAATTGATAAGAAAGTGACAGCTTATTGAGCTCCGGACCAAAGTCTATATCTTGAACTCCTGGCAGTGCTTCAAGAGAATTCCCGAGTATCCTCATCGAACTTTCTGTCCGAACTCCTTCAACTTGGAGATGTATTTTGCTCCTTTTCTCTCCAGTGCTGATGAGGATAGCCTCAAATCCAGTATATTCTACAGCTTCCATGATCTGGTTGTGGGTCAAGATATTTGGATCATAACGAACTTCAGCCTCTTCAGTTGCTAGTGCAACTTGTGCTCTTTCTACGGCGGGCAAGGCTTGCAAAGCAGATTCCACAGTTGTTGGAGAAGGAAAGAAGTGTTAGGCAAGCAACAACAAAAATTACCACCTAATATGAGCCGAAGCACTGTGACAACCATGACCTTGATACTGCACAAAGATCCTGAAAATGTCTACAGCATGTTTATTTTCCATTGTGCACTTAGCTTTAATTTTCAAATCCAGAAGTTCTCAATATAATAACAATACAAATACAAATACAGGCAATATGAATCAAAACTTCAGTTCAAATATCTGGTTACTCCATTCACAATGAAATATTTGACCCCTAAAGGCTGGTTAATGAAATTAACTAGTAAGAAGGCCATTTAAGTTCATTCATCAGCGATTAGAGCACCATAAAATCATTTAACATCAACTCCACAAGAGTACAAAACTTCATACCTGAATCTTTGACTCATAATACACACCATTAACTGTTCAGCCTCCAAAATATATTCACATTCTCAATCTGACAATAACGACAATGAAATTCAGAGACTGGATTCAAAACACCTAAAATAATGAATAACTCGAACAGACGAATTTTTACCTAGGGTTATCTTGGGGATGGGCTCAAGGCTGCCTCCTGTCCCGTAACGCTCCTCCGCTTGATATAAGAGTCGGTGAACCTCAGCAAGCCGCGACAGAGACTTCTGTCTGCCACCCGATTTCGTGGCGAAACGCGCAGCGCCGTGTCCATTGAAAGCCGGCCGGTCTGCCTCACCGAAACCAACGGCCGGCAACGCTTTACGGAAGAAACGAGTTGATAGTTGGGAGTGCAGTCCTGATCCGGCGAGCATTCTCGTACTGGCTGTCGCTTTCATAGCTGCCATTACGAATTGTACTGTTGGAAGCAAAGATGAATGTTGCGGCGGTGGAGGCGGCTGCGACTGTATACGTCGGAATATGGAGGTGGTCGTCGGAATTAGGGTGGAGAGGCCGTCGGAATTGGGGGGAGAGGAAGATGAATAGTGTATTGAAAAGTACTCTGAGTTAATTTTGATTGAACCCTAGGTAGGTAGAAATTCTGAAAGTCAAATAACTAAATAAGTAAAAGCTAAATGCAAGTATTCACTAATAACAAGAACTGGCTTGGTGGTAAGTAACTTGATATAATTCCCCTAGGTCCAGGTTCGAGTCTCTACCAACACATTTTTTTTAAGTGCGAGTTTTCAAGTATAATGACGGAATCTTTCCGTCATTACCAACCAAAATGATGTCGTTTCGAGCATAGTAATAAAATATGGATACGGGTATTATTTAGCATTACTAATAATTTGTGATACGAATTTTATTTGGGAAATAAAATGGAAAAATTTTCGCCTCATCAATCGGGTTTAAATACGTTAATTTTTTTTAGTTACTTATTTTTTCTAATTAAATTTTTGTTTATTTGTTTCAAATAGACTACACCAATTTACAGCGTGAAATGTCGCGATATTAACGAAAATATCACTTTCAATATATAACTCGCGATTTTTTCTCGAAATTTATGACTATAGTTTCGGGTCATTAAGTAAACGTCATTTACATGGGCATTAAGTAATGACGGAATATTTTCCATCACTACATAGCAATGGAAAAAACTTCCGTCACTAATCCGTCAATACAAGATTAATGACGGAATTTTTTCCGTCACTACATAGCAACGGTTAAAATTCCGTCACTATTCCGTCAATACAAGATTAATGACGGAATTTTTTCCGTCACTACATAGCAACGGCTAAAATTCCGTCACTAATCCGTCAATATAAGATTAATGACGAAATATTTCCGTCACTACATAGCAACGACTAAAATTCCGTCACTATTCCGTCGATACAAGATTAATGACGGAATATTTTCCGTCACTACATAGCAACGGTTATAATTCCGTCATTAATCCGTCGATATAAGATTAATAACGGAATATTTCCGTCACAACCTTAAAATATTTTATTCGCATATTTTCAGCGCCCTTCGTAACTACGGTTTAATGACGGATTTTTTTTCCGTCTCTAAATTCCGCCATAATTCCGTCACTAAGTCGTTGCTAATACTCAAACACTCTTGTAGTCCATATCCGTCTTTATTCCGTCACTAGTCCGTAATTATATTGTGACGGAAATTGTCCGTCACTAAAATCAGTCACTATTAGTGATATTTCTTGTAGTGTTACATTAGTGAGTATATTTGTATAGATGTATAAGGTATGTGATTAAAAATGATGTTCAACCTATAGATTTATTTCAATAAAATCGATCCATTGAATAGACAAATAGTATTTAAATTTACATAATATCACTACTAATTATTTATAATTTTTATAGCTTCAGATATATCTTTTACTGATTTCATATATAAGTTACTTTTACCGCTTTCCTCCATCCTTTTCATCTTAAATATATATATATATATATATATATATATATAAATGACTTTATCGTAGATTTTTTGAATTTAATAAAATTCGTAAATCAATTATTATTTTATCTTGTTGTAATGTTTATAAATGTTACTTATGAAGTATATCGATTTCATTCTTCTAAATCATTGAAAATAAATATAATATATAATCTCATTTCCTACAAGCATAATAGTTCAATTTATATGTACTTAGTACTCATACAAAGAAATTTAGCGTGTATACATATATATTGCTAGTTTAATCTAAATTTAAACAGTAAGGCTAAATGTATGCCTACTTTAATCCAAACTTTGAAATACTACATTGTATAATTAACTTGTATGTACATTTAACTACAATATAGATATTTAATTTTTATTTTTGCATTCTTTTCTCATAGTATAGTATATCTGACACTTTCACATTAGTTTATTCTTTGATTTTTCTATTATATTACCTAGACCCGTCTATTATAATTTTTTTTTATAATGAGAATTCCACTTAGACTCTTTAATATTTATAATTTTTACGTTAGATGTTTTATAATTTTTTTCATTATGTTAATAAAGTTATATCTACTAATAATAAAGTCTATTAATAAGTTTGTGTTATCTTTCTTCACAATGCATGTTCTCACTTCTATTCATTTTATCATCAGATAGTTCTTATTCAATTGTTTTGCACTATTTTCTATTGTTGGACTTTAACAAAGTGGTATACACAAAAAAACATACAATTTTCTAACATGTCTTTTTACTCACTCAAAAGTTAATTTTAAAATATAATCTCAGCGATTTCACATGCAAGTCATTTTATACTTTGATTTTACTTATTGTAATTACATTTGTGATAATCGGTCTTTCTCCTTTCTTTAATTATAGAAGAAACCAATTAGAAAAAATTATTATAAATTTAAGAAGAATTGAATAAAATGAAAACAAATAAAAAGAATAATATAGTGTATTTTACTACAAAGGAATAATAATATAAGATATTATGAATATTTAGGTTCAGCTTATGTCATCAGTTGAGCTGTATATTATATGAAATGTGATAGAAAAAAATCATAAATTGAGACTTGAGAGATGAATTTCAATTACAAAATGAATCTTACTAAATAAATAAAACTATAAAAAATAAAGTTATTAAATTATCCTTAAAAGTTTACTAATTAATGATTTTTTTTTCTTTTTCTATAGTTTTCTTTTTTGACAATTATATAAAAGAATCTCAATATAAAAAAGATAAGAAATTTAAAAAGAAATTTAAAATAAAAATCGAATAAAATGTAAACAAATAAAAAGAATAATATAGTGTATTTTACTACAAAGGAATAATAATATAAGATATTATGAATATTTAGGTTAAGTTTATGTCATCAGTTGAGCTATATATTATATGAAATGTGATAGAAAAAATTCATAAGTTGAGACTTGAGAGATGAATTTCAATTATAAAATGAATCTTACTAAATAAATAAAACTATAAAAAATAAAGGTATTAAATTATCCTTAAAAGTTTACTAATTAATGATTTTTTTTTTCTTTTTCTATAGTTTTCTTTTTTGACAATTATATAAAAGAATCTCATTATAAAAAAGATAAGAAATTTAAAAAGAAATTTAAAATAAAAATAATAATGTTATGTATATTATTAAAAATAAAAGAAAAATATAGAATATGATTAATACGTAGGTTCAACTTATGCCATTAGATGCATTATATATCATATCCATGAATTTTTTTAGGGTATCATATCGATGAATTGTATAGGGCTCTAACCAAATAAATAAAACTTTTGAGAATATAATTAATAAACCAACCTTAAAAACTAAAATTCATTAATGATATAATAGGCAAATGAAATTTGTCTAACCATATAAATAAAAATTCAAAGATATAGTTTACAAATAAAGTTTTAAAGATATAGTTACCAAACTAACCTTAAAAAAATAAAATTCATTAAGAATATAATAGGCAAATCAAATTTTGTAAGAAGCAATTCACACTTTTATAATAGAAGTAGATTTGAACTATTAAATGACAAACCATTATAAAAGACTCAGTTGGAGTCTTATCTTCCATGTAACCCACTGAATGGGTTAAAAAAATTAATAATTTTCATTGCACAGCATGGCCGTCACTCAATAATAAACAATGGTCCATTTAATTAAAAGGCCCAACTATGATCATTTGAGCTTAGCTGAATTATCTCCTTCCTTTAAGGCCACCGCCTACCATTAGCCATCTCTTTGGGCAGTGCTGTAAATGCTTTTGGTGAGATCTTTTTTCCCCTAATTGTATAACATACAGTCAACCGCCACGCCGGATTAACCTTTCCACAAAAAGTCGGAAAATTCCAAAATTACGGAAACAAGATTCGACCTTCTCCATCACTGATCTGCGGTAATTATTGTTCACCATCGTCAGTTTTGACATCTGTCGAACCCAATATGAATACAGTTTTCTAAGTTCGGTATGCCAACTGTAAGGAATCATGGGTTGAAATGTTCATTTTTCGAAAATTCCCCACATGAATGGACGAAGTTGTTGACAGGAAATTGAAGTTAGCATTACTCAAAGATTGGTCAACGTCAATTTTCCAAAGACAATTAATCCAAGTCCAAAAACTTAATTCAAGCCCAATTTTTCATTTTGCTTTCTTTATTTGAAGTTCTTTCAAACTTCTCATGCTCCTTGGACATGCCTGACTATTCTTTACTGACTAATTTGATCAAGTCCAAAGATCCAACAATTAATGTATTTGGACCCCACAATTTAAACCCAAAATAAAAGTGTTAGGCTAATTGATTGGAGTATCAAAACACCAACTAATTAAGGCCTTAAAAGAAAATTGTTATGGCTCAGTACCAAATCAGGAGTTCTAATCCTCCCCAAACTAAATTTAGGCTGACCTTTTGTTCGGCTCTTGCTTAAATTTAAAAATTGGTCTGAGGGCCAAAATCGTAATTACCAAATCTGATAGGACCAAATTTGTCAGTAGCCACTATTTTTTTTTTTTTTTTTTTTTTTTTTTTTTATCATTTGGCCTATTAAATGACAAGCCATTATAAAAACTTAGTTGGAGTGTTATCTTCCACGTATCCCTCTAAATGGGTTAAAAAAAATTAATTATTCCCATTGCCCAACATGGCCATCACTTAGTATTAAACAATTGGGCCCATGCAATTAAAAGGCCTATCTATTATCATTTGGGCTTAGTCGAATGCTCTCCTTTCTCTAAGGCACCGCTGTATTCTTCGCATGAATCGACATATATCGCCACTGTCTACTATTAGCCAAATCTTTGGGTTGGGCCTGTAAATGTTTTTTGTGAGACCATTCTTCCCTGGTTATATAACATAATGTCACTGCCAAGCGCCACAATCCATCAGATTAACCATTCCACAAGAAGTTGGGAAATTTTGAAATTGTGAAAACGGGATTCGACCTCTCCATTCGGGATGCAACCGGATTTGTGGCGGTTTAGTGAACTTTGACTATCGCCAATCTATGGTAATTATTGTTCACCACCGTCAATTCCGACATCTGCCGAACCCAACATAAATTCTATTTTCTAAGTTCGGTCTGCCAATCCTGAAGAATCATGGGGTGGAATGTTTGATTTCCTCTTTGGGCGGATGTTGATGGTTTGAGGAAGTTTCACTCTTTACTCCATCAATGTCATGGCCGTACAAAATAATTTTTACTTCACAATTTGATAAAAGCAACCTCTTAAGTCATTTTTACAAACTCATAATTGCAGGTACAATTAAACAAATGACCAATTCATGCGATCACATATCTATGTTTCAGTTAAATAAAACCATTCATATAAAATGGTGTATATGGCCGTATGCATGCTTCACGCTAAATTTCAAGGTGCATCTGTAAAAACTGTATTTCTTTGAAACATGACTCATTTCCTTGCAATGATAAAAAAGAAGAGAAAAAAAAAAACAAAAAAACCATTAGCAGGATAATAAGTAGAAATCTTGCCATATCGTAATGAAAACATTGCCTATATTCAGCTGACATTTATAATTACACAAAGATATTTCCATAAGATCTTTGATAGCCATTTTCGAACACACATAAATATCATCTTACTATTATTGAAAAAATTATAATGTTTTTGTCAATATAAAAAATGACGGGACTGGTAAAGTCGAGCCACGAGTTTGACCCGTTGTCCGTAAAATGATATTGTATCATATACAAGTGTTCACGATCTACGAAAATCGTCCTTGAGATAATGAATTTCTAACTTTAGGATCACAGCATAACGAAACTAAAGTTTCAGGGAACTACTCGAAAATAAAGACTTTCTTGAAGAGTAAACACAAAAAATCATAATTACATAAGATGATATATGCAGATTGTTGTGGAGTTATCATTGTATTCGATTGAGTGATTGAAAATGCAAATATTAAGGCCTACATATAGACTTCTAGGCATCATTTCATGAACGGATGTACCTATCAAATTGATCAATCACAACTGTTAGATCATACCTCACTACTACAAAAAAAATTAAAAGACTACAGTTGTTAACCGTAGTTAAAGAGATCTCATGGCCATAGTAGTAGTAGATGGCATAGTGGTATACCTACCACCAATAACTACGATTAGTGAACCGTAGTAATTAACAATAAAAACTATGGTTGATAACCGTTGTGCAATAGTAGCATTTACTACTACGGTATGTATAACCACGGTTCATGACTTTTTCAACTACGGTCGAAACCGTGATAAATTCACGATAAAGACTATGGTTGATATCCGTTGTCGTAATTGTAGCATCCCCAACTACGGTATGTCTAACCACGATTGATGACTTTCTTTGACTATGGTTTGAACCGTAATTATTAAAATTAAAGACAACGGTTTACAATCATTGTCATAGATATTGCTATATTTAAAAAAATGGTAGTTGGTGCTCTTTTCAGAATTGTATTTTTTATTTTTAATTCTATTATTGAAATAATTGTACATTTAAACATATGACCACGTCATACTTTATTCATAAAAACAACTGAAAATATAATTTTATATTAATTACAAGATTTTTTCAAGTATCTCAAACCATTTACAATCACCATTACAAAAATCTAAAGAATACTAGGAATTACAAAAACAGTCAAACATTTAGTTCGACTATAATGATGACCTGTATTAATGCACCTAAAGCATCAATAGTCTCCTTATCCAAGTCCTAATTGTCACCACGTATCATTTTCATCAATCCTGCCCAAATTGCAAAAATAAATCGATCAATGAAATTGTGAAGATAAGTTAAAGAAATACACACCAAACAATACTACTATATTCCAACATTCACTTACTTCAAGAACATATGCATATTTTAATTTCAAATAGAGAGACAAACACTTACATAAATGTCAAGCTAAATACCATCATTGGACAAAACACATAGCTAATTGTTTCTTCCATAATCTAAATAAAATCCCCTAGGCAGTAAAAGAGAAGAGAAAAAGAAAAAAAAAAACCATTCCGTGAAATACACATATATCTTTAATCGTAACTTTGTAATTGAAAATACCATATCAGTTTCCTCAAATATACAAACTTCATTTCATCTCAAATAAACAACAAATCTAGATTTCAACTAATCAATTCAAAGCCCAAAACAAACACACCTAATGAAACTTCGAATACGCAACCATTTCAAGCCCCTTCATTTATTTTAGCTTTTCACATAACATGGTCAGCGTAATAAACAACAAAAACTCAAGCAACTCAAATAATACAATAAAATTTTAATTATATATACTTGCATCTTAAGATTTCATCAAAGACACATCACTATAAGTTCATACACAAAGCATTTACTCTACATCCGAAAATCAAGGAAAAAGATATTAATAAAGAAATCAAAGTTGAAGGATCAATCGAGCATTTCTTATTACCTATCTACACACATATGTTTTGTTGAATGCAATTCGCCCACTCGGAGGGCACACCTTTAATGTCTGACTTAGTGTGGTCAACTCTTGTGAACTACAATGTAAATACATTAATGTCATGGTTAACCCCTGTGAACTGCAATGCAAATACATTAATGTATTTGCATGTCTTCAACACGATTTAGAGCTCTATATAGGTACATCAGAAATTCTCTTTATGTAGATTGGTGATTCTGGAGCCTTTAAATACAAAAACTCCTAGGCATCCACCTTAATTCACAAAGCAATAAAGAGAATAGGTCAAACTATGAAGTTCTTAGGATGGTGGTGACAAGGAAAAATAGAAATCTACCAACCACAAGGTATTGAACAAAGCTGAATAATACCTTTCCTTTTAAAAAATTCAAAACACATTTGATACTAAACCTACCAATATAGAACAAAATGAGATATCTCTCAGCTTCGTTAAATGCAACATAACACGAGAATTTCGTACCACCTCATATTGGCTACGATATTATTTCTTGATTTGATATTCCGACCCACACATGATTGAAATTTATAAGTATCTCCCTGGAGTTAGAAATAAGTATAAGAACATACATGGTTAGGAGTATGTGCTCGAGAGTCAGAAGATCAAGCAACAAAGTTACTGTACTATCCATCTCCAAAAGAAAAACGAAAAAAATGCCTGGGTAGAATCTGCCAGGGCAGAATTTTTTTTTTTTTTTTTTTTCATTTTTGAGATTGTTAAAATATTGAAAAATGTTAATGATATATTAAGTGTAAAGATATCAATTCAAACTATAACATTAATGTTAGATGTTAGATTAGGGGTAAAAACAGACGAAAATAATTTTATGTCATCCAAATTGATAGTTAACATTTGAATTATTTTCTAATATTTTTCATCATAACAATAATCAATATTAGGGCTAATTTCAGTTAAAAATAAATTTTAAGAAAAAAGATTACGGTCAAGCAACATCTGCCCAAATAAAAAAGTCCAAAAAAAAAAGTTGGGGATCAAGTTATAATCATCAAAAGCTGCCAAGGTTTTCCTTATAATAGATACTGCTCGAAAATAGGGACGCAGACCACCTTCATATGATATAAGCTTTGACCATTATACACTACTACAAAAATGCTAAAACACAATAGTTTTAACACATATGCATCATCTATTCAATGAAAATGACAATGTCATAAACATAATCAAGGAGAAAGAGCAAAGGAAAATAGTCCATATTTCTAAATTCATGTATTTTAAAACCCCTCATTCAAAATGAAACCTCATGTTTTAGCAATGGATCCACCAAAAAAATTTAGAAGTGCACAAAGACCAAGCTGCAATTTCAGTATTAATCAGACCACAATCTCTAGACCATCAAGATGCCACAAGCTTACAAGAAAGAAAGTATAATAAATGTCATTTGTTGTATGGAATAACACCAATATACATACAAACATGATCATCATTATACTACCGGTACAAATTATTTTTTAGTTCGGAAAAAGGATTCTGATTATTAAGAAATTAGCAGCAGCCTACCACAAACTTTTAGCTATTATTGCAGGTACTTATAGGGTGTTTATTTAAGCTTATAAGCTCCTCTAAACATCTTATTAGAAGGTTGGAAGCTTATAAGCTCTTGAAATGTGGTTGACAGAATAAGATGTTAAACAACTTATAAGGTGCAAAAATAAGCCCTTAAAATTTATAAGCCGAAAAAAGATAAAAAATAAAAAATAAAAAATCTTCTAGTCCATCTGTTCTTTTAACATCTTATAAATTTCACATAATATACACACTACATACATTTCATACACACCCCACGCATTCCATAAATACTACACATATTTTTTTTCATATGCACTACACACACCACACATAATACACACTTCTCGTACTAATAAAAATATGTGTTTGATAGTGGCTTTCAAAGTAGTCCATAAATTCATAGCTAAATTGACCCACACAATTACAAGCTTATAAGTTCTTTTAATTTTATTGTTTTAATAGGTAATTATTATGCATATGTTATTAAGAAATGGCTTCTCCAATTATCTGGACCAAACACATGGATGGAATAATTATCTAGTCTCCAATACACCATACAATTCGATAAATTATTTCTAATTAATTTGAAAAATAAAATTATTAAGCATAAATGATCCACTCATCTATTATATATTTAATAATAAGCCCATGTTGATATCTAAATTTAATCTTTTTAACCCATTTTCATAAAAAAAATTCTCCTGTCACATTGTAAACTAGCTCCACAATGTTATCAGATACATTTTTTAGCACATTATTCTACATAAATTTGAATATGTTAACCAAAATTGTATCACTATATATCAATACCACTTTTTTTTTAGTACAATAGGGGAGAGTAGGGGTAGAGAATAGGTGTAGAACCCATGCCCTCTTGGTTACAAGTCAAACGTGATGCCATTAAACTACAAGGTTGTTGGCAAGGACGAAAAAATTGGTATTCACAGAGATATCGGTCTTTTAATTTACGGAGATATCGGTGAGATCTCAATTAATATCGGAATATCGGTGAATTTTTTTGAAAAACGGCGAAAAATGTATTAAAACACTTAATTTATCACGATATTTGATAGATTGTAAAAAACCTAGCTAAATTCTAATTTATAATTTAAAAAAATAGATCTAAATACACGCATATACAACTATTCGATAAATAAGAAACATTACATACACTGTCCGCTGATCTAGTAGCCATTATGAACTATTTTCATCATGCATTACTACCTTCTAGTACCAAAATGAATTCCTATGAGACTCAACCTGAGAGTATTGGTTATCAATGTAATTACAATAGTGGTACTAGCTCACTGAGGTAGCGTAATTACGAAGATAATCATCAAGATAAAATAAATATGTTGCAGCGTCTCGCCCAACCGTCTGTCCATGTACCGGATAATTCGGATTTACCCAACACTTATAATGTTGTCCTTCATATAGCATGTGAGGGGCTATGTCATAAGAAGTGCTACGATCAGTCCAGGCTGTATTTTGTGATTTGTCTGCAATTTTATGCGGAAATAAATTAGGATACAGATCTTCCTGATTGGTGCTCACACTCATCGAGTCAAAATTTGACGAGAGGGAAGCAACGTCTACGTTTGAGCTCGTACCTAGATTCCGACCCCGTCTGCTCGTGTAATCTTTTCCAATAGCACCTATCCCTGGACCTCCAGCCCTACTTCCATGATTTTCATCTTGTGTAGTGTGTGTATACAACCCCTCAACAGTGAAATGACTCATTTCCCTTGGACTTTGGTTATAGTCTTGACGGCCCTCACTCTGTCCACCACCGCCACTTCCATCGGCATCACTTCCGTCCTTATCTGTTGAGCTCCCCGTCTGTGTCTCAGTACTTGATACACCAACTTCCTCACGCATTACCTGATCCACATTAATCCCGAATTGGCTGGCTGCTTCAGCGACCTGAGGATCATGATTGCCTTCTTCGTCGCCCAGGTGTGCTGGCTGAATCCATTAATAAAGCTGATCACCCTCTTCGTTGTCGGTTTCAGCGGTGATGTCCACTAAATCTAGGAATTCTTTGCTCAGCAACCCTATCTGCTTCAGCCTCCAAGTCGTGTCCTTAACTTCATATTGTAGTAGCAAAATACAAGTTTTTCGAGTTTTGAATAAGCAAGACGATTTCGTTGTTTCGTGTGTATCAAGGAAAATGTGCTCAAGTTTCCTTCACATGCGGAAGATGATGTAGTATGTGCCAGTATTCTAATGGCTAGTTCTCTCACTGTCGGTGTTGAACTACCGTGCATAACCCACCAATCAGCTGTCAAATTAGGATTTAATGTCAATGAATTCAATGGTTGCAATTTGATGCAATTTCTACCAAATGAATATCTAATTCAAAATAAACTTACCTGCCGCCATAGTATTTCTAGCAACCACAGTGGTCCGGTCACCGAATGATTTTTTTGCCATCACCAAAGCAGATGAGCTGCACAAGTCCAATGAAGAATAATTAGGTCACTAACTTTATTTTAATTTCCAAATGTGTTAACGTTACCTCATTCCCAAAATCTGCAACCCCTAGGGATTTGGGTGTAGCTTATTGAAAACCTGTAGGACTGACTGTATAAGCCCTGCATCCTCACCTACTCCGGGTTGGTATTGGGATCTCGGGTTAAAGTAGTATGCTGCGAAAATTATGAAATATTGTTTAGGAAATATCAATCATTTTCGCAAAATCAAGGTTAAAAGTTATAACTAAAAAATAAAGTCATTATTACCTGCTGCGTGTAGTGGATGAGATAGTGTACGGTCCCACCTGGACTCAATAATTATCGTCACCAACTGCGTAGATCTAAGTGATTGGACCTTTTCTTTCATTACCCGAATCAAGTCATACAAGATCGGCATAGTTGGAACAACTTCTGTGTCAACCACTCGGAGCACTTGATATATTTGCTCAAATATAGCCACTGCGTGTTGCACTCCCTCCCAAAATGAGTGGTCAAGCACGTTTAGCTCCACTTCTTTGCCAACATTTGTACAACTGAGTCTATTAGCTGCCTAATCATCACTTGTGAAGATCTGTTTCAGCGAAGATTTTTTCTTATACAAGCTGTCCAAGGCGATGTAGTTAGTCGCAAAACGTGTTGCTCCGGGTCTAACAATATCTCCTTGGCAGACCTCTCTCATCCGCGCAAGTAACCAACCATGATTATAGATGAAGTTGGTTATTTGCCTCGCTGCTACAATTATCGCTTTGACGATATCTCTATTGCTGATCTCTTCGAAGATAAGGTCAATACAATGAGCAGCACACGGGGTCCAGTATAAGTTGTACCGCTGCTGTAGCTTTCTACCGACTTTCACATAAGCCGATCCGTTATCGGTTATAATTTGAACAACCCTGTCATTCCCAATCTCCCGTACAACATCTTTGAGCAACCCATAAATGTATTCATTATCCTTTCTCCTATTCGATGCATCAACTGACTTCAGAAAAGCAGTTGTTCCCTTACAATATACCATAAACTTAATTATGGACATCTTTGTCGGTCCGGTCCATCCATCCGCCATAATTGTGCACCCCTATGTATCCCACTTTTTCTTTTGAATTCTGACGTATTCCTGCATTTCTTCACTGCGTCTAGATATTTGTGTTTTATCTCATAAGGAGTAGCGTTGCAATAGCCGGCCCTACTTCTTGGGCACACGCTATCATACACTTGAAGTGATGAAATGAAGCTTTGTTCGGAGGTAAATTATCATAAATGAAAAATCTGCTGATGGCCTTGCCCAAGTTTTCCTTTAAGTTGGTGCCAGAAAACATATTATTTATCCTCTTTTGGTGTGCGTTGGCGGATTTATACATTGTCGGGGCAGGACAGGGTTCAATGTTGGTCGATCGACCACTCTGGGCACGATGAAATTGGGAAGATTGCGGGCCCGTTCGCATACTAGGACTCCCTCCTCTGCTACCACCAAACTGCCAGGTCTGTTCTCTTTCCCACTCACTCACCCTCGACGCTCTAATGACAGCCCGGTAGTCGCTTCGCTCTTCCGGATTAAGGTCCGGCGGACATGCGATGTAATCATCTTCATCTTCATCATCTTCGTCTTCGTCTCCCTGGGACAATCCCTGCCGTAATTATGCTCTAATGTCAACTATTTTTTTGGCTTTCTTCCCTTTGGTTGCATGTTTTCCATTAATTAGGCGACGAATCTCTTTCTTCACATCCGGTGGAACTTTCTTACAAGGGGCAACGTTCTTTTCTGGGTCTGTACCACTCAAATGATATTTGAACCTAGTTATACCTCTGGAATTCTGGACTCCACAAAACTGACAAATGGTAGCAGTTTTATTTCTTGGAACGACAGTAGCATACTTCCGTGCGTAATCAAGTCTTGAAGACCTCCGATCACCAGCGTCGCTCCCACTCGTCATTCCTATTCACACACATGTTCACGTAATCCACAAATTAGTAAAATCTTAGTTTAGTACAATTCATGCTCACATAAGTTAACGGAAATTCATTCTCCAATGTGAAATCTCAATATAAAGATAATTATAATGTTAACTAATATTAATTTGAAGATATAGTTAAACATGCTTGCAAAATATATCTTTACATGAATATTACTACATAAGGTGTATATTACTATTACGTGGTCAATTTACATGAACCTTACTATATAAGGTTGATTTCGTGGTCTTCCTAAATTAGCAGTTTATGGAGATAATTATTTAAACTTTACGGAGATATTTTTATGTTGTCCTTTTATGTATCTTGTTATCGTTTATTTATCCTATCCTTCTTATTAAAGTACCATTCGAATAATTAAGTGAGAAACAACAATTGTTTTGGCAAATACACCCTAATATTGAAAAAGTCTTATAATTGGGGGTTTTCAGTAACAACAAATTTTTATCTAAATATGAACTAATTTGAAACATCTTTTTTTACCAAAACTGCAAAATGAAGATAATTCTTTCTCCAATTTGAAACCTCCATTTTTTAGTTAAACATCCACTAATAATAAAATCAATAATAATAATAATAATGGAATATATAATAAATTATATTTGTAGCTTATTCCATAATTAATATTGAGCAAACATGAAATGTATTATTAACATGGCATCAGAATTACATAAAAATTATTATCAAATTTTTTTTGCAAGTCAAACAAGATGTAACAAAAATTCCTAAGAACTAATTGCATTCAAAAAAAAAAAAAAAAAAAAAAACTAACAGACTACACAATATGACAATTGATAACCTAAACTACTATAATTAGTATTGAGAATTTGCCATATGAGTTAGTGACGGTGAAGATGTTTTGAGAAGAATGAAATGGGAATTTATAAATGTGAATACCGTTAACAAAAATATTCTCAATTCGTATTTTCATTCAAATTCTATCAACGAGTAATACACGAGTATTATTCTAGCATTGGCTAAAAAATTGTATCATAACAAGTCCAAATCTTCTAAATAAAAGAATAAAAATCGAGACGGATATCAATTAAATTTACCATTGTTCTCTTCAGGACTGGGTAGACAATTTTTATTAGACTGCAAAATCGCTACTGTTCCTGCTTATAGCTCGATCTCACTACTTCCCAGTATTTGCTTAAATTTTCTCCTGAACTACACTTCTTCAATTTTTGTGTACAACAAAGTAATAGCACAATACTTTTGTTCTACAAATTAATAGAACCCACCCTCCATTTATACACGAATTCCCCCTCATACAATTATTATTTCTGCATAAAAATCACATCAACCAACCCAAGTTTTGGAATGTTTGCCATTTATAGTTGTAATAGCGTGCATATCTATAGAAAAGCAAAGCTGCAAATCTGTAATGCCATTTACAATCTGTAAATTTATATCCCACACCCCACAAATTCAAAAAGTGCCACACCCCACAAATTCAACAAGCAAAGATGCAACCTGCAGGATAAAACAAAAAAAAAAAATATATGTGTGCACATATATATATATATATATATATATATATATATATATAAGCGGCAATATTTTGGCGAGAAATCGGCGATATCTCGCCAATTTCTCGCCACAAACAGACAAAACTGGGCAGCGCAGTCAGCTTGATTCGTGGCCGCGATTTATAGTAGAGATCTCGCTATTTTTCGCGAGATTCTCGGCGAGTTCATGACAAAACGCAAGAACACCACCTTATCATCTTGGGAAGCCCAGATTAGCGAGAAATCGGTGAGATTTTGTCGATTTCTCGCGAGTTTTTAAACCCTGGTTGTTGGCATATCAATAGCACTAACTGTATACTCAATAACACTAATGCTTTTCAAAGTCAGAAAAATATTAGAGAATGCATATTCTATCTACAACATCAACGAGAAATTGTGAAATAAATTTCATTACAAGGGCCATACAACAAAGGTAAAATGATGAATGGAAGATTTTTTACAAGTTGTTTTGGCGCAATTGAAACATAGCCCCCAAGAATGATGTATCCACATCCAAAATAGGACACCTTGCTTCCTCATGCCTCTCAAAATAGGCCAAGGCCCATATATAAATAATTACAAAAATGTATAGCAGACATGATAAACGAACATTGAGCTTAATATTAACTTGATTTGAAGGTCAAAGTAGACGGATTTACCTCGTATGGTAAGATATACACTTGATCAAGAGCAATTAAATGACTTAAAATTAAAATCAAATAAAAATAAACCACTTAAGCTATTTTCTAGTACTTGCCTGATAATCCATTTTCAATGAAACTAGGTGTACTAATCAATTAAATGACTTAAAATTAAACTGCTAATATAAAAATAAACCGCTTAGGCCATTTTCTGGTTTTCGCTGATAAACCTTTTTCACTGAAACTAGGTCTACTGGATAAATGAAAAGTACTACGATTACCCCAACAAATTATCTAGCAACAATAAGGAAAAATGACTAATAAGTGTGTTTTAATTTGTGGTCTTTTTAGAGAAGGGTGCCACTTACAGGATTTCAGATCCTAAATCTAGAATAACAATAAATCAATTAAAATATAAGTAACAAAACTCATTTTTTTTCTCTTAAACAAAACCAATGAGAAAAAAATCAAAACTTAAAACATGACCCCATAATTAAAAAGAGCTACCAACCACTCCAATAACAGAGCCACAAGATTCGAATATTTTAGACAATGACATCTCCAAGTTCAGCGGAAAAAGTAGATAAAACTAAGAAGACAGAAAATCATAGTAGTTTCAACAAATAACTATTGATTCAGGATACTGTTAAAGAAACAAAGAAAAATATACATCGAAGAAGACATACACACGCACACTAAGAAAATATGTAGTAATCAATGAAGCTTTATTTGATCAAGGGGGGAAAGTAACAGGGACAACAAATGATGAATTTTCTCGTTTTTCCTATTGACTACATATAATTGAATTTAATTAAACTGAAATTGAAACATATTACAAAAAAGAAAAGGTTGTTGTATTAAAATTCCATGGTTACCTTAAAAAATACTTTCACAAAATAAATGCTTTCAATATATTTTCATCACTAAATCTTAGGTCCAGATATGAGTATTGTGTGTGGTTGTGACTAATACAAAACTGAAAATAGGAAAATGAGTAATAAAAGTAATTGACCTTGATGCAATCTGCGTGTTTGATGGCCGAAATCAACGGCTTTGATCAAGGAGTTGCCTGATGCAATGGCACATATTACACCATCAACTTGCTTTCGCACTTCCACTAGACTCTCTTCATCTTGCAATGAACCATAACAACTCAAAATAAAATTTACAAACTAGACGACCAAATTGAGACAAAAAAAAAAAAAAAAAAAAAAAAAGCATGTTTGACTAATCTGAGAGTTTTTGGATGAATTGAAGTTTCTGGATTTTGTTCGAATCGGAAAAAATCGACAGTTTGACTAATATGAATGTTAAATGTGATGTGATTAAGCAAGCTTTTGCAAGTTTAAATCTGAGCTCCCCCATCACTCCGATTATTAATAATCTGCCCTTACTTTCCGCCATCGAGTTTTTAACAGGAGTGGTGCAACAGTGGAGAATAGGGAAAAAGACTTCACTTGACTATTAACCTCGTCTGCTTGTGGTGTTGTATTATTTGTAATAAGCAAGCAGAGGCAGCGAACAAGGGAGAGCAGTTGTGGCGAACAAGGGAGAGAAGCAATGTTGGGCAAAAAGACCATCTTCGGCGAGGAGCGGCGGCGAACAATGGGGAGAAGCACCATTGGGCGAAGGGAATATCTCTGGCGAGCAACAATGATGAACAATTAGGAGAAGCAACGTCGGGTGAATAATGGCGAATAAAATTGCAATGGCATGAGACATGAGAAAGAACTGGTAACAGTGAGCATAGGTGAAGAGTTGTAGCATCGGGGGAGGGGTTCAGTGGTGTGGAACAATCGAAGACGAAGGTTAGGGCATTTATGAGAATTGACAGCCCACGTCTTATATTTTTTGTGCGAGGGTGTGAGAAAGAGTCTTCAATAATTAGGTTTTTTTAGTAATATACTTTAATAATTAAAAGTAACTTAATAAACATTCAACAATAGACAGAAGACAATGAAAACATGGAACATACTCTTTATTGGCATTATTTTAAATCCACAACGCCACAAAGACAATTGTAAAATGAAACTGTTGTCTTTGAGCGAAAAAATCTGCAAAAAGACAATGGTTCAAAGCAACAAAAACGGTTATATTCAATTAGACAACGGTTTGTAGCTAAAACCGTTGTCTTTTGTGCGTTGTGGTGGAGTTTTTTTGTAGTAGTGACTCTTAACTAAAGACGAAGATCTTATGGTTAGATTTTATCATTTTTCGAACATTCACATCCTTTCATTTGCACCTATTTCACTTGAATAAACACAACATTTCAGGCGACTTTTTTATCTAATAGACATTTTTCATTCACACTCCCAAATTCCAACTGTTGTGATAACCTAGGGTTAGAATTCAATGAATATGTAATGATTTCTATGGATTTACATATTAAGTCTATAAGCTTGACAATAGCTTTTCTTTCAATAGCTTAATAAACGAAATCCTTAGTTGTGCATTTTGGAAATGATAATATAACCCTTAGGCTCGGAGTTACTTGCCTTTTAAGGTTTCTTTAAATTCGATCCAAATATGTGAATAGATCTTGGGAAATACACCTTAGGGCACGCGGGGTGAGAGATGAGCATTGCATAATTATATTACTTGAGACCTTACTGATATGGAAGACCTAAAGGAGAAGCAACATTGGGAAGGGGAGTAGAATCTAGGGTATGGTTGTTAGGATGGGCGAGATTGATTTGTGCTTGTGTGTAGCAATTACACCCTCACTTCGGTCTTTAATGCGGGAGTGATGAACGTGAAAATACTCGTTCTTTTCGTATTATCCATGTTCATATTCTTATGAAAATTGCAGTGTTTATCATGTCTACGTGCGATTTTGTGTTTTACTTCATTCTCGGGCCCTATTTCCTTTTTGATATGAAATATTGCACTTTTGGGTGTTTTAAAGTTATATTTTGAAGGTTAGGAAATTTCGGAAAAAAAATGACATCAATCACATGCACTTCCCCATTCCGGCCCATAAATTGAGGCCCAAGCACTCCCGATTGGCCCCATTAAATCCAAACTCAAAGATCGATGAGTCGCGAACATAAGAAGTGAAGGGGTTGGGTCGAGAAAATGAGAGGAGAAGGTTCAAAATGGCGACTGAAAAAAAAGGGTGCGCAAAGGGAGCACACGACACGCCCGACATCCAGATCGACCAAAGGGTCAAATGTCGGACAGATACTGAGATGGAGCTCTTGGGCAGAACAAAAATGCCGGATCTAGTATTGGCCCACTTGGATCCAGTCTCGGGCCATCTCAGACGCAGCCCGTCCATATTTCAGCCATAACTTTCTTGTCTAGACTTCAATTTGAGCGATTCTAGTTACCACATGATGAAAGACAAAGATATACAACTTTCATGTTCAGGTCATGAGCTAATTCTGATCGAGGAAGTGGCAGAATTTACAAGAATGATGAGTCGAGCACATTCGGGGTTCCAACTCTACAATTAAGGAGATCAAGCTATCTAAATGTGTTTTTACTAGTTTACCCTTACTTTTCTTAGGATTTTCGGCAGAATTTGTGAGGGCCGTGTGGGGACTGTCTCTCATATTAACACCCCTTCACCCAGTTGTGATTGAACTTATTTTCATTTGCAAGAATTCCATATTCTAATTACTCTCTCTCTAGAAACTCTCACTTTCTTTTCTCTCTAGTAAGAAAACTAGGGTTCTTCATTGTTATTGAAGAACCCATTTAGGGTTCTTGAGTTTTTTAAAGAACTTTGGGACTTCTTTTAGGAGTTTTGATTGGAGACAGAATTGAAGATTATCATCATATTTATTCAAGACTAAGGTTTCTTACCCTCCCTTTTCATTTATTTCTTCTTGTATTTATTGTTTTCTCTTTTCTTCTTCATTTAATGCTCGAGTCTTGAATTTATTATGGTTGGTTGATAATATTTATGGATTATGAGTAGTTTATTTGAGGTTCTAGGATTGGAAGTAACCCAATTCAGGGTTTAATATCTTGTTGATTATTTGGTTGATTTATGGGTAAATTATGATGGAAACCAATATTATGGTTTTGAATGGGTTATATCTTAGGCGTAGCTAACCTAGGGTACATTGGTTCTCCTCGAAGATCCATGGAGACGACGGGAGAACCCAAACCGCATATATCGGTCTCGATGGGTGTCCTAAGACCTCGCTCTTTAGACAACATCTACTTGGGCTGGGAATTTTAGGATTAATTGGATTACACTATTTGCTTGTCTTTGGCTTAATAATTCCATTATCAGTCTTTAGTAAGCGGGATTAGAGTGAATAATTGTGTAAATAATTAGCTTGATGATCCCTCTTGTTTGACCACTTGGATTTATAATATGGAACATGACCTTCCATTACAACCCTTAAAGTAATTAGTAATCACTTGATTTTAATCCTAGGTTTAGGGTGAAATCGTACCTTAGAAACCCATTTTCTAGTTGAGAGTACCATTTACTTATTTACTTGATAAATTTATGCTAATCTAGTACTCCCTCTATCCCACTCAATTTGGCATATTTAAAAATTTTCCATTAACTAAATCTAAATTTAAATTTTAAAATTAGTAATTAAATCCACTAAACCTAATTAACAACATCAGATTTTTAACCCAACCCAAACCCAAAACCCAAAACCTAAGCCCAGCTTTTACAGATCCATTAACCCCTCCCCTCCTTCTCCCACAAACCCTATCCTAATCTTTTGGTGCTCTTCTCTCGTGTTCTTGACTTTAGTGTCAGTTTAGGGTTTCAGTTTAGTTTAGTTTATACAACCCCCAACCCCAAACCCTAATTTCTTCGATCTAAGATCCAAAATCCTAGTCCCTTTAATACATGATCTAAGATCTTTCACACTCCCAAAATCTCTGGATCTTTCATTTCTTGGAACGATTCATGGAAACCAGTCTTTGACCCATTTGTCTATGATTCGGAAGAGAGTTTCGTGGATGAAACTCAGGTCCCAGAATTTGATTTGAGTTCTTCCATGGAGATTGGGCCAGAATCATGCCAAGATTTGGTCCCTGGTGTAGTTTCCGAAGTCAATCTGGTCTCTGATCTTGATGCTCCTCCCAACTGCGAGTGATTTAGATCGAAGGAACTCAGGAGGTATTACATGCAATGCCTTGGCCTTTGAGTTCCAGCTATATTTTAGGTTTATATATCTATTCCTCAATCAATTTAGGGGTTCTTATTTCTGTTTGGATATGTGATAGTAGCTTAAATAAAATGATTGGTAGACTCTGATTATTTAATATTGCTCCTGTATTTGCTTGGATTTGGGTAGGGTTGCTTGAATCTCTGATGGTAGCTTGATTTAAAGGATGGTTGGGATCTGGTGATTCATATTTTGCCCATATATTTACATTGATATGTCATGGTGGCTTAAATAAAGTGATGTCTTTACTCTGATTATTTAATGTTGTCTGTCAATGTTTGATGCTCGATTGTTGTTGGATGCTGGCACTGTGATGTTAGTTTAAACAAAGTGATGATTTGGATCTGGTGATTCATATTATGTTCCTGTTGTATTTGCATTGATATGTCATGGTAGCTTGAATAAAGTGATGTCTTTACTCTGATTATTTAATGTTGCATGTCAATGTTGGAAGTTTGATCTGTGATGTTAGCTTGAATTAAAGGATGATTGGATTCTGGTGATTCATATGCTGCCCCTTTCTTTGCATTGATATGTGATGGTAGCTTAAATAAAATGATGCCCTTTAGTCTGATTATTTTATGTTTCCACTGTCTATGCTTGGATTTATTTTGGTTCCATGAATTACATAAACCCTTTGATGAATTTTTTCTTAGGGTATAGGAATTATATAAAAACAGAACAATAATATTGCCTTGTGAATATTTAAACAATATGAAATTTATTTCAAAAGTTAATATGTTTACAACCTAAGCAAAATGTACATATATATATATATTGTGTTTATGTTGTAAAGACAAGACTAGAACAAAAAAGCTTTAACTAAATTTGCTTCCTAATCGTAATCAAATTCAGACAATAACCCTCCAATCTCATAAGTCCCTCTAGTCTGTTCTTTCCCAATCAGATACTCAATCCCTTGCCTAATAATAGCTTCATCCACTCTAGAGATGTAGGTAGTGTTCCTTCTTTAGCTAATGTTGCCTTTCTCATGTGAGGCAGTTTGTAATTGTTGTTCCCCTTCAGTTTCATTATTTCAATCATGCACTACTGTAAGCTTAGGAAAATATTTTCCAGCTTAGTAATCTCCAGGTCTTTATATGACTTGAGAACATTTTTTACCAATTCCTTCACATTACATGAAGCAGTTCCCACTTGGAGGGACTGTATAGCTCTGAAAAAACCCCAAATCAATAACGTTTGTATCAGGGGAATTTGGGGGTTCGCAAATGAGTTAAATGTTGAAACCATTTGATGATGTTGCAGCCCTGAAATGTGGGTCATAATTAATGATGTGTGATTTAGCAATATCCTGCTATATCATTATTTGTTTTCTTACATTTTCTGGCCATTTGGCTTTTACGGCTGGAATATGAGTTATTTCTAATAGCAAACTGAACAAACCTGATATAGCAAACAATCTTTGATGACTTGCTTTGTCATTGACTCGATTAGTTTGGTAACCAATGTACCCCTTGATCTGTTTATGCTGTTTCTGAGGGTTGGCTCTCTAGTTGTGAATGGAAAATTTTCTATTTTTCCATCAAATAGAAGTGCCCCTTCAGGACTTCATTGTGGTCGTGAAGTTGCGCACATAAACATAACTTTGGGAATGTACCTCTTGGATTTGCATGATCCATATGGGTCTTCTTCCCCTTCTAATTTGTATCCTATCTCTGATGTGCGTTGCATATAGAACCACTTTTCGTCAATGTATATAATGTTGTGGATTGTTTCGTACCTGATCTTGTTAGGTGACCTGTTCAGCCTTTGCAACATATTAGCTTCGGTAAGGGCAGGCTTGATAGTATTTGTGTGTGGTTTAATCACACCTGTTTTTACCCATCTTCCAACTTTACTTTTGCTCACATTAAGCTCCGTAGCTAACCTACTGATATTTGTTTTTTTTGCAGATTCCCACGAGTATTGAATAGTACGTCGGCTCACTCCAAATGATGCTGCTGCAACCTTTATCTTGCCGAAGTGCACGACTTCGTCTGTGCTATTGGCCGTGAGAAACTGAGCGATCAAGGTTCGGTCTGATGGAGACAACTCTTACCTTTCCTATTGTTTGTCATATTTGTAGAACTATAAGCACATTTAATTTTAGGCAATAATGGAGCATTGAATAAGGAATTCAATTTTGTTCTTGCTGTCTTTATTGAGTTAGTTTGATGTGATTAAATTTTAGGAGGTAATTTCAAATGTAATTTCAGTTTTGGAATGTAACAAAATAAGTTTATTTTCAGTTTTTAGTGGTGGGAAATATTTCACATAATTTTTTCTTTGTCTAAATTCTATTTTTATAGGATTTTTCAGATTTCCAAGAATTTTTCTTAAGTGCAGTTCGAAGTTTTTGGACTTTTCAGTTTGTACAAACTTTGAATATTAAATTTCAGATTATATTCAAATTTGTTGAACAAGCATTTTTAGTTAAAAAGTGGGGAAAGATTAGGACACTTATCTTTCCCCTAATTATTAAGGTAAACACCTTTGAAAGTCAAAACAAAAGCAAAAGGCACATCTTTCTTAATATACGTGTTCATCCCTATGTGCAAAATTGAGCGGGACGGAGGGAGTAATTAACAAATCTGTAATTTTCTAATTTAACAAACTTAATTGAATCGATAGACCATTAGTATGCTCAGCAAGATATCCTATCCGTGGATCGATTTTTACTACCACTATATATTTCGTACGCTTGCGGGTAAATGAATAATACAACAAATATGTTGATTAACAACACTGCAAAAGACAACGATTTTGGTAATAGATTGTTGTCTTTTAGTCTTCAACAACACTTTTCGTAAAAAGCGTTGTCTATTAGAGCAATAATGCGTTGATAGACAACGGTCATGTGAAGATAGACATCAGTTTTGCTATACTATTGTCTATTAGCGCATTTTCTCGCTAGAAGACAATAATCTTTACAACGGTTATGAAAGTGTTGTCTTTTTGCAAAAAAATTGCGTAGAAAGACAACAGTTACGTCAACAACAACAACAGTTCTAACTTAATGTTGTCTATTGCCACTTTTTCTCGCTAAAAGACAATACTATTTACAACGGGTTGAAATGTGTTGTCTTTATGCAAGTTATTACGTTGAAAGACAACATTGCACACAACGAATTTAGGAACCGTTGTCTCTACATAAGAAGAAGTTGAAACACAATAATATAAACAACAGTTTCAGTACCGTTGTCTATTTGCATATTATGTTATATTATCATATTCTATCATTTAGGAGATAAATAATCTTTTTATAAAAATATTAATACTTTTCAAAACATTCTTAATTATTTTTCTTCACTAGTTAATTATTTCAAAAGAAAGAGATTAAAAATAGTAAAGTCGAGCCCTTTCTATTCATTTCTCCGCACCCCATCCATAAGAAAATGTTACTCCCTCCGTCCCGACTTATTTTGCACAGGTGATCGGGCACGGATGTTAAGAAAAAGTAACTTTTGCTTTTTCTTTGACTTTTTTAAAGGTGGAGATTGAGTGTTGAGATTTTGAGGGTGGAGATTGTGGAAGAAGTTTCCTTTTTTAGAGTGTGCAAAATAAGGTGGGACGGTCGAAAAGGGAAAGTGTGCAAAATAAGCCGGGACGGAGGTAGTATATTTTATTAAATTAATTTGGATATTAAGTGCATTATACACCATTATCCACTACAGTAAATATCTCTTTTAGCCGAAACATTACCCTCTACCATGACACTACAAAGAAATCACAATTTGGAGACGGATAAACATCAAAATTCTGTCTCTAAATACTGCAAGAAATATTACCAATACTGTAAGGTTGTGACAGAAATTATCCGTCATTAAACTCGTATTAACGGATTAGTGATGGAACTCTATCCGTCGCTAAGTGGTAACGGAAATATTCCGTCATTATCTCTGCCCGAATAAAATGTTGGAGAACGACGAATTTACACTATAGGTGTTATGGGCGTTCTAATATAGTAAAAATATATTTAAACTTAAGAAAAAATATATTTAAAAAGAGTAAAAATATTAGTTATTTTCTTAGAAATTCTAAAATAATTTGAATCACTTGTAAATTAATTTTTATAAACACATATTCTTATTAAAAACATCATTTACTCTACATCATAATGATTGAGTATTAAAAGATATATCAAAATCAATAATATTAATTTTATAAATTCTTAATTTATCATATGACTAGTAACCAATTCAAGACAAGTAAAATTGAATAAAAATGTAACACTACAAGAATTTTTTTATTTGAAACATGCCGACAAATTAGTGACGGAAATGTACCGACGAATAAAATTCAGTCGGTAAATTTTTCATTTTCAACGTGCCGACTAGTTTCAAAATCATATCGACCAATATAATTATGTCGTATTATTTTGTAAAACTATCGACGGATGTGGTAATCGCTAAATACCGACAAAATTTTGGTCGATAATATAAATTAAAAAATAATACTAATTTTACTGTAAAAATGTAACATCATATATCTCTCATTAACTTTATTTGTGAAACATGCCGACAGATATGTTATTGCAATGCAGGAAGTAACGCGTTTTAGACTTAAGAGTTAAAGACTCTTTGAAATTAAATTATAATTCCCAAAATCAATTCTGATCTCACCCAAATCGCAAAGATAAACCCTCGCCCCTACCCCTCGCCCTCTTCGCCGAGTCGTGGACTCGCCGCCCGTCGTCGTCCTATCTGCGGCGTTGCTGTCCACCGTCGTTTTCTCCGCCCAGTCGTGCCTTCACCCCGGCCACTGAGCCACACCCCACCCTCCATGTTTTGAACCCTTCTTCATGGCCCCTCCATGTTCTTTCCTTTTTGACAGCCTTGAGTGGTTGGTCAAACGACAAAATTTTTTTCTTAAGATATCCTGTTTTGTAGATAAAACTCCGAAAAAATTTAATCAGCTTGAAGATGTCTGTTCTCCAACTCGAGTTTCATGAAGGAATTTTGGTAATTAATTTGCGAATTCTCCCTACATTTTTCAATCTGCTATATTTTTGCTCTAATCATTAGAGGAAATTATATTTCTGGATGCATTTTTTCTATGAGAGGAATCTCTTAGTGATCTGAGGACGAATTTTAGTTTCATTAAGCCTAGAGTATCATACCATGGCTGCTTGTTTATATTTAGTTGACTAGCTAGTAATATCCGTTGTCTTGGAATTGATAGAGTCAGATGATGCTCATCTACTTTATTCACACATCAGTATTGTGGAGGTTTATTCCACTCTTGAAATCTGTAGTGGGTACTGAAAGCTTAAATACCTTGGACTTGTTTAGCTTTTGGGGTAATATTATATGATTTGGGATATAGATTGTCGTCTCTTCAATGATATCATGATAATTTGATGTTAAAAACTTGTGACTAGTGCCAATCTAACCTCCTCCCAACTGTTCTCATATACAGGTAGAAATGACCGTGAGAGGTAACTATACTTTTTTATTTTATAGAACATTTGTAAAAAGTTGAACAATTGTTTAAGCTAGTCTATCTATGAAGTTCTTTAATTCTGGATTGATTAGTTACTTTGTAAGTGCATATCCAATTGGTTGTCCTCTTTTATCATGTACTATAGCTTGACCTCCACTACTCTTATTTCCAATAATGTCGCATTGAAAATATACATGTTTTCTTTTGATGGTGTTGATAACTCTTCCTGTCAAAATTCCAACAAGTTATTATGACCTCTCTATTATACTTAGAAAGCAAAATTTGATATTTATTGATTTGATTTGCTGAACATGATTGTAGCTGAGAGCTTGCCTCCGCTCTGTTCCCGTCTATGAGTTCACTTTTGACTAGGAAGAAAAATCATGGTTAGTATACTAATATCAAACTAGAGCTGGTCTTGCAGGGGCCTAACTCAATGAATTCATTCAGTTGTGAAAATGCATGGGCCTTGACAAATAATAAGAATATGTGGTCTATTTTATAGTTAAAAACATCAAACTATTTAGTCCACATTATAAAGTTGTTAGCATCCTAAAGTTGCTAGGAAGTTGTCCACATTATGAAAATTCTGCTTAGTCCAAGGTTTCAATTAATCAAGATTTATATTTTTCTTCTGATTTCTTAGGCACTCTTTTGGGGTTTAATATGTGTGTGTGTGTGTGTGTGTGTGTATTTGTGTGTGTTTGTAGGATATGAGAAGAGAAGTCCGAGGAAAGAAGCAAAAGAAAATGAAAGACTGTGAAGAAAAGCAAGCAGGAAAAGAAGCTCCAACTGGCTATATTCATGTTAGGGCTAGGAGGGGACAGGCCACTGAGCAACAGCCTTGCTGAAAGGGTACTTACAATAATTCCATTTTTCGACTGTGGAGGTTCAACTAATTTTACAATTTTCTGCATACACACTTTGAAATGCTCAATTGTATCCTCCAAGTCATTTTACTTCAATGTTTTGTTTATGTAATTATTAAACTTATTTTGACTAAGTTTGGATATTATGGTTTTAGGTAAGGAGAGATAGGATAAGTGAAAGAATGAAGCTACTACAAGCTCTTGTCCCTGGTTGTGAAAAGGTGAAGTTGAAGAATTTTTTCTTAATATAATTCATGTCTATTTTCGTATTTCTACTTTTCTGACAGCTTCATGTGAATTTGAGTTATAAACAGGTAATTGGAAAGGCCCTCATGTTGGATGAAATAATCAACTATGTCAGTCACTACAAAATCAAGTTGAGGTCATTATCTTTTCACTTTTCCCCATACTACATTACACATGCACTAATTATGGGTTGAAATTAATTATAATCCATATATTTACCTATTATAGAATTTTATATTTTTACAGTTTCTTTCAATGAAACTTGCATTGTAAATCCCATTTTCTATGACCTTGGAATGGACTTGAAATCAATCATGGTCAAGCTTGAACATGCATATATTTTCTATTCTTTTTGTTTTTGTAATAGTCATTTTTTTTGCTAAAAAAAGTATACTTATTATTATGCATCTTTTTCATTTTGTGTTGAAAAATATGAATATGCGCTATACAAAATTGTTGTTTATAGAATCCTATTAATTGAGTCATATTTTTCATTTTCTCAGATTGTACTTGCAGCTTATGGAGTTGTAGATGCGCTTTTCGAGTCAAAGTTGCAGTTGGTGTATGGCTAGCATTTTATTTTAACTTTTACCTGTTTGTGAAATCCGGATTTTGAAACACACTTCCAATTTTAAGATGGTATTGAATCTCTAAATATTATTATGGACATAGGATTTTGGTTCAATTGTTTATACGTTTCTTTAAGATATGTGTTGTTTTTCTAAACTATTGCTGGTAATATTGTAATTATACAAAAAATAAAGTAAGATTGGTTTATTTTGCTTAATGTAAAACACTTCCGTTAAGGATCAACAAAACATACAATGTATAAAAAAATTTGAAAGACAACACACACTTTGTTCTAAATTTAAAGATAACAGATATAAACCGTTGTCTAAGGGTGAAAATTATCTGAAAAAGGTAATAGACAACGGAAATAACTCGATCTCTATGACTGTAAAAGACAACGGATTAAAAATGTTGTCTTTCGTTAAATTTAAGTGTTGTTAAATCCACTGTTGTCTTTTACTATTATGATAAACAATAGTTTATAACCATTGTTGTTGCATGGAAAGACAACGGTTTTTGGGCATTGTATATAAACAGAAGACAACGTCATAAATCATTGCCAGAACGTTGTTGTATAGCTAAAAGACAGCGGTTATAAGGTGATTCAGAACCGTTGTCGTTGTTTGCAAATACAACGGTTCAAACCCGTTGTCTACACCGTTATCTTTTCGATGAAAAACAACGATTATAAAATGTCGCATAACCGTTGTATTCTATTGGAAATATAACGGTTAAAAACCTTTGTCTTTCACCGCAGTAAAAGACAACACTAGATTCAACAATACTTCGGTTCTGTCATACACAACGGCTATAAACCGTTGTCTATAACCATTTTTCTTGTAGTGGAAAGCCCTTTCATATTTTGTACAAAACCTTCTAGCCTTACGTAACCTAGATCCCCCAGATACAGGATCTATTAATAGTTCTTTATTCGTGTTGGTTGTCTACATAGGATCTTATATGTACTTGTCCATCTCTATGGAGTTAGGGGCAGCCCGAACTAGTTCCTAGAATTATATCTATTTGAGACGTCTTTTAGTGGTGAAACAAAAACTTTGGGGAACATTAATCTTCATTAACTGATTTACATTTTAGCTTATTTATCTTCATATTTTATAATCAAACCAAAAATCAAATTGCTAAACTGACATCTTACGAATGGCCTAGCTAGTTCACACGGATATCCTCCATGTGGATACGATAACTTTATATACTACCACTGTCATAAATCGTATGCTTACGATTGGAAGATCATTCTAATCTTATAGGTTTGGTGTGAGTTTTGGGATAAGTAAAATAACTATTAACTGATTAAATGTAGGAATCAGATTTTAAAGAATTCGAGAAATTAAAATAACATATATCACAACATCATTTTGAAACAACGAATGATCGTATAAATATAATCAAATTAAATTAAATATAAATAAATAGTAATCCGAACAATCACCTCCATTATTTAAATTATTATTTAATTTAAAGAATGGAGAAATTATAAATTTCATAACCCACCGGAATTGGATCGTTGAAGGAACTATCCACCCTGGAAATTCAATATATGTAGAATATGTAACATATAACCAAAAACAGATTACATAGAAGAATTTTGAGCGAAAAAAACATAATATAAAAAATAACAGGATACAATTCATAAAACAAAAGGAAAAAAAAATTAATAATAATAATAATAATAATAATAATAATAATAATAATAATACATTTACATTTTTATATGCAATTAAAAATTACAAATTCGAAAAACATGAGATAAAAATTCAATTAAAAATTACCCCATATTTAAAATATGTTCATCTTCTACGCAAAATAAATGGGCAAATTATATTGTTGAAAAAAATTATGAAAAACTTTTTTTAAAAATGATCATCTTCTACACAAAATCAACGGGAAGAGTTACTCATTAGAAGCTAAAAAATCACTAACAAGAAAAAATATTACATACAAAATTAATCATAGGTAATCACACGAATTACATTGTTGAAGAACTACACAGAATAACTCGAAACTAATTAATGAAAGATTATAATCACACTAATAATTGGAACAAAATTTGATCGATTTAAAAAAAAAAAAAAATCCAATTGAAACATTCAAACGAATAATATAAAAAAGATGAAGAACAATGAGGAGAATTAGTTTACTCACAAAAACATGTAGTGAGCGTGTAAAAAATGATACTGTTGTGTGTTGAAATGAAGAGTAACCAGTATCTAAATTATTGAATCTTATTTTGGAAGACACCTTTACTTAGAATGTAGGTAATTTGATTCGAATAAATTAGACAAATTCTATATATTATGTCAAAATATTTTTCCAAGCGAATTTTTTAAGTGTGTGAAAGAAGTTTCTTTAATTTCCTAAAAAAAAAAAAATTTTGAAGTTTTAATAATACTTGAAAATAAAAAAAAGGTCAACTCATTTATCTTTCTTAAATGGTAGGTAGATATTGTTATATTTTCTAGAATGGGTATAAATGTGATTTTGTTTCCTTAATTAAAAATCAAAATTTAGGATTGAAATAAAAATCGAAAATAAAGTGACACACCGAAAATTACTTGTATAAATAGAATTTTTTATTGGACAACATATTGTTAAGTAGCTTTTGATTGCCATGTGTCAATTATAAAACCACAACTAATATATAGGGGGATTAGGAAGATGGATTATGACAGCAAAAAAGTAAGATTAATATGACTAATTAATTACATTGAAATCGTAATTAGCTTAAATAGAAAAAATAGATTTCAAAGGATAAATGAAGAATCAAAGAAAAGAACGACCAACGAGCCATCGCTAGGAAGATGGATTATGACAGCAAAAAAGTAAGATTAATATGACTAATTAAATTGAAATCGTAATTAGCTTAAATAGAAAAATTAGATTTCAAAGGATAAATGAAGAATCAAAGAAAAGAACGACCAACGAGTCGTCGCTAGTTCTGTCTCGGGGTAAGTGTTAGAGTTCAAGTTTGTGAATTCTAACTTTATATATGAGAAAAATTAAAAATTAGATAAATTTTCTTGGTAAATTGGAATAAAAGAATATAGAATTAAATTTAACATATTATCTATAATGAATTATTTTATATGAACTATAAACATACTAACTAAGCTATATATATATATATACACATATATATAGTTACTAGATCTTTATTCATTCAAAAAACTATTCATTATAAACATTTTACTCTATCATTAATTGCTAAATTTTATTATGATATCCTAAAATAAAGTAGTATTATTATAATTTATGAAAATTCAGAATTAATTATTCAATATCATAATATAAAAAATGAATTAAATCATATATAAAAATAACACAATATTAATATCACTAAAATAAACTAAATGACATTTTTCTTGGAATCGGTTGTACTCGTTTCTATTTCGATTCTTCGGTACAGTTTGACAACAAAAGAAGTTCGAATTTTTTGGTGTAGATAAAATCAAATAGTCAACAGATCGATATTATCATTTTGGAGTACTTTTAGTCCGGGGTCTATGTATTTTGAATTATCTATAAGATCAGCACTCGCCCTATTTCATAGTCTAGACTATGAATTATCATTATGAGAAAATACAGTATTTGTATTATTTTGTGTCGTTATGTAGAAATAATATACAATGCGAAACATAGACGGATCCATGTATCCCATTATGGGGGCATGTGGCCCCATAGCCTTTTACCACTTTTATTTTTATTTTTTCTTATTTTTAAATTCAATGTACTACTATGTTCTTGAGTTTGTATTAGCAATAAGATTAGAAAGATTTATTGTGCCCCATTTCGGTTCCTCCCACCAAACTTTATTTAACATAATAAATCTGCAGGTTGCATCCCTAATCTTTTATAGTCAAACTAATAAAACATAAAAAGACCTATAGCAAGTAAAAAGAACCACAATTAATTAATACATTAAAATTTTGAGCAAATAAAAATTAATATTTAGAAAAGTATCAAGACATACTTCCTATCATACTAGAAGAAAAGATTATAATGCAAAGTCAAGTAGCAACCAGTGGTGCTAAGGAACCTTCAACTGATTCGAGCTAGGATTGTCGATTGTGTCCCCCATTATGAAAAAGAGGAGGTCTCTTGTGCACCAGTTGATTTGTGCAATCCGGGTCATGAACAAGAATATTTTAGTATTTATATCTAAATGTATTACATGTTCTGGGTAAAGGTATCATGGTGAATATGTATTAATGTTTATACTTAAAAGTATCACTTATGTTTGGGTAAATGTATTATAAAACATTTACCTAAAACAAGTTATATATTTAAGCATAAATAGGGATACCCATCCTAAATCTTACTGTAAAAATAGTGCACATGAGACTTTACTTATGAAAAGATCCTAGATCAGTCCTTAGCGCTGAACAATAAAATACAAAATGGAAGATGATTAACCCCGACAGAGTTGGCATGAGTGATAATTGCTCTCCCTCCTAGGTGCTCTCCCACTAACCTCCCACCCAGTGGCCGAACTATGTACACAAGTGGGGGTACAAATTTGAAATTCTTTTTTTTTAAAAAAAGTTGGTATTAAGAAAAAAAATATACAAAATGTAAACCCAAATCCCAATCCTACCCCCAAATCCCAATTCTATTTACAAAACTACCCACTTTATTTACAATATTTGTTTTGACTTATTTGGTGAAAGGGAACAAAAAAGAATTAATTTTTCCAATCTCCATTTCTTTACTTGCGACTGCGAAGCCAAGCCACTGCCTCCATTTTGAAGTTCGACGGTAATCATCACCCTTATTTTTTGTATAATATATTATATGTTTCTTATTTGGTTTGACTAATCTATTGATGAGTCAATGTGATGTTGTTTATTGATAAATTAGGATTTATATATAAATATATATATATATATATATATATATATATATATACATTCTGTTTGTGTTAGATTAATTAATTTAATGATAAATATCTTAAATAAAAGTTTTGTTTGTCATTGCCATTGTGAATTTATTCTAGAATTTGAATTATTTGTTTATGTTATTATATTCTTATTATTTACAACTAATTGAATCGGGCAATGAGGAATGATGCACCTAAATCAAAGAAAACCAAGACAATGGAAAAGCAACCCGATCTTCGAAAAATGTTGAGAAATTAAAATCCCAAGGAACCTCTTGCTCTTCACCGAGAGAGAACACGGCTCCTTCAAATGATAGTGAGTCTCCTTCTTTTCAATCCTTGAATTTCGCCCAAATCGAGAAAAATAAAACAGAATTAGGTTGTTCAAGTTCTTGTAATGTTCCATCGGAAGAGGAAGATTTGTTGTATGATGTTGAACTTCTTCCCCACGATCAGGGACAAAGAATAAACATAATGTATTATCCTCCAAAACAAAGAAATATAGGGAGAAGAGCATATATTCTTAAAAGACCTTGCCAATCCAAAAATCATGATTTCCCTCAAAGAGACCTTGGAGGTATGTGACAGTTTAGTGTTTATGGTTTAAAAAATATGATTGGCTCAAATATAGTATTGAGAAAGATGCTTCATTTTGTTTTGTTTGTTACTTGTTCAAGAATGAAGTATAAATTAGTGTGGGCGGAGATGCATTTGTTAATGGAGGATTTAGATAATGGAATAAACCAAATAGATTTGAGAAGCATGTTGGTGGAGTTAAAAGTGCTCATAATCTTGCTTATGAGAAATACATGAATTTAAGGAACTTCAAGAAAACGTCTATTGTTCATGTTTTTTATAATGCAAGTGATGTGATGAAAAGTAAATATGAAACTCGTTTGAAAGCTTCACTTTCTTGTTTAAGGTTTATTTTACGCCAAGGATTGGCATGTCGTGGACATGACGAAAGTGAAGAATCACTTAATAGGGAAATTTTTGTGAGCTTTTGACATGGCTAGGTGAACATAATGTGAATGTTAAAATTTCATTTTTGAATATGCTCCAGGCAATAATCAGATGACATCTCCCTTGATTCAAAAAGAGCTCATCAATTGTTGCGCTAAAGAAATAACCAAGTTCATTATAGATGAGCTTGTTAATGACTATTTTGGTATATTGGCCTATGAGTCAAGTGATGTGTCCCAAAAAGAACAGTTAGCCCTTTGTTTGCGTTATGTTGATGATAGAAAAAGAATGGTGGTAGAGAGATTTCTTGGACTTGTGCATGTTTGTGATACCACTGTTTTGTCACTTAAAAGTGCAATTATGCCTTTGTTTGTGGAACATTCACTGAGTCCATCTAAGATTCGAGGGCCAGGGTATGACAGGCAAACAACATGAAGGGTGAGATAAATGGCCTTAAAACATTATGAAGGATACTCCATGTTCCTATTATGTTCATTATTTTGCTCATCAACTTAATTAACACTCGTTGTTGTGGCAAAGAAAAACAGTGATTGTTGTAGTTTTTTGAGACAATGGCAAACTTGTTGAATGTGGTTGGAGTTTCTTTTAAGAGAAGAGAAATGATCCGAGAAATTCGAGCTCAAGAAGTTGCTAAGGCGTTGGATATGGGGGAGATTGAGAGTGGGTCGGGTTTAAATCAAGAAGTTGGCTTAAGGAGGCCCGGTGATACTCGTTGGGGGTCTCATTATAAGAACCTTTTAAATGTTATCCACTTGTTTCTTATCAGTATTTAGGTACTTGTGATGATTGGAGAGAATGCTTCAAGTTCAGAAGATAGGGTTAAAGCCAAATCTATTTTGTACTCGCTAGAGTCATTTGATTTTGTCTTTGTACACTTGATGTTGACCATTATTGGGTACACTAATGATTTGTGTTTGGCTTTGCAAAGAAGAGATCAAGATATTGTTAATTTCATGTCCCTTGTTTCTTTAACGAAACGACAGTTGCAAAAAACAAGGGACAATGGATGGGAGGCTCTTTTGAATAAGGTCACTTCATTTTGCACTAAGTATAACATTGTTGTTCCCGATATGAGTGCTCTTTATACTCCATTAGGAAGATCAAGGCGGTTTGTTCCACAAGTGACAAATATGCATCATTTTCGTTCTGATTTTTCTGTAGAAGTGATTGGTTTACAACTTCGCAAACTCAATGATCGTTTTGATGACAATGCTGATTCTTCCAGTTGCAACTGCAGATGTGGAAAGAGTTTTCTCCTTAATGACCTACGTAAAAAATAAGTTGCAAAATAGCATGGGTGATCAATTGTTAAATGATTTTTTCGTTACTTTTATTGAGAAGGATAATTTTCTACAAGTTCCCGATGATGATATCATAGATCGTTTTCAAAGAATGAAGATTCGAGGGACCCAAGTGTGATAATAGTTTCATTGAGTGTTGTATATTTTCTACATTTATTTTTTGTCTTTTGAAATGTAAGACATTAAACATTGTACAATATTTATGTACCTTTTTAGTTACATGGTACCCCTCCTCTCAATTTTTATCTTTTTATTTTTTATGTATCATACTCCCGATTTTTAAATCCTGGTTATGCCAATGCTCCCACCCTCTCCCCCTCCCCCTACCCCACCACACCACCACTCTTTCTCTCTCTCACTTCCACATGTCCTGTTATTCTACTCTTATTTATTTTTTCCACCTTCTGGATTTCATTTTCTATTTAGATAATAATATATGCAAATCATGTATAGAATCGTTGTTGTTTAGTTTAAAATCTACACATGATTTGCATATATTATTATCTATATATATATTAGTCGTAAACATTTCGTTTAGTTTAAAATCTTAGGTTGAATACATGTATTAAAGTTTATGATAGTTTTTTAATAATATGTATGTTTTATTTCTTATGTTTTTAATCCAACATTTTTTTAATTTTACTATATCCACCAATATTTTCGTTATACTTAAGTACCAATATATTCGTCGAAACTGAAATCTTCATCATTACTCAAGGTTAGTTGTTGGTTAAAAGACCAGTGGCAGTTGTGTGAGATCCCATTTAAGTGAAGATCTTATAAATAGTGCATACAATCAATGTTGTAAAAGTCGTTAGGTGAGGCTGGACGGCTCATAGATGTGGTTAGGCGGAGAGAAATTTAATAAAAAACGTAGGTGGCCAGCGGAAGCCTAGCGCCTAGGCGGAGACTAATTGGAGTTATGTATGTATTGTGTTGTACGTAATAACATAAATTATTGTGTTTTAAAAAACTTATCATTGATGAAGGTTTTAATAAACTTATTATTGTTGTGTATAAATATATGTTGTGGATGTACCCACATAACCCCCGGATAGACCCTAATCACGAACCACTGATAATAGAAGGTCCTTGATCACAAGGTCATATAACATAGACCACCATCGTTGAACAAGAAAGAACACCACCCTTATAAACGGGAGACGCAACAAATCATAACCGCACAAATGTAGATCATCGTCCTTCCAGAAGATTAAAGAATGAAGATCACTCGCTCACAACCTGATCATCTTCAAGACGAGACTGCTCTTCGCTTAATGATTTCACTCATGGGCCAGCCACATGGAGGATACGTGAGATCCACATCAACAGAACCAGGCCAAGTGACAGATACGCGTCATTCAGACCTGCCACCTGGAAGTCACGTGCCAACCATGCAAGGGACCATAAACCTCTATAAATACCCCTCATATGCTTCATGTAAAACTCCTATTGTTATCTCGAGCGTACACCTATATACAAAAGAGAAAAGAATCGTTTAAGCAAAGTAATTACTTGTGTCTTTATTACATCGACCGCAATAGTCTATATTCATACAAAATATACACTAAATCCCATTTCTAGATCGACCATCTTCTATTATTTTTAAACCGTCAATCGCCCTCTATAATAAATTCTTGTTGTGGATAAGTGATCTTCCACATATAGTCATATAATCTCGATTTATACTAATAAATCGGATTTCTAATCCTTCTTAAGTATCACGTAATCACACATATGCTGACAAGAACATAATATAAAATAATTATATTATTATTTAAGCAAGCAGTAGTAGCAGTAGCAGTATCAGTAGCAGTAGCAGTAGCAGTAGCAGTAGTAGTACAAGAAACATCTACTTGCTCCGTAGCCAAAAACCCTCATGTGGCCTGAGTAGCTGCTTTATTTGCTAAGCCTCCTTCAGTACAAGCTGCATCAGCCTTCTCCTTTGTCCCTGCTTCCACTTCTTGTTTTGTAGCTATAGCCTTCAATTTTTCTACTATATCCTCCGAATCTGCATCGATTTCAGAAGGGGTATCATCGTAATCCAATAGTTGTTGATCTTCATGTGGTTCAACTGTATGTGAGTCTGGAGTATCTTCAAGTATGATTACCTCACCAACAGTATGAACTGGACCTTCAGCAGGTGGTTTTGCAACTTCAGCAAGGTTATTAGTTGTGTGAAGTTGTTCTTCATTTGCTTCAGTTTCCTGTTGGTGCAAAGTAGTCTCTACATCTTATACTACTTATGAGATCCCACCTTGTGTACTTCCCAACGCCTGTAAACTTGGTGTGTGAGAGATGGGCACTGCCTTGTCTACTAGAATCTCTCATATAGTGGATTCATCGGCGATTTGTGATTCATTGGAAATAGCAGCATCTGAATCAGTACTTGTTCTGCGCTTTTGGTAGCTTCATGAGCATCCTGAGAGGTTGCGTCCACCTTGTCTACTGCGTCCTCTCTTACAGTAGATTCATTGGAAAATCCCTATCTAGCTCTGAAAATAGAGGATAGTGAAATTTGATCTTCCTCAGAGCTTTCTCCAGCAGTTGGCTATACTGTTGTAGAAGTGTCAGCAGGTTGCTGCGACGAGCCTCCCAGTACCCATACCACTAGACCCTTGGTATCATGTTTGTTGTGCCTCAGTACTTGTTGAAGCAATTTATCATTCGTTTCATCTTCACCATCGGAGTCACTATCGTCAGCTGGGAATTTGAGGGCAGCCTTCTCCTGTAGGCAGACCCTTCTTTTTTGCTAAATGCAATCACCAAACTCATTAGAGTTTAAATGAGCAATGTATTTACATTGTGCCCAAGAGATGACACATTCCTCTTTCTCACCCAATTATCCCGATTTAAGATGTAAGGGTACCTTACCCTATTAGTGCATCATCTGTAGCATCTCTCCATTTCCTCCTCCAGCAGCTCTTCAATGTGCTTATCTTCTTCATGTTGCTTGGGAGATGCAACGTTTTTTTCGGCAGCAGGTCTTAATTCATCTTCTACCTAATACACGTTGTGTATGCATGCATTTAGGTCGATTTAAGTGTTTATTTTGTAGATTTGCATGTATAATTGGTCGAGAATCGTTTATATTTGATATATTAGACCATTTGACGTGTATTGACTTGTTTTGTAGAGTTTTAATGATTTTCAGGCTTAAAAAGAATATTTTACAGGGTTACATAAAGAAAAAAGTCGAAGAAGGGACAAAATGGGCCACATTGGTCCAACAGTTAAGCCCAAAACCATTAAAGAATCAACGTGACCGCGCCCAAGCTTGGATGCGGCCTCGTTAAAAAGAGAGCCAAAACGGGAAATCAGTATCAAGTGACGCGATCGCGCCAAGAGCCAAAGTGGTCGCTCCAAAAGAGGCTCGGATAAGGCGTTTGAAGCTGTAAAGCTCAACGCGACCGTGTCACTTCCTATACGGTCGCGCCGAAATATGTCCCTAAATGAATTCGGAGTTTAATGGGATTTTTGTCCTAATTTCTTGAGGATTTCAACCCCAAATTATAAATAGAGGCCTAAGCTCGAGTTTTAGGGGATCACATCATAAGTTCTCATACTTTTACACACATTGGAGTAGAAGGGTGCGAGCAAGGATTGACGAGCAAGACAAGACGAAGATCGAAGAGCCGACTACTCGGGTTTAATTATTTCTTGCTTAGTTTTTAATTTCTTTACGATGTATTCTTTGAATTATTGTATTAATTTTATACTAGGCATGAGTAGCTAAACTACTCGTGTCTTGGGGTTAGAGAGTAGGATTTTGCAACAGTGGTTGAATTATTCTTTTAATTTATAGGCTCCAGTTTTGTTATATATCTATGTGTTTGTTCTTAATTTATGTTTAAACATAATTTCATCAATTAGGTTTAGTCTAATAGTTTAACAATTCCGCTTCGAGAAAAGGGAGATGTTAATAGATGTACAACATATAGCGTAGTTGTCTATGACTGCGTAAGAAAAGGTTCAGGGGGCTGTTAGTAGGTGTTATGACTCAATTGACTCGAGAGAGTAATTATTCTGATCAATCCATGACTTAGTCGCTTCGAGAGGAGGGTTAAAATAATTAAGTGTCGTCTAATAGATAGTAAAACTTGTTTAAAGGTTTATAAATTAGAGATTAATCATCATTAGCGTAATTCTTGAAATCAATACCCTAGGATACACTCTCTTTGATCGGAATCACTTTTGTTAATTAATTCAATTTATTAGTTTACATGCAATTTATTTTAATAATTAATCAATCATTCACAAATTCCAGTGTCTAGTTAGGATAGTCCTAGATAATTAGCGTATCAAACTGCGTTAGCTTATTCTCTGTGGATCGACCTTGACTTCCAATATAAACACCTACACTTGTACACTTGCAGTATTTTAAGGTTAGGATTACAGCCTGTCACTGCCGTGCACGATTCATCCCTTACTTCATGAGGTTCGACCTCTGGCGGTGAAGTGTGTTGGGGGCTGCCTAGTGGGTTTTCTGCTTGAACTAGCGATTCGCTAGTCTGATTCAAAGCATCCGCTACTTCTTCTTCTCGGTTTGTAGAAGTAGCAAGGGGTGGGTTCTGGCTGAGAGGCAGGATAGAGAAAATAGCATAAGGATCAAGAGTTGATACCTTATGCTCTTGCATTACGTACACTGACTCACGATCAGAAGATGGTGATCGTGGTGGTGAGGTTGCTGCATCAGGCTCATCAAAGAGTTGCCTGACAGTGCCGGACTTGAGGTGGGTTTTCATTAACCTCCTTGATTTCTTCTGTAAGGATTCCTCCTCAGTACCGTTCTCTTCCTCTACCTCTTCTGCAATGGCACTAGAAGAGATGATTGATTCCTTTACAGGTTCCAACCAGATCTCTTCTTGGAATGGGCTTTTAGAACCATCATCTTTCGCTTCCCAACAGGAGTGGTGTGGGCATCAGTAACCCTTCCCTCTTCTTCGTCCCTTCGCTTGGTACCTTTATGCATTGCATCTATCCACTTGCCCTTTCCAAGTTCCACACCACCAACAATCTTGACACTGAGACAGTACATGACATAGTTGAGCATGATTTATAGCTTTTGTGACTCTTCGTCTTCGTGATCTCCTCCACTAGACGAGTGAAGAGGAACAGTGCCCTGTTCAGTGACTTATTTTTCCATAGAGCAATCATTATTCGGAATACGGGACTGGTGCACTTACCATAACTCCCAGTCTGGCATTTTATACTATGTCTACATATATCATGCAAAAACTCAAACTCAAGAATAAAAGTGACCTTGGTGCAGGATTCAAGCATATTTACTGCTTGTTGATCACCTCTGAACACCTTCCAGCATTCAAGCAGTTTATTTCCACCAAAGATCTTCAGTTTTGCTCGAGTCAATCCTTCCTCCAACATAGAATAGATGTTGGCGATCATTGAAGGAGTATTCTCAACTCCTTCCAACGGTGCATGTGATGGTAGTTGGTTCACCCCTGGGATTGTGAGTGATCCTTGGAGCTTTTTAGAACTCCTCCACCAATTCCTCGGAATATCTTGGTGTATTGGCACCAAGAAAGAAGGTCAAATTATTCGAAGATAATTTTCGCCATATTGCCTCGATCAGCTGAGATCCTCTATTTCTCTCGGCCATATGTATCTGTAGATATTCGAAAGAAGCTAGCCTTCCTTCGATGAAGTCAAACTTTTTATTGGAGTGGATTTCGAAGATGCCATTGTTACTTTGTTGAAGAAGAAAAACCTTTAAAGATCTTAGTTTGTTGGATCTTTTAGGGGTTTCTTTTATAAAAGTTGTGATCAAGTGTCTTTTGGTAAAGATTACATACTTATATTTAGGAAATCTTATCAGTTGGAGATCATTATGTCTTCTAATTCTGATCTCACTAGATGCCAAAATAGTAGGAGATAGGAGATATTTCATGGAGAAGGGCTAAGAAGATACTTGTAGCACCTTCTACCATGGAAAAAGATTTTGCATCATGTTATGAGACATCCAATCATGGATATGGCTGCAAAATCTTATCACTGGGCTGCGAATTGTTGGAAGTATTGAAAGACCACTAAATTTGTACTATGACAAACTCAACAGTGTTATATTCCAACAACAATAGGAGCTCTACTGAGTCAAAGTGTGTTGACTTAAAGTTTCTATTTGTGAAAGAAAAAGTACATAGTGGAAAGGGTGATATTGAGCATATTAGGACAGACTCAATAATTGTGGATCTGGTAATTAACTAAGGGACTATCACCCAAGGTCTTTTATGAGCACACTACTCATATGGGTGTAATAATATTTTAGGATACTTTAGTTTTATGGGAGTCTATCTATGGTTGTTTGCTCAATATATTGGGTTATGGATATTTTGGTTAATTCTGTACAGAACTATAGTTTTTTTGTTTCCATTCTGTTACGTTTGGTTTGATTGATCTCACTATGGAATAAGGTATGACCAGTTGAAAATTGACATGTTAGATCACATTTCTTGTAATTTCTATGCTACACTCCATGATTAATGTGACAGTGGTTTTATTGGTATATGTGATTATTATTGGTTGAGTCACGCTTAAAGTGAAGAAAGCATCTTTAGTCCTATATCAATATGATCATTGATAAGATTGTTTAAGGAATATCTATGGTTGACAACAAGGTTTGAGCTCATTTAGGTAATACATATTTCTTAGGTGACATGTGTAGCACAAGTGGGAAATTGTTGGAAATATACAACATATTGGGTCAACACATACCAAGTTTTATTGTGTATAGTTTTCTTATGGTGGCCTAATTAAAGTGATCTACTAAGAATTTAAGTTTTGGGCCTTAATGGGTATAACTAATCATGGTTTTAAGTGTAGATACCATAAGGGATTTTCAATTTGTTGAGGTACCAAATTAAAAATATAGGAAACTTATTACTACAAGTTAGGGTTTTGGTCCCCAAACTTACTTGTTCTATCCCCCGTTTTGTACTCTCTCTGCAAAAAAGTGACTAAGGGTGAAACTGATCGTTTGAATGACCATATGCACAAGACCATACATGGATTCAAATACGCTTCTATTTTCTAGATTATTGTTCTTCTTGTCTCAGGTTATCTTCGTATAGAGGATTAATTTTGATATTGATAGGCATGCTTATTTGATTTAATTAAGCATTCATAATTGCTAAAGCATGCTATTTTGTGATCAATAATTCTAACATAATGTACCGATCTTTTTTATAATTTTCAGATTCATTTATAGTTTAAGATATCTTAATGAACTTTTTAAATTATTATTTTTATGATTTTCATATATTTATAGTTATCAAATTTTATTTTGGGATTTAATAGTTCCTTAGTGTAATAATTTTTAAATGTAGAAATATCTTCGGTCGTTTAAGTTAAAATACCATTAAATCAACTTAAAAAAATGAATTAACAACCACATGACATGCATGTAATGTGAGGGACCCTTTCAGAGGTTGAGACTATTAGTATTATTATTAGGGAGTATGAGAAGGCTTCCGGGCAGACGATTTCTCTTGAGAAATTTGAAGTGTGATTTAGTAAAGGAGTAGAGGATGAGACACGGGTCCAATTGGCGAACAGATTGGGAGTGAGGTTGGTGGAAAGTCCCTCGATGTACTTAGGTTTGCCAGCTACAATTGGGAGATCGAAGGAGGCCATGTTAAGCGCGGTAGTAGCTAGAGTAGAGAACAAAATGAAAAATTAGAAGAGTGGGTGTTTGTCGAATATAGGGAGCTTAATCTTGAATAAGTAGTTAGCCAAAGCAATTCCAACTTACGTTGTGAGAAGTTTCATGCTACCCCAATCAATCCATCGACGAATCAAATCTCTTTGCTCTAATTTTTTATGGGGACAGAAAAATGGGAAGAAGTGCATCCATTGGGGCGTGGGATGTGCTATGTAGGAGCAAGTAGGACCGGAGTCTAGGATTTAGGGATTTAGAAGCTTTCAACAAAGTTATGCTAGCTAAGCAAGGATGGAGCTGATGCATGACAAAAGCTCCCTTCCATCCGAAATCTTGAAAGCGTGTTATTTTCCAAATGGTACTTTTCTTACCGTCCAAGGTGGCTATAATCCAAGCTATACATGGAGAAGCATCTTGGCGGGACGAGGAGTAATCCAAGAAGGAATGATATGGCGAGTCGGGGTATCTTCAAAGGTGAGAGTTTGGGTGGACCCTCGGTTACCAAATAACCACAGTTTTCGGGTGAACGAATGGAGGTTGCCGGATTGCCATGTAAATTTTGTGAGGGACTTGATTGATCAACCAAATCTTCGATGGAAGAGAAATATCCTTTTAGAAATCTTCTCACCTGAGAATGTTTTACAGTTCAATCACTACCAATCAGGCGCATGCCATAAAAGGACACACTAATTTTGAACTTTTCCAAATCGAGCAAGTACGAGGTTTGGTCAGGATATTATGTTGCGAGGGGTATGGAGGGAGATCAAACACTGAGTGCCTCATCCCCATTGGCGGCGAGGAAGTTGTGGCAATTCATATGGGGACTTGACATCCCTCCGAAGGTGCAAGTTTTCATGTGAAAAGCTGCAAAGGGGTGTCTACCAGTCTCTAGAGGGCTGCTGCGGCGGGGAATGGACATCGATCGTGACTATAAATGATGTGGGACTGTGGAATCCGTGGAACATGCGTTGAGAGATTGCCTCTGGTGTATTAGGTTCTGAAAGGCCTCTCTGGTTTGTCTTAATGATGACATGCTCACTTCAGAGGCATCTATGGCAGATTAGCTCGAACAGGTGCTTGTGATGAAGGGTGAAGAAGAGAAATGTATGTTTGGTATGCTACTTTGAAAGCTGTGGAAGGCCAGAAATGACTTGTATTTTGAAGATATGAACATGGCACCACAAGAGTGCTACAGGGTTGCGCAATGTACATGGCTAGACTTTAAGGCTGCTAAACGCCCGTCTTTCAACTAGTTGGGGGGAGGGGGTGGTTGCAAGCTCAATTCGGCGTCCACCGGCAAGAATGGCACTCAAACTTAACTTTGATGTGTCGGTTGCGGAAGCCAGGGAAACTAGGGTAGGATCGTTGTTGAGGGATGTGCAGGGAGTTATCTTGGGGTCGAAAGTTACGTACATGGCGGAGGTGGTGGATGTTGAGGCAGCAGAAGCTCTAGCATGTTTGGAGGGGATAAAAGATGCGGCTGATTTGCAGGTAACCCAGTTGAAAATTGAGCTAGATAACCCAAACCTCTACCAAAAATTACATTCGAAGTGGATTGACGCTACTTATGGAGGATTGATCGTCGTCGAGATATCCTCGTTTTTTCATTATTTTAGTTTGATTTCGTTTTATTTGGTTAGACGTATTGCAAATTGCTTAGCACATCATTTATCTCGTTTTGCTTTTAATTTTGATAGACCTAGGACAGTGATCGGCCCTGTCCCGGCTTCACTTGAACCTTATGCGATTGTTGAGTCATTCACGACATGATTAATGGAAGTAGTTCCATTCTCAAAAAAAATACGAAAAAAAAACACGTATGTAATGTGGAGCCGTTTAATTTTGAGACGACCAAGAGATTGATTGGACAATTCCGTAAATGTAGAGGATTGAGTTTGTGCGCGGAGAAAAAAAAAAAAAAAAAAAATCCCTCTGAAGGTGGAATCATTTGTAGTCTTATAAAATCAAAATTGCAAATTTATTCTAGATAGAACTTATCAATTAATATAAACCAACTGAAGACAATACACAATTCTAAGGGGATACTTGGGCTTATGGTTGGGCATGACCCATCCCCATTGCATATTATTATACAGCCTAAATTTCAAGATGGGCTCAATCATTTACATCCATACCATATTATCTACATCACATTTTACAACTTTCAATACATTTTTTACAATTTTCAATATACATCCTACTCTACTACATCCTTAAACTAAAATATATTTTACTATTTAAATGTGTGTACCAGCCGTGAATGTGTTCTAACAGATCTGACACATAACGCTACATCTCAAATCAAGTATCATCTATAAGTTGTTGAACTTCTATTAAAATTAGGGATAATTGATACTATAGCCTGTCAGAGTTATAGTGAGATGATTTTTACATAGTTTAACTTTTTACATGTAAAAGTAGCCAACGTCTGTCAAAGAGAGTTTTTATTTCGTGTACACGATATAAAATTAATTATTGTGTACACGATAAATTTACATCATGTACACGTTAAAAAAAATTATCGTGTACACGATAAAAAAAATTTCTTGTTACATGTACAAGATAATATTTTATCTGTACACGATATAAAATTATCGTGTACACAATAATATTATCATTCCATATTCAGGCGCGCTACTTTTTTAAATAAAAAGTCAAACTATCCAAAAATACATTAATTATGCCCTAGGGTCACAGCACACCATTTCCACTTAAAAATAACGCTATTCAAAAATAAGAGTGTTGGGAAGAGGAAGAAACAACCTACAGCAATCCCAAAATTTTAGGACAAATATGTATGTTGGTAGCCTACGTCTAGAGAGTACAATATTTATAGGTGGACCAGTTACCCTAACAAGGTCAATAGGCTTAGTTTTTTTTTTTAATGCTTCCTTTAAGGCATCGGCGCCCCTTGGCAATTGCTTCTTACAGTATTGATTAAAGAGAATGTAGTAAACGAACCTTCTTCCCACCTGTGAAATCAATTCTTTTCTCATCCTCAATAATAAAAATAAAATATTAGTCTTTTTCTATCATTAAGAGAATATTTGGATTCTTTATTGGAAAAGATTAAATGCCAAATTTTGGTTGCTTTCTTTGGGACATTACGCATGTCAATTCCACACCAAACATTATTTTCACGTCGATGTATATGAAGTACTCTTCTCACAAATCTTGATTATTTATTCATTCATTACTATGTATTATATTACATTTATAATGTCATTATATACAACTAAAATTCTAAATGGCAGGTCGATTTTCCCGGTAAAATAATTTAAAAAGGGGAGCATTATATCTAGAATCAAAGAGGTGGGACAAAACCTAATGAATATAGAAATAGCAGAAAATACCTAACAGTTTGGGTCCAGCCAATTAGAGGCAGAAAGAAGCATTTGATGTTTTATAAGGTTGTGATTAGTATAATTAAAGAAAAGGGAGACATAGAAGATGCATAGAAAGCAAAGAATCTGATTGAATTATACGCACAATAATGTGGCTCGTTGCATGCATTAATCTAATTAAAAGATGTTCTTCTTTATGTAAACGGACCATGTGGGCATATGGCCCCATCAAAACGGGACGGACTCTACAATGACGACTTAATTTGCTTTATATATAACATCAATTTAATTTCTAATTACATTTACACCCTTGCAACTTCCACTATGTGCATTATTGCTCTTTCCTCCTCAACAGAATTTGGTTTCATCTGTTTTCTGTTGGGACCGCCCCCTCCCCCTCCCAAAAAAAATAGAAAAAATAAAATGTGAGTTGTATAAATAATTTTGTTTTAAGAGTAAAATTAGTTTTTATTTAATTTAAAAAAAATAAAGTGGGAATTAGGACCTAAAAGGTGCCCTTTGAGGAATGCCTTTTCTTCTTGATCTTGAAATAGAAGGAGGTGGGGGAGGTGTGGGCGGGTATATGTCTTGTTGTGAGCTTTCACGCAATTCTTCCTCTTCTTCTTCTTCTGATCTCATTCTTCTCGATGACGAAGATACCCCTTCGCTACCTTCTCTTTGCACTATAAAGCTTGCATCCCCATTGCCCTTTATTCCTACAAGCTATATTAATAATTCATAAGGAATAAAGTAGTATTTCTTACCCCCAAAAAATAAGGGAAAGTAGAAAATAATTGAGAGAGGAAAAGAATATCTAAACGTAATGGCAATGATGATAATGAACCATAACATTACATAACAAAAAAGATGATAATGATGGGCATTAGGTTGTTATGTAGTGAAAAGGATGGGAATGAGAGGCGTTTTATTCTTTATCAATGGCGATGGCGATTATTTATTGGTTTGGTTACAAGTCATATCTTATGCTAGCTCATTGAAATTGTTTAGCTGTCGGTGATCAAATGATGTATATACTTACTAACCTTACATCCCAGAGAACAGAATCGGAAAGTGTCGAGAAGGCTTCTCCCACAGATTTCGCAGATATGAGAAACAGCTTTGCCACCCTTAGGCTGAGGCCTCTCATTCAGAAACAAAACCCTCGCACTGTTTATCACATACGTTTGTACTCCGCTAATATCCAGAACCTTCTGAATCTCCGAAACTCGAACCACGTCATGATACGATGATCGCCTTATCTACATTGTTATTGTTATTGTTAGTATCATCATGTGATCATCGAATTGGTGAAGAAAACAACAAGGCTCAATTTGGTTGTAACGCCTTATTAATTAATTAATCCCCCGGATAGATAGCGTAGGTTATAATTAAACAAAAGTAAAAAGGAAAACCTGAATGACTTGATGATCCTTGTGTTTGGAGGAGCGGCAATAGAAGCAGAAAGCGTTGACATTGCAATCTAAGCAGTACATATTGCATTCACTCCGGGCGGCGTCGCCATGGGTCCGGCACACGCTGAAGAATGAGGTGTGTAGAAGTTTCTCTAGCCACGGCGGCACCAGCATTGTCTCCTGCCACAACCCAACAACACAATTCTTTATCATACAACAACGATCACACTCGAGTAATGCGAAAAGAGAAAAGGAATATAATGAAGGGGCATTACCATTATGAAATTTGGGATTCCGAGATGAGTTTGAGAGAGAGAAGAGGGAGGTGGGAGAGAAGGCCTAACCTAAACAACCAGCAACTTAGAAATCAACAACAAAACTACACCTAAGCTAAGGAAGGGACAAAAGCCTAAATTTGTGAAATAACTAAATTAGCGGACGGCCAGGATGAGAAGGGGTGGCTCAAGATTAATGTGAGGCGTTAGATGTTGAGAGAGAGGAGATGGAAGGGTTTGGCGCTTACGCTACAAATTTTTGGATCTTCTTTGCGTCTGTACGTAGGCAGGGGTCGGCCATTCTCCTACGCTACTAAAGCACCTCAACCAGATCAAAACGGCATCGTCTTGTTTGCTTCACTCCTTTGCCAAATTAACAATTGCTTTCTCCCCAAAATGCCCTCCACACTTTCCCAGTTTTCACGCTCCCTTTCTTCTAATAATGAGCATGAAATTTAGGCAGGATGTCACGTCCAAATCAAATATTTATAATCCACTTAAGGAATCACTAGTTTATTTCAGTTTTTATACTTCTTTTTATTGTTAATAATGTGGTCAAGATATTTACAAATATACTAGAAAAAATTAATTTTGATTCTTTGTAGATATTGGGGATCTCAACGCAATTAAATTTTTATTATTATTATTTGTGATCGTGGTTCAACAATAATAAAGGTATGACAAAACATGATCTTGTATAGCTAAACATAAACAAGGGAAGTCTGTAGCAAGTATGACATGTAATGATGAAAGATATCTTTATTATTTTGGGAAAGATTTAGTATATATTGCGATTTGCAGGGAAAGCGGAAGATGAGGAAATTATTACTTATCTCAAAATAGTTGTTTTGAATTTCATGAAGACGGAATTTATCATAAAACTTGAGTCGTCTTCACATTAGATTTTGAGTAAGGATATTGTTAATCAGATGAGATTGTTTTTGCTTCTTTTGTAGTGCCTAATTATATACCACCTCCACTTTTTTAATTGTTCTTTTAAATTTTGTGGGATATGTATAAATATTTGTCTTTTTTGTTTTTCTTTTTTCTAATACTAACCCTTAATAATTAAAAAGAGATATAACATTGGGTCAATTGCTAAAAAAATCATGAATTATTCCTTGATTTTCAATCACAACATAATCTTTTAAAGTCAGCAATTTTATTCACATACTTTACTATTTTACAATTTTAATGGTCCATGCAAGTTCAGGCAATTTTTTACACTAATATGGCCACCATCAAAAGTCCAGTCAGTTAGGAAGTGATGAATTAGAATTCTTTTTTTCTTTTATGATACATATAGAACACTTACCCAAATCCTCATGACTTGATAGAAATTATTTACTTAAGCTTTGGACTAACTGCAGTATTATTTTTCGCTCGTTGCATTCGATCTAATTTAATTTTCTTTTTAATAAAATATATATGTTTAGTTTAATTAAAATTTAGTTGACTCACAAGGCTTCAATACAATAAGATATTTTTTAGAAAAAAAAAAAACAGGTCAACCCAACATAAGGTTCCTACAACAAAAAGCATAAGCTAGTAGCACAAAGCTCAACATAACATCGGTTTCCTTTATAGTAATGCACCAATAAGAAAAATAAATACAATCTCTTATACATCAGATATTAAAATATTTCACGACAAAACACATAGCCAACAAAACAAATCGAATCTACTACCCAATAAATTTTATAGTTCCCACAACAAAAGGTATAAGCCAGGAAAATAAATTCAACCTACATACCATCTATTAGGTTTAGAGTTTCTCATGACAAACACAAAATCACCGCAACTATTTCTATATCGTAGACATTAGGCGTGATTTAGTGAGAAATACTAGAGGGAATTTATTTCCTTTCACATTGAAAACATAATTATTCTCTACAACTTTGCTGATTTCAAGGTTTCTGGACATTTTTTTTTTAATTTTGTTTCCTGCCTTTGTGTTTTCCTTTCTTTGTTTTTCTAAGTTTTTCTGATTAAAATATAAAAGGAAGAAATTTTCAACATACCATTTGCTGGCTGACTAGACTTTCACCGGCGGCCCATCAGCATAAAATTATCGTTATTTACATCGGTGATTAAAATTGCAAAAAAAGTAAAGTTTGTAAATGAAGTAGTCCACTTTGAAAGTTTACATTGTAATTGCAAATTAAAGCATGATTCGTGAAACTTTTAGCAACTAAACATATAATATAAAGGAAATAGTGGTAGAATTTTAAGAATTTGAGGAAGTTAATGAATGAAATTGTCAACTTTGAAAATTATGTTGCAATTGCAAATTAAAGCGTGATTCTTGAATTTCTTAGCTACTAAACCTATAATATAAAGGAAATGGTGGTACAATATTAGGAGTTTGAGAAAATTGAGAAAATTAATTGATAACTTGGTTTTCCATTCTGCTTACTCCTTAATTTACTAATCCTAATCTAAAACAACAACTAAAGAAATAGAGATAGAATTTTTTTTTTATTTTTCTTTCCATATACTCCCGCTCTTAAAAGAATACTCTCTTTTCTTTTTTGGATGTCTAAAACAGATTGCCACCTTTCCTTTTTAAAAATATATCAAATGCTTATTTTCCTGAAATATCATTCTAAATGAGTCACTAAAATGTCATTTATGTGTAACACTCTTTCATTCATCATATTAAATAAGCATGCAGTAGTATATATATATTACTCTCTCCGTCCCACCTTATCTTGCATAGCCTAAAAAAGGCAAAGTTATAACATAATCTCCACCCTCAATCCACCTTTGAAAAATCAACAAATCAAAAAGTAACTTTTCTTAATACCCGTGCCGACCCCCATGCAAGATAAGCCGGGACGGAGGGAGTACATGTGTAAAAACGAATTTCTTAATTAATGTAAAACTTAGAAGGGGATTATATTTTTTAGAAAGAGGAAGTATTATATTTATTTATTTATCTTTTTAGTTTTAACATTGAATAATTTAATAAGTTTACATAAAAAATTGTTAATAATATTTTTTTTCTTTTATAATATAATGTAAATACAAACATGTTGTTGTGGGGATGGGCGAAAAGATAAGCCAACATGCGTTGGATGCTAAAAAAATTGACTCAAGATGCAGAAGATTATTTCTTATAAGATGTGTCAACTCCTTATGGAAAAATTTGCCCTCAAGACTAAAAAAGGATTTTTGGTTTCAATAACAACAACAACAATAACAACAAACAACAACAACAACAACAACAACAACAACAACAACAAGAAAAAGAAGAATAATAATAATAATAATAATAATAATAATAATAATAATAATAATAATAATAATAATAATAATAATAATAATAATAATAATAATAATAATAATAATAATAATAATAATAATAATAATAATAATAATAATAATAATAATAATAATAATAATAATAATAATAACAATAACAACAACAATAACAATAATAACAACAACAACAATAATAACAACAACAACAATAACAATAATAACAACAATAACAATAATAATAACAATAACAATAATAATAACAATAATAATAATAATAATAACAATAATAATACTAATAATAATACTAATACTAATAATAATAATAATAATAATAATAATAATAATAATAATAATAATAATAATAATAATTGTATTCCTTAGATTCCTAAGATAATTAGGAAACTAAAGTCATTACTGATAGGATTTATGATTTTGGGATTTTTGTCACTGGTAATATATTTATTTATTTGTATTTACATTTATATTTGCAATATTTAATTATTTTATTAAGTCTAGATAACAAACAAATATAGTTGAAACAAGGAGAAGATAAGGCAGCGTCAGATCTTGAAGATATGATAAAGCTGGATATCTCATGAAGATTTTGTGTACAAGTCATACGTGTTTTACTAGGAATACAACATGCATTATTGCGGAAGCAAAATCCTTCTTGATATGCTTGTATGAAGAAACGTGTGATTTTCGAAAAATAAAAATAAAGAAAGTAGAAGATTAACGAAATAAATCTTGAAGATTATGTTCACATTATGGCAGTCTTATCACATAAGGAAAAAGCCTGGGCTTTCTTGATCAACAAAGCAAGTTGTATATAAATATGAGGAGGTGTATTCGTTGAAGACATCGAGTATTTTGAGAGGAAACCAGTAGAATATATTCTATATACTCGAGATGATTATTTTGTGAGGTTCCAGTCCATCAGTGTTATAACATAGGTTTACGTGCCGTGTATTCTGAGCAAAAGTAAATGAGGAATTGAGTTGTATATTTAATGAGTCATTTAGTGAGATATGGCAGTTGGTTAGGGTTGACCATTTAGCCGGGTCGTAAATTAAGGTTTTTTAGTGTCAATGTTATAACATACAGTTACAACAGAAGGTTCTTTGGGAGAAGAAGCTTCGAGGCGGGTTCAAGAGAGCTCATTTAAGTGGTTTGATGTGTCAATGCCGGCCAAGTCGACGAGAGTTCCTGGGCATTATTGGTGATACACTAGGTTAGATATAGAAAAGTGAAGCCTCTTTCTAAAACATAACCTATTTAGCGATATTATCAATAACATAAAGTCCGATGAGTCTAAGAGATTCAATCCCAGGTTTATTTTGTGTGTTTTTGTTTGATTTATAATTGTTTACATTGTACCATAATCTGAATCTTGAGTTAGTGTTATAATACATAGTTAGTGCAAACTACAAAATTTTAATTGGTACCAGAGCCGGTCTGTATCCTAATACGAATTATTATGGGAATCTGCACTATCATAGAATTCTGTAAAAACGCGATGAATAAGTTCCTAAAGAAACAAATCTCAAAGAAGGCCCAAGTATGTTTTTTAGGGCAAACCGAAACAGAAGAAACAAATTCTGAAGAAGGCCCAGGTATGGTACAACATGAGTTACCTAATTTTTAGAATATGATGCTTATGATGAAGAAACAGGACCCACTATTAAGGAGATATAGAAGATGTACAAGAAACTTTTGTTTGCATGCATTCAAAGAAGTAAGGCCATCAAACAGTTGGTGAGTCAACTCCAAGAATCACAGATGATGATTGAAAAAATAGAAGTGGAATCTGTAAGAATCTGATCCCGGGCAGGACACGAAGTGTAGCGCAAGGTGTTGCAACAAGTACTGCAACACCTAGGGTTCGTTTGTGTAGAAAACAGCAGAGCAAAAAAATAGCGGCGGAATTGAACAAACACAACAAAAGACTAACAAATAACAGACGATATAAGTTTAATCTCAAGCAATTCAAAAGCTTGAATCAAACTTTATTACTCAACCAAAAGAGTACATTGCCGATTCATCCCAAAATTACATAGACCAAGATGAAAAGAAAAATCACCACTGATCTATTCCTAAAACTAAATTACACACACACACATAAAAGATCCAGACATAAGGGTCACACAACCCACAAAGAAAAGTGGGAATGTGTGTGTGCAACTTGAGGTGTTGCATTAGGTGATGTAACACTTTGATATGACGCAGGAACCTTGACTGAGTGGTTCACTTCTATTTTCGTGGGAACTTGTATTAATAGAGTTACACACCTGCAGAATGGTTACAATGAGTGAGAAGAACGTGCAAGAGAGAGAGAGAAAGAGAAATGGAGGGAAAAAGATCAATGGATAAGGAAGTCATATTTGAAATATAACTTTCCCATGATCTTATCCTCATAGGAGAGAGACAAAAACGTAGAGAGGGAGAGAGAGAGAGAAATTTGTACTTATAGAATCAAGGTTAGGAAGTTACTTTTGGATAATAACTTCCCTTGCAAGTTTATCTTTTGGATAAAAACTTCCATTGGAAGTTATTTAAGAAAATAACTTCCCCATGATTCTAGATAGTAAAAACTTAACAAAAACTAACAATAAGAAAATTATGAATATAAATCAATAAAACACGAAAAAGATCAGTAAGACAAAATAAAAAATAAACTTCAGAAATAATGTGTTGCAGAAAGTGTTGAAACGCTTTCTGTAACACCTTATTTCCTCAACAATATCCCCCTTTTTGTCTTACTGATAAAAACTTGCAAAACATCTAACAAAAGAGAAAGATTAGACAAACATGAAGGTCAAGTAAGGCAAAAACATATTTACAAAAGAACGAGATAGGAAAAATGTTGAAGCATTGTGTTGAGACACATTGCACCACACCATTTCCAACATAATCCTATGAGAAAGATCGAGTCATAATCTATCTGAAAGTGAACTTGAAAAGTACCAGAAAAAGATAGACGGTGAGGTGGCAGGTAAAGTCCTTGAAGCAGATTTTGAATTACAACATACGTTGGGCGAGAATTAGAAAGAGGCAAAAACTATAAAAATTAAACTTCAGATTGCTCAATCTGACCTTATTTCATCTAAGAACATCTCTTGTGTAAAAGAGCAAATGATTAAGAAACTATATGCAAAATTGGAACAATCCAAACAGGTTCCCGAAAGACCGAACTCTGTCAAGGTCACTCTAACCAAACTTATCAATTTAGGTAAGGGTCATGGTGATGTTAGTGGGCTTAGATACAATGGTGAGACGTCTAATATTTCTCAGCAAGTTTTAGTACGAACATAACCAATTGTTGTAACACATGGCAGTGACGAAAATTTTCCCGAAAATTTTAGAAATGACTTCGTGCATACTTACTCTTCTGGACAGAATAAACCTGACCAAAAGAACATGGGGCAGAATAATCGACTATGGTACTGTGTGTTACAACATTCTAGGCATGACTTAAGAAAAAACCCTAATATGTACCCATCTGTTACTATTGTGGTATTATTGGACATATTCGTCCAAACTGCTATAAGATGAGAGTTGACTACTTGTATAACTTTTAGGTTGGAACGATAAAGGTCATCCTCGGAGTACACCCCGAAGAAAGGAGGATATGAGACCACCACAACATTCGAAGACACGCGAACTTTGGGTTACTAAGAATAATAATCGTCTTAATGTTCATCTTGCTTTAAGCTCTGCTAATTTGGTGCTTGATATATTTATAGTGGATACTCTTGTCATATGACTAGAAATAGATCAATATTGGTTAACATAGAACCGATTGTCAATGAACTTTTCAATGCTGGTGATGGGGTTAGAACTACAGTAATTGGGAAGGGTACACTTGATTTAAGCGGATTCCTAAATTGAGTGATGTTTTATTGGTTGAAAACTTGAAAGCCAATTGCATCTGCATTAGTCATTTGTGTGGTCATGGTTTGCATGTTAAATTTACTAAAGACCAATGATTATTTTATGATAATGAGGATAAACGTGTGTTGACATGTGATAGATCAGCTAATCTTCTCTACAGGTTGAAACATGAACATAAGAGCCGCAAAGGGCAGAGTGCATAACCACCGGGAGATTTTGCCCGCAAATCGAAATGATGAAGCAAAGGTTGTCAGTCTATGGTGTTGAGGTAAGTGTTTCAATCTTTTCTGTGAAAATATGAGTGCTAATATCTTTACCAAAAGTCCGGTCCTACACTTTAGAAAAAAGCAAACAGCTATTAAACACCGATATATTCGGGAACTAGTAGAAGAAGGAACCGCTATCATGAATCATGTTCCAACCAAAGATCAATTAGCGGATATTTATTTTAAGGCCCTGGATTTCAATAATTTGTCTCACTCAGAAGTTAATAAGTCTCTACATTTTGTAAAAAAAGAAAATAAAAGGACGTATGTTATAACATGCATCTAGGATCTACATTATACACTTTATTCCATCCTCGTATTAATACACATGTCTCATATGAAAGGGAAAGTTCAAAGGGTTGTTTGGCTTAAAAGCTAACATTCCTCTACGTCTGACTAGTACATTCATTCCTCACTTGTCGGAAAAAACAGTCATAAAATGATATTGAGAGCAGTTATCAATCATATATTGGAAAGAGCTACTGGAACAAAAAGTAATTGATCTGTTAAAGCCGCCGACCAAAAAATAATATATTTAATTTCTTAATGTTTTTATTTATTTTAAAGGGGTTATTAGTGTCAATCTGAGGTCATCGCTCTGGGTTTTCCTAGTGCGATCTTGGCTCGTGGGGTTTGTGAGCTACTCCATGAGAGGGTAAAAACAGTTGGAGGAATAAGGAATCCCTATTTTATCTTTTTGCCTTATTTTAATATGTGCCAAATTGGAAATTGATGTGGAATGTTGTCTTGTTCTTTGCCAAATGCTCTGCTTGCTTACGAATTCTAAGGCACTTATTACGCGAGTTTAATTATAATATTGCATTAGAATTTTTTTTGCCTGACTAGATGAGTGTGTGTGGAAATCCTCATTTTTATATCCATGGTGCCCATTTTAATCCGTAAAATTAGATTGTTGACATGTGTTTTTTTTTTAGTTCCATTTTTCTAATTCCTGGATCAGGTGAAAATATCATGTGGGCTAAAATTAGAGTGGTTTAGTCCTGTGGTGCTTTCGTCATGTGTTTCTTTCATGTTGTTTGTGCAAATTCTGATTTACATTATATCTCAAAAAGGGGGAGATAAAACTAAGGTAGTAAGCATTTTGTTAGGGGAGTTCTCGAGACGCCTATTTAAGGGCAGATGATTATTTTCTTTATGTATTTTCTAGTGTTGCAATTTTGAGTTTTTATGCTTATGTGCAGGGAGGGATTTGTTTTAGACAAGAATTTGTGTAGGGGGAGTCGGATGTTATTGGTTTTTTTTTATCAAAATACCCAAAAAGAGGAGAATGTTAGAATTTATGGCTTTGGGGTTTTTGTCATTAATAGTCATATTTATTTATTCTTATTTACATTTATATTTGTGGGTTTTAATTATTTTATTAAGTACAGGTAACAAACAAATCCAGTTGAAACAAGGAGAAGATAAGGCAGCATTAGATCTTGAAGATATAGTAAAGCTGGATATCTCGTGAAGATTTTATGTACAAGGCATACGTATTTTACTAGGAATGCAACATGCATTATTAAGGAAACAAAGTCCTTCTTGAAATTCTTTTATGAACAAACGTGTGATTTGCAAAGAGCAAAAGAGAGAAGCATGTGATTTGCAAAGTAAAAAAATCGAAGATTGGCGAAGCAAATCTTGAAGATTATGTTCACATTGTGGTAGTCTTATCTCATAAGGGCTTGCCTTGGGCTTTCTTGATCAACAAGTCAAGTTATATATAAATATGAGGAGGGGAAGAAAATTTAAAATGATCTTTCATACAACTTTTACTATAATTCTAACCACCTTGCGGGTGTGTGGGGGGTGGGTGGGGGGCGGGGGTGATGCTGGGGGCAGGGGATGAGATATTAAAAAAAAAAAAAAAAAAATGGCTTGGGGGTGGGGGTGGGGGTGGGGTGAGGTTGGGGGCAGGGGATGAAATATTAAAAAACAAATGGCTTAGGGGTAGGTGGGTTGGGGTGGGGGGAGGGGGGGTTTAGGGGGTGGGGATGGTTGTTTAGGGGGCTGGGGCCTTAGGGTAGGGGTGGTGTATATGGGGTAAGGTAGGGTGGTAATAATATATATATATATATATATATATATATATATATATATATATATATATATATATATGTATTATTGAAAATCATAATAGATGTAATAAGATATTTATTTGGAGGATAAATTGGTAAAATTACATTGTTAGTTATCCTAGAAAATTTGAATTATACTAAAAGTTATGATAATTATTATTTTCACTATTTTTCACTATGAGGAGGAGTAATGGTTGAAGGCATCGAGTATTTTGAGAGAAAAATAATAGAAAATATTCTACATACTCGGGAGGATTATTTTGTGAGATCCTTGCCCAGCAGTATTATAACACCGGTTTACGTGTCAAGTATTTTAAGCAAAATTATGGTGAAGAATTGAGTTATATACTAGAATGAGTCATTAAATGAGATATAGTTGTTGTTTAGGGTTGACCATTCAGTCGGGTCGTAAATTAGGATTTTTGAGCATCAGTGTTATAACATACAGTTACAACAGAAGGTTTTTTGGTAGAAGAAGCTTCGAGGGGTTCCGGAGGTCTTTTTTGTAAGAAATACCATATTTGACGATATTATCAATAACATAAAGTCAAGGAGTCTGAGTGATTCGGCATTGGGAATATTTTATGTGTTTGTTGATACAATATTTTTAACCCTAGTATTACTGCAAGTATATGGTGCTAGTGTAGTAATAGCAAACAAGGTCGAGCCACAGAGAATGTTTCCTATGTTTAGTTTAATAACCTAATTTTAATAATTCTACTCTATCTAGACTCTCAAATACGTGGTTTGATTTGTGGAATAATCTAAATTGCAAGATTTAACTAATTAACTAAGTGATTGATTGGTTAATAAGAACACAAATAGCAAGGAAAGATTCAAATAAGATTAAGATGCATTCTAGAGCTTCGATTTCAACTACGATTTTCTATGTTTGATTATTCTAAATTTTAGACTTTTAAATCAATTAAATCACCTATTAAAAGGCACGCATATTGATTAACTCTCCTCTGGGACGACGCTAACAAGTAGGTCAACTAGTGATAATTACCTTCTTGGGCTAACTATCACCTAAAGACTCCCAAAAGTACCTAAGACCAATGCCTACATAAACACCTCACTCATCTCGGACGAATTGTGATATTTATGCTATGTATTGAAAGTCTATTAATAACCCTCTCCTCTGAGACGGTGAATCGTTAAACTTATAGACAACTATCAATTGATCATATTGACAACATCATGTGAATAAAACAAGCACATAGATAGATGATAAGGCTGGAGTCTAAATTTACATGAATAAAATCAAAACATAATTAATACATAGTCTACTTTCTAAACCTTGGACACAAGAAGTTTAGTACTCATATCTAGAGCTAAAAATCAACATACTTCATAGCCAAACATTGTTGATCAATCAAATAAATAAAAGAAAATAACCGAAGTCTCGATCTCGATCTTTGTCTCTTCCTTCCTTGTTCTTCGATCCTTACTTCCAAAGATCTTCTCCAATGATAAAGTCTGTTTTTTTTACTCTTGGAAGCCTATATTTATAGGTTAGGATCAATTGACATCGAACTGGGCCGAATTTTGGATGAAAATACATAAGAACTAACTTGATCGACCAATGAACGCGGTCGGTTCAGTCAACTAATGCAGCCGTGCTCGTTTCACAGTGGATTTTTGGTTTTCCAGAAGAGTTATTTCACGGTCGCATTCATGAACGCGACCATTTTCGGTCCAAAACCGGTTCAACTCTGATTCTCCTTGCTTGGTCCGTCCTTTAGCTCTTTTCTTTTCCGTTTTTTCCCCTACTTGACTCATTTATTCTCCAAACTTCGTCCGAGTGCCCTTTTTTCATAAATTCACCTATTTAACTTCAAATCACGCATAAAACATGTTATACGGCACAATATGATGAATATCACACATTTAGGCCAAATACACAGGCAAATGTCATACGATACCCTTCTAAATCGACCTAAAATACATGCATACACACTGTGTATCATTTTTGTTTATTCAAGTTGTTTAGATATTAATTTATACCAAAGTCTGAATCTGAGTTGGTGTTATAACACATAGTTAGTGTAGACTATAAAGTTTCAGTTACCTTTATTTTATTTAAGAGTTGACTGAATTATGAGTATAGAATATCTTTAAAAGTTTATCTGTTACTGGTTGAGTAAAATTCATATATTTCTTAAGTTAGTTTGAAAGAATATGTGTTATTATTCTTTGTTGTGTGGGATTTAGGTTTTAGCTTTGATAATTTAGGAGTTGTGTAATAGATTCTCAAACTTTTAGATTTACAAATCGTGAGTTCAAACACGTGAATTTTTTTAATCTAGATCTGTTTTGAATATCATATTTGTATTTTGGACCTCGCAGCGTCTTGTCCAAGGTTTATATCATACTTCTTACAAATATAAGAAGAATCTAGGAAACGTCTTCAATGCTATCTTTTCTTGCATTTTCTTGAGTTGATTTTTCTTTTCATGTTTTTTCTTCAACATTCTCCTTAAGGTTTAAATGGTTTTATTTAAGTACGTAAAAATTGTGAAGATGTGTGCGTGTCTTTTTCTTTTCTTTTTTGTTTTTTTACTGTTGGGTCCAAATGTATCATGTGTTTACATTGTTGACAATTTATACGATTATGTATTTTCCCACAATAAAATAAGTAAATAAGCCCTTATAGGGCACCCTAGCAGGGTGATGGATTAAGGTGTGATCATCTCCTTGTGACTAGGAAATATTTAATTACAACACTTTGGTTAAATAGTCTAAGTAAAACACAGGTCATAAAGCAAAAATAAAATCCATGACTATGACTTTAGCGAAACTAGCACAGTATCTACGAAACTTATACATTTCATTCCACTCCAGCAGAAATCGCCACGATATTTCTTTTCGATTATGAAAATGAAACATTTTGGTAACCATTTCCTCTCAGTCATTGTCAGGAACGGCGAAACTCTTGGATGGCTGGCAATTTATTTTTTGTTAGTTCTTTATATATATGATAATGATAAATCAAAGGCTAAAATTATAAAATATGTTAAAATCATAGGCCAAAATCATAAAAGAAACTGATACCACGGTGGTAAGTATAATATTGAGTACAGAGACAAGAAAATAAAAAAGAAAATTGAGCAAACATTACAAATTATAACATATAAAGAAAGATTAATTTTATATCGATATTTAATCAATACATCAAATTGTAGCAATAATTTAAATTATTTTTTGCCATGTAATTACACATACATATATATAATCTGAAATGATCCAAACAGAATGTTAAAATGCTCTGATACCTAAATAAAGATCTCATTTCAATTATAAACCCTAACAACCACCGAAACATTATTGATAACTTTCACAGGCCCAAGGATGAAAACAACATCACGAGTCACATCTCCTAGTAAATCTTCTACACAATCCACCTCATAACCCACCTGCAAGACAAGCCCATAAACTCATCCACCAAGTCAAAGTCATCAACTAGAATAGCATAGCGCATAACAGCAAATCATACATTATTTATTCGAGACCATGATATTTTTTCCTTAGGGAACTGAAGTCCAACTGACATAATTTCACCATATACATCATGCTAGAAGGCCCAATCTAGCAACCGCAAAGTATTCGAAGTCCACGGACCTCCAGAAGGCATTGTTCAAACATGAGTTGTACCAAGAGCTCCAATCACTAAAACTAATTTGAAAATAAAAATAAAAATAATAATAATAATAATAATAATAATAATAATAATAATAATAATAATAATAATAATAATAATAATAATAATAATAATAATAATAATAATAATAATAATAATAATAATAATAAAACTTCTATTATATTTGTGTACCCCAGTCAATAAATCATGACATTTGCCTACGAGGAGATGAATTTCTTCTAATATGCTCTTGAAAGAAATGAGGACAAGAGCTCTTAAAAGGCCTTGAAAGGAGACATGAGAGAGATAATGTGTCAATTATAAGACATGTTTAAATCCAATCCAATGTCTCTCAGCTCATATACTTACAACAACTTAAAACGCTTATGTTGTTGTCGACCATGTCCTTTGTCTTCATCGTCATTCTTATAAATGGAATAAATATAAGAGTAATACATTTACGGTCGAACAATGATGAGATGAGATCGTGATCACCTTCCTGGAAAAATACGAAATGATTCATCACTTAAGCCTAAAGTTAAATAATATATTTATTTTATTCCCTTGTTTTATTTTACTATCTAGACTTGTGTTATTTTCTGAGTTTATTTATTACTGTTTGGAGTATGATATTTCTTTCAAACCCCTTAGTAAAAAGGGTTTCTTGGGAGACTGACATTATACTGCATTAAATTATTGAAAAAGAATACAAGGGTTTCTTTCTTTCTTATTGTGTATGCTTCGTGTTGTATCAGTTAGAACCTAGGGTTAGTTCCAATCACGACGTGATGCCTCCCTCCTGTAATGATGGAATACACGAGATGATCTACTCGGCAAGCAGGTTGTCATGGTTGTGAAAGGCCTCACAGATATGCGTATCTATCAAGACGAGTTTTTTTATTGGGTTACTTGTCTTCTCCAGTTTGATCGCGATCAACCGTGTGAAAAGTGCCCACGTAGAACACATGGAGCCACTTGCCCACAACCAGCTATACCAGCACACCCCTCCACCATTATAATGATGAGATATTGTCATGATCAAAAATATTTTTTCGTCACTGGATAGACGTGTCGGCCATCATTAGGCGGAATCACAATAGTTGGGAATCTAAATACATGTTGAATGTCCCCAAATTTCATGGCACCACATTTGCAAAATGAATTACTAGATGGCTCCGTGTTGTGTAAGAGGTTTGGAGTTGAACATGCTCTTCTTAGCCAACTTGTGGGGTTTATTAGTACCCATTTTAGTGTTTATGCATTGTCGGGTGGTAACAAATCAAGATTTCTCTTCCATGTTAGGGAAAACCGAAAATTGTGGGTTGGTTATGCCATAGAATTATTACAACATCTTGTCTACGTAATTTTAACAATTGCTCAACTCCATGGATATTCACAAAAACCACAGTCCAATTGGTCTCGCGTTATTAGCGGGTTATGTGTACAATTTTAGGACCTGCTCAATCTTTTAAATCCATCTCTGAAGCTCATCAGCGAGCCCTTACCTTGGAGAAGGAATTCACTCGCCAACGTGCTTCTAGAACTTTCACTAGCAGAGCTAGTTGAAGCAAGCTACTGGACCTGGAGACGGAGATGTCTTACATGATGTCGGGAAAATTGTCATTGGCCCTCGAGCCTCTACGGTTGCTGTTGTTTCTTGATGATACAGGTCATCACCTATCAGCTTTCCTCAGCTAGTGTGGTAGGTGACTTCTTGGCTAACGACACCACAGAAATGACTTATGATGGACTCTTACTTTTATGATGAAATCCGAGCTGCTTGAGCAGCACTTGACCGATGATGTAGGGCACAATGCTCATACGACACCAAACTTGTTTCTCCTAGAAATTTGAAACTGGTAACCCTCAACGCCACCATTTTTTCACTCCATCTGCAGGAGCAGTGGTAAGGTTTTTAAGTTCATTTTCGAGTGGCCCGGCAATAGTGTTTTCTTCTCGCTTTACATAAATTAGGTTATCTGTAGCCATATATCTAGTGTGGTTAAAATATGATGAGGCTTTGGTTCATCTTTCTATTGGAGGGACACATAATGTTTCTATTTAGTGCTATTGTAGCCCCAATGGATGCATAACATGCCCTTCTGAGGTATCCTTGGTAGTTTGATAGACATGTTACGCATGCCATATTTTTAACCACGTATAGTTTTAATCATGACGATCTGAAACTTGTAATGCACCCTTATGTTCCTTATGTGTCTCCTTCTTCAGTTGATAATTTAGTGTTGTTTTTTCCTCATGCTTCTTTTGAGAAAGAATTGGTCTTTGGTTCTCTGGGTTTTCATTTGCATGAGCATGATATTAGTGATTCCACTGTGGTGCCTCCCTTGGTTAAACCTCTATTTCAGGAGTTCTTTATTTTGTTCCCTGGTGAGTTGCTAGAAGGTTTCCCGCCACCACCCCATGACATATAACATTAGATTGACCTTATTCTATGAGCAGCAGTATTACCCAATCACCCACATTACCACATGAACCCCACTACACATGCTGAGCTTCGACCACATGTTGAAGAATTATTGAAGTTGTTAAAGACATATTAACCAATTATTGAAGTCATTCAAGATGAGGGAAGGTCTTGGTCGGTCATGCTTGAAAAAATTTGCACCTTCGATGTCCTTAATGTTAAACACTTGGTTCGTATTTTTTATGATGATGCTTCTGGAGATGAGGAACTAATTCATTCAAAGGTAAATCCTTCTGACTAGATAATGGGAACGATAGAGATGAGAGTGCGATCAACTTCCTAGAAAAATAGGACCTGATTTGTCAATCGAAGCCACATTAAATAATTATATTTTAGATTCCTTAATTTATTTTTTCTTTCTTTCTTCCTCGTTGTGTATGGTTTGTGCAGCGGCAAATAGTAATACACTTACGGTTAAGCATTAATACCTTTTATTACAAAAATAATAAAATTCCAATTAAGCAATAATATATTTCAGCACAAAGAGTAATACGTTAATGGTTATGCAATTTACTAAAAAAAAAATATGTGTATGGTTAAATAGTACTACCTCCGTCCCAGCTAAATTTGCACGGTTGACCCGACACGAATGTTAAGAAAAAACAGATTTTGGGTAATCTTTGAATTTTTCAAAGGTGGAAATTGAGGGTGGAGATTGTGAGAGAAATTTTCTTTTTAAGGGTGTGCAAAATTAAGTGGGACGGACCGAAAAGGAAAGTGTGCATATTTAGCTGGGACGAAGAGAGTATTACTTTTATTATTTTGACCCATATCTCAAAAGTATTAATTGTGTTAATAGATATGAATGTTTATTCTGTTTGAAACTTTGTGGCAGATGTTCCTGATTTTGGCTACAAGGTGTATAAAACTACAAATACAAATGCATATAGAATAGTTACCATTACCAAATATAGAGATAATCAATGTAATAGAACCCGAAACTAAATTTAGCTTCACAAACTAAAAGCAAGTGTAAACTAGAAAGTAGAATATCATCTATACATTGCTATTTTAAATTTAGGACTAGATATTGTTTATATAAAATACTTTTAAGAAACTAATTTTCAAACTAAGTTGGTGGATCATTGTAAAATTATATTAAGAAGATAACACTAATGAAATGAAAAATTTATTATCCCGGAATGAAACACGAAATAAACAAAGGGAAATATATCGAGAAATATTTTGTCTAGAATGTGCACGAAATTAGTAAAGCTTGCTTTCATGAACTATCTAATAATGATGTTAAAACATATTAGGTCAGGGATGAGAGACCTTTACCTTAGTGTCCCTTATTACTATGTAAAGAGCTCAACCTTCGACTCATGCAGAGCTCTGTCTAGGCCTCCATCAAATCATGCATGTATTTGTAGTTATCTTTATGATCTCCCACAACGATACAAGGAACATGAGATATTAGTGACGGAAAAGCCAGCAGCTCGAGTTCTATCCTTGGACATCCATTAATGGACAAGTATTCCAATTTCTCTAGCTTGAGGCTATGCGAGTATGGGACCGTATAGTTGGACCGTATAGATGGATATTACTAGATTGTGTAGGTATAGGACTGTATAGTTGAAGGAGCTTAGAACAATTAACTAGTGCTGCTCATAACGACAAGGTGCATCTTATTTTCTAGTGCTCATTGTGAATTACCCTAAGGTGAAGAATATTTGGCATGGAGCACTTTCATGATGGGTGACCCCGTGGAAAGTCTTTAGGAATGCACGTGAGCAAGGACACAGCGCACTATGAAAGACTTATGTTAATTTGTAGGGATAGTTCAACAAATCTAGAAAAAGGGTCGTTATATAATGTGTATTATTGATAGTGTGTTCATATAAGTTATACAATTTCTTTAAGGTTAGTATTTTGGTATGTATTCTTGTGTACTTAATAGAGATTATTGGTTCCATTTTTATAGAATTCTTGATTTTTAGCAATTGCTCTCTTTAGACATAATCTAGAAGCATCAAAATCTCTGAGCCTAAAATCATATTTAGTCTCACAAATATTTGCTTTTACACTAACCATCCCATAAGATTAAACTATTTTCATTTACGTCCCATAGCTTGGGAATTAGTTAAATGGCCCTCTGAGAGAAAGATTATTACTTGTATATGGGTTTTCCAGAAGAAGGAAAGGATATAACATGTTGAGGGTATAAGGTATAAAGCCAGAGTTATTGTTGGAGGGTTCATGTAGAGAGAGGGAGTAGATTACGATGAGATATACTCATATGTAGTCAGACATACTTCCATCAGGGTACTGTTACAAATGGTTTCTCATTAGGATATGGACCTTGAACAGTTCGATGTAAAGACAGCCTTTCTACATAGAGATTTGGATAAGGAGATATACATGACTCAGCGAGATGTTTTCCAAGTTCCAGGGAAAGAACATTATGTTTGCAAGTTGAAGAATTCATTATATGGGCTAAAGTAGTCTCCAAGGCAGTGGTATAAGAGATTTGATAGTCACATGACACATCTTGGCTACAACAGGAGTCTGTATGATAGTTGTGTGTATCACAGCAAGCTGGAAGATGGTTCGTACGTCTACTTGGTTATGTATATAGATGATATGTTGATAATTGCTAAGGGCAAGTCAGATATTCAGAAGTTGAAGGGTCTTCTCAGTGCTAAGTTGGATATGAAATATTTGAGTGCTACTCAGATTATATTGGGCATGGAGATTCATAGGGGTAGAAGTCAAAAGAAGCTTTTTCTTTCTTAAAAGGAATATATTCAAAAGATATTATCAATGTTTGGTATGTCTACAGCTAAACCTATTGATACTCCAAGTGTTGTGAATATTTATTTGTCTATTGCCTTTGCCCCCAAATCTACTAAGGAGAAGGAGTACATGTCTCATGTTGCCTATGCTAGTGTAGTGGGGAGTTTCATGTATGTTATGGTCCACACTAGACCTGATCTTGCACATGTTGTCACTGACGTTAGTAAGTTCATGGCTTAACCTGGTAAGGAACACTAGCAAGCAGTGAAGAGGATTTTTTGGTACCTTAGAGGTACGTCTGTTGTTGGTCTCATCTATGGAGGGGATACAAACTATTTTGTTGCAGGATATCGTGACTAATTATGCAAGGAGATGTGGGCAGTAGGAGGTCCATGCCGGGTATGTTTTCACTCTTGGTGGTTCTGTTGTTAGTTGGAAGGCTACTTTGCAGCCTACAGTCACTTTGTCTACTACAGAAGCAGAGTACATGGCTTTGATGGAAGCAGCCAAAAAGGGAATCTGGTTGAGAGGATTGGTCAATGATATTGGTCTACATCATGACTATGCATTTGTGTTATGTGATAGTCTTAGTGCAATATATTTTGCAAGGATCAAGTTCATCATGAGAGGACAAAGGATATTGATGTCAAGTATCATTTTCTGAGAAGTAAGAGGAGGATTAAGGGGAAGAAAGTTGGGACTGCTGATAATCTTGTTGATATGTTCACCAAGCCGGTTCCAAGTAACAAGTTCCAACATTGCTTAGACTTAGTAAATGTTACAAGATGTTAGTTGTCGCATCTTTGGGGACAAATCTGTGTACAAGCAGTTGCTCATACGTCTGGATGTTTTTATGGTGCATCTGATACATCTTTTAATCTGTGAGAGGATTCAAGTCAAGGTGAAATTTGTTAGAATGACTTGAAACGTATTCTACGGTGTATGTTATGTTTGGCTAATTTTGTGTTTTGGGCTTATTTTGAGGCCCAGTGGGTTAAGGGGGTATAAATAGCCCTATTATATGCCTAGGGTCATTATGTACTTTGTAAAGATCCTAATCACATAATATAATGATTTTTGATTTTATAAATGATAAAAGGATTCAACCCTTGATCGAGTATCCCCTTGGCCCGAATAATCTATATAATTGATGTTACTACCCGATTGATTTAGCTTTAGAATCCCTACTCCAAGATTAATAACAAGCTCTATTAACCTTGTTGTCTCTTAAGTATAATTAATCAAAACAAGTTCTTCAATTAACCCTACTCAACTTATTAATTCCTAGAACAAGCTCTCTAAGAATCAATAGTCAAATGCAGTAAAAATCAAGGCAACGGAGTAGATACGTCATAAAACTCACAAGCTCAGTTTTAGTGGCCGAACTCTATGTTATCCTCAATAGAATAAATCCATTGTTCGCTACATAGGAATCAGATTCATAACAATTACGGATTATAAACCCAATTCTAGCAACACACAAGCAAATATCCAAATGGGTGATCAAACCACAATTCAATTTATAAGTGTGAATCAACAATCCCAAATAACATAGAACATTCCAAAACATAATCCAATCAATTAATAACCGTAAAAATTACATAAACATCCTAAATCCAAGGTTCAACTAATGATCAAGGGCTGAAATTAGAGTGTTAGCCACTCATATTAACTATTACAAAGATAAAACAAGTGAAAATCAAAGAAGACATTAAAATAAGATAGAATGAACCAAAAGATAGAGCTGATGATCTTGATCTTCAACCCTCTTCCAATTCCTTGCTTCCAATGGTGAATGGTGGTTAAATATATGTGAGAAATGGGTGCTTCGTTAGGTCAAATTCGAAATTGCTTTTATATATATAGAGGAGAAAGTGTTGGGCTGAAAAATGACCAAAAACGTGTTTTAGGATTAAAAACAGGGTATCGGATCGCGGCCGCGAAGCTGATTCCTGGCCGCGAATTTATTTTGCTTAAGGCAAGGTTTGGTTCGCGGACTCAGTAGCAGCCGCGAATCGGGGTCGTGGCCGCGAACTGTCTCTTAGCTTTTTAGCTAGGTTTCGTTGGATTAGTCGCGGCCGTGATCATAGATCGCAACATGCGACTTCTCGCTCTAACCTCTTCCCTCTTGTTTCATCCTTGGCTCGTTCTTTATTCCGGACTTCTTCGAGACTTGTTTTTGGTTCTATATTGTATGTATTGTCCTGAAACAAGCTCAAACACATTAAATGGTCCAATAATATAAATATGAACAGTACACGGCCAAATATGCACGCAAATGTCATTAAAACGACACTTAATTCGACCTAAAATGCATGCATGAACACGTGTACCAATGTTCAACTCTTCCCAGTTAGAGACATCCTCCAGAGAGTTAAACCATTGCCACACTCTATCCTTTAGAGAGAAAGGGAACAACCGCAGCTTAACCTGTTCATGTGGCACTTGATTAACCTTCAAGGATTCAGACACTCTCTTGAATCAGCCTAGGTCAAAACTGGGGTCTTTTAGTGGTCCCCCACCAAATTGATTATGTTGTACTATTGATATCAAAGCCGGTTTGAGTTCAAAGTTGTTGGCTTGGATTGGTGGCAGCTCGACTCCTTCATAATATTGATTAGGCATGGAACGTAGGAAGTCCCTGATAGGTGTCTGATCACCCTCTCATATAGCATGTGCATTTGGTTGTAGTTGTATCTGTTGTTGTGAATTGGTCACTTGAGTTTGCATATTAGTTACCACCCGAAATAGTTATCTGACCATGTCTTCCACAGTCGCATTTGGTGGTAAGTTGATAATTACTTTTTTCGGGTCCTTCTTTATTTTGCGTCTATGGACAGTTGCTTGAATTTTTGGATCAAAAGGAACGAGTTTGGTTGTCCCTTGAGATCGAGTTTGCATACGCCACCTGAGATCAAAACAAGAAAACCATCGTAGAACCGAAGATAAACTAATAACACTGAAAATAAAAGTGCAGAAAATAATGTCTAGTCTAGTATCGAACTATTTATTAGAATAAAAACTAACACAGTTACCAGTCCTAGGCAACGGCACCAAAAACTTGATGCACTATTTCCTAACCTAGTAAATTGCAACTGTACGGTGCTAGTGTAGCTAGTGGCAAACAAGGTCGATCTCACAGAGATTGTGTCCTATGTTTAGTATAATACCCTAATTTTAATAATTCTACTCTATCTAGAATCTCAAAAAAAATCATTTGGTTGTTTAATCTAAAACCTAAATTGCAAAAAATAATTAAACCAAAGGAAGTAAACAATTGCTCAATCAAAGAAAATAAGTAACCACGAAAAGTTCAATCAGATAAAAGCCGCGCTCTAGGGATTCAATTTTAGCTGTTATCTCCTATGTTTGATTACTCTATTAATCTAGACTTTTAAACCAATTTTATCATTTATTAGGCAGAGCTGATACACGTTAATTATGCATGTATTTAGGTCGAGATAGAATAGTATTTTATAGCATTTACATGCGTAGTTGGTCAAGAATTGTATGAACTTATGTAATTTGGACCATTTGACGTGTATTGGTTCGTTTTGTAGTGTTTTCATAGTTTTTCAGGTCAAAATGAAGAGTTTATGAGATAACATGAAGAATGGGTCGAAGAAAGGATGATATGGGCCATGGAATGGGCTGAGAACAAGGCCCAACGACAATGCGGTCGCGTCAAGAACGTGACTCTGTCGCGTCGAAGGGCTGAAATAGGCGAGTCCGGTATCAACTGACTCGGTCACGTCGAGCTGTGACTCGATCGCGTCGAGCTATGACTCGGTCGCTTCGAGCTGCGACTCGGTCATGTCGAAGGTTACAAAGGAAAGAACAGGTTCAACTAACGCGGTCGCGTCCGAAAGTGCGATTTTTTAGATTTTCCTGTTTCAAGTAGGATTCGGATCCTAAACTCCCCAAGACTGTTCCGAAGTCTATAAAAGGACAAGTGAAGCTCGTTTTTCAGGAAAAAATAATACATTACATCATATCCACGTTGACGAGATTTTAGAGAGTGGCTTGAAGAACGAGCAAACAAAGATTGACGAATCGACATGGCCGGGTTTAACTATTTCTTTTCTAGTCTTTTATTTCTTTATGATGTATTCCATGAATTGTTGTAAGGATTTGATAATAGGCATGAGTAGCTAAACTACTCGGGTCCTAGGGTTAGAAAGTAGCGTTTAATTACGACAATGTTTTGATTTATAGACTCCAACTTTAAGTATTTATCAATATGTTTATTTTTATTCCTAAGCATAAATTGATCACTTAGGCTTAGTTACACGTTTAACAATCCGCTTCGAGAGGAGGAAATTGTTAATAGACGCGCGACATATAGCACAGTTGTCTATGACTGCATGGGCAATGGTTAAGGGTCTTTTAGGAGTTGTTAGGATTAATTGACTCGAGAGGGTAGTTGTCCTAATCAATCCACGACTTAGTCTCTTTGAGAGGAGGATTAAGTTACTTAAGTGCTGCCTAATAAATACCTAACTTGATTTCAAAGTCTATGAATTAAACTTAATCAACATTAAAGTAATTCACGAAGTCGAAGCCCTAGGATACACTCTTGTTAATTTGAATTTAAATTGTTTGACAAGTTAAAATTAGTACAAGTAAATTAGTTTCTTAAACTCAACCTTGCAATTTCAGTGTCTAGTTAGGGTAATCCTATAAAATTGGGGTATCAAAGTGTGTTAGCCTGTTCTCTGAGGATCGACCTTGACTTATCCTATACACATCTACACCCGTATACTTGCGGTATTTAGGGTTAAAAATTAGGCCTGTCAGGCACGACTATTACTTAGCCCTCCACTCGGACGATGCTAACATGTAATCAATTATGGATAGTTACCCTCTCGAGCTGACTACCACATAACAACTCCTAAAAGACCCTAGACCAGTGCCTACATAAACACCTCACTCCTCTCGGACAATTATTGGTATCTACGGTATATGTTGTAAGTCTATTAACAAAATTCTCCTCTCAGACGCCGAATTGTTAAACTTGTAGACAAATATCAAGTGATCAATTTGATACAATCATATAACAAGAACAAACATATAGATAAACGAATAAGCTGGAGTCTAGAATTAAATGAATAAAATCAAAACATAGTCAATAAAAACCTACTCTCTAATCCTAGAACACAACAAGATTAGTTACTCATAGTCATAATTAAAAGACAAGATAATTCATAGACAAATATCTTGTGCAAATAAAAATAATATGAAAATGATCAAAACCCGGATCTTGAATCTTGATCTTCGTCTCTTGCGTTGCTTGCTCTTCAATCCAAGCTACGAGTGCTTTCCAATTATCAAAGTGTGTTTTTCTCAGACTTTGGATTGGGGTTGAAACGGATCGAAAATAGGTCAAAACATGTAAGGAAAGCATAAACCGCCTAAGCAACTCGACCGAGTCACTCAATCTGACTCGACCGAGTCATCGATGCTGCCTTAACAAGAAAATGCCACAAAACTCGGCCTCGATCGAGTTATCACTTCGCCTCGCCCGAGTCGTCGCCAACAGCCTCTTGACTCAGTCGAGTGATTCACACAACTCGCCCGAGTTGATTTCCCTAGACTTCAGCCTTTTCTAACTCGATCGAGTCCCAATTTGGACTCGACTAAGTTGTAATCTCTAGACGAATTCTTCTTTTTCTTTTGTTTCTTCCCACCATCTATGCTCGTTTCTTCTCCAACTTCGTCTAAATGACCTTTTTAGCATAAAATAACATAAATAACTCTAAAACAAGCACAAATACATCATCTGGCACAATTTAACAAACTTAGGCACAATGGCCAATTATGTATGCTAATGCTATCAAATCCTCTTCTAAATCGACCTAAATGCATGCTTACACGACAGGTATCGGGGCCCTTTAGCGTAAAAGCAAAAATTTAGAGGACCAAATAAAATCTATTGTTTAAGAAATGTTTGAGCAATGTTGCACGCTTATGTGCCACTCTACATTGACAATCTCCACCACTTCGAACTATTAATTTTAGACATTGTCCACAATTAAGTAGAATTATTAGATTTTGATCCTATCAACAATGATGGATCCAATTCGTTTAGTAAATAGATGCTACTTCACATGTCATTCAATGTGGATATTAATACATATTTAGCTTCTTTTTTAGTTGGAAAGCATGTACAAGATTTATGGCGTCATATTAAAAACTTAGATCTTACTATGTTCATTGTACACCATTATGCCAGACATCTGTAGACCAAAAGAATTGGTAAGTAGCTTAACTTTCGGGTGTCAAGTTACTTGTTGATATTTTTTCAATTATCTATATTAATGTATTAGAGAAAATCCAACCTAAGTCACTAACTTCACCAGTGCATTATCCGCTAATGTATGTAGGAATAATTGTGGTCTTTCTATGATCAAGCATATGTTATCGGTATTAACCAATTCAAGTACCTTGATTTCTGCAAACTCAATGATAGTTGGGAAAAATTGAGGTAGTATAAGTGTACAAACTTTGCAAATATCTTTAACATATTTTCAGTTAGTTGTTCAAACTTGATATTTAATTTATTTTAACTGCAAAATTTTGTCAACCAATTTGACACTTGACAAAGCGATTTTCCAATGGGGTGACCGTCCAATGATAAAAAATGAAGAGTGGTGTCGATTTTTCCCCATAAATAATGAGATAATGTTATATCGAGAAAAAAGGAAAAAAGAAAAGAAAAGAAAAAAAGGGGTTCGAAGCTGTGACCTTCAATATAATTCGGTCATCTTTTAAGTATGCATCATTTTAACCATTTATCTCTAATATATGTTCTCATATATTTGGCACCACATAAAATTTATATTTTCAACCTATGTGAGTAAGGGTATAATAGGTATATATGATTCTAAATAGATAACTATTTAGAGAGGTTTGAAAGAGAAGTTAAGTTAAACTTTTAACTATTTTATCTATTTCCACTTTTAGTTATTGCAGTTCCAAATATGGAGTCTATATGCACCCTCATTTCTTATTCAGAAGGCATTAAGTTCGCATGTACATCAGGTGCATAAATTTTAGATTCGTGCAATTCAGTGAAAGGACGGATCCATGAAAATGTATAATACCTTCAACATAATAGCTTTCTTCATAACAAGTAATACTTTTCAGCATAAACAGTAATATCTCTTCAGCACGATATCTTTCTTCAGAACAAGCATTATCTTTCATCATAAATATCAATATTTTATCATGAAAAACTGCCCTTGAGCCGAATTGCATGCATACAATATATGTACAATTGGTGTACAAGAGAACTACTCTTCAAAGATGTACTTGCTCACTTTGACAAAACTGAAGTTTTATAGCCTGCACTGACTATGTTGCAACACAGAAACTTACGAACTAAAAACAAAATGCAAACACCAAAATAAACACAGGGTTGAATCCCACAGACCCCTCGAACTTTTTGTTATTAATATTACGTATAACGATAGGTTTTACAAAGAGACTCGATTCCCTAATACCTAACCTATACTATACCAACAACGTCCGGCGACTCTCGTCGACTTGTTCGACTCTAACACGGCAAACCACTGAAGGCCAGATGATCTCTCCCGATCCCACCTTAAAGTCCCTTCTCTCGAACGTACTTCGACTCGAACACGCTAACTTGACTTCCAACACTCAACTAGGAAGATCATTATATTGTTACTTCTATGCACATTAATCTTCTACCTAAATGACAAAAGAATAGAAAATAAATTAAATGATCCAATACTCTAAACTGCACTCATCTTCTGTCTCGTCTTCATATATATATATATATATAATTATATATATATATATATATATATATTGTGAGGAATATGGACTTATTATACTCATGAATCGGGTTGCAATCGGATCAGGAAACCGGGTCAAATCTGAGCTGAAAGCTGAAGAAGAAGAAAACTGCCATATGGCAGTTATAACAGAAAGTTACAACGGTTTTAGTTAAAACCGTTGTAGAAGACAGTTTGCAGCAGTTTTCTTGATCAGTTTTTATACGCGTTTTGGATCAGTTTCAACTGTTTTTTTCTCCTGAGTTCATATATGATGATATATCTCTCATTCTCAGTTGTAATACACGCATCTAGAAGAGAGGGAAAGGATAGAAAGAGGGTACACTTGGATAGAAGAATTGTTGTTATTCTTTGAGTGTTTTTCTTCTTGTATTGCTGCTGAATTGGTTTCAGTAGTGTTTTCTAATCATCATGTAACGTTTCTTGAGTGTTAAAGCAAACTGGAAATACCCTTCGTGGACGTAGGTCGCTTTGGCCGAACCACATAAATCTTGCGTCGATTTCTTTTCTGTTTTTGATTCATTGTTTTATTGGTTTGTTTTGATCCAATTGTTTGATTTCCCACAACAATTGGCGTCGTCTGTGGGAAGGTTGCGAACTGAAGTGGATCAAAGGATTAACAATGGCAGCAATGAAGTATGATGTTGAGAAATTCAATGGCAAAAACGATTTTGGTCTTTGGCAGCTAAAGATTAAGGCTCTCCTCGTTCAGCAGGGCCTTGCAGGAGCTCTCAAGGGTGTTGATGGCTTCTCTGATAAGATTGGAGCCGGTGAGAGGGCAGAGTTGCTGGATAAAGCACATTCTGCCATCATCTTGTCCCTGGGAGATAAGGTACTGAGGGAGGTGTCCAAGGAATTGACAGCAGAAGCTGTCTGAAACAAGCTTGAAGAACTATACAAGAAGAAGACCATGGTAAACCGTTTGTATCTCAAACAGAAACTGTATTCATTCAAGATCCAAGAAGATAAGGCCATAGATGATCAGCTGGAGGAATTTAACAAGTATATGGATGATCTTGAAGGAGTTGATGCCAAGATAGAAGATGAAGACAAAGCTATCCTGTTGCTCAATGCATTACCAAAATATTATGAGCATCTTAAAGATGCCATGATGTATGGGAGAGAAACCAAAATATCCCTGGAAGAAGTACAAACTGCTCTGAAGGCAAAAGAGTTACAAAGCTCATCAGATGGAAAACCTGACCCTCAAGCAGAAGGGTTGCACATCAAAACAGGAAAGTTTCACAAGTTCAAGAAAGCCTCAACAACAAGTGGTATGGGAAAGCAATCACAGCGGGCAAAACCAAAAGGTTTTGAGGGAAAGGAGACAAGAAAGTGTTTCCATTGTAAGAAGCCAGGCCATCTCAAAAAGAACTGTTTCGAATTCAAAAGGAAGAAGGCAGAAGGATCAAACAAAACAAACACAGCAGACTTGGCACAAGGTGAAGAAGATGCTGATGTTTTGAATATTGTTGAAGGAAGGACAGAAGACAAATGGATTCTGGACTCAGGATGCAGTTTCCACATGTGCCCTAATGCTGGATGGTTTCAAAACCTCAAGGTACACAAACATGGCTCGGTAATGTTAGGAGATGATCATGCATGTCAGATTGAAGGAATTGGTGATGTCAGGCTTAAAATGCATGATGGTTCTGTTAAAACCTTGTCCAATGTGAGATATATTCCCATGCTGAAAAGAAACCTCATCAGTCTTGGGACATTGGAAAACAAAGGATGCAATTTCAAATCAATGCAAGGGCAACTGTTTGTGTACAAGGGTTCAAAGCTGGTGATGAAAGGCATCAAGAAAGCCAGTCTCTACTATCTCATTGCAGAGACTCTGACTGGGGATGCAAACAATGTTGCTGCTGATGATTCACAATTATGGCACAAAGACTTGGCCATATGAGTGAGACAGGTATGAATGAGCTACTGAAGCAAGGTGTCATCAATCACAAAGGGAGGTTTCAGATACATAATTGTGAAACCTGCATCCTGGCAAAAAGCAAGAAATTGCCATATCCCAAAGGTAAACATACCTCCAAACACCCTCTAGACTATGCCCATTCTGATCTTTGGGGGCCTTCAAAAGTAGAAACAATGGGGGGTGGAAGATATTTCTTGAGTATAATAGATGATTATTCAAGAAAACTATGGATTTTCATTCTAAAGAATAAGTCTGATGCTTTTAATAAGTTTCAAGAATGGTGTAAAGAAGTTGAGATGGAGAAAGGGTCAACACTGAAGTGTTTAAGGACAGACAATGGTTTAGAATTCCTGTCTGAAGAATTCCAGAAGTTTTGCAAAGAAAAGGGCATAAAGAGACACAAAACTGTTCCTGCTCATCCCCAACAGAATGGAGTTGCTGAGAGGATGAACAGAACAATTTTGGAAAGGATTAGATGTATGTTAATAGAGTCTGGAATGCCTAAAAGATTCTGGGGTGAAGCTGCTGCCACTGCAGCATATTTGATAAACAGAAGCCCATCCACTCCAAATCAGTATGTAACTCCATATCAAAAATGGAGTGGAAACTTACCAGAATGCTCACACTTAAGACCATTTGGATGTCTGGCTTATTCTCATGTCAAACAAGACAAATTGGATGCAAGGGCATTAAAGTGTATGATGCTGGGATATCTACAAGGAGTAAAGGGATATAGATTATGGTGCTTGGAAGCTGGGATGAACAAAGTAATCATAAGCAGAGATGTAAAGTTTTGTGAAGAGCAAATGCCAATGAAACCAAGTTCCAGTGCTCCACTGGAAGTGACAGTAAAGAATAAAGGTGCACAGCTCAAGGTGGAGCATGATGACACAAATGGAAAGTCAGAAACTGATGAAGACACAGACTCAATCCAAGAACAAATTGACTCTGAAGAGAATCAATACCAACGGGTTAGAGACAGAGAAAGGAGGGTTGTAAAGCCATCCTCAAGATATGGCAGTGATTACCTCACTGCATATGCCTTAAGTATTGCTGAAGAGACAGAATACTCTGAGCCAAGAAACTATAGAGAAGCTGTTAACAGTTGACAGGGAAAGCTGGATCATTGCTATGCAAGAAGAAATGGATTCATTGGAAAGGAATGGGACATGGATATTGGTTGATAAACCTGTTGGGCATAAACTTGTCAGCTGTAAATGGATTTTCAAGAAGAAAGTAGAATTCAGTGGGACAGAAAGGATAAGGTTTAAGGCCAGATTAGTTGCAAGAGGTTTCACTCAGAAGGAGGGCATAGACTATAATGAGATCTTTTCCCCTGTGGTGAAACATTGTTCCATAAGAATGCTTCTGGCAATGGTGGCACAAATGGACTTAGAGTTGAAGCAGTTGGATGTCAAAACTGCATTTCTGCATGGTGAGCTTAAGGAGACTATCTTCATGCATCAACCAGAAGGTTTTGAGATGCCAGAAAGTGAGAACAAGGCTTGCTTGCTCAAGAAATCTTTATATGGCCTCAAGCAAAGCTCCAGACAATGGTATATAAAGTTTGATGAGTGTATGAAGAGGATTGGATATACAAAATCAAAGTATGACAACTGTGTTTTCATGAGGAAGTCTGGGGATGAAATTCTGAGTTTCTTACTGTTATATGTGGATGATATGCTTGTAGCAAGCAGATATCAATCTGAAATAGAAAGGCTTAAATCAGACTTACAGGAAGAATTTGAAATGAAGCAGCTTGGAGAAGCAAGAAGGATTTTGGGTATGGACATATGCAGAGACAGAAGGAGGGGATTATTATGGCTTGAGCAGAGGAACTATGTTGAGAAGATTCTTAACAAATTCAAGATGAACGAAGCAAGGCCAGTTACAGTCCCTTTGGCACATCACTTCAAGCTGACAGAATCACAAAAACCCAAAACTGAAGAAGAAGAAGAACAAGAAATGTCAAAGGTTCCTTATTCAAATGCTGTTGGCAGCATAATGTATTTGATGGTGTGTTCTAGGCCTGACATATCTCATGCAGTAAGTGTTGTTTCCAGATATATGTCTAATCCTGGAAAGCAGCACTGGGAAGCACTCAAATGGATTATGAGGTATTTGAGAGGATCTGCAGCTAGAGGAATCATGTTCAAGAGAGTTGATGGTTTGCAGGATGCTGTGAAGGGTTATGTGGACTCAGATTATGCAGCAAACTTAGATAGCAGGAAATCTCAATCTGGTTATGTGTTTACATTGTTTGGTGCAGCTATCAGTTGGAGGTCGATGTTACAATCAGTAGTGGCATTAAGCACTACAGAAGCAGAATACATGGCAATGACTGAAGCTGTAAAGGAAGCAGTATGGTTAAGAGGTATGATTTCTGAGTTTGGGATAAAACAGCAGTCTGTGACAGTAATGTGTGACTCTCATAGTGCACTTCACCTAGTAAAGCATCAAGTCTATCATGAAAGATCAAAACATATTGATGTAAAGCATCATTATGTTAGAGATATAATTGAGAAGGGAGATGTGAATGTAAAGAAGGTGAGTACAAAGAAAAATGCAGCTGACATGCTTACCAAAGCTTTGCCGTCAGACAAATTCAATTATTGCTTGGATTTAATCCAAGTGGTTCAATGCAATTAAGGAATTGTGTTGCAAGAACATGTTTAGGTTTTGAACATGGTTGAGGGAGTTTTATGTTTGATGTTAAGATTCAAGATTGTTTGTTTCAAGGTGGAGTTTATTCGTATATAAGTCAGGTGGAGATTTGTGAGGAATATGGACTTATTATACTCATGAATCGGGTGGCAATCGGATCAGGAAACCGGGTCAAATCTGAGCTGAAAGCTGAAGAAGAAGAAAACTGCCATATGGCAGTTATAACAGAAAGTTACAACGGTTTTAGTTAAAACCGTTGTAGAAGACAGTTTGCAGCAGTTTTCTTGATCAGTTTTTATACGCGTTTTGGATCAGTTTCAACTGTTTTTTTCTCCTGAGTTCATATATGATGATATATCTCTCATTCTCAGTTGTAATACACGCATCTAGAAGAGAGGGAAAGGATAGAAAGAGGGTACACTTGGATAGAAGAATTGTTGTTATTCTTTGAGTGTTTTTCTTCTTGTATTGCTGCTGAATTGGTTTCAGTAGTATTTTCTAATCATCTTGTAACGTTTCTTGAGTGTTAAAGCAAACTGGAAATACCCTTCGTGGACGTAGGTCGCGTTGGCCGAACCACGTAAATCTTGCGTCGATTTCTTTTCTGTTTTTGATTCATTGTTTTATTGGTTTGTTTTGATCCAATTGTTTAATTTCCCACAACATATATGCTCCACTTTTCCTTCAATGAACTCACGCCGCCAAATCAATGTATATAACTAGTCTTCATGCGATGCTCTTCACCCCAGTAACAATGTTGATGCCATATTTATATAAATAATACGTGTTATATTCTGTCTTTGTATAGCCGCGTGGATATCTTGATTATACCGATCCTTATGCAGTATGACTTCTTCAAACCTCATTCGTTGTAGTTTCTTGACACCCAAGTATTACTACGACATATCTTTTTTGAAATCAAATCAATCCAAATCAACTTTTCGATAAGCTTCCTATAAATAATATACAGTTAATAATAATCATATTGTATTAATAATAAATAAAATATATTTACTAAATTCAATAAAGTAAATAAAATAATAAGGAATTTTGACAAAGATGTCAAAATATTGCCAACACAATAACTCTTAACAAAAACGAATATTGGCGTGTTCAAGTAATAGCCGAACAAGTTTTGAAGTATTCGACTGGTATAATTGAACATCTCATTTTTTCATTTTTAAACATTAGATCACTAAATAATTATTATTTATCTAAGATGTTTTTAGAGGAATTAGGGATGTTAACAGTCGCACCCTTCTAAATATTGCCGCAATAAATATTTACACTTATCATCTCCCTTCCCCAACTCCCCTCTCCCCCCCCCCCCCCCCCCAAAAAAACGAGTTATTATAGACCAGGGACTAAAATGTATATTTCGTGCTTTGAATGGTGAAAGTGCAATTAACAAGAGGAATGATGAATATGTGCAATTGGTGTACGAGAGAGCTACTCTTTAAAAGATGTGTTTACTCACTTTGGCAGAACGAATATAAGCGTGTTCAATCACTAATCGAACATGTTTTGAAATGTTTGAATGGTATAATCAAACATCTCATTTTTTCATGTTTTAAACTTTAGATCACTATATGTTTTTTAGATGAAATAAGAATGCTAAGACTAGGTTTATCAACAACCTACCACAACCCAACTTATCAATAAAATATTGATTTCTCTCTCATCCACATACACAACCTACTTCATAATTCAAAAAATACATTTTTATACTTTATCAACTACCCAACACAACCCAACATTTTAATAAATATTAATTTCTTTTATCCAAAAACATAACATATTTCCCAATAAAACTAATATTTTTGCTACGATTTAATAATTGCATATTATTCGCGTTTTCTCTAATATATTTCGAGAAAAAAAATTATTTTAATTCCGCAATTATAATAATGTGGTTTTTTTCAGTGTGTTTAAGATGGCATGATAAAATAATAACCAAATTAAAATTTGGTCAGACCTAGATATAGTCGGTCCGACTCGTGGTATTCTCCTATAATGTACTAAAATTATTGGGCCGGCCCGGGATAAGTCGAGCTTTTGGCCCATCGAACTGGTCCGGACAAGCCAGCTAGTACTTAGGGTCTATATTTCTATGGTCTAACTCATCTAAAATATCAAACAAGCTCATCTATTTATAAAGGGGGAAAAATAAAGAGCTTCAAATTTTAATTCAAAATATGTCAACATTAGACTCTGCCTGTAGAGAAAAAATATATTTTTGATTAAATTTTTAAATTTTTATAAAATAAAAATTATACCATTTATTTACCATTAAAATTATATCCAATAAATAATTTAATACAACTAATGGAGTATTGATATGTGGGGGGTTGTGATGGGGTTAGGTTGTGGAACACAACCTGGGTCATGGGAAAGGCAGTCATTCATCATTATCTTTTTTGTAAATTTTTTGTGGCGACCCCCCGACCTGATGTGGAGGTCATTGATAAACCTAGTCTAATGGATGCACCCTTCTAAATATTGTCGCAATAAATATTTACCACTCATCATTTCCCTTCCCCAAAAAAATGAAAAAATAAAATAAAAAGAGCTATTACATAACAAGGACTGAAATGCATATTTGGTGCTTTGAAGGATGAAAATACAATTAGCAGAAGGAATGGTGAAAGTAGCAAAGGCAGAAACCTCACACGCACGCTAAAGTTTTAAATTGTTGATGTGAAAAGTAAAGAATTACAATATATAAATATCAATCAAAATCTGGTCTGAGGGAGCCACAATTTATTTGTAATTCCTTCTGACACATCGATTGTTTATTAAGGGTTTGGAATTGCGAATGCTTCTTGATTAATTTTCTATCGGCCGATCGACGACCGAGACTTCACTAAAAGTCATGTTCAAAAATTTCTGGTAATCAGACATTTCTAAATCTCCTTTTCTCGTAGTATGAATTCATTGTAAAATTTCTTTGCATTTTATGGTGAAAAACGGCGTAGTTCGTGGTAATCGTTCTTGATTTCTAGTTACTGGTGTAAAAAAGGCTCCGATTTGCTGATGATTAGTGAGGTTGTATGCTTCTGTTGCATCGTTTAAAATTTGACGCTGTAATTTCACGTAGGAACTTGGTCATCCCTCACCCCTACTTATCCTGCTAATCCAGTGCTCGTAATACAAAATTGAATTCTTAAGTCATTGGTGATTGCTTCCACTACTTGGCTAAGACGACCTGCATTGACGTCTTTGGCCTACCTATGTCTATGAATTTTATGGTCATTGGTTATTGTTTCTTTCTTTCTTCCTCCTCATATCCAAATGAATATATGGAACTTTTTTGTATTTCTGTTCTGCTTCCTATGAATTTAACTTGCACTAGTAACATGGTTTATTTTTCCCTCATTTGCTGTGTAATGATTTCTCAATTTCCCCCCAACACGCATGCAAACACAATTTTTTTACCGATGTTATATAAATCGAAGAAGTATGGATGAAGTGAAATGCCCACTGCTCTCTGTAGTTGAGCTCTGGCATCTGCTCTTTCTTTATTTCCTTTAAGTTCAATGCAGTACAGCAATGGCATATGCGCTTTCGGACTTGGTTTTCTATCTATCTTATGCTTTTATTATTGTGGATTTCAATCTGTTGCTGCCACTTAAGAAGATGTAATTCTTGTTTTGATCTTTGTTTCCTGCAGGGGCTCTCAGGAGCAACAAGCTCCACCACGCCCACAGGAGATGTCGACAGACTCATGGTACCCACCTTCCGTTTTGAGTTCACCAAGCTCTTCACGCCCCACGACACCTGGAACCAGCACATCTAGTAGCTTTGGCATATCAAGACCGTCTGATCGACCAAACTCATTATCAAATGTCTCTCCAGGAGAGGCGGCAGGCATCATTGCTATGTTGAAAGATAAGAGGTTAGCAATTTATCTTGTTGTTCTTCGTCATATGTTCTAGAAGGATTTAATTTTTAGCAAAGATTACATGTTCCCCTGTAGTTTAGTCATTGGTGAGATAACATTTTTTTGCTCTCGAGACTGAGGAATGTAAATTCATACTGCAACCACTGACTTATAGTTGATGTGTTCTGTTCGCCCTGTAGAAAATGCATTTAAAAGTCTTTTTTAAATCATCTTCCTTATCGATGCCCCTGTGGAAAGAACATTGGGATAAGTAGAATATATATGATATACCTGAAATAAAGATGTTAATGAATTGGTTAAAAAAGCCTATTGCCTGAGACAGATTTTCATCATCTTTTCTGTTTCATGTTGTTAGCATTGATGAGCTGAGGAAGCTTCTATCTGACAAAGATGCTTATCAGAATCTATTAAATTCACTGGAACCTGTAAAAACTCAAAACAGGGTAAGTTGCTCTTTAAGTTGATTTCTGATCTCAAATTTCTTCCGTAATCTGATGTTTTTTTTTTCCGGTGCTCGAATTTTAAATTTTCTAAAAGGACAGGTGAATTCTTCTATAAAATATATAAAAGTACGTGGCACGAGTGTCTGCCGTTGAGCGTAGGCTTACACCTATGTATTTTTATCTTGATGCGTGGAAAGGATAATATTTTCTCAGTTTTTTTTTTGTTTGCATTTAATGAATTAATGTATCTTCTAAAGATAGGTGCAATTGTTCATGAAGCTTCTTTAGCAGGCAATTGGTTTAGAGCCTATCGAATTAAATTTGATCGTTTTGCTTAATTTTTGTGAATATACTGTCTGATTTCTCTTTTCTGGCTTCACTTGACGCCTCTCCATTAGCTGAAAGGAGAGGGACAAGTCTCTCCTTTTACATTTGTTGTATGTGCGTCTGTGTGCATGTATTGTGCAGTCAGTCTCTCTCATTTTCCACGCTGTTATGTGTTATTTTCAAGCTTATTGTGTTTAGGTAGTCCCCCCACCCCACTCTTTTCACTCAGTCCTTTATATATCTTGCTAAGTAAATTTATCTATAATTCACATTATAGATCTATTGTTAAGGTAGTCTTGTTAGCAAGTTAACCTCACACCTTCCTTACATATGTATGAATCCATTAGGTCAGAGATGAGCTCAGGAACGAAACGCTGCAGCTTGCGAGTAAGTTTTCTGTTCTCTTCATTTTCAACATCAGTTTTGAAACAGTATAAAATTTGTACTAAACAAAATTAATTACATTGATGCAGGAGAGAATCTCGAAAAAGAGCCATGTATAATGGAGCTAAAGAATCAGGTGAGTTCAGTGTGCTAGACCGTATTACATAGTTTCTTTTTTCATTGAATCTTGACTTCCAAGTTGCGAGTGTAACAATCTTTTTCTGTGTACTTTGTTTGTGGGTCCAGTGCAGAATAATCCGAACTACAGAGTTGGCTACTGCTCAAGAAAAATTGCTTGATTTAGAGAGGAAAAAAGAAGAGACACTAAAGTATTATTCTCCCTCGTCGCTACTCCATCGACTTCAAGGTATGCATACAGATCCATGAGTTCCACTTTAGCCAAAACCCCATTTTTAAAAAGAAACGCGGGGATTATTACGGTACTAGAACATTTTTCGTTTTTCTTCATGTCCATCACTGATTATATTTTTAAGTGAAGGTCTTTGTGCATTAAGATTGAGTAGTTATTATGGTTCCATTTGATTGCAGATGCAATGAATACAGTGGATGAGGAATCCGAGACCTTGCACAGGCAACTTCTTGATAGAGAAATTGATCTTTCAACCTTTGTACCGAAGTACAAGAAGCTTCGTCATACATATCACAAACAAGCTCTTACTCAGCTTGCTGCCAAGACATCTGCAACCAGCTGATCCCTCGTGTGCTTTTTGAATGTGTACTTTCTGTCTTTGTAAATTTTTTTATGAGTCTGTTGTGCTTGTTCTTCCTAGTAATGTTCGATTTTGTTTTTGCATTCTGATTTCAAAACAGTGCTGCTTAAGGAAATTCACAATTGGAGAAATGCTCTGTATGATCTTCAATGGAAATTGTTGACGTTTTTGTATTATATATTAGTCGGCTGTTTTCTTTTATCTGTTCATTTTCTTAAGTTTTTGTAAGACCAGTGAGTTTTTGTCTGTGGCAACTACGTGGATTTTATTTCTTGCCGTAGAAAGGATTTTATTTTTTCTAATAGAGCTGGACGTCAATATGGTTACTGAGTCATAATTTAGCTATGAATTAAACCGTCACACAAAATTAAATTCGTGTGTAGCCGTGCTGTTAGAAATCGAACCGTGGTTCGGTTCGAGTTTGGCTCAGAAAAACCTTGAGCCCGTTTCCTATCAAAATAACGACAACAACAAATTTGGCATCAATGGGAGAAATTCACACTAAGTAGATGTCCCAACCCAAACCCCGGTAACACCCACACTCTTCTCTCACACTCAACCCACCCAATCCCACAAAGGGAACAAGAAGACGTAGACGAAGAAGGGGTCGTTAATGGTGGCAGAAACCCTCACACACACAAAGTGTATCACTCTATGTTTTCTGCTACACGTCTCACAAAGAGAAGGGGCTCCATTCTTATAGGGAAGAATGAAGCAGAGACCCATGACTGATTATATGTGAATCAAAGAGACACCATAAAAGGGAGGAATGAATCTGGTGGGAGGATATAAAAGGTTGGGGCTGCCATTTGGGTTTGGGCCGGAATTAATTGGGCTGCCCGAATTAGGCCTATAAACCAACAATCTCCACCTTGGGCCCAATTCACTTAAGCTGTCGATCGATCACGGAAACGGAGGAATCATCATTGCCAAACTCCTGTACACTAAGCACAGGAGATAACTAGCACAAAGCAAGTTATTTTTCACCAAGGGAAAGACACACAGTCAATTGACACAAAGTCGAATATGACACAAAGTCATGTATGAAGCACAAAGCAAGGAACAGACACAAAGTCAAATGCACAAAGCATAAAGCAGACACAAAGTCAAAATGCACAAAGCATAAGATAGACACAAAGTCTAATGCACAAAGCATACGGTTGACACAAAGTCAAAATGCACAAAGCATAAGAATAGACATAAAGTTAAATGCACAAAGCATACAACAGACACAAAGTCTAATGCACAAAGCATAGGAGAGACACAACGTCTGCACAAAGCATAAGGATAGACACAAAGTCAAAATGCACAAAGCATAAGATAGGCACAAAGTCAAAATGCACAAAGCATAAGGATAGACAAAAAGTCTAATGCACAAAGCATAAGATAGACACAACGTCTAATGCACAAAGCATAAGATAGACACAAAGTCAAAATGCCCAAAGCATAAGGATAGACAAAAAGTCTAATGCACAAAGTATAAGATAGACACAAAGTCGAATGCACAAAGCATGAGGTTGACACAAAGTCGAATTAACAAAGCATAAGACTGACACAAAGTCAAATGCACAAAGCATGAGGTTGACACAAAGTCAAATGGTATGACACAAAGTCAAGGTACTGAAAACATGAGTATCAAAATGGAAGTCATCAAACCAAGCAGGTGGCCTAATGTTTCTCCTAGGTCTGTCCCTAGCGAGAAAGCATCATAATTAGGCATTACTTCCATATTCTCAAGCACGTCAAAAAACAGATAAATGTGATTGCTCCACCTCAAAGGGAGCAGTGTCAGACACATGCATAGACTCAGTTACCATAAAGACAACACCGTTTGTCTCATCCCCCTAAGCCTTATTAGCTTGTTCTTTCTGTTTCTCAGGACATTCTTTAATAAAATGATCAGTTTCACCACAGTTAAAACATTTTCTGATTTTAGGCCTAGACTTAGACCTACTGTGGTTCTTCTTCTTTTTATCATAATTTTGGTTATTGTGAGATTGACCATTTTTGTCTTTATCTCTCCCTCTCACAAACATAACCTCACCATGATTTGCCCTACCCGAATTAGTTCTTAAATCCATCTCCTTGCTTTTTAAACCATTTATCACAGTTTCAAGGCTAACCTGATCTCTACCATATTTAATAGCAGATTTTACATCACTATATGTATCAGGGATGGCATTTAAGAGCACAATCGGAGTGTAGTCATCAATGTTTTTATCACCCGTTTTCTTAATATCTTGAACCAGTTTTGTAAAAATATCAAGATTTTCTTCTATGTCTTTATTCAAATCAAGTTTGAACCGGAAAAACTTTTCAAGCAAAAACATCTTACTCGGCAACGAAGTTTCAGTATACAGTTCTTGCAATTTTTCCCACAACTCTTTGGCACTATTCAGATCACCAACCTTTCTTAACACCGAGTCAGAAAGGTTAAGGATAATGGATGAGTATGCAAGCTCATCCATTTCAGCCTTTTTCTCGTCAGAATCACACTCAGAAAATAGTAAACTGATACACTTAAACACACGTTGCTGTATTAGAATACCTTTCATTTTATGTTGCCAAATACAAAAGTCTGAGCGTCCATCAAATGGAGCCAGACTAAACCCAGACACAGAAACCATCACAAAATCACACAGATTTTAGGGAGAACAGAACAATAAAGGATTTCCCAGTTCTCAACACTGATTTATCAGTGGAGTAGGGGGTCACTTGATAACCTCCAAGAAAACGAGCAAGCAATCACAAAGAATGCAAAAAACTAATCACAAAGATCAGAGAATATTAGCGGAAGCAACAAACAGACAATCACACAGATTATCCTAGACTACCAGCACGTACAGCCAAACCTATTCGTTCCCAAACGGCAGCTACAAAAGCAGTAAACTCCTATCCGTTCCCAAACGGTAGCTACAAAAAGCAATAAAGGATTAAGCCAATTTACCCGAGCGGGTCCTCACCGGGAGGAGAACCCGACTTACCTAAACTGGAAGGAGATCGGCTTACGTCAGGCAAAGGCGCGACGGGAGGACAGCCACGGTGGCTGAGGTAGCTGGATTCAGGTCACTGGACTTTGGACCACCAATCTCGGCCGAGAAGGAGAGGGGGTTTCGGCCGAGATGGAATTTCAGCAGATTGTGGAGGTTGGCTCGACAAGCCCGTCTCGGCCGAGAAGACAAGGAGTCTCGGCCGAGATTATTTTGCAGCAAGAACAGTAAGATGGCTCGGCAGGCGCATCTCGGCCGAGAATGGGGAGAGTCTCGGCCGAGATTGTTTGACAGCAGAAGCAGCAAGCTGGTACGGTAGGCCCGTCTCGGCCGAGATGAAGATTTTGTCACAAAGACAGAATTCGCTGGAAGCCCGTCTCGGCCGAGAAGTGAGAGAGTCTCGGCCGAGATGAAATCTCCGACGGAAATTCCGTGAAGGCGAACAGACCTTGTTTCGCCGAAAACCTTCCAATCCCACGACGGGATTTTCGCACACCGAAGAGACCACGGTTTTGATAACCGTGGCTCTGATACCACTGTTAGGAATCGAACCGTGGTCGGGTTCGAGTTTGGCTCAGAAAAACCTTGAGCCCGTTTCCGATCAAAATAGCGACAACAGCAAATTTGGCACCAATGGGAGAAATTCACACTAAGTAGATGTCCCAACCCAAACCCCGGTAACACCCACACTATTCTCTCACACTCAGCCCACCCAATCCCACAAAGGGAACAAGGAAGACATAGACGAAGAAGGAGTCGTTAATGGTGGCAGAAACCCTCACACACACAAAGTGTATCACTCTATGTTTTCTGCTACACATCTCACAAAGAGAAGGGGCTCCATTCTTATAGGGAAGAATTGAGCAGAGACCCATGACTGATTATACGTGAATCAAAGAGACACCATAAAAGGGGGGAATGAATCTGGTGGGGGGATATAAAAGGTTGGGGCTGCCATTTGGGTTGGGCCGGGATTAATTGGGTTGTCCGAATTGGGCCTATAAACCAACACGTGCAAAATGAGATACGTGTAGCTGCTACATGCAAATTTGTGTAGAATACATTAGACAGCTCCAGTTGTTGAAAAATCTGTGATTTAAAACTTAATTTGAAAAATGCGAATAAAAAAGTACAGTTTTATTCATATAAATATTTCAACATCATATTTGAACCATCTTTAACCTATAACACCATATTTGTAATATTGTTCTAAATCATTTCCAACATATATTGCAATAGATTTTACATATTACCAACCAATAGCTAAATTTGTATTTTTTTTATTAATATAAAACTTCATAGTTATTTTCACACTAATAGAAATATTACAAACATTACAACAAGCTTACATTCAATAAGTAGTGAGACTAACAAAAAAAAAAAATAATAATAATAAAAAATAATAATAATAATAATAATAATAATAATAATAATAATAATAATAATAATAATAATAATAATAATAATAATAATAATAATAATAATAATAATAATGATGATGATGATGATGATGATGATAATTAATTGATCTAAGTTGAAATTAAATTGGACAAACTAAATACTGAAATAATTAGTAGATAATAAAGTTGTTGTATAGGTGGTAACCGTGATAAATTGTATATGAAACGTTGGGAAAAGAAGAAGAGAAACAAAGGCTTGTGGGCATATCCAGTGAGTAAATCGGAAATTAAGGTCTAGTAGTTGCTCTGTCTGGCATCGGCATCGTCATCCTCATCAGCATCTGGGGTGGTTGTATCTGGTTCGTCACACATGGGAGTGGTGTAGTAGAAGGGCCCCACCACGTACTTGATCATGTCCCTGTACACCACAGCGGGGCGGTGGAGCTTCACGCCACTCTTTCCTCCGGCGAAGTCGGTGGCAATGTTGCAGACGGGGTCCGGCGACGACACCAGCCTCAAGTAGCAGTTTTGGGGATTCACTTTTTTACCGTTGACATGCTTCTTACAACAAACGTCGAACGCTCCGCCGTCGTCGGTGGTGTCGCTCGCGAAATGTATGGCTTTGCCCCTTTCATCCAGGCAAGTCACTGACACCTTGCTACCTGCGCCAAATAAATCATTCTACATTTACAAATTTGTACTTCATTTTCATGTCAAATGCAAAACTTACCCGGATAGCATGAAACTACCCGGATGATGTAGATGATATGGGATAGTAGAGTAGGTACCATTAATGGGGTTGGCGCCGTTGACCCATTCATTCCACCCCTCACCGCAGTCCTGGCAAAGAACTTTACCGGTGACATGGAACACCTGATCACTCTCCACCGCCGCCGTCACTGCCAACCCCAATAAAAACAAGGATGCTGCAATTCTCAACAAAATATAATTTCCTCCCATTGTTAATGCTAGCTATCCTTGATAAATCTCACTGCGGATTCTCTATCTGCATATAAACACACATATATAGAGAGAGGAATCCATGATATGGGATGGCACTACTTATGACGTGCTAACCATCAAGTGCATATACGTACATTAATCATTTCTCCAAGGTCAAACCTACCAATTCTCTATAACTCATATTTAAATTTCCTGTCTCGTTAATGCATTTTTTCCACATCTCCTCTTCAATCATTAACCGACCCACAATTGGGCCCCCGGCACTATTAAAATATGCTATTACGTATGTATATATAGTCGATTTTAATACAATTTTAATTAAATAATATATTATTATGTATAAAAAATAGAGATAAAAAATTATGAAAATATAATGAATATAGAAACATATTATCGTGATTTTTTTTTTCTTTTTGTAATTAAATAAATTTATTGATCTTATCTAAGTTATTAATATTTTCTAGTTTTATTTATAAAGTTGACTAGTGTTGAGGCTTATGGACATACTTAGGGGTTGTACAACGATAGTCATCCATTTTAGATTTTCTAAAATATTATTTTTTTAATGTAATTTTTTCAATATATTATGTTTTGACCCTAATATATAAGAATTTGATATCTAACTTACTCAAAATTTGCTCTCTATTTGGTAAAAAATTGCTACATAATCTTAAGCATAGTTGAAACAAAAAAAGTTATCCCGTAAAAAAAACTCAGAGATCCGTCTATAAATGGACCCTCCTTGATTAAATTCTTGAATTTGTCAATTTTCTTTCTAGTCGTGGATCCGTGCTATGTACGTAAATATACTTATTTTGTAGTATAATCATATAATATGAAATATTATAATGGGCTAAATACCTTATAAGGATTTTATATTTAAATATTTTTGTATTTTATATTCATTTAAATTTCTTGTCCTATTAATGCATTTCTTTTTCACATCTCCTCCTGAAATCTTTCTTTCTAGTAGTCTAACATGTGTCTTACACGGAAGTATATTTATTTTATAATAATATAATAATTATATTTATACATAATATGAAATAGTTTAATGTACCAGATACTATATGAGTATTTTACAATTAAACATTTTTATTGTTTTGCTTAGTGAAATAAGTTTTTCAAAAGATTGGATTAAAAAAATAAATAGTATTATTATTAAAATAAATATTTTATTACACCTTATAAAACATTATATCTTCAAGTGTGAACTCTAATTTCAAAAAAAAAAAAGTATGTCATCTAAAATGTAAAATTCTTTGATACCACAATTCTACCTTTCAAGTGTTACATCTCTTATAGGCACAATCCATTCTACAAATAAATTCCCTGAACACTCTTAGAATTTGAACCTAAGTTGTGCATCCCCAAGTTTTCTTATAGTTTTTAAGCATCAATATCTCATGCAATATTTATATTTATGGAGAACGAATGGTAGTATGCACTACATTTTGACTAGTTTTTATTGGATTCATGTGTAAAACATGATAGAAATCTCCACCTAAAACAATGATTTGTGAGAACCAATCAAAATCTGAGAATAAGTGTTGCTGACAAGACGACGTAGTTCTGATGGTAAGACATGAGTGCTAGAGATTGTGCATTAGAAGTTTCAACTTACTTCGTAGTGAGTCGTTGACATTCATTTATTCTTTGATTTACTATGTTAATTTGTATTTAATCTTGAATAGTATTTCTCCCTGCATTACAATTTTATATGTACTAAGAAAATTAAAAAAAAAAAATTGTATTAGGGAGTCAAATAAAATCAGATATTAATATATACACACACAAATATATGGAACCATACTCTATAATTTCTATAATATTATTTTTAATTGAATGATATATATGTGTGTGCGCGCGTGTGCGCTCTCTGTTTTTTCGCCGTCAAATTGAGAAAGTGCACAACCTTGATTTGTACTAATTAATGTTCCACTAATAAAATATAGAAAATTCACTATGCAACTAAAAGATTTTTGCAATATGCAACCTAAATTATTCATTGTTACAATAACCAACTTAAACTATATAATATTTTTCGCACTTTTCAATCTAAATATTCTTCTTCTTTTCTACATATTTTTTTATAATTTGCAACCTAAATTTTTTTTTATCATATGATCAAACTTTTATCTAAATTTGATTTTTTTTTTAAACTTTACTCATTTTATTTCACGTTTTTTTTTTTAATTTATCTAATTAATTTTCAATCTTGAACTATAACTATTCAAAAATAACCCTGAAATATTTAATAGAAGAAAAAAAAAATTGGGGATTTCATATGTAAGCAAAGTTGATAGTTTTCTTCTATTTTCTTTTATATTTTTTATATATCTAAATAAATTTTTAATTTCTAACTATTAATATTTATTTGATTCTTTCTAAAAGTAGATTCTAATTTACAACTTTTAACATTTCACTTGGTGATTTTAGATATACTCAGTTACCTCTTATTTTTAAATAAATTATAATATTAACAAGTTAAAATCCAAGTTATTCAAAAAATTGAATAACAATTTTGTAGGATAATTTAAATAACAATTCAAAGTATGTGAGTTCTCGAAAATATTTGTATATTTTCATATTTTATTCGGTATTGTAGTTTATTCAAAGAAAATTTATACTTTTGAAATGACTAATGCGAACAAAATTGCTTGAGTAGCAAAAAGTTTTTTTTTTAAAAAAAAAAAAGAAAAAAAAATGGCAAAGTTGAAGTTTGTTAGGGCGGCAAAGTAGTTTTTTATTGTAAAGTGTAAAGTGTAAAAAAGATAAAGTTGAGGTTTGGTTAATGTTAAAAAAATTATAAAAAATATGCAAAGTGTATCAAATGTAATAATTTATGTTGCAAAGTGTAAACTTACTTAGTAAAGTAAGTTTAACAAAATATATATGATATTAACATATCAATAAGTAATAAAAAATAATTTCAATAGGATTTCAAAAAAAAAAAAAATCAACAGTAATTATGATATATAAATGCACATATATTCAAAGTTCACGTACTTCCGTGACTAATCAAAAAATTATTGTTATTATAATATATATATATATACACACACACACTACAACAATAATGATCTTTTGAGACCACAAAATTAAAAGTGGTTACAAATAATGAGTATTTCCTACAACTTAGGAGAAGTAGTCTCAAATAATAAGTATTTGTCATAACTTATGAGTATTTGTCACAACTTTATTGTTGTCTCAATAACTCGGACGTAAATGATATATTTGTAACCACAAAATTGGTCTCAAATACGTCTAAAATATTTTTTCGCAACAACTAGTTGTATCTAAAAGTAATCTTAAAGTGGTCTCAAATAATTTATGCTGAGATTTGTGACAATATGTGGTCACAAATAACTTATTATTACTGACCACAATTGTGGTCTCAAAAAATGTTTCACAAAAGACCTCTTTTATTGTGTGTGTGTGTATATATATATGAGTGTGTGTGTGTGTGGATTTAGTAATCTAATAAAAGATTTATAAAATTAAATATTAATTTTTTGCCTTTAATTTCATAAGTATGAGTTTCATTATTTAAAGAACGATTTTTCTCCCGAACATAACTTATGCAAATAAAATATTAAAATTTCATGTCAAATAAAATAAACGGTTTTGTTGTAGTTTTATACCCAAAAAAAAAAAAAAAAAAAAAAAAGCAAATACTTTTCTATAAGGAAATTATTTTATTTTATTTTAGTTGCATCATATACCCAATATTATAGTCAAATTCACAATAAATATTCAAACCTAATCAAATAATTAACCAATAAACAATTTATGTTCAAATCAAATATCTTATTATAATATATGTGATATGGATATCGAATTGAAGATCGTGCAAAGATAAATAATTTGATATATTTTGCATAAAATGGATTAAAGTAAAAAAGTTATTTTTTTATTTTTAAATAATAAAAGAAAATTATGAACCGATAGAATGTTGACACCACAACAACTTATCTTTAGGACACATACATGCATAAAATCCTTGCAATGTCTGATCTGCAATTGGACAAGATTTTTTTTTTCATTGTACACATATGGCTCAATTTTATTTTATTATACGCACACACATATTTATATGTATATCAGTACATGTATAAATTACTTGCAGAATTAAATTAAGGTAGAAAGGTAATGCAAAAAGAATTAATTAAAATATTTAACTAATTCTTATTTCCAGTTTAAATATGGCACTAATAAACATCAACAATAAATATCATTCTAACCAAATAACTAACTAACAAACAATTATATTTTAATTAATATAACATCACGCTTTTATATATGTGATATGGATGCTAAATCAAAGATAATGAAAATATGAATAATTTGATATATAATACAATAAAAATGGTTAAGATACAAAATTGTATTTAAATATTTAGAAAAATATTTTTTATAAAAATAGGAGAAAAAACAATTGAATCAAAGGGTACTTGTACAAATAATCATAAACAACATAAAATATTTTAGTGAAAAATACAATTTACAATTCTAATCCTCTTATAACTTTTATATATGTGTAGATATGTAGATGTAGATATAAATTTTACTCCCTCCATTTCAAAATAAGTGACATTTTAGCTTGTTAATGATTTTTCAAATTAAATGACGTTTTAGATATGTTTCACGATTTCTTCCAACTTTATCCCTATCACTATCCTAAAATATCTCTTAGTATCACTACCAATAAAGCGCGCTAATATAAAGGGAGAAAGGAAAGGAGTATAACGTGTAAATATAAAGGGAGAGAGGAAAGATAATTATTAGAACGTGAATTTAGGAATAATAGATGAGAGAAAGAAGATTCGTTGAAGGATATATCAGTCAAGATTTTTTATTCTTAATTCTTCTCTTTCATTCTAAAACGTCACTTATTTTGAAATGGATGGAGTATATTATTATGAGACGAAATTTTGAGAAATTGTTCCCCAAGAATTTCACAAAATAATTATTGAGAAATATACTTCACGTGGACCCAATCACTTAAATATAAAAATTAATAACTATTTGGCCAAGAGCCTTGCAGCTCAATCACATTGCTCTTGATTTAAAAATCGAGAGGTCTAGAAGTCTATTCCTAACCTATCCCGACCCTAATATGTCATTGTACTAATAAAAAGAAAAATAGAATAAAGTTAAGTTCATTTTACAACGTACTGTGTGTGAGAAAAACTAAATGGATGAATTTATATATAGTAGTTCTATTATATTTAGAGAATGTGATTTAGTATTTTGACAATTTTAACTAAGGGGGAAAAGTACATGAATGAATTGATATGTTATGGTCTCTTATATTTGAAGAATTAATAATTTAGTATTTTTGATAATTTTTATTTAAAGGGGACAAAAATTAGAAACCAGGAAAAGGAATCGAACACTACTCCTTTAATACACTGAAGATACTTTGCAACGCAATTACCAACAAAGTTCCTTTTGAGAATTCAATACACCGTAATATTAAATTAAATATCAATATATATATGCATAAACAAATATATACAAAAAGAAGGAAAACACAAATTGGGGATCATCACCGACAGGGGGCCTTGTGTGATGGCACTTTTCGGACAGCCCCAGGCCCAACCTGTCGTTACTACTTGCATACATATTTATGTCTTATTGTTTTGTTCAGACTCACTAAACATATTAAAACTATTGATTTAAGTAAAAGTACAAAATAAATTTAAATTTTCAAATAAGTAGCACATATATTCTATAATTAATCTTCATTCACATAATAGATGAATAAAAGTACAAAAAAAAAAAAAAAAAGACGTTACAACGAAAGTCTATAATGTAAGACATAGTTGTAAACAATTCTTCTTTCAAATTTTCTAACCAACATTTCTCCTATAGGTATCTGCCTATGTCTTCAAACTCTTCTTCAAATAATTTTTTTCCACTGGATCAATCAACTCCAACCTTATCAAATTGATATGATTAATAAAAACCTATTCAAAATGTTAGTGACAAAATTTTATAAGTATCACGATTTGAAAATTTTACTTACCCTAGATGAAGTCGTAGAAATATTATCTATGTTAGGTTCATCCAATTAAAACTCCAATTGAGATTCTGAGCACTAAAGGCCAATCATTGATGAAAGTTTTGAATTCAAAGAATGATGCGATATTATTACTAATAAGTAATAATTTAAAAAAAAAAAAAATATCGTGTCTTTATCGGGTTCATCGTGTTGGCTCGATATGACCCGAATTTATCGTAGTTTATCGGGTTCGATTGAAAATGTGATACATGCACTCACTTGTTTTGGAACAAATGATAAATCACAATATATAAGCCGGTGAGCTTTTGAGCCAAAATGAGGAACCCTTACTTTTGGAGTTCTATATTTTCCTTGACTTGTGTGATGTTGATCATGTGCATAGCACCTCTAGAACTTGCCTTGCGTCTATTTGAAATCATGAGATATATTTATGAGCATCGAAAATGATTTTAGGCGATCTTTGACTTCAACCCAATTTTTAGCCTGAAAAATCATCTTCCTACCCCTTTATATGAATTATCCCTAGTTAGCCAAGTTGAACTTGTAGCCTTTTTCTTGATAGCTATAATTACAAGTCATATCCATCTTTTTAGCCTTTTTCCAACACTTGGATCGAACGAGTTTGAGAGAAGGGATTGGAAGGTAGATTTGAGTGAGGACTACAAAGATGATGAGAATGAGGTAATGAATATAGAGTGGGGAAGAAAAGAGAAAAACAAAAGGGAAAATCAAGCATTGTAAAAAAAAAAAAAAAAAAAAAAAAAAAAAAAAAAAAAAAGGTGTACATATCATTTCAGTTGAATGTTTATAGTTGAGGACCAATAAACGAGTCAAAGAATCCAATGACATGAGTAATTTTGGTTGGGTTAGGAGTCAAAATTTCTAACTCACATTTGTGAAAAAGAGTTGATTGTGGTTATTTGGATAGTATGAGGAAATACAGAAGTGTGAAAAGTGAGAGTGGGAGTAAAACTTATATGAGGGCTAGTTGAGTGCAACTCAATCGATCCAAGTTAAGTCACTACACCCAAACATATCTCACCTAGTCCAAAAAGCCTACATTACAACCAAAGCATAAGACCGGATGTGGGAATCAGAGACGGTTCGGGAAAGGTGGAATAAGTTGGTCAGGAGACGGATTATTCCAACTCTATACCCCGACCCACCTACTATGGATGAGTTGGGTATCCAGGAGGATGTAGAGACTCTAATCCGACGAATGGATTGGGGTCACTTTCTCTATGGATATTGGCCAACCTACAATGAACTAGTCTTGGAATTTTTCTCCACTCTTGATGTTGTCATGCATCGTGACGAAGCCTTGAGCATGACATTCCGGCTGGGAAACCGGCCTCATGAGATGCATTCTACACGATTGGGAGAAATCTTCCGGTTTCACTCCCCTGGCGATTTCCCTCACCACGAGGATTTCAATTCTCAAGAATTCTGGCCAAAAATCAGTTACCAACCAGACGCCACACCGTATCACCTCACCTACAATGCTAGCAGATCAAAGCCGACCGAAATTCGAAACCTAATATTCAGATATTTGGCTAAGATTATGCAGCCACACTCTCTTCGCAAGGCATGAGGCAGGAGGTCTCCGGGCGGACGAGCTCTACCTGTTGTGGTATATGATGAAGCCCCACAAGGTGCAATCAGCACCTTATTTTATGGGCCAATTCAATTCAATAGCACATGAAACAGGTGCTATCCGAATTGGGGGCTTCATCACTACCTTGGCGGCGCACTTCAGGATTAATCTCTCAAGATTTCAACCAATGAGCGGTGAATCCAGGATAACGACGGAAGTTCTTAAAATATCTCATTATATTAAGTTATCCAAGGAGAGAGGATGGATGTGGCAGCAGCGTGAGGGTGGAAAATTCCCCTTGCCCAACCCCACTCTAACCACGGTGATGAGGCGCGAGAATTGGTTGATGATGACCCCGGCCCATGCAGAATTAATTCAGAAGGGTCCAGCTGGAGTTCAACTTCTACCTAGACAAGTGGCAACCGAGGAGCAGATGGAAGAGGATCGGGAGATCCGAAACATCGAGGAGGGATTTCTTGGACAGCGAGGGGAGGAGTCTTCCTCCCGACAGCGCGGGGAATCCTCAACAGTCACAGAAAGGTTAAGAGTTGTGGAGGCAACCCTCAATGAGCTTAAGGAGCAACAACGAACACTCATAAACAACCAAGCTGATATGATGCAAACTCAGCGAAATTTGATAGCGGGCCAGACCACCATCATGAACGCTTTGTTGGAAATTATGGAAGCCCAGAAGGTCAGCTCGAAAGAAGAGAGGCGAATGGCCAAAATGTTGCAAAAGCTCGAGGATTTAAACGTGCAAGCCGGTCACTATGATCCAACGCCACCCTTCCCTTAGGGGGAGTTTGTAAGTTATTCGCAACATCTCTACTTTTTTAAACTATTTTAATGCATTTTGGGATTTAATTTAAAATAGTTTGAGGGGGATGTATGTTGCGAAATTCGGAGGGTGGTTTTTCTTGTGTTTGTTCTGCCAAACTAGAATTAATTTTTTATATTAATGTAGTTTTTGTTTTGAACTGTTAGTTTTTAGTTAATTTGTTAAGCTATGTTTGTCTTTAGTTGTTGATAGCTTGTTAATTTGTTAATTAAAAAAAAAAAGAATAAGAAAATAATAAGTTAATGAGGTATTGGAAATATTGTCAACGATGATATATAGAATGGTTTTCGATTGAAAATGTGATACATGCACACACTTGTTTTGGAACAAATGATAAATCACAATATATAAGCCGGTGAGCTTTTGAGCCAAAATGAGGAACCCTTACTTTTGGAGTTCTATATTTTCCTTGACTTGTGTGATGTTGATCATGTGCATAGCACCTCTAGAACTTGTCTTGCGTCTATTTGAAATCATGAGATATATTTATGAGCATCGAAAATGATTTTAGGCGATCTTTGACTTCAACCCAATTTTTAGCCTTAAAAATCATCTTCCTACAGATATGAATTATCCGTAGTTAGCCAAGTTGAACTTGTAGCCTTTTTCTTGATAGCTATAATTACAAGTCATATCCATCTTTTTAGCCTTTTTCCCACACTTGGATCGAACGAGAGAGAAGGAATTGGAAGGAAGATTTGAGTGAGGGCTACAAAGATGATGAGAATGAGGTAATGAATATAGAGTGGGGAAGAAAAGAGGAAAACAAAAGGAAACATCGAGCATTGTCAAAAAAAAAAAAAAAGAGGTGTACATATCATTTCAGTTGAATGTTTATAGTTGAGGACCAATAAACGAGTCAAAGAATCCAATGACATGAGTAATTTTGGTTGAGTTAGGAGTCAAAATTTCTAACTCACATTTGTGACCCTGCACCCCCCACCTCACCCCCAAGCCAAAAAATAAAAAATAAAATAAAAATATTACTGGATCATCCCCTGCCCCAGCCTCACCCAGCACCCCCACCCCCCAAGCCCAAAAGAAAAAAAAATCTCCGTTTCAGATTTTTTTCCTTTTTTCTTTTAAAATTTCACTTTACGACTAAGACTTGCCGCAAAAATCATGTCGCGACACACAATAACAACAAGTCCTCATTTGACACGATAGACACTTGCCACAAATCATCATTTGACACGATGTACATTTGCCATGGATTTGTATAATTTTATCCTTTCGTACAGTCGTGTCGCTATTGCCACGAATCTGCCACATGTGCCACAGATCTGTTACATGTGCCACGACACCCACTTACCACGAATTCTAATACATTTGCGAATTGTGCCACAACACACTTGCCACGAATCGTCATTTGACACAATACACACTTGCCATGGATTTGTATAATTTTATCCTTTCTTACGGTCGTGTCACAATTGCCACGGAATTTTCATATGTGCCACAGATCGGCCACATGTGCCACGACACCCACTTACCACGAATTCTAATACATTTACGCATTATGCCACGACACACTTGCCATGAATTGTCATTTGACACGATATACATTTGCCACGGATTTGTATAATTTTACTCTTTCTTACGGTCGTGTCACTATTGTCACAAATCTGCCACGAATTACCATTTGACACGATATACACTTGCCACGGATTTGTATAACTTTACTCTTTCTTACGGTCGTGTCACTATTATCACAGATCTGCCACGAATTTGCCACATGTGCCACGACACCCCCTTACCATAAATTCTAATACATTTACGAATTTTGCCACGACACACTTGCCACGAATCGTCATTTGACATGATACACATATGCCACGAATTTGTATAATTTTACCCTTTCTTACGGTCGTGTCACTATTGCCACGGATTTGCCACATGTGCAACAAATTTGCCAAATGTACCACGACACCCACTTACCACGAATTCTAATGCATGTCGGGCGGGGGTGGTGCTGGGGCAGGCTATGATTTATTTATTTATTTGGCTTGGGGTGGGTGAGGTGGGGAGCCGGGAGGTGGAGCTGGGGCTGGGGCAGGGGGATGAGATACTAAATTTATTTTTATTTTTTTGGCTTAGGGGCGGGGTGGGGGTGGGTGGGGCATGGGGATGAGATATTAAAAAACCAAAAATAAATAAATAAATTGGCTTGGGGGTGGATGGGGAGCAGGGGTGAGACTCACCCCGGGGCAAGGAGATGAGATACTAAAAAAAATATTATTTTTTTTGGATTGGGGGTGGGTGGTGGGTGGGAGGGGTGGCGGTGGGGGGTGGGTTGGGGTGATTCTGGGGGGTAGGCGATGAGATATTTATTTAAAAAAAAAAAAAATGGGGTGGGGTGAGGGGTGGGGGCGGGGTGATGCTGGGGGCAGGGGATGAGATATTAAATTTTTTTTTTTTTTTTTTTTTTGGCTCGGGGGTAGGTGGGTTGGGGGTGAGGTCGAGGGGTGGGGTGTGGGGTGATGCTGAGGGTAGGGGATGAGATATTAAAAAATATATATGTTTTGTTGAAGGAAAAACACAATTAGTGTGTTTTCGTCAAAAGTAATTGATGAAGGACAATTTAGGTATTCACGAAATATTATGTATCTGTGAAACTCTTGTATTTGACACCCTATATAAAGGGGATCTGATGAATAAGAGAACCCCAATTATTTTGTGTCTATCTTTCTTCTTTACTTTTCTACTTCTCCTTAAACACGTTATCAGCACGAGTTTGCTCACAACAATAGAAATCCATCTAAATGTTGTAATGGCCAAATTATTTTCACGAAAGTTAAGTGATAGTGGACAACAACGGATCTGGAATCTCGAACTTCAATCGGAGGTCCTTTGCTATTCCAGGTACGCTTGGTAAATCACCCGTCTCCTTTTTCAATAGAAAAATGAATTTCATAAATTGCTATAGCAAAGATGCTCTTGGCATTAAGCTTGATCAATTTGTTACCTAGAGAAGTCAATTCTTCCAGTTTCATAAATTGCATAATTAATCTATGTGGATGGGTAAGACCCTAAAACCAAAGTGTGGTTAGGATTAATTTGGGGTGTTCTGTACCCATAATTAATGGGTTCAATATCTTGTAAAATTGGGAATATCTCTAGTTAAATGTGGGAGATTGGTTCAGAGCAGTGAACGAACACCGACCATCCTTATTCTCTAAATTACAGAATTATGGGTTGGAAGTTTATCTAGGAAAGCAGAGATACAACATCGGTAGAAAATGAGGAGATATTTATAAATTGGAGGCAGATTACCACATGAATTACCTCCTTTATATGTGTAGTTGTGGCACTTGTTTCTACACTTCATTAATAATAGTAATGATTGCTCCCTTATGAATTTGCCTTATTATGTGAGATTATGCAAATAATTTGTTCTACCTTGGAAATGTGCTTTTGATTTTACAATATGGTTATTGATCCACGGTAATGACTAAGATTTATTGCTACCAAATATTATTCTCCTTGGTTTCTTTATGACTATATTTATTGTTTTTCTCATTTAGTCCATGATGCTCTCATATGTTACCACTTTAATTTCATTGAAATCTTCTTAAGGATCAAAATGTGCAAGTCCACCCATTATCCAATCATGAATTCAAGAAACTTTGATTGCTTTTAACAATACTCATGAGGCACTTGAGTTTATTTTCATATGATACTTTCTTATGAAACTGAAAGTTACATTTGGATCATTTATGCTCTTACATGATTTCATAACTAGCAATTGCAAATAAAATTATTTACATGATTATAATAAAATGTGATCTACTTGGGTTACGAGTTCGATTAAACTAAAAAGAAAAATTATGCACTCTATGAAAAAGAAAATCCATGGACAATATCAGATCAGTACGAGTCAGCTTTATGAAAATGTACTTTCACAAAGCCTTTCTCAAAATCATATTTACAGTCGGACAATCTAATTTATAAGAAAATGATTAAACCAACTCAATCCAACTTTGAATATTAGACTCAAAAGAAATTGAGTTACCACAATTAAGATTTCTAATAGGAAACTATTTCTATGAAAAAATAACTACACCCTGTAAGAATTATCTTACGATCATATCATCAACCGACCCCAATGACAAAGAAGTATTGTCTGACATAGTAGAAGTCACAGTCAATGCTCTAATGAATTTTAGATGACACATTAATCCTAGCTTACAGTAGGAGTATTGTTTAGTTCAAAAATACCCGATGAGCTGCGGAATGCAATAAAACAAATATTGAAAATGTAGATGAATCTCTACTTCGGATATTAACTATGCTGAACTAAATAGTGAAAATAACCTCAAAGTAAAGGGAACGAATGTGTCTGCCTCTACAGTTGTTGTAATGATACACCACAAAGTAAGGGACATAGAAGCCCTGGAGGCCTTCCGATGTACCTACCCCAAATGGACATGGTAGTTATGGAAACAATGTGCAAAAGAAACATCGGAACCCTCTAAACAAAAGGGATAGAGTTGGTAATGAACTTTTAAATAAGTGTGGAAATATTATACTTTTGTATAAAAACTGCTAGAGCAGTCCACTGTAAGAGATACAAGAACTCCAAAGAACAGAGACTCACTGCATCACTGCATAATGACCATCATTGAATCACAAATACTAAAAGGACAAAGAATCGTTGAATTCTCTAGATGCCTAATGACATAACAATTATAGTCACAAAACGCTCTATATGCACCAAGAGCTATAAAATGTTATTAAGTAAAGATATTCGTGTCAAAGATTATCATTTAGAAATTACCTGTGAGAATGGAATTGAATAATTTATGATACTTCTAATGAATGTGAAAGGAAACACATCTTATAGAAATAAATGAGTCAATCTAGTGGCATGTACTCCACTACTACTCTGATCGTTGAATCAAACACTATCACCAAAATGAACTTTGGAAGACAGAATGATATGTTACCCAAAATGAACTTTGGGACATTAATTCATATAAGTTTTGGTACGACTTTCTTAGACATCAAAGTCATAACATGATGATCCATATTTAAGAAATTATATGAACATTCTTTCTTTTGAGTGAAATACAAAAGGAATGAAAATCTTAAAAGATGTACAGTATTAGTAATAATTTTATTATAACAGAGTTAATGCTTTCTAAAAGTACGACCAACATCCCACTCTGCCTCATTAACTGTTTTATGACACATCACTCATTCTACCAAGCCTACTATTGAGCAATAAGTAGGATCGAGAATTTCCTATGCCAGATATATAAGCAAGATTTATTCTTACAAAAGAACATAATATAATATATGTGGACTTATCAAACCAGAAAGCGGACCATTAAAGTATCTATGATTCTGGTACATGCTTTGATACACTAACTGATTATCATATTATTGTCCACAATAAATGTTGTTTTTGAGAAACTCCTTGTGAAGATTGTAAAGGGGCTCACCACCCTCATTTCATAAAGTCTATAAGACTTGTTAAAACTAGAGAGTTTCCATCAAAAGGATTTGATGATTATTGCATATTGATCAGGATCAATGTAGAGCATCCTTTAACCCATGTGTGTACACAAAACAGGTCTCACATAAGCCACCATCAAAAGGATATAGATGGAGGATTAGGTATTGAAATGCGCACTAAAATGCCTATCAGATATGGGGTTATGCAATATCATTGCAACTTTACTTTATTTGTCTCAAACCCACTGCTAACCAATAATTTATGCGTACCAGTTGTTAACTGGATCTAGCTTGATTTTTTACATTTGGACATATTTGGTTATGTAATATATGTGTCTATTGCGCCCCCACAACGCACCAAAATGGGTCTTTAAAGACAATTAAATATTTATGTTGGTTATGAATTTTCAACTATTACCCGCTATTTGAAACCTTTGATAGGCGAGATCTATTTAACGCTTGATTGGCGAATTGTCACTTTAGCGAGACAATCTTCCCGTCGTTAGGGGGAGATAAGAAAAAGAATTTTCTAAAGGAACGACAGGAAGTGCTTCTCAGTATGTCTCATTAGGATCCTCACACTTCATAAAGTAAAGTGAAGTAAAACGAATTATCGATCTTCAAAGTATAGAAGATTTGATTGTTGATGCATTTGCTAAAATCGCTAAAGTGACAAGATCATATATACCAGCTGCAAATGTGCCTGTACGGTTAAAAGTCTCCAGTAAGGGGCACAATACCGCAGATAAAGATGTTGCAACCACATTTAGTGGAGGTGTGGTTGAGGTCGTGGCTCCCAAAAGAAAATGGGGGATGCCACGTGGTTCGATGAACACCTGCTCAAGGAAGGAGGCAGGTGTGGCACAATTTGAATCATCAATGAAAAGAAATACTCTCGAATTATCTCTAATTCATTATGTGCATGAATCATCACTGGAGGACGCTCCGTAGTTTAATATGATTCTAGAGATAATGAGAGTGCATGTTAGTTAATGGAAAAATATTTCACGTGCATTGATGATGTATACATTGTTGCTCAATGAATTATAGAGCACAATAATATTGAACTACACTCTATTATAAGATATCAACAAAGAGCATATTGGCCTATATGGAATCAATCTAGATAGAACTCGATTCTATGACAAAACAACAGGTATTTGGTTTGGTAGTGCTAGCCTTACCAGGTGTAAAGCATGTAGGACATAAAATATATTTTGTCAGTAAGCGGAGTGAGAAGAATAAGTCCTGAGATGCAAAATTTACCTTAAAGCACAAGGTTTTCTCACAAAGCCCTGGAATTGACTACGAGAAGATATTATCCCGCAACAGACGCCATAACGTCTTATTGATAAGTTTCCGAAGGATTGAAAATGCAGCACACTAATGTGGTTACAACATATCTCTTTGGGGATCTTGTTATTGAGATATGTGAAAGTTTCAGATGGACTTGCATTGCCCAACTTAAGTGACTCTAGACCACAGAGTGCATTTACAATTGAAATGCTCACTTTGATCGAAATAAATCTAGACGAAAATGGTATACCCGTCTAAGTGACTACTTGATTGGGAAGGGAAAGAACAAGTAGTATTGCCCCAATGCATTTATAAAGAAAACGAGTTCTATATTTGCAACTATAGCAGCTTATGTCGATGTTAAAGACATAACAGGTACTCTTGAAAAAATAAGAGAACTGTGATGTATTTGAAATCTAAATTGAGATAAAAGATCATGGGAAAACTCAGTATTGTCTATGCCTTGAACTAGAAGACCGAGTTTGTGCAATATTAATTCCTCAGTTTGCATATATCCAAAAGATTATCAGGCGATTTAACATGGATAAAGTGCAATCTGTTAGCACTCCTATGATTGGTTGAAGTGTGGACATAAAGAAAGATTCATTTGAGTTTAAAGGAAATGGCGGCAGAGCTATTGGGAGATGAAATTCCCTACTAAATAATTGAAATGTGCGCATTATTATACAAAAAGCTCAATGCACTCAACCATGTATTACTTTCTCAAATAATTTGTTGGTTATATTTTACTCAGGACAACGCAATATCAGTGGAATGATATCAAAAAGTATTTTGACATCTGAAAGAAACCATTGACATATATTTGTTCTTCCCATATTAGAAACAAGAGAGATTACAAGTGAAATTGTAAACTGTAAAGGAAATGTCAAATGCTCTCATATAGAGAGATAAAATAATTACAAATGAATATGTAACTCCTAAATAAATATTGAAGCTACCCCCTACTACGAAATACTAAATACTGCTTTGGGAGGTCTAGATGTTGGTTATCTTAGTGGCTAATGTAAAGGTCATTATCAAATCGGTTATGTATTACCATGAGGAATACGACGGAAACTTGAAGATATCTCACGAAGTTCATTAACCTATATGGTTAAAGTATTAGTGGATTGAGCTATATCACTGAAGAGCCTTTTTCAGAAGTTATGAAGATGAAGTTATTTGCAACAAACAGATGGATTATGCTACACATCAAAGATGACGAGACCAAGCATTTACCGCCAACACTTTTCTATAACCAGCAACCACATAATATCCTCATGATTTATGTAAAATTAAGGATGATGAGATTTTCGAAACTCTTTTGATAGATGTACGTATCAAGGGAGATGTGTAGACTTCAGGGGAGTCTCAACATAGGTGTGTTGCACTCTTTTTCCCTTCGATCAAGGTTTATTTTTTCCACTGGGTTTTGTTACTTGGCAAGGTTTTTAACAAGACAACAAGTTATGCACCAATTTCCCTTTGACTTGGCACAAGGGGGAGCGTTGAAGGAAAAACACAATTAGTGTGTCTTCATCAAAAGTAATTGATGAAGGGAATTTAGCTATTCACTAAATATTATGTATCTATGAAACTCTTGTATTTAACACCCTATATAAAGGAGATATGATGAATAAGAGAACCCCAATTATTCTGTGTCTATCTTTCTTCTTTAGTTTCCTGCTTCTCCTTAAACATTTTTTTTTCTTTTTGGGCTTGAGGTTGGGTGGATTGATGGTGGGGTAATGGGGGTGGGGGGCAGGTGTGGGGTGGGGGCTAGGACCTTAGGGTGGAGGTGATGGGTATGGGGTAGGCAAGATGGTAATAATAAAATATATATATATATATATATATATATATATATGTGTATATATTAATAAATTATAATAAATATAATAAAATAATTATTTGAAAAATAAATTGATAACATTACATTGTTAGTTATCCTTGAAAATGATAAGAAAGACTAAAATTATAACAATTTTAAAAAATGGTTAAAATTATACTAAAAGTTATGATAATGATTATTTTCACTACTTTTTACTTTGTTATAACCAAGTTAGTCTCCAAGTTGTCTTGTACTCTTCTTTTCCTATAAATAAACGGTACCCTTTTATTTATCTTTAGTAGTATCCCCTCTTATGTGCTCATAAACTTTGCTAAACGTGTCTGAAATAGTAATTTACAAGAATCACAATATGGAAGAGGATATAAAGTGGTGTTTTTCAAAGCTTCAAGAAATTATCTATGGAACCGGCAATTATTAACCTTTCACATGTACATTTTGAAAAAATCCTGAGTTCGTAGATTAACATATCAGATCAGAAAAGGTAAAAAAAACACAATAATAAAAAGCAAAACGTGCTCATCATATGTTCCTCCCAATTAGGCCGAAAAACAAAAGGAAATATAAAAAGAAATACAAGAGGTTACACGGCAGATAGCATGGATCATATTACTGTTTAGTGTTGGAACTAAACACAAATCATATCTGCATCAAAATTGAAAAACGTTATTAAACCAAAACTACAGATATAATGAAACAATAGATGCACCAAAAATCTGATTTCACAGAAAATGAAAGAAGATAATAACCATATCCTGCAACATGCATTCATAGTCATAACTTGACGCTCATAATAGGCCAGCAGTTTTCAGCGCAACCTCGAATTCTTTTTCATTGTTCCATGGTGCCACCTGCATTCAAAAGGTTACGTCAGTTGATGGAATCCCGAAAAGGTCTTAACATAAATCTTCTAAAGCAACAAAATGAAAATCATGCATATAAATTATATGAATTATATATTACCTCAGCAATTTGTGTATTAAAATAGTTCTCAATCTTCTCCATGATAAGATCATCTCTATCATCGCAAAGCAAGTTGAAAACAGCACCTGTTTGATTACAGGAAACCAAAGCATCTTTAGTGAAAATGCAACACAAAATATAAAAATAAATTATTTACATATAAAACAATTATGATTTATATATACAAGTATGGAGAGGAATTCAGGTGAGTGGGATTGTTAGGAGAACATAATTTGATGAATATTTATTGACTAGGTGAGAACTAAAACTTTTGGATCCACCATTTCTCAGAGAAAACTTAAACTGTTGATCCACCATTTACATAGGCTTTTGAAACAATTTTAATGAATTCATGAAGTAATAATAAGCATAACACAAAGTCACCTTTAGGGCAAACGCAATCAAGTCCCCAACAAATATAAAAATAAATTATTTATATATAGAACAAGTATGGTTAGGAATTCAAGTAAGTGAATTCAGATAAGTGGGATCGTTAGGAGAATACACAGTTGAAACAATTTTAAGGAATTGTAATAATAAGCATAACATAAAGTTACCTTTACGGCCAAAGCGTCCTGCTCTGCCAACCCGATGCAAATATACTTCATAGTCAGGCTCAGCAGGCCTATTGTATCTCACAGGAAGATCATAATTGACAACCAAATTGACCTGCATACAGGATGACACCACATTATTGTAATAGGCCGAGATCCAACAAAAAATAAGGGCTAACAACATAAATGCTAACGAAAATAATGCTAACAAATACTACCTCCGTCCCGCTCTAGTTTGCCTATTTTCCTTTTCGGTTTGTCCCAACCTAATTTGCCAGTCCATATATGGCAAATTTCTCTAACAATCTCCACCCTCAAAATCTCCACCCTCAATCTCTACCTTTGAAAAAGTCAAAGATTCTACAAAATCTGTTTTTTCTTAACCTCCGTGCCCGGCCAAGATAGGTAAATTAGGCCGGGATGGAGGTAGTAAATGCTAAAATAAACACAGAAATAAGCAATACCTGTTTCTGGTCAAAACCTCGAGCTAGAAGATCAGTAGAAATTAGAACTTGGGTGAGCCCTTCCTTGAACTCTTTTATAATCTTATCCCTATCCTCTTGCTTCAAAGCGCCTTGAATAGTAGTGACCTCATACCCGAGGCTGACTAAAGACTTGTGCAACATAGATGCACTATTTCTGGTCTGAACGAACACAATTGTCTGCCCCACCTTCTCTCCAAGCTCAAGTATTTGGTTTTTAATCACCGTGATCTTTGAAAGCTCATCAGGACAATGAACCTTGTACTGTTTTACTGATTCTAATGACAGTTCTTCCTTTTTGACAAACATCTGGTTATAATCCCTGACAAAGATCTCTTCAACTATTTTTGATACAAAAGTTCTAACAGCATCGTCAAATGTTGCTGAGAACAAAAGGACCTGATTATAGTAATCCATGACACCAGTTAACCACACAGTCGATTTGACAGATCAAAAGCAAATAAAAATTTATATAACATAAAGAGAAGATGACTTAAATACACACATATATCATACAGAAAATTAAAGTGTCTCAAATTACTTATATGCTGTACTCCTCATGTCATCAAACATTACCAACAGAAACAACAGATAATCAGATAACACACACTCACTTGATTTGACAGATCAAATTGCAAATAAAGATTCATATAAGATAAAGTGAAGATGACTTAAATACACATATATCATACAAAGAATCAAATAGTCTCAAATTATATGTACTCCTCATTTCAAACATTACCAACAGAAGGTGGTAGTGGACCGGATTGTGTATAACAGTGAAAAAAACAGAGTCAACCGGGAATCTCTCATATTTACATGCATTATACAATGACTTCCACAACCGTCATTTCAAACTTAGTAACAAATGGTCTCTAAAGAAGCAGATTCACTTATCTCGCTACAGTATCAAACACTCATATTTACAACAGTACCCAATCTAATAGGCAACAATCACTATTAAAAAGCAACTGCTCATCTAATAAAGCATATCATGCAAATACAGATGTTCCTTCACCACAAATCAATAAATCTTGGTGGTAACTTACTGACCTGGCAATTGAAATTGGCCTTTGCAATTGTCTTCATAATTTTCACAGAGTCATCACGGAAGCCACTCTGCATATAAGAAGAGAACATAAAGGTGAATTTAACTTCACCGATGCATGGTAATACAACTTTTCTCCGGGGCGGGGCGGGTGGTGGGGTTGCTTATCTACCTAACTCGTGAAATTAGATGCAAACAAAAATGTTTCACAGTTCGCATTGATGACCACGGTATAATAGAACAACGATCTGAAGCAAAATCAGTTATTAGCATAGAATAATTAAATCCTTTATCCAGATTTCTAGAGGTGTCAATGTACAACCTACAAAATAAGTTGCAAGAGATTCAATCACGTGGATGAACCTCTAAGGAAGAGATATGTGCAGACACATTAATTAATTAATCAATCATCTATAAGAATAAAATCAATACACAACAAAAGCCAATACGCAATTGAAGATTAATTAATTCCTCAATCATCTATAAGAATAAAATCAATACACAACAAAAGCCAATATGTAATGGAAGATGATTATCAAGACTAAAGACATGCATTACCTCTGCCAACATGTGGTCTGCCTCATCAAACACGAGAATCTTCATTTGACTCATGCCCAGTTTCCTCGCTGACATCCACTTACATATTGTACCAGGTGTGCCGATTATCACTTGGGCTGTGATAGGTGGCCTCTTTTGAATTGGAATGTAATTTGATGGATCTGATGGTATGGCTAATTCTGATCTTATCCCAGTGAATTTTCCCATCTTCAATAGCACTTCCATATTCTGTGCCATTTGTTCAAAAGTTGTTCATCAATATGTAATATGAACTTAGAAATAATTTTCTAGTTACATAATTGCACGACTACTAGCAACCAATTTGACTCCTAAATTTGAAGAAGATACACCAGTTCAGCCACCAAATTACAAAATTACAGCTGCTATTTTCCGTTCTCAAATTCCGTACTCATTTGACAATTAGGGATGCAATATGAATAATAATCCATGACCCTTGAAACTATTTCACTAGGAATTAGGGATGCAATATGAATTAAAATCGATGACCCTTGGAACTATTTCACTAGGGATGCAATATGATTCTAATCTATGATCCTTCGAACATTTTCGACAGGAATGCAATATGAATTTTAATCAGTGACCCTTGGAACTTTTTTCATAACCAAAACTCAGATTTGAAACATGATAAATATAGAATAAGTATAGCACAAGCATATAAAAGTCAAATATGTGAGCAACCAAACCTGAATGGCTAACTCTCTTGTGGGACAGATACAGAGAGCCTGCGGAGCCACGAGTTTTGGGTCAACCCGGCTCAGCATACCAAGCACAAAACAAGTGGTCTTCCCGGACCCATTGTGAGCCTGAGCTATTAAATTCTTGAAAGGCGGAGTCAGAATCATAGGCAAGCTAATAGCTTGTATTTTACTGGGCTTTTCAAATCCCATTTCAACGTATAGACCCTTCATCAATTCAGGGGACAAATTCAAGTCCTCAAATCTCTTAGCCGATGTGTATGGGGTGTCCCCAGATGTAACCTATTTGAAATTAAAACGAATAAATAAGAGAAGTGCTCATTGATGTAAAACTATTGTCCACAATTTTTCTACATACAGAAAATCTTCTAGACAAGCATGGAAAAAAAAAATCTACAGCGTATCTAATTAAAAAAAATAAAGATTACACAATTGCAATAAAAATCTATAGAGTATAAAATCAAAAAATTTAAACATAAAGCACAATTCTAAAATAAACCCTATTAAAAGTTTAATGGAAATCCGGAAACTGCATATATTAAAGTAAATAGAAACTGTTAACTCAAGCTAAATTAGAACATATTTCTAAACTACAAAAGTATTCGATAATCTAGTAGATCGGAAGCAGTATAGAATATAGAAAAGGCTCTCGATTTTAGAGTAAAAGCATGGACAGAAACTAAAAGCAATGAAATGAGCAGGTTGAGATAATTACGGCTTCAATGTTAGCGTCATCGGGATCGGTAAGGGTACTGTGACCTAGTTTTGACTCATCGATCGTCAAAGAATCCATTCTTCCGTCTGTGGATCCCTGCTCGGCTTCCTCGTCAGCAACATCGGCCCAGCGCTTTGTTTCCGGAGGAGTCGACGGCTCCGGCCGGACCGTGGCGGTGCTAGAAGAAGTTGCGGACTCGTTGTCGGCCATGGGAGAGTACTAGAATGTAATTTAATTACTGATTGTTGGTATCTAATTTATGTGTGCGACTGTGTTTGTATAGAGTTGATTCGCGTTGAACAACAGTCAAAATCCCAAAACGGATAGAGATATATATCAAATGTGACCGTAAATCTGCAACTTACAATTTGTTGGGCTGCAGTAGCTTGGCCCAAATTTACTAACCTCAGGAATTACCGCTTAATTGGGCCCGTCATAAAGACCCAACTTGGCATTTGAATAATTTTGAATTGGCTCCTCCAGGCCCAGAATAGTTTAAATTAAAATATTATAAGTAAAATGATAAAACATTAAAAAAAGTGCGAATAATTTATGTCGGCTTCTGCAAACTAATTCTTTACCGTCCTCTTCAATGTAATAAATTCTGTGATATTTTATTTTTCAATGATTTTTTTATAGACTCTACCCCTTTTTTTTTAAATCTAATAATTTCTTTTGCTTTCCATACAACATATTAGGTGTGCATCCATTTCTTTTATGTGTCTTCTCGGAAGATTATTCTGATGGAACTATTGTTTTATATTAGATAATAAATAAAAGTTATGTTACTGTCCTGCGGTTTTATCAAAGGGCAATGTTTTTATGTTCTTTGCCTGCCATGGATGCATATGTCAATCTTCGAGCACGACTACAGGCGGGCAAGCAATTGCTAATGGAGGAATCCCTTTGTTTTTTATTACTTATTACTAGTAATATTCCCGTGCGATGCACGGAAGTTTATTTAAGAAGTAATTATTTTAATAAAATTAAATATGATATAGTCTAATATTTAAATACGTGATCATTTTACCCTAATAAAATATTTTTTTAAATGTAGAATAAAACATAAATAAAATTATAAGTAATGTGAATATAAGTTTCTCGCATCTTATACATGAATTTAATATAATTCACTTTATATATAGATATATTATATATATATATTAATATATATATTAATATTAAGATAAATATCTTTTTCAAAATGTTCATTTCTTATCTTTGAAATTCAAACACACATTTAGTGTGTCTGTTTCATTCTTCACCTATATGAATTATAGCTTAATTAATTATGAATGTTAAAACAAACATAAATATTTAACTATCAACTCATTTATTAAATAAAATAAACTGAATAAAGTTATAAGAAGATTATTTTCCTTTCATTTTTTCCGTTCTACTTTAAATATTTAAATTTATCTAAATAAAGTTTTAAATTCTAATTATAACTATTTATTTTTAAAAAATCTAAGTTGCAAGTTTTAATACCTTACTTGGTATTTTAGATATACAAAGAATAACAAAATAAAATTCAAAAGTTATTCAATAGCTGGAATAACAAAATAAAACATCTTTTGTTTTTTCAATAGTTCGAATGACAAAATAAAACATATGAGTTCTTCAATATTTCATAATACTTTCATTGTTGAAAAATTTCAATTAAATTATACGTTTATATTATAAATAGTAGATTCATCTAAAGATACACATTGGTTAATGTAAAAAAATTGCTTAGGTTGCAAAATGTGGGGAAAAAAAGAGGACATAATTGAGATTGGTTAATGTGAAAAAGTCTAAAAAATATATATAGTTTAAGTTGGTTAATTTTGCTTATTTAAAAGAAGTTTAGTTGCAACTTGTATAATAGCATAGTTTAGATTGCAAAGTGTAATTATTTATAGAAACATAACATTTATATATGAAAAATATAAAAAGAGTAATATTTTTTTTAAGATTAATTACCATATATAAAGTTATATATATGAGCGAAAGTCATAGTTTTGTGATTTATCAACAAAAATAATTATTATAACAAATAAACATTAGCAAATTTAATAATTTAATAAGATGATTATAAAAAATACTAACTATCGCTTTTAATTCGATAAAGTATGTGTTCAACTGTATATACAATGATTTTTCCCTCAATGTAATAAATGAAGAAAACTTGAGACTCAAATAAATCAAACTGATTAGTTGTCGTTTTAATGAAATAATCAAGTAATATAATTTGTAAAAGAGAATTATTTGAATGATTTTTAATTTTGTTCCGAATCAATGCTATATTTTTTTTGCAACCTACAATAAATACTGAAATCTTACTCAAATAATCAACGAACAAATAGTATAATATTTTATAATTTTATATATATATATATATACATCATATGGATGTGAAATCGAATATCGTCAAAAGATGATTAATTTGATATAGTATACATAATAAATATATTAGAAATGAAAAAAAAAGATATTTGCCACTTTAGAAAGTAAAATTAATTTTGATTCTTACCAAATGTAACAACAACTTATCAATCACAGTCTGAAATTTTAGGCCGGAAAGTGTTACTTACAGAAGTATCTCTACCGTGGCTTATATGTATAAATATAATTAGATTTTTTAATTTATAAAATAATTTTTAAATTCTAGCTATAAATAATTTAAAAGATCCATGAAATCTATAATAAACGGAACAATGATATTTTATTTGGGTAGTTCATATGTAATATAAAGTTTAATATTGTTTTTCTTTATGTCTCTACTTTTATTTTATATCTTTTTAATTTAGCTAAATAAAATTTCAAGTTCTAATTATAAAGTTAGATTTTCATTTGCAACTTTTGAGATTTCATTTGGTGATTTCAAATATACTAAAATAATTTTATTTAATAAATTCTTATTTTAACAAAATAAAATTCAAAAGTTATTTAATAATTCAAATAACAAATTAAAGTCTATGAGCTCTTCAAAATATTTGGATATTTCCGTATTTTATATGGTATTGTAAATTATTTATATAAATGTTATATTTTTCTTACAAATAATTTATTTATTTGAAGATAAAGATTGATTAATGCGGAAAAAGCTATTTAGATTGTTAAGAGTAAAAAAGACAATTGATGTTGATTAGTGCGACAAAGTATTATTTAGCTTACAAAGTTTAAAAATATATAATTGAATATTAGTAAAAGTAAAAAAATTAAAAAGATTGCAAAAATTAATAAATGTCATAATTTAGGCTGTAAAGAATACATTTCCTTAAAAGAGTAATTTTAACAAAATACACATTATTAAAAATATAAATAGGTAATTAAAAATAATTATAAAAAAAATACTCATGATTTTTTTAAATAAATCATTTTACTAATTTTAGTTGCAACTAAAATCAAACTATTATAGTTCAAGTCACAATGACCATCAATTATAGCACAAAAATTAACCAACAAACAATCCGTTTATTCAAATCAAATATCTCATTATAATGTATGTGATTTGGATGTCAAATCGAAGCTCATGAAAAGATGAATAATTTGGTATATTATGCATAAAAATCGGATTTAAGATGAAAAAATTATTTATATTTAAAAATAAATAAAATAAAGTTATAAACATACCAAAAAAAAGAAAAGTTACTAATTATAATCTAAACTTTTTGGAGGGAAAACTAAAATGACATCAATACCCTCCATTTTACTTTTATATATATATATAGATGATTTTTATTCTGAGATTTAATATATATGATCAATGATTATTTATCTCCTCAACTGATGAAATTTAAAAAAGAAAAAAAAAGAAAACGAGGTTTTTGTAGTTCTAAAAAAAGAAAAAAAAAAAAGAAACGTCTGATTAAAGATGACGCAAAAGAAAGAAAAATTATCTTTTTTTGAATTATATATTTATATTATTTTTCATTAAGGGTGCTTTAGTCTTTTATTAATGACATTCTAACTGATTAAATTAATGGGATGCATTAAGAAATTTTGTGGGTGGCGAATAGTCGCCGTCTTAAAATAAAATCCTCAGCTTTTTGTTTTGTTTTATTTGTAACTTTTAAGAGCTCAGGTTGCACGGACGTATTATTTATATTCATATGATATTAAAGAGTTCAAAAACTGTCATATTAGAAAAAGGGCAAAAGGATTTGTTTTAGGTTTTGTTGTTAATGCTCAAAGATGCACATTGTAAAATTATTACTACTTAATATACAATTATGAATCTAATATGTTTATGATACTAAAAAACACATATTTAATGTGTACTACAAATTTTTGAATACCTTTTGATACACATTCTTTATAGTCATAAAACTATGTTGTCGTCCTTTGCTCATGTGTGATGCAGGGAAGTCTATATATTAACTAGTATTTTAATTAAAGTAAATATATATATATATATATATATAATTTAATTATTTAAAAATAAAATTTTTGTATACATAATGAGATAAATATTTTAAAATTTTGAATTAAACATAATAAAATTATAAGTGGTGTAAATACTCATTTCTCCCGTACGATTTACGAATTGAATATATATATATATATATATAAATTAATTATTTCGTAGAACAACATTACAATAAATATTTACTATAAACAAAAAATATATTTTTTTAAATTTGATTTAATCTGGTTTGAAACTCGAATATCTCTTAGTTTGTCTATGTCTTTCTTTACCTTTGTGAACAATCATAAATAGTTAAAATAATTATAATGTTAAATCCACCAGAATATACACGGCAATCATCGAAAAAATAAGGTAAGAAAATAATTAAAATAGACTAAATAATTTAATGAACATTTTGACTTTTTTTTATTCAATTATCCATATTTTTCATTTATTTAAGTGGGTAATTGGTTAATTTTACATAATTTATTAAATTTCTACTTATATAATTGTGGGTATATGTGTATCAATAGAAAAATCAAAGTATAAATCAAATGTGAAACGATTATTAATTCAATATACAATATCGGTAAATAAATTAGAAACAAAAAAGATTAATAGTTTGAAAAAAATTGAAAAATGGTGTAGCAAAGAATTAACAAACCACCCAAATGTTGACAAAACAATTTATTTTTCGGACCACATACATCATCAAACCCCTTAAAAACGTCTAGATTTACAATGTGCAAGAAATTAAAACAATTTAAAGTATTACAATTTTGACTCAATTTTATTTTAGCGCCTATACACACACCCATGTATCTATATATAAAACATTATATATATGGCTTATACACGGACAAAATTAAGATAATAAAATAAATAATTAATTAATTATTATTTTATTTTATTTTATTTTATAAAAGTAAAATTACATTATAATTTTTTATAAAATTTATTTAACCAATTTTTATGTGCAGTCTAAATCCAATATAAATAAACAATCACAATCTCCTAATATCTATCTCAATAACCAAGCAACAAGGAATTGAACTTTCTAGAATATAACATCACATTTTTATATATATTGTGTGGATGTCAAATCAAAGATTGTAAAAATAGTTATTAAGATGTTATTTTATATGTAACAAATGGTTAAGATACAAAATAATTATTGATATTTTAAAAAATGAACAAATGTTTTTGAAAAAATAAAGGGAAAAAAAAAACAAACAAGTAAATTTGCTTCATATTAAAAAAATAAACGCATGCGGAGGAAAAAAAAACACACAAAATCAGTCTAATCAATAATCTAAGGTGGCGACTATTCGCAACCCACAAAATTTATCGACACAACTCAGTAATTTAATAAATTAAATTGTTTTAGTAAAAGACCCCAATGACCTAAATTAAAAATCAACACAATCAATTAAAATCATTATATATAATTAAAAAATAAGAAAAATGAAAAATATAATTATTTTACTGTGTCATCTTAATCAGGCCATATTTGTTTTTCCTAGAACTCTAAGAACCTTAATTTTTTCAAGCTTTCGTCAATAAAGAACATAATTAACAAAGAAAAATCACTGAACACTGAAAAATCACTCAATATCTTAAGTTTCTTGAATACCCCATATGAAACAATATATATTGGAAGAAGATATGCTAGTGTTATTTCCCAAATCACTGTAGAGCTGCGTATATACAAATTTTCCAAGATTAATTCTTCTTTTTCCTTGTGTTTTCTCTCTTTGATCACAAACGAATTAATTTTTTTCCCAAGATTACATAATTTTTAAACCTTCTTCCTTCTGTTTTCTCTTGTTTCATTCTCCTGTCTTTTGGTCTCTTCATTTCCCTTTCTCGTTTTTTTCTCTTTTTTTCATATGTATTGACAATTATGTTAAGTTGTTCATTGGTATTGAGTGGATTATATTAAGAATTTTATATTGACTTTTAAACAAAAATGGATTGCATTAAAAAATGAGCTGTGTTGAGAAATTATGTGCACTGCAAATAGTTGCCGCCACAATCTAATTGTTCGATCAGCTTAGAATATTAGAAGTAAATATAAAAACTTTAAAATTGTATTCAATACAATGAACAACTTAACATAATTGTCAATACATATGAATGATAATAATTGTTCGAGAATAATCTATTGGCTGCAAAATATATCACATCGTAGACAATACAAAATTCAAGGGCGATAACAAATGCAAAAGAAAACCTCGGAAAATTATACGAAGAAGGTTGAAAATATGATAAAAGATTAACTTGAAAAAAAATGTAGATACATAAAGGAAAGAAGCAAAGATATTTTCAATTGTTCATTGTTGTTCAAACTCATGCTTCTTCAGCTTCTATGATATTTGGTATGGAACGAACTTTATTATTCTCAATGCGTGTTATTTTCGTTAATAACAACTAGTAATATTCCCGTGTGATGCATGAAAGTTTATTTAAAAAGTAAAATTAATTTAATATTTAAATATATGATTGTTTTATCCTAATAAAATATTTTTTAAAAAAAAATGTAGGATAAAACATAAAATAAATTTATAAGTAATGTAAATATAAATTTCTCGCACATTAAATATAAATTTAAGATTACTTACTTTATATATAGGTGCGTGTGTGTATATATATATATATATATATATAAATTAAAGATTAACAATAAGATAGATGTTAAATATAAAAATAAAAAACTTTTTCAAAATGATCATTTCTTATCTTTGAAATCCAAACATACATTTAGTGTTTCTGTATCACTCTTCACCTATATATGATAGCTTAATTAATTATGAATGTTAAAACGACATAAATATCTAAAAATCAACTCATAGTATTAAATAAAATAAACTGAATAATGTTATAAGAAAATTATTTTTCTTTAATTTTCTCCTTTTACTTTAAATAATTAAATCTATCAAAATAAAGTTTTAAATTCTACTGTAACTATTTACTTTTAAAAAAATCTTATTTGCAAGTTTTAATACTTTACTTGGTATTTCAAATATACAAAGAACAACAAAATAACGAAAAAAAATTCAAATGTTATTCAATTGTTGGAATAATAAAATAAAACATATGAGTTCTTCAATACTTCTTAATACTTTCATATATACGTACACTCAAAGATCATTTATCGGGCTTTATCGAATCGATTGGGCCGTGTGTTGGACAAAATTGTGGATCTTAATCAGAGTGCTTTTATTCCGGGTCGACTCATTACAGATAATGTATTGATTGGTTTTGAGTGTATGCACTGGATTCGGTGCCAAAAACGAACGCGGTCCGGTTTTTGTGCTTTGAAACTCAATATGAGTAAAGCTTATGATAGGGTCGAGTGGAATGTTCTTACCGCTTTGCTAGATAAGCTGGGCTTCAAACCGGAATTGATTTCCCTTATTTATCGATGTCTATCCTCAGTATCCTATGCTTTCAATTTGAACGGAGCGGTAGTAGGTTGTGTTCGGCCATCTCGTGGGCTTCGGCAAGGGGACCCACTATCACCCTTGCTTTTCGCCCTATGCTCGCAAGGTTTATCTTCTTTACTTGATTCGGCTCAAGCTAGGTGTCTTTTCCATGGTGTTCGAATTGCTTCGACATGTCCCGTTATTTCTCATCTTTTTTTCGTTGACAATAGTTTACTTTTCTTTCGGGCGAAATCGGAGGACACGTTGCAAGTCAAGCAATGTCTGGAATTATATGAAAAGGCCTCTGGACAACTTGTGAATTATGAAAAATCCGCCATCACGTTCAGCCCGGCTACCACACCTTCAACTATTGATGTGATTAAACTAATCTTGACCATTGCAGTATTACAAGGTCATGAATTGTATCTCGGGTTGCCAACATTCTCCCTGAGGCATAAATCCCTGCAGTTTCGGTTTCTGCGGGATCGTGTATGCAGACGCATTAAGTCTTGGAACTCTAAGTCCTTTTCTAGAGGTGGGAAGGAGGTACTTATTAAATCTGTTCTGCAGTCGATCCCTACGTATGTTATGGCCTGTTTCAAAATTCCATCATCAATTTGTCATCAACTCAATTAGTTGTGCGCCAACTTCTGGTGGAGTTCTTCTGAGAAATCCCATAGTCTTCATTGGGCCCATTGGGAGAAATTATGCCGACCGAAGGATGTGGGTAGATTGGGTTTTCGAGATTTTACGGCATTTAACAGAGCTTTTATTGGCCAAGCAGGTTTGGCGCATGATTGATAATCCGGATTCTCTTGTGGCCAAGTTATTTAAGGGGCGGTATTTTCGACATGGGGACATTATGTCTGCTGTTCTGGGTACTAATCCTTCGTACATATGGCGTTCCATATGGTCCGGGTCTGCCTTCAGCCCAAACTTTTTCTCACCATAGAGCCTCGGGGGCAATGGTTGCACATTTTATTACTCCTAGTCGTTTGTGAGACGAAGAGAAGTTGCGTTTGGTGTTTTCACCTGTGGAGGTTGAGGCGATATTAGATATCCCGCTTTCTCCGAGTCCGATTCCGAATAGTCGGTATTGGCAATATGATGCAAAAGAGAAATATTCAGTGAGAAGTGGATATCGTATTATGGTTGAGTCCGAGTTGGCATTCGAACAATCTGCTTCTATGTCGATCGGATGGTGGAAAATCATGTGGTCTCTATCTTTACCGCCTAAGGTGCGTATTTTTTGTTGGCAAGCATGTTCAAATTTTCTTGCTTTTCCGGTTAATCTAGTTGATCATCATGTTCCGATATCGCCTATATGTGGTGTATGTAAAGTTAGTATGGGAACAACCCTGCATGGCTTATTTTTTTGTGAGAAGGTTAAACAGTTCTGGAAAACTTCATGTTATTGGTTATAACTAAAGCGGCTTCTGGATGGATCGTTTATGGATTGTTGTAAGATGATTAGGGAATTGTTTGGAATACATTTGCTGCGTCTTTTTATTTCTGCATCTTATTTTATATGGAGGAGTGTTTGCAAATATTGTTATGGTGGTGAAGGGTGGTCGGTTCCTTCTTGGATGGGAATAGAAGTGTTTTCTGCATCATTTTGATTATGCACCGCAACACTTGAATTTTGTTGAGGGACATGGCCATTTATTTAATGGTGGTGGCGAAGATGGTATGGTGGTACAGGGATGGGGTCAGCTGTTTGAGGGGGGCCCTTTTGTTGCATGTGGATGCTGCTTATAATGAGGATAATGGGCTTTTTGGTGTTGGCTTTATCGTAAGAGATCAGATTGAGACTGTTTTAGCTGTTGTGTCCCACCGTATCCGGCTACTTCCTTCAGTTAAATTGGCGGAGCTGGAGGCGATGCGTAGTGGGGTGGAATTTTGTAGAGATTGTGAATTTGGTCCAATTTCGCTTTTTTTGGATTCTTTGCTCGCGGTGCAAGCAGTCACGGAGCAGGAGAATTTGTTGGATTGTGGTGGTTTCTTTGTTGACGAACTCCGCTCGAGTATTGATGATGGTAGGCTTATTAGTGTTTGTCACATATCACGCTCTTATAATTTGGTTGCACATAAGCTGGCTAAGTTTTCTTTTTCTTCCTAACCCATCTGTATGGGTTGGTGTGGATTTTCCTATTTGGTTAAGGAATCTTGTACTTAAGGACATCTTTTAAGTTATAAGAATTCCGTTTTATCAAAAAAAAATTACACATTTATATTGTAAAGTAGATTCATTTAAAGATGCACATCGGTTAATGTAAAACAAAATTGCTTAGGTTGCACAAAGTAAAAGAAGAAAGACATGATTGAGATTGGTTAATGTGAACAAGTATTATTTAGGTTGCAAAGTCTAAGAAACCATATAGTTCAAGTTGGTTAATTTTGCTTGTACAAAAGAAGTTTAGTTGCAACTTGTATAATATCATAATTTATGTTGCAAAGTGTAATTATTTAAAGAAAAATAACATTAATATATGTAAAACATAAAAAAGTAATTAAAAATTAAGATTAATTATCATATATAAAGTTATATATATGAGCAAAAGTCGTAGTCTTGTGATTTATCAGCAAAAATAATTATTACAACAAATAAACATTAGCAAATTTAATAATTTAATAAGTTGATTATAAATCAATTATTAACTATCACTTTTAATTCGATAAAGTATGTGTTTAATTATATATAAATTAATTTTTTCTTAATGTAATAAATGAAAAACTTTTGACAATTCATGTCAGATAAAACAAACTGATTAGTTGTGGGTTTAATGAAATAATCAAGTAAAATTATTTGTAAAAGAGAATTATTTGAATGATTTTTAATTGTACTCCGAACCAATACTATATTTATTGTACAACCCACAATAAACACCGAAATCTTACTCAAATAATCAATGAACAAATAAAATAATATTTTAAATAGAATATCTTAATATTATATATATATCATATGGATGTCAAATCTCAAACACCGTCAAAAGATGATTAAGTTGATATAATATAAATAATAAATAGAATATAAATGAAGAAAGATATTTGCAATTTTAGAGAATAAAATAAATTTTGATTCGTACAGAATGTGACAACTTACCAATCACAGTATAAAATTTTAGGTTGGAAAGTGTTACATACAGAATTGTCCCTACTATGGTTTATATATATAAATATATATAGATTTTTTAATTTATAAAATAATTTTAAATTCTAACTATAGCTAATTAAAAATAACCACGAAATATATAATAAAAGGAACAATGATATTTTATTTGAATATTTCATATGTAATGTAAAGTTTAATACTTTTTTCTTTATGTCCCTGCTTTTATTATTATTATTTTTAGTTTATTTAAATAAACGTTCAAGTTCTAATGATAAATATTTAATTTCAAAGTTAGAATTTCATTTGCAACTTTTAATATTTCATTTGGTGATTTCAAATATACTTAAATAATTTTTATTTAATAACTTCTTATTTTAACAAAATAATATTCAAAAGTTATTTAATAATTTGAATAACAAATTAAAGTTTTTGAGTTCTTCAAAATAGTTGAATATTTATGTATTTTATTTAGTATTAATTATAAATTATTTATATAAATGTTATATTTTTCTTATAAATAGTTTATTTATTTGAAGATAAAAACTGATTAATGCAAACAAAGTTATTTTGATTGTTAAGAGTAAAAACCACATTCAATGTTGATTAGTGCGCCAAAGTATAATGTAGCTTACAAAGGGTAAAAATATATAACAAAAGTTTTAGTAAATACAAAAAATTATAAAAAGATTGCAAAATGTAACAAATGTCATAATACAGGCTGCAAATAATAAATTTTCTTAAAAGAGTAATTTTTACAATATACACGTTATTAAAAATAATTTCAATAACAATTTTACTACATAATTATACATATGCTCAAAGCTTCTGTAATTTCATAATAAAAATATATATTAGCAAATTTAATGATTTAATAAGTTGATTATAAAATAAATATTGATTTTTTTTGCCTTTGATTTAATAAAGTAGGACTTTCATTGTGTAAACAATGGTTTTTCTCCATGCATAACTTAAATAACAAAAATATTTGAAAATTTATGTCAAATAAAATAAATTGAATAGTTGTATTTTTATAAAAAAAACACTCATATTTTTTTATAAAAAGAAATTATTTTACTAATTTTATTTGCAACTCAAAACCAAAATATTATAATCCAATTCACAATAAACATCAAGTCTAGCACAAATAATTAACCAATAAACAATCTGTCTATTCAAATTAAATATCACATTATAATATATGTGATGTGGATGTCAAATCGTAGATCGTAAAATAATAAATAATTTGATATGTTATGCATAAAAATCGGATTGAAAACGAAAAATTATTTGTATTTAGAAACTATTATAAATGTAGGTTATATATGAACGTTAAATCGTTAGGCTATTTGGCTCTATAATGTATATAGGTGTCTTTGAATTATTTTTGTTTAAATATACATGATCAACATATGAAATTCAATTTCGGTAAAAGAGTTGGATTGAAATGTGACTAAAAATTTAAGAAATGACCTAAATACTGACATTAACGAAGTTGGATAACTCAAGTGACAGAATATCTACTATTTAGATTTTTTGTCCTGAATTTGAGTCACCGTGAGGACCGTGGGGAGGAGGGAAAGATTTTTTCTTTGTTCTTAAATTAGGAAAAAAAAATTATATGAAATTAGAGAAACACTTGTTCAACTAAATTGTGTGAAAACATATCCATCGAACAATTTTGTATAAAATACACGAATTGAATTGTGGGATAACAAAACCAAGGCCAGGCCCCATTTATTCAACTACATTTAATTACTAATGTCCTCTATGTTTCCATAATACACAAGTTATATGTAATTAAAAATGTCACTATTAATATGTGTATATGTGAAGTTGAGGTCGAATAAATATCTTAATAACAAAGACAATGATAGATCTAGAATTATACATTAAAATTGAGGTATAATAAATAAAAAATTATTAATCATTCAACTCAAAGTATATAAATTTAAAAATAAGGTTCGCTCGCATTTCACAAATTTTGTCAATTTAATTCACTGATTTAAGTACTAAAAATATTGGTCTCAAAAAAAAAAGTACTAAAAATATTATTATAAAAACACTAGGATACACTTGATGATAATGACTAAATTAAACTAAACTAAACTTAAACTAAATTAAACTAAACCAAACCTAAAGAAAATATAAATAAAATCAGAAAGAAAAGGATAAGTTATTTTCATTTGTTGTTGTTTCATGTCTTTCTCTTCATAAACTAAACATGAATAAATTGTCTTCATCATGGACATGGATTAACAAAAATATAATTCACATTAACAATTTAATGATTAATATATACTCCCTCCGTCCCACCTTATCTTGCACACTTTCCTTAAACGGTCGTCCCACTTTATCTTGCACAGCCTAAAAAAGGAAAGTTATAACATAATCTCCACCCTCAAAATCTTCACTTTCAATCTCCACCTTCAAATCACCTTTGAAAAGTCAACAAACAACCAAAAAGCAACTTTTCTTAATATCTGTGCCGACCCCCCGTGCAAGATAAGCCGGGACGGAGGGAGTATATGATAAAATAACTTTTAACTAACTTGGTACCTTAAATGGTATTAATAAAATATTGTACTGTTTATATTTTAATTAAATTTGTAAGCGTACTTTTTTTTTTTATATAGAATTAAGTGAAGTTGTCTGTGCCACAGGCGACTTCACAAAATCCTGACAGATACTATTTAATGTCGCCCCTGCGAGGGGCGACATCCATTATAATTTTTTTTCTTTCTTTTTTATAAAAACGCCTATGGTATAGGCGACATGCCGTATATATACGGTCTACTATACTTAAAGTTGCCCCTGGCAGGGGCTACATCAGTGATTTTTTTTTTTAATGCGATTTTTTTTATATATATATGTGTGTATATATATATATATATATATATGTTTTTATCTTAAATTGTTTATTTAACAAACTTTCGATTGTTATTTTTCTTTAATTTGAGTCGCACTCATCGTTTTTTTCTTTAATTTGAGTCGAATTCATCGTTTTTTTTTATTATTTAAGATTAAGAAGTATCGAGTATAATCGATTTTTTAATCATGTTACGTCAAAAATAAAATATTTAGATTAATCACAAATACTTAAAACATGAAGTAGTTTTTACCAAATTACTACAAATAAGTTGAAAAAATAAAATGTCTAATATTCATGACCAGTTCCACAATGCGTTTTTTTTCCTGTTCCGTTTAGCTCTCCCTCTCCGTTCCTCGATTGGGGCATCGGATTCCGTGTCTTGGGCGCGTTGTGATTGACCATCATCTGGTGTGCCGATATTCAAACTAAACGTTGGCCGACCTGATGAAGATGATGTTTGATCTAAATATGGGATCGGAGACGTATTGAACTGTCCTAGATGACCTGCTAAATTTGGTTGTTGAGGAAAAATTGGTTCGGTTGTTTTGTAGTTGCCGACTTCCAGGAGCGAGGTGAAGGACTGATCAAACTGCATTGAATCACGATGAGGAGTGAAAAATTCATTTCCGTTCACCATTGGAGGCACATAGTAGCCTGACTGCATTTTAACACTAGGATGCTCATGAACGGTAGAATGTGAAGGCCCGGGTAGATAGCCTGACATAGACCTAGATGAATGGGTGTTACTCGAGGTAGTACCACCAGGCCGTTGTCCGAAGTTAGCACGTGTAGACGTACTACGTCTCCTCCCTTGTTGGGGTGCGTCATGTGGCATGGGCATCTCAACTGCTTAGTGTTGTGCGTCTGGCTGTGGGTGATGGTAGGCTGCACGGTGATCATGAAAATTTTGTTGTGCTTCTCGATATAACTCCTCAATCGACCTTCTGGCCGGCTCTCTCATATAGTCACTCTCTCCGACAACTACTCGATGCATTCACTCAACGATCCTTTCCTAAAAGTAAAGGTTGTAAATAAACATATATGAGTTTGAATTTTATACGGATTGGATCTATTTATGTGTAGTCAATAAGAAGTTGTTTACCCACCAAATTTTCGAGATATGGATAAGTTGACGGCTGAGATCCCTCTTGCACACCTATTCCAGGAGTTATTAACCGTCGTGTGATCTCTTGATACCAACCCATGTAGCCAATGTCCACTTCATCACCTGGGTCCCCGATCTGAGGGGTGATCACAATATACTGATTTCTGGTGTTCCACTGCTCCACATACTAAGCGTGGGTTACAAGCCAGTTTTGATTGGAACGTCCATGTCGATCTGTTCTACCATGCAAATTTCTGTGTTCAGCTGCAATCGACGGAGGGATGGACTGTCGCATACCGCATTACCGAAATACCCGATCAGGATAATATAGCTCAACAATATAGGGATGGATAAGTGGACATTTCGATATCCATGTGTACGTAACATTAATAAGGTTGTCATCAAGATATGATTGGACTGTTGGTGGGATTGGCTCATACGGTCTCCAAACAAACTGCAAAGTAAAGGAAATTTAACAGTAATTTATTGCATTAATTTTATTTTAGAACGGGATGAGAGAAGAATGAAGGTTATGTACCTCCTCCGGGGTTTGTCTATCTAGGTACTCCTGGATAGTCTTCACATTGTTGTTAAGGCTATGCGTGAAAGTGTGGTATGGTAGTCATTCAGCTCCATATGGTGCAATTGGTAGTTCACCGGCTTCTCCATCGATCGTTCCTAAATCGAATCGCCTTCCCACATGTATAGGCCTCATAAATGTTATACGCGTCCAAGCCCAAATCTGAAAGAAACTTCATAACATATATCTATGGTTATGGTGCAATAAATTGGATAGAACATGCTAAATTAAATGTTAAGGATTACAGTGTACCTGAAGTAACTGAATAGCCCCGCTAATGGACTTTCTATCTTTTCGGGGTGCACAACATAATTGGTGGTACAAAAACCCCAATACGACACTTCCCCAACTGTATTCATAGGATTCAGAGATATCTTCCATTTCAGTCAAGTACAACAGTGATCCAAGATTTCCTGACGTGTCTGGACACATAATCGATCCCAACAGAATCAACGCAACCCCGCGCGAGTACTGCTCTACTTCGCGTCTTCTGTTTCATCATCCACCGGGTTATCCCTCAGATGCTTTCCGAGGGCTATCAATGAGAATTTTGAACCACTAATTTCACCTGTGTCTGGACTCCAACCTAACAGGGCTTCACATCTACCTCTCCAATAGTAAGACGTGGATTCTGTAACTCCGTTAATCACTGGCCTTCCATCTACCCTCAAGTCCTAAATGAAGGCTACATCCTGTAGTGTGGCAGTGGCCTCTCCGACTCTAAAGTGGAATGTATGTGTCTCTGGTCTCCATGCAGTGATGATAGCTGTATTAATGTCGTAGTCACCGCAACGATAAACCCCATAGAACCACATCTCATTTAACATCGCTATAACTATGTAATGCAACCTCTGATTACGTTTGAGTTTCCCCCTATCTTCATCATCATCATACTCGTCAGCATAGTCATCGATCCTCCAAAAAATTCCACTACCATGGCGGCATTTCAAAGTCTTACTAATGTCTCCCTCGAATACCTCTACGGAACGGTGTGTTTCTTACTCAGTTAACACCCTATTATCAATGGGGTCATATTGTCCGAGGTGGTCCATGCTACGAAAATAGAGTACACCGAAAATCAGATTAGAAACAACGATTAGACAATCACACTACCATGTTTTTGGCAAGTTAATATTAAGATTTAATTGTAACACAAGATATAAAAAGAACACACTAATAAGATTACATGAGTTCAATATTGAAAAAAAAAAAAAAAAAGGGTACCAAAGGATTCAAAATTACATATTTTATATTATGCCTTAAAAAACAACAGTCATGCAGGTTGGTATGGCGCTCTTTAAACAAAATACGGAAGAAATGTACCACAGATACTAGTCCTAACTCGTCTACTGTTTCGTGTATATCGTCTTCGACCTGTTGATGATCCCGGCTGATCCCTAGAAGCTGCTTCTGACTGATATTGTTTCCTTGCCCGAACTTGAGGCCAGTGCATTTCATTTTGGTATCTTGTGGACCTAGGCCGTCTACGACGTCTTGACTTCCGCAACTCCGGATTGTTGCATAACTCAAATGATGGTTCATCCCAATAGTATTCGTCTGGCAAGGGATTAAATCTATCACTATATGTCTGGACGTAGAAGCTTGTGTTGTAGTACGATCTCATGTAAATGCCTGGGTCAACACTGTAATGACGACAAGTTTGCATTGCATGAGAACAGGGGATCCCATTCTGTTTCCATTTTCCGCACGTGCATTCCCTGGTAGATAATTTCACCACATGTGTGAATGTATTGTTTGACCTTGGTGAAAAAGTCTTAACAGAGGTTGATTGTTCTGACAGATCAACTTGGAAGACCACGTGGTGAAGTGCCTTCCTCTATCTCTGATCATATTGCTTGAATATCTCATCAGGCCATGGTTGACACCTTGTTTGCATTTGACGACCCTATGACATGCGATCAAAGAAGTATTTAGTGGACCGATAGAAAGTGATTTGAACAATTGCACAAATCGGTAGTTTTCGTGCACCTTTCAGTACTCCGTTGATGCATTCTGATAGGTTTTGTTGTTAATATTTCACATCTCCATCCACCGTCGTGCGAAATAGTCCACTGAGACACCTCAATCTCATTCAGGTAAGCGTAACCACTTTCACTTATGACTCTAATCTTTGCCATCGCATTCTCAAACTGTCGCACAGTAAATGCTTAACCAGCCTCCCAACATAAATCCTTGAGCTTAACACTTTTCACTTGGATGTTAAAATTAGAGCAAACATGCCTTAGACAGAAACGGTGAACCCCACCAGGTGGCGAAATTTGCATGAATTGCTTAGCAGCTTCGATTAACCCAACACATCGATCAGATACAAGACACAGTCCCTCAACTCCCCAGATAACATGTTTCGTTAATTTCTTAAGAAACCATTTCCAAGCGGCGAACGTTTCTTCATCGATAATAGCATACGCCAAAGGTAGAACTTGTTGGTTGGCATCCACTCCGACAGCAATCAACATTTTGTGCTTGTACTTAGTGTACAGGTGCGTTCCATCAACGTTGATGACCTTTCGACACTGTTTGAAACCATCAATGCACGGTTTAAATGCCCAGAAAACGTACTTCAACATTTTAACACCCGGAGCTCTCTTATTCACGTGACGCCACTTAACAACCGTGCCAGGGTTCCATTTTTGTATTGCTCTCAAGAATTTTGGTAACTTGACCACAAAGCTCTCCCACGTGCCATACACATTCTCTCTTGCCCGTTTCAAACTGTGCCAAGCCTTGCGATACGAGATTCCGTATTAGTACCTATCCTTAACTTGCTGCTGTACCAACTTCACCTCGTATCCTGGGTCAATCTGAACCATCCCTGTAAGCAACATAGTGATCATGTTTTTACACAGATTCTGATGGTCAACAGACACAACATTCATTAGACATGAATGAGGGCCTGATATCTTTGTAATCTGCCACATATTGAACTTGTTCTTCAAGACTGCTCGCAGACCCCACTCACAGCTAATGTTCCCGCCGCTATTCTTGCACTTAACCTTCCACAATTGCGACGTACTTTCGACCACCAGATATTCACGACGTGCAATGCGAACGGAAAAATCCTTGACAGCCGATTGGAGATTCTTCTTATCAGTGAGTATCATGCCCTTGGCCAGTCTTCCCTCGTTAGCATCATACAGCCTAACCTTCTTTGGCCTGTCATACGAATCTACAAATATTTCTGGACATGAAGAGTTGAAAAATGGAATGACATGTTGCATTGCATTGCCTGGTTGAGTGGGCTTATATGGATTTTGTCGCCCACTTGATGCGTCGTTGGCCGTTTGATTATATAGACCCTGAAGATCCTCGATGTTCACGTCGTCTGTTTCATCTTCACTATCACTCGACTCAGAATCTTCAATCTCATTTGGACCAAAGTTGTCTACCATCGGATCAATCGCCTGATCCCCGGCTAACTCCACCACATAGTCACTTGTAGCATCGATTTGAGTTTCTTGGTAAATGGGGATCATAATGCGGTTTGTGAATTCATCGAAACTAGTAGTGGAGGTGTCATGTGTATCGAATACAAGACTGGTTGGACCGTCATTACTAAGAAATGCCGCGTATTGGTGGTAGTCATCCGTCAAGGGCATATTTTGTTCGATCACCGTCTGGAGTACAACACTTTCAACGTGAAGGTGAACGTAACGATTTTCAGCATCTGGATCAAAGAAGAACCATAGATCTTCGTCACTATTGACCGTTATTAGTTGTAAAATATCATCTTCGCAAAACACAGCTGATACTTTCAAATATATCGACGCTATCGATATCCAACATTTGGTATAATAGCGCTGTATAATAGCGCGAGCAGTCCAGGATAGCCAATTGAACGAGGCACCCTACGACCGCCAATAGGTGGCCCTTCGGTACCGCTTCCACGGTGCACGATAATTCCAACGATATCCGACGGCGCCATTATCTTCAAATTTAAGTATTTTAGAGTACATTAAACTACTCTATGTTGAAACATGTAACAATAATAATAAATAAATAAAAAGTCAATACACAACAATAAAGATTGTGAAAAATATAAAATAACAGTAGTCAAAATAAAAATACTAATATATTTACCATCTCTAAAGAAAATAATGATATTAGATTAATAAAAATAAATAAACTAATTATAATAATAATCATAATAACAACAATAAATAATGTAAAATTAACAAAAATAAAAATATAGTCAATTGATGTTGAATAATAATAATAGTAGTAATAACGTTGATAATAATTTTTATAATAATGTTAAAAAAATAAAAATAACAATAATAATAAGATCTAATTGATAATAATAAGAATAATAATAAATACAATATTTCTAAAAAAAATAATGATAGGAGATGAAGGATAATAATAATAATAATGTGAAGGATAATAATAATAATAATAATAATAATAATAATAATAATAATACTAATAATAATAATAATAATAATAATAATAATAATAATAATAATAATAATAATAATAATAATATTAATGTTGATCTTAATATTGATAATAATAAGAATAATAATAAATATAATATTAAGATAATAATGATAGGAGATTACAAATAATAATCATATTAAACGTAATAAAAAAAAATAGCAATAATAATAATAACGATCATAATAATAATAATGCTAATAATTGTAATAACAATAACAATAACAATAACAATAACAATAACAATAACAATAATAATAATAATAATAATAATAATAATAATAATAATAATAATAATAATAATAATAATAATAATAATAATAATAATAATAATAATAATAATAATAATAATAATAATAATAATAATAATAATTCACTAACATACACAATAAAAATGTAACTAATAGGCACAATTGAGGCAATCACATTATGGACCATAATAACATTGCTAAGAGGCACAGTAAAACATCTATTTCTTCCACTGCACATACATAAATGTTCACAAAAAGAAAATCAACCTCATTCTTTTTTGTTTAATTCTTTACAGTTGACATTCATTGAAAAGAAAATAATTAAAATTACATATACAATTTTGATACCTTAATGAAGATACGTAGTAGATGCATTTATAAGCCTTCTTCCACTCTAAACGAGAGCCAGCAATGTGTCCACTAATTTTTGGTCGAACGAACTTCCACAGCCTTCAAACTAATTAGAAGATAATCACATAAAATATATCACTGGTATAACATACAAAATTTATAATATAAATTATGAAAAATGTGTAAATATAAACAAAATTATAACCTTAGCAAATACCTCTTCAGTTTTGTGTAAGTCGCCTACACAACAAATGTGATGCTCCAAGACCTTCTTGTATAATCAAATGAGGGACAAAGTATGAAGAAAAAATTTAACAGAGGCTGAAGGAGGGAGAGAAGAGATATCTGTAATGTTATGAAAGAGGAGATAACAGATATGAAGATGATACATATATACAACATCCGGTCAAAATTTTCCTTAAAAAAATTCAACTTGATGTGACCACTCACTGCTGCCCCTGCACCACACCACTGCCCCCCACCACCCCTGCCCCGTCTACAGCACCACTGCACCCCCTGTCCACTGCCACCACCACCCTGCCCCAACCCCCCTGCCATTGTGCCAACAAAAAATAAAAAATAAAATAGTAGATGTTGTCCCTGTCAGGGGCGACTTTAAGTATAGTAGACTGTATATATACGGTATGTCGCCTATACCATAGGCGTTTTTATAAAAAAAAAAATTATAATAGATGTCGTCCCTCACAGGAGCGACATTGAATAGTATCTATCAGGATTTTGTGAAGTCGTCTGATAGAGACGACTTCACTTAATCCTGTAAAAAAAAAAGAGTACGCTTACAAATTTAATTAAAATATAAATAGTACAATATTTAATTAAATTTGCCTTAATGGTAACTAGGGCCACTCCAGTCCCGACACTAGAGATTGACAATTACAAGTTTATGTGTTATAACTTTGAAAATCAGTTAAATCCATCATCAACCAAAAATAAATAACACCACCGCCAACATTCGAATTAACCATGGCGGCTAATGTAGTTTATTATTATTATTACTCTCTTAATATTTTTCTTTATTTGAGACTCAACTCTCTCAATATTTCTATAAGAAAGAAAGAAAAAAAAGAAAGGTATAAGACGTGTAAAATTACAAGTTTGTGCCCAAACCTATGATTATCGCCATGTTATACTTTAACTTTGTCCAAATCCATAGACTATACACCGCCTTTGTATTTAGGCATGTCAACACGGCGGGTTCGATCAAGTTTTCAGATTTTCTGATCTGTTCCGTTTCGTTTCGTGCCTCGCCACAGATAAAAAATGTGTGTCCTGTGATTTGTCCCTGTTAAACTTGCAATATTGAGTAGTTATAGAGAGAGAAAGTAGTCATAATGGAGGAATTCTATTAATCTGATATCTCAAAATACTTACAGCAACAGTAGCTGATTTATATACACCAGCTTAAGAAATGTAACATCCAATGGCCTAACTACACGTGTACAAAACACGTCATTGATAATACTAACTATTTCCTAGCTCATATTTTTGCTTCCAATTCATCCTGTAACTCTCCTACGTGGCAGACTTCATCACCCCCCCCCCCTCAAGTTGGGCGTTGGTGAAAGATGCCAACCCCAACTTGGACAGCAAAAAACTAAACCTGGTATGTCCTAAGATCTTAGTCAACATGTCAGCCAGCTGAACCCGGGTAGACACATGAAAGAGTTGAATGAATCCTTCCTTAAGTTTGTTTCGAACGATATGGCAATCAATTTCGAGGTGTTTGGTGCGCTCATGGAAAACTGGGTTGGCAGCAATATGATTTGCAGCTTGGTTGTCGCAGTATAACGAGATTGGAAGTGGAACAAGGTTGTCAAAGTCTTGGCAAATATATGATATCCACTGTAATTCAGTGACGGTGGATGCCAAGGCACGATACTCAGCCTCTGCAGACGAACGAGATACTGTAGATTGCTTCTTGCTTTTCCAAGAGACTAGAGACTTCCCCAAGAAGATGCAATAACCGGTAATAGATTTTCTAGTGTCTTTGCAGGCAGCCCAATCCGCATCACTATAAGCGTGGACACTAAATTGTGCAGCAGTAGGATAGAATAACCCCACAGACGGAGCGCCTTTCAAGTACCGAACTACATGCAGTGCTGCATCCCAATGCGCCTCACATGGCTTGGTTACAAACTGAGACAACTGCTGGACGGAGTATGTTATGTCAGGCCTGGTCAAGTTTAAGTATAAAAGGCGTCCAATCAATCGCCGGTACTTGTCCGGATCTGGAAGAAAATTGCCCTGTTCTTCAATTAGATGTAGGCTAATGGGAAGTGGTGTGGACACTGTCTTAGCATGATATAGACCTGTGTCAGCAATTAGATCAAGAGTATACTTTCTTTGGCATATATAAGTACCATCATAGCTTCTTGCAATTTCCATACCCAAAAAACATTTGGCCATTCCCAAATCTTTAATAGTGAACAATCTGTCTAAGTATCTTTTAAACTCATCCATCAACCGGGTACAAGAACCAGTAACTAGTAAGTCATCCACATAAACTAACACAGCCAAAAACTTGCACCCCCCCCCCCCCCCCCCCCGCTTAAGTGTGAAGAAACAATGGTCATGGGCGGATTGTATGAGCCCGAAGTGCTGCATCTTGTCCCGGAGCCCGTTGTTCCACTCTCTACCCGTCTGTTTTAGGCCATACAAACTTCTCTGAAGTTTGCAGACTTGACCAGCCGATGCCTTGGTGTATCCTGGGGGTGGAGTCATATACACCTCATCCTTTAAGTAACCGAGCAAATACGCATTATTGACATCCAATTGGAACACTGGCCATTGCTTCATAGCAGATATTGCCAAAAACAGTCTTACTGTGACCATCTTAGCCACGGGTGAAAATGTCTCATCATAATCCAACTCTTGTACTTGATTAAACCCCTTGGCCACCAATCTAGCTTTGTATCGCTCTACACTCCCATCAGATTTCATTTTAATTTTGTAAACCCATTTACAACTGATGGCCCTTTTCCCTTCAGGTAGAGTAGTAAGAATCCAAGTTTTATTAGATTCTAGTGCTTGAATTTCGTTCTCCATGGCAGCCACCCATTCCTTATGAGTGCAAGCTTGCTGATAAGTAGTCGGTTCCTTCAATTGAGACACTTGAGCTAAGAAAACATGATGTGCATGATCATATTGGACAGGGGTGAGGGCTGGATAAGGTAAAGATGTGGTGGATAATGTGGTTACATAGTCACTTAACCAAGCTGGTTTAGTCTTAAGTCTGTGTCCCCTGCCCTTAATTTCTGAGATAGGTTGCTGTATAGGAGAAGTATTTTGATCTAATGTTGATTCTTGTGACTCGGGTGTGGGAATGGATTCAATAATTTGTTCTGAAAAAGGGGTAGGAATTGGTGTTAAAGAGGCAGGAACATGTGTGATGGCTTTGTAAGGAAATATCCGAGGGAAAAACTTAACATCCCTTGAGATGAGTAATGATTCAGAATCCAGATTGTAAAGTTGATATCCCTTCTTTCCAGGGACATACCCCAAGAAAACACACTTAAAGGCTCTACCCATAAATTTGGGCTTATGAGGAAGTGTGTTAGCGGCATAGGCTAGACACCCAAACAGTCGTAGCTGGCTGTAATCAGGGATTTTGTGATGTAGAATTTCATAAGGGGACTTCCAATGTAGGACAGCAGTTGGGAGTCTGTTGTTGACATGGGCTGCTATGAGCACTGATTTAGGCCAAAATTTCATAGGTAAGTGGGAGTGGAACATAATAGCTCTAGCCATTTCTAGAATGTGTTTGTGTTTCCTTTCAACCACACCATTTTGCTGTGGTGTGTAGGCACAAGAGGTGTGATGAATGATCCCCAAAGAAATAAAATACTGAGAAGTGGCTTCATTTACAAACTCAGTACCATTGTCACTTCGAACAACCTTGACTGACTTATGAAACTGGGTTTCAACCATTTTAATGAAATTCTTCAAGATTTGTAGAGTTTGAGATTTGTGGGAAAGAAGGAAAACCCAAGTGGCTCTACTGAAATCATCAACTAGAGTAAGGAAATATGGAGTGTTGGTAATACTTTCATCTCTACAAGGACCCCACAAGTCAACATGAATCATTTCCAATATATCAGAGGTTTGAATAGAAGATAAAGGAAAGACTGTTCTATGTTGTTTGGCTCTATGACAAAACTCACAAGCTTTTATTTTATTGATTTCAGCAGCATTACATAGGGGCTTTAAAGCTTGTACATGTTGCATAGTAGTGATAGAAGTGTGTCCTAGTACCTGATGACAGTCTTCTAAAGTCATATTACAAGCAATAGGGGAATTGACAGTAGAAGCAGGTACATGCAAAAAACAATCAGTAGGTGGTTCTAGGATATAGAGCTTGTGCTTCAGAGTGCCCACAGCGATGAGTGTATCAGTCGTCCGGTCCTGTATGAAACATCGGGAATTTGTGAATAGGCATTTGAGTGGCAAAGAAGTTGTTAACTGAGGTATGGAAAACAGATTGTACTTGAAACAAGGGATGTATAAGACATCTGTGAGAATGAGTTTATGGCCAAGGTGTACCTGACCAGAATGAGTAATGGATTTTTTTGAACCATCAGGTAACACAACAGATATAGCTTTGGGTAAGGGAGCTAAATTGGTCAAAAGTTTATGATCGATGCACATATGTCGACTTGCTCCTGTGTCTAACACCCAAACACAATTACCAAACTGAGAACAGAAGCTGAGAGATAGGGCATTACCTGCAGTGTATACGAAATGCACATAGTCTTCTTGTGGATCACCAGTGAAAACAGGGCTAGAGGTCTTGGTGCTGAAGAATTTTGCGAGTTCAGTTTGGATGATGCTAGAAATATCCGCTGGGGAGTTATTTGAACTAGCAACTTCTCTTGCTTGAGACTTAGGCGCGGAGTCACCAACCTCTGCCACATTAGCATATGCCTTCTTCCTTTGCTCTATCATTGATTTGTACCACTCAGGTACTCCATGCAACTTGAAACATTCTGAAATGTCATGCCCCGGCCTAGTGCAATGTTCACATATCAATTTAGCCTTCTCCTCTTTGCTTCGTTTGTATGTAGGCCTTCCCCTTTCCATCTGCTTTCCAGGTGTAGTATTTTCTGCTCTAGAATATCCTCTGCCATTGGTGTGAGTCACAGGTTTCACCATCATTGCGGAACTATCATTCGTCTCAGGATACAGTATATTCACTGATTTTTGTTTCTCTACCCGAAGTACCATTGCGTATACTTTGTTAACTCCAGGAGCAGGCTCCATTACTAGTATTTGGCTCCTGATTGGCTCATATGCGTCACCTAGCCCCATTAAGAATTGCATCATCTTAATCTCTTGGTCATTCTCGTAGGATGCCCTGCCAATCTCACAGCTGCAGAAAGTTGATGGCCTCAAACATGCATATTTGTCCCATAGAGCCTTGAGACGTCCAAAATAAGTTGCCACAGAGTCGTTTCCTTGCGAGATGCTGCTAATCTCGCGTCGTATTTGGTAAATTAGTGGTCCATTACTATCGTCGTATCTCTGTGCCAGATCCTCCCATAAGTCCTTCGCAGATTTCGAAAACAGTACCGAATCGCGAATGTCACTCGAAACGGTATTTAAAATCCATGAAGTCACAGTATCATCTACTCGCTTCCATTGTTCGTATTCATCTCCCCCATTTGGTTCTGGTACTTTACCATTAATGAAACCTATTTTGCATTTAGCAGACAGAGCTAACATCATAGCTCTTTTCCAAGCCATATAATTGGAGCTCGTAAGCGGATGGCTGACCAGAATAATTCCAGGATGATCAGCATTATTTAAAAACATCGGATCATCTGGAGAAATTGGAGTATTTTTCGCCGGAATAGCCGTCGAAGCAGTAGTGGAGGATGTGGCGACATTAGCAGCTACGACCATATTTTGACCGGAGGGAAGTGCTGGCCAAATTGCAGGATTACGGAAGGAATTCGCCATTGAAGATCTACCAGGATCTTACTTCTGATACCATGTTAAACTTGCAATATTGAGTAGTTATAGAGAGAGAAAGTAGTCATAATGGAGGAATTCTATTAATCTGATATCTCAAAATACTTACAGCAACAGTAGCTGATTTATATACACCAGCTTAAGAAATGTAACATCCAATGGCCTAACTATACGTGTACAAAACACGTCATTGATAATACTAACTATTTCCCAGCTCATATTTTTGCTTCCAATTCATCCTGTAACTCTCCTACGTGGCAGACTTCATCAGCCACACATGGGACGGGACAGGCCATTATTCTTTTTTTTTTGAAAAAAACTTATTTTTTTTGTTAAGAACTTTTTTTTCTTTTTTTGGTTGAAATCAATAGTATTTTAATTTTTAAGTTTACATTAACTTTGTTTTAATATTTTACTAAATTTAATTATTAAATTCTGAAATTTAATCATTTAAATTTACTCTAGTCATAATTTAATATATTAGGATGACATATATATAACATATTATATATAAAATTTTATATTGTAAATACATATATATATATATACACTTTATATTTCTGGGTATATATAGGCGGGGCGTGCCCTGTCCCGTTTCTCATTAGATCGAATTTTACCATATTCTAGAAATCTCGGATCGAAACGATCAAAACGGAATTTGACATACCTACTTAGTATTGTACTACAACAATGTATATAATGTGCGTGTGTTGTAAGACTAGAGAATGCACGACAGATTAAGGTGTGCATGTTAAAACTAATTTTGGATGAGTAATCCTAATCATGATATATATATATTTATCAAAAATTCAATAAATTAATTGACACTTATTTTTTTGAGGGAAAAAAACATTTCCGGTGAGTCCTATAGTTTCAGAGATTCAGGTTTGTAAATTACTTCCTTCGTCTCACCTTATCTTGCACCGGGGAGGTTGACACAAATATTAAGAAAAATTATTTTTTGAAATTTTGTTGACTTTTCAAAGATTGATTGAGTGTGGAGATTTTGAGGATGGAGATTGTGTTATAACTTTTTTTTCTAAGGAGTGTGTAAATTTACCTGAAACGAACGAAAACGAAAAATGTATAAGATAAAGTGGGACGGAAAAGTACTTTTCATTTGAAAATATTTGAACAAGGAAGAATTTTCAATTTGTTTTAATCATGACACTTGTACTTCTCCTTTATAAAAGTTCAATCCTTTAATTTTTATTGTATTCTAAATGGCTTTTACACTTTCACTTTTGTTTCAAAATTCATGACTCCGTATAACTATGGCATACACACATATATATTTATACATATGGATCAAATACTTAAATAAATATATACTTTGCGAGTTTTTATATTTTAATACTTAAATTTTATTTTTTGATCAATTGCAGCCTTAAGTCCACGAATTGTACAGATTTCAACTTTCGTCGAATTTTTCGAACAAATATCAAATACGTAACAATCACATGACAAATTAGTAGGATTTTTGCTATTTTTATAATTTGTTGAGGCAGATTCACATGACAAACATGTGACAATCACTTTGTCATTGACAAGTTGCAACCCCCGTCCAATTGTGAATCTGCCTCAATAAATTATGGAAATAGCAACACCCAATTTGACATGTCATTGTCATGACTTCATATTTGGTCGGAAAAAATTGATGGAGGTTGCAACTTGTACAATTCGTGTGCTTCAAGTTATAATTGATCAAAAAATAAAATTTAAATATTAAAGTGTAAAAACTCGCAAAATACATACTGATTTAAGTATTTAACCCTGTATATATAATATACTAACATGAACATTTTCCCCCTTTTCTTAATTTGAGGAGGCATGGACGTATTTTTTAAACGTCATGTTTCCTCTTTGGCCGGCGATATATTTGAACCGAGAAAAGTAGAAGCATTTGTGAGTAAAAAGAACTCTATCCAATTAGAAAAATCCAATTTCAAGACAATCATAAGGGAAGAAAATAGACAAAGAAAATAACTATGTTACTTGCAAATTTCAACATATGAAGATAAAAAAAAAAATATATATATATATAACTCCTAAGTAGTTGTAAATCATCATTTTGTGCGCTCAAATAATCAATTTTCTCATGCAGATCGTGATTGCTCATAGGGGTGGTGCGTATCACCGAAATTTCAATGACATCTAGTCCATTCCGTATCATATTGAATTCTCGATATACCGAAACGTACGGACAGTAACAGTGCTATCGTTTCATATCGGTTATCGAATTATTTTTTTTACCGAAAATACTGAATTCTTTTATTCCGAAATTACAAAAGATTGCCAATTTTTTTATAATTATACCAAAAAATTAATTTACCGTAATATTCGGTATATAATGATTCTTTCGATATATACTGAAATAGCATAATTATCGATTATTTCATTATATACCAAAATATCGTACTGATTTATTTTAGTATATATTAAAATACTAAAGATTAAACATTTCTATGACAATATTGTACCGACAATGTCGATATTGTATGGTATGTGCATTATACCGAAATTTCGATATTTTCCTGTCCCTAACCGCTTGCACAACTCGTAGAAAAATACGGAGCCCCGAATAAAAAGAATGAAGATCCATAAAAAAATGGAGATCGAAGACTGCGCAAGACGTAAATTTTAAATTATATAATAAAATAAAATAGTCAGTAAGAGGAAGGTTCCCGCTCATTTTTTATTTAAAATAATACATATTATTATATATTAAGTTGATACTGGTACTCTCTTTTTTTAGTACACTAGCAATACAAATGTGCGTTGCACGTGATTACAATTTTTTACTATTATTTAAAAAAAATAAAATTGAACGAAAAATAAATGTACATTGTGATCATTGTAATATATATATATATATATATATATATATATATATATATATATAACTTCGTAGACTATTCAATGCAGTAAAAACTAATCCATTGAACAAACATAATTTTGAATCAACTAGAAACTAAAAGAATCACAAAAGAGAAATAAAAAAGTTAAATAACCTTAATCTTAACAAAAACAAGTTATGATAATTAACGTTAAAAGATTCATAAAAACGACATACCATGATATAATGTAGAAATATTTAGTCATATAATTTTTTTTTATTATATATATAAAGTTTGATTTATTCTAACCATTGTTTACTTTTTATTAAACACATACTCAACCATCATTAATATATTTTGAATAAAGTTATACGATGATTGAAAAACTGTATATGTAATAATGAGTCATTAATTTTTATGTTTTGCATCAAATCACTGGCATTTGAAGAAAAATACATATTTAATTGTCTCATTACATCATCAACTAACATTCATAAGTTCATTATTTATTATATACAAACAAAATATTAGGCCTAACGTACTTTCTCTAATAAATAATTTCGATTTCGACATACATTTGCACATGTAATTCTTTACATATTTTGATGTGGGGAAAACTTCTAGTAACTTAGTATCACGATCCAACATCCAACTTTTGTTATGAATTTTTTTTCTTCTAATTTTTTAATTATTATTAAGTATAATTCTTAATAATATACTTTACTTATCGATTTAAGATTGTTTATTTCAACTTCCCTTAATCATTTTCTCAAGTCAACGTCGAAATTTAAATATTATGTGTGATTTAATATAAAAATCTTACTATAGTATAATTACAAAATAAATAATGTTTCTTTTATGGAAGGTCGACTCTATACATAGTGTCTCACAATCTTCAATCAACACATGCTACAATTTATATAAAATATAATAAATATTTTAACTAATTTGTTATGCCCTTAATTCCTTATTTTATTATAGCGAAATACTCTTAATTTTTCACACATTGCACATCCATTTAAAAGTCTTATTTATACATGTTTAAACCACACATTCTGATTTTATTTCTCTCATTTTATTTTTTAGTTAGACTATACAATATTTTATTCAACGTAATTATTATTATTTATTTTTATCTAATCTATACTAAAGTTAAAATTAACATTTACATTTTACTGTCTTTATTTTTCTGCATGTTTTAATTTAATTATGTGATACTCATTCACATAATACAATTTTTTAATTATTCACACAGTACGACTTAGTTCATTATTTCTTTATAGTTCTTTTTTAGTTTTTATTGTATCCTATAATTTTATATAGCATAGTAAATTCATTTATTAAGTTATTACATAAGCTTAATATATATATATATATATTTAATTTTTTTTAATGTTAGATCTTAAATATATAAAAGAATGGTGCAACTATTCATGTCCACTAATTTTTACATTTGTCATTTTACTATTTCTATTATTAGTACAATAAAATTTTACACCTCAGTTTAAACTCCAATATTATAAACCTTGTGAGTTTTATGCCTCTCTCCAATTTTCTAATAGAACTATTTTTTGTTTGATGTATTAAAATTACACCACCTATTAAAATTATTACATCGGTGAATAAATTTGTGTAGATGTGTAAGGTATGTGATTAAAATGATGTTCAATACATAGATTTATTTGAATAAACTTAATCTGTTGTATAGACCAATAGTATTTAAGATTTACAAAATATCACTATTGATGCATTTATGTCATATATATATATATATAAATGACTTTACTGTATACTTTTTGAATTCAATAAAATTCGTAAACCAATTATCATTTATCTTGTTGTAATGTCTATAAATGTTACTTATGATATATATTGATTTCATTCTTCTAAATCATTGAAAATAAATATAATATATAATCGTATTTCCTACCAACATAATAATTTGATTTATTTACTTATTAATGCCCATACAAAGAAATTTATCGTGTAAACATATATATTGCCAATTTAATCTAAATTTGAACAGCCAACGCGCTTCGAACTCCTTTCCAGCCTACTTTTGTCGCGGCCGCAACGGGGTGCCAAAACCAGCAGCAAATAGACTCAAGACTTTAACGGATCAAACCTCCACCTTGACGATAATCGTGAATAAAAAACCGACGAGATTCAAGTAACTATTTCAACAAATCTCCACCTTGACTTGAATCCCAGCAAAGACGACATGTGCGACTCTACAAACCAGGTGAGGTACACTTGCGTAGGGCGAGTCGTTCGAGAGGAGGTTCGGTGGTCCTTTGTTTTTGAAGGGGATGATTGTTGGGATAGTCAAACAAGTCCACATTGGATATATAAGGGAATGATCATGGACATAAAATGAAAGAAGTATCTCCATTTGTATGACGTCTTTTGGGAGTTAGACAAAAAAATAAAATCGTACGGACTTGACCCAAAACGGACAATATTATATACTCTAATGTGGAGATGTGGGTGAAGTCAGGGCCTAACACTATCTCAATACAAACATACCTTTTGCATGAAGACATCTTCTAGAATGTGCATATTCTTGTCCAAACATCTCTATAAGGGTGTATTTACTTATGACTTGACCTAGTCCAGTGAGGATTGGGTTAGCCGAGCCCTATTTTCTATGGGGTTGCTCGCAATATATTAATACATCACAATACTTTTTTTTTTTATCACCTTTTACATTAAAAACAAACCCAACTCAATCTTCAGCGAACAAAATTAAACACTTATGTATTTAATTCAACATTCTTTTTACATTTTATTTTTCCCAATCTACAGTACTCCAATCTCCTCCAACCATAAATAAACACGGCCTAAATGTGGCATTCTCACTCATAAAATTATTTCTCCGATGTGACTTAGCAATTTTTACGAGACAATAATAATATGCACAATAATTGGTGAAACAAAATCAGCGTGGACAATGAAATGAATGTAAAATTAAACATTGAGGTGCAAAATCAGATTCCAAAGGAGCATGGTTATAAAATATAAAAGTCAATAAATACTGAAATATATGGCGAAAATCCAGTAACCAAAACCATCATTAAGTGAAGTGGTACATGAAATCCCGTTTAGATCAGAACTACTTGCTACCTCATACCCAAATAGCTGGATTAAAAAAACTTATCAAACGCCGTACAAGTCATCACTGATAATAAATGGAACACCTAATCAAACTATTGACAAACCAAATAAAACCCACACGAAACGTTTTCACTTTACTGGAAGTTTTGATAACATCCTCTATTTTATTTTTCAGATAATGTTTTCACGTCATATTTTAAAATAATTATTATATGTCATGTGCTAATTAATAATGTCACTCAACACATATCATATGTGATAGTATTTTTAATACTAAGTAGAACACAACTTTTTAGGCTAAATAGAACGCAAGGGATATCATCTTCTAGAATAGGTCTTTTATATAATTTTTCATGAAATGTATTACTTCCTCCGTCCTAATTAAATTTACTCACTTGTCTTTTTCGTCAATCCTACCTAACTTTATACACTCTTAAAAAAGAAATTTTATCATAATCTTCACCCTCAAAATCTCCACGCTCAATCTACATCTTTGATAAAATCAACTTAAAAGCAAAAACAATTTTTTCTTAATATTCGTGTCCGATCAACCCCCAAAATTAAGTGAAACGGAAGGAATAATATTTATACTTAAATATAATATTTTTCTAAAAAATATATCACACTCCAAAAATATTGATGTTGAATGTTACCATGCACATGGTATATAAGAAATCGGCTTTGCCCATCTTCTGAACGCGTTACGAAAAGGATTCAACTAGCATCTTTCTTGAGTATAAATAATGAAATCTTCACTATATAATATAACAAAATCCGCCAAGAATAGTAATATCAACATTTTCCCGCCCAAAACAACATTACTAATTCTGGTAAACTTCAATATTAGCTGCATTAATTGGTTAAGCCTTATATATGGTATAATTGGCTGCATTAATTGATATTACCTTATATATGTTGAAACATTCAAACCATTTAATTTCGGAATTGCATTTAAAATTTGGTAATAAGTTACAATTGATTTACTCGAATCTCGCAACATAACCTTTTCAACTCAAAACTCAAGGCAGTATCTCATATTATAATTTCCAAAGATTGTGATAAATAATTATTCATATTCTGGGCTCGGTAATGAAGCCCAATTGATTTTTCTCCAGGAAGGTGTTTTTCTTCAGGAACCATTTTATTTCAATCTGTGTAGTTTTGAGTGTCAGAATTTAATAACCTCTCGGTAGTAAAAAATGAATCCTCAAAAATATCATAAGTAGCTACGAACAAAACAATTAAAAAGATATAACTGAATGTTTCTTGCTCTTGAATTCTTGAACTCTTCCTTAAATCCCTTGCTTGACACTCCAAATTATGACATAAGATGTATAAAAATTTATCTTTAGGTCCCCTTTTATAGTTGGGGAATTAAGATATGAGTTGAAGGGTGAAAATCCTCAAAATATTAGGAAAAAACGCATGTAAGACTCGACTCATATCGCATGGGCCGTGTAATGGGCTGGGTGACCCAAAACTACATTCTTCTCCAGCTTCAATGTCGTCATATTTGGAGGTCTTATGATTAGAATTTGGAAACAACTATCTATACTTAATATAATAACAAAATCCACTGAAATTAGTAACTGTGAAGTTTTCCCGCCTAAAATCTGTTACCAATTCTGGAAATCACAATTTTTGGTATATAAAATTCAACCCAATATAAAACACAATTATTGGCAATAACTTGCCATATATTAGCCTAAATAAATATGATAAAACTATTTGGGGCTGATTTTGTCTGGGCCGAAAAAGACATATTTTTTTAAAATTATTTTCTTTTTATAAATTTATTGACTATTATTAATGAAAAACTATTTATGAAGACGGTAACTAATTTCTGACATTACAAATATATCCTCTGTCAACTGCATATTGCAATTTCAGCTCCAATCATCAACATGACTTCTATGGAAGGATGCTAGAGATATTCATATATTAAGAAAAACAAATATCCATTCTAATATATATTTTAGTCTTTAATACTTTTCACTGCACTCTTTTTCCATTAACATATAATTTTTCATATCTTATTATTTATTGATTGTAATAGTTTATTATATTAAAATTATATAAAAATATAAAAAAATATTAATTTATTCATTTGCACTTACAAACCGTGCATCGCACGGGGATACTACTAGTAAAATATAAAAGACTGATACCCGTTTTACCATTTAGTAAACCACTGCGGTTAGTGGCTTGCTTATAACATATCTGTAAGTTTTTCATTTGGATGGGTCATGACTATCTTCAACGTACTTATGAAAGTCCATTCCTTTACATTTATGTTTTATTATTTAAATTATCTTTCTTAATTCTCAATACACATTTTATAATCCAATACATATTTTATAATGCACGTCCTATTCTATAAATTCTTAAGGACCCGTTTACTTCGCATGATTAGGTTGAATAAGGACTAATTGTTCAGGTTAATTCGATGTTTACTTCGTTGGTTGTTAAATAGTGTGTTATATCCGGGATAACACGATTTTCGATGCATATTTACCCCATAAGCTATCCCACCTCAATAGGTGGGTTTAATTATCCTGGTTGTTCGGTATAAATAATAGAAGATAATCACCCCAAGTAAACATTGGATATGATAATTGGTTTTATCCTAATCCCTTATTCTAATAAACTATAATCTTATACACCCTATTATAAACCACCCGAAGTAAACGTGTCCTAAATAAAAATACATTTTTACTATTTAAGTGAATATAACATTCCATGATTCCTTTAAACAAAAATACATTTTTATTATTTAAGTGAATATACTATTCCATAATCCTTTAAACAAAAATACATTTCCACTATATAAGTGAATATATCATTAAAAAATGTGTATAACCAACGTGACACATACCCCTACATTCCAACACAAATATCCTTCGGCTGTTCCTGTCTCTGTACGTATATATAACTATACATGTATGTTGTGTCAGTTTGTGCTGTGCTCACCGAGTGTTCTTTTCATGTACTCTACTCCGCAGAAACCATTCCAACAGAAAAAAGAGCTTTACCTTTTAATTTTGTCCATTTATTTAATCCTCATTATACATTTGGTTGAAATTCATAGGAATTGTGTAAGAAATATACATATATACACTGCAACGGGGGCCAGCGATGGCTGGCTGTGTGTTGTCGCTGATGGTGGCCGCGGTTTCTATTGCTTTCGTGTCGGTGGTGAGCGGCGGCGGTGGAATTCAAAGAGTGCTTACTCTGGAGAGGGCGTATCCGCTTGAGGAGAAGGCGGAGCTTGAAGTCATTAAAGCTCGGGACCGTGCGCGCCACACGCGTATATTGCAGAGCTTTTCCGGGGGCATCGTGGATTTCCCGGTCGTCGGGACCTCTGACCCCTACATCGTTGGGTAACTTTGTCCCCACCTCTCAATATTTATTACTGTTACCCCTTATTTATATTGGTTTTTTTGTTCTGGTATTTGAACACTCGGAATTTTGGAATGGCTAACTGAATGCTATAACCGAAGTTCTCTCTCTCTCTCTCTCTGGTAGTTGTTAAATTTGTCTTCCAGGGTATGAACTTCTTAAATAACCTGAAGTAGCTTGAAAGTTTCTGAAATAGCTCGACAGTATTTTGAACAGTGGTTTTTCGTTTCTTCATTTAAATACACTTTTTCGACTTTGCTATCAGATTATTTTTTCTCCCGCGGTGCCTCAATGATTTTTTGGTGCGGAAATGTTAGTTTCTTGACAATTACTGTCTATGTTGGCAAATAATTGTGGGTTGGGGAGATGGGTATTTCACTAGATACATAGCTATCTAGAATACATGCTTCAACTTAATGTCAGCCTTTTGTTTTGATTTCCAACTATTATATGATCTTGTACTCACAGTTTTGATTCCATATATCATAGGATATTGTAGTTACTTATGATTATTTAATAATTAAATCTTTAGTCTTCTCCTTCCTGATATTTGACTAAGTTGTTCATCTTTCCAGACTTTATTTTACAAAAGTGAGATTAGGATCTCCACCACGAGACTTCAATGTGCAGATTGACACCGGGAGCGACATCTTGTGGGTTGCTTGCAGTACTTGTACTGACTGCCCACAGAATACTGGACTGGGAGTAAGTTCTCTCTGTTCATCTTGTTTTATCCGCTTTGTTGTGTTTGCTCTCATATTTGATTGAAGTGATTGAGTTTGATTTTGGAGTAATGCTAGGATTTGATTGCAGATTCCTCTCAGTTTCTTCAATGCTTCTGCATCTTCAACCGTTTCCCCTATTTCCTGCTCAGATAATATATGTGCTACCATAGTTCAGACTGCATCTGCCGAATGCTTTGGTGAAGGCAATCAATGTGGTTACTCATTTCAATATGGAGATGGAAGTGGGACTGCTGGTTTCTATGTATCTGATCTGCTTTATTTTGACACAATTTTGGATACCTCACTTGTAGCTAATTCTTCTGCTCCCATCATCTTTGGGTAAGCTATTTTGAGCAATGGAAAGAAATTTTGGTCCATTGAACATTTAATCTTGTTATGTTCTTACTTCTATCTCATGTTTATTCGAGCTTGTGACTAATAAAGTATCAATGTGTTGATATGTGGTCTTAGGTGCAGTACATCTTTGTTTGGCGACTTAACTAGATCGGATAGAGCCGTTGATGGAATATTTGGGTTTGGAAGGCAGGATCTTTCAGTAATATCACAATTGTCATCACGTAAAATTACACCTAAAGTATTCTCCCATTGCTTGAAAGGAGAGGGCAATGGTGGAGGCATATTAGTTCTTGGTGAGATATTGGATCCAAGAATTGTTTATACGCCCCTTGTTCCATCACAGTAAGTACATCTTCTACAAAATGAACTTTCTTATTCTTTTTTCTTAATTTGTGCTTTGGCATTTTGGTAGTTAGTTTATTCTTACACATGTGAGTAGAATACGTAGGATCGACCATCGAACAAAACGCGCTACAATTAGTAATTAACCTCATTTTTCGTTTTCTTTTTTGTTTATAAGAATCATAACATCAACATCATGAAAGATTCTGAATCTTTGTCTTTGTCCTCCTATGTTTATTCCTGTGCTTTGTTTCTTCAATAGAGTGTTCCGCGTAAAATTTTTGAAAATTTTGATGTGTGCTATATGGTCCCACAGCTTAAAACTGCATCTACTTAATAATTCTTATGATCATACTGGAAGGTTCATGATATTCTTTATTTATTTACACGATGAAGAGCTCTGGTTAGTGGTATAGGCACTGTTAATGCAATATCTACAAGTAATTAATTAATAGGCACCATTACTTTAAAATAGAATTTTTGTGCTACTTTAGAGCAAACGCACTTGCATATATGTTGGTTTCTCTGAGTTATAGTGGATCTTGCACCAGGGCCTTTCCACTTAGAATTAGGTATCCATACCATAGTCCCCTGAAACCAACCGTGTAGAAGTAAAGTTGAGGTTAACTGCATCTGTAAGTACTGAAACATGATTATATCTTTGATGATACTAAAGCATTTGATTTTTATTGCTAATGTTTCAGGTCTCATTATAATTTGTATCTACAGAGCATTTCTGTCGATGGACAATTATTACCTATTGATGAAGCAGTATTTACGACATCAGGCAACCAGGGAACCATTGTGGATTCTGGAACAACTTTGGCGTATCTTGTGGAAGGAGCATATGCTCCTTTTGTGACTGCTGTAAATATCTACACTGATCTCATCCTCCCCATCCCCCTTCCTTTCTCTGGGTGGGTTGTGAGCATGTGTATTTGTGGTTTTCTTTAATCGTGACCTAGTTCAACTACTGGATTAAATCCATTTCATATATCAATGATTTCCAGGGAACGAAATTTTCTTCTTTTCTGTAAGTTCAACATTTGTTGTTAGTGATACTCAGGTTGAGATGGATCATGTCTTTTAAATTTTCTGACTTCCTAGATTTTAGTTGTTTTGAATTGATGGCACAAACACGAGGCTTTGCCTTATTTGGGCCCATCTGAAAATTAGGTCTTGAGAAATTGAATCGTTTTAATAACTTAACAGTTTGTTGCTACTCTTACCCTGATAATGTACTGGTCCTGCAGATAACTGCTGCAGTTTCTTCAATGGCCAAACCAATTCTGACCAAAGGAAACCAATGCTATCTAGTCTCTTCAAGGTTTTGGCTTTTCCCCTTTCTCCTCATACGTTCATCTTCAGAGCTATTCTAGTAAACGATTGTTTAAAAAAGACGCTTGATCAAAGATTTGTGAAAACTTGAACAAGATTTTCTTCTCTAACCAGTGTAGCTGAGATATTTCCTCCAGTTGCTTTCAATTTTGCTGGGGGTGCATCCTTGTCTCTAAGACCAATTGACTACCTCATACACATGGGCTTTCTTGTGAGTATCCCACTTCTCTCTACTTTTAATATATCATTTCGTTAAAATTACGTTTGAAGAAATTGGGTGTTTTTCGGATCACTGGTATAAATTTGATTTGGTCCATTATGATCATAATTATCGCTGTTGGCATAGCTGTTGCTATATCTTGTCATTGTAATAATTTTCTCTGATGTCTCTCAGAAAGATAAAAAAATAGTTGCTACCTTTTCCAGGATGGTGCTGAAATGTGGTGTGTAGGCTTTATAAAAGTTCAGAATCAAGGCACAACAATTTTAGGAGGTTTGTTTTCTTAAATAGACATTGATCTGATATAGTAAGTCTCATGAGCTAACTGCTTGCCATTTGATTTGCCTTCGATTTTTAGTTCAAGCTATAAAGCTTGTGATCTGCACACATACTATGCAATCTAACGGACAGTTTTTAATGATGACAAAACCTTAGAATCAATTGCCATCATTTTCCTTAGTCTTTACTAAAGCTGTGCTTGTAACTTGATCTGAGTATACACAATGTGTTGAGGGAAAGGCTGATTGAAATAGAATAGGACATGCTGTAACTAAAGCCAGACCTAAAGCAGGTGGCAGAGTTCTGAAATACATGTCATTTGATCTTGAATAAATAGAACTATGAAGCTGTCCATGTGCTTATACAGCTGCGTTTCCTCAGCACCCCCAAAATTTTCAAAATTCCCAAATATTAGGATTATATGAATTAATTATTAAGTTTCACCATACAAATAATTTAATAAATTTCCTACATCCCCTCCAAAAAAAAGGATGAAAGTGGAGTTCTGCCCCTGTGTTTACATACCAAAGGAGCAGTCATGCTTTGTTTCTTCTGTGACACCAATCATTACATTCTTTCCTTTATATGTCCCCACTAACTGCTACTATAGCATAATATTTACAAGGATCCATAAAGTATTAAAATCATAGTAGTGCACTTTGTGTTCCATGTTTGCGTAGGTTGATTTACTATTCATTGGATAGTATTAGCTCATCATTGTTCTCATTTCAAATCCATCAAAACTTAATTTGGTTGAGCTCTAACCTTTGTCAATATGATTTAACGTTGAGCCAAGTTGGGTCAACCAGCTATTGAGTACTTATGTAGATGTTTCTACATATTGGTGAATTGTTATGTCTGCTCTAGAATATATTCCCAGTCCTCTGTAGAATTGATCATCTGTCATATCCATGACATCTGCCGATCTTTTTGTCAACTTACGAAGTAAAGATTTACACTACTATTTAACTATAGCGCCCCCCCCCCCCCCCCCCCTCTTGTTTGTTTCCAGATCTTGTACTCAAGGATAAAATCTTTGTTTATGATTTGGCTCACCAAAGACTTGGATGGGCAGACTATGATTGTAAGTTAACCACTTCTATCCAATTCGAATAAAACTGGTTGTGAACTCCACTTATGGTACCTTTTCCAGGTTCTTTGTCTGTGAATGTATCATTAACTTCTAGCAAAGATGAATTTATGAACGCTGGACAGTTGAGTGTTGGCAGCAGCTCGTCAAGTACTCTGCCCTTCAATATAATGCGTAAGCTATATACTGCTCTCGCGGTAGTATTGATGATTATCAGATGCCACTTGTAAATTATTTTTCCTTGCCTCTTTGCCAATTTATATTTGTAGCAATTGGCAGCCAGTTGTTTTCTCTTCTTTTCCAAGAAAAGATGTGCATTAGGCTTATTTTACCTTTTCATCTTAAATTTTATTCTTTTCTGGGGCTGTAATGTGTATTCCTCAGATATTTCTTGTATTCTGGTTAAAGTAGTCTTGGTTGATTCCTTAAAGATGTAATTGCTAGAACAAGTAATACTTATTTGTAGTCTTTCCCTTAATGATAGTTGAATTTGGACCGAGGAGTAATTTTTCAAGCTCTCCTCTCTTATATAAACGTTCTGTTTGATCTTTAACATTTCCTTTTTTGTAAATTTCGAAGAGATAAAAGATGAATTAGATTGAAATAGGCTGCGAAATTTACTGCAAATTCATAGAATGAAAAAGTTGAGGATCCATTTCCCGGGAAAATGGGCAGCTTTTGATCTGATTTTGTATATTTGTATCTGGGACAGGATTAGTGCAGTATTATTCAGCCACTTTTGCTTTTGGAGCTCTTTATTTTGTATTTGGGCCTCAAACTATATTTTTGTATAGCCTTTTCAACTTTTAAAATAGGTCAAATAAATCCTTGAAATAAATAAGGCATTTCCAAATACTAAATAATAATATATTAAGAAATTATCAAAATATTGAGTAGCTTGGAAATAATATTGTAACATTATTCAATACATCTAGGGGATGTTTGCTTGGGGTTTGCCAAACCCATAATCAGTTTGGCCAACCCCAAGTGATGTTTGTTTGGCCAAGCCACGATATTAGGGTTTGGTGGGGAACATCAATCACAAATCAAAAAATTATTTTAATTATTCTCCCAATCATTAATAACTACCTCTTACTCATATTACATCACATTTCACAATTAATAATTAAATTTCCCACCCAACCAAACATCACTCTTTAACATCCCAAGCCATTAACTCCAGCCACTTCCCCCAGCCCAGCCACCCCAGCCCCAAGCAAACATCCCCCTAGAAATCCCAGAAGCATTCAATTTTTTTAAACAAGGAAATAACATATTTTAGAAAGGTTTAATAAGACTTAACAAACCCTCAAGTGTCGACTACTTATTAAATAATTTATATTTTAATTTTTTAAATTAATAAATATTTATATAATTATTTTAGCATTTAAGAGGGTGTCTGATATTACTCAGACTTATTTTGCCTATTTTGAAAGTTCAAGTAGCTTTTGGACAAAATAATTCATGCTCTAATTTGTATCCGGGTATTGGTTGAGCTAATTTCCATCCCTACCCAATTAACATAAAAGAGAAGACACTTCGTAACTTTGCCAGATCAATTTCAGGTGATCCAAAACTCGAAATTCTAATATAACTTAATTAGTTTGAGACAAATAAAATTGTCATCTGATAAAACTACAGTTTTTCATCCCATCACCAATTCAGAGTACCCTTTAGTGACAATATCTGCTATCGAAACAAAAATTAGGGAAACCTGCTATTTGTATCTTGCAATTATCCTCTCTCTGAATTTACAACATTGGGTCAGAGATTTTCTACCCACCAATTGGAATTGAATCAACCCGTGCCAAAAAGTGACTGGTCCATGATCCAGGACAAACACATGTCCTGTCCTATAATCCATTCCCAGGACAAAAAGATGGACTTGCTCAGCTTACCTCCATTTCTCCTGAAGCTCTTTATTCTCTGACCATACCCAGGTAACAAAAATCGCCACAACAAGGGCAACTATTGTTAGTAGAAGCAGAGCGTAACTGAAATCTTCAGTAAGAGAGTCATATGTTCTAGAAGGTGCAAGCCGAGTGAAAAAGAGATCCACGCCATAAGCAAACACTTGAGTGGTTGACTCCAATTTCGTGGGGAATGTTGATATGCCTCTCAGACCTTCCACCTTAACAGCATGGGTTACATATGACTGTAAAAAAGGAAAGGTAGTTGTCATTAAATTAGACATGCATTTTTCATATAGACAATAATGCTTTGGGCCAGAGAACAAAGAAGTTATTATGCATCCTAATGAAATTGCATCAACCTTCGATAGCCTAACATAAAGGTATGGATCTCATAGCCACCAACTTAGTTACTATGTAGAGCAAATTTCTGGATTTTTTCCGACCCCTCATTATAAACAATGAATCAATGATGCAGTCACACAAAAAGCAAAATAATCAAAATTTCAGTAAAACTGATGCTAGATTAATAGCTGGAAAATATTCACTTCGGGTATATGCAGAACGAAAGGTAAATATGAAGCCCTACTAGGAAAATGCATATTGAGAACGGGGCACATTTTTCAGTTAAGAAACAAAGTTGAAGAAATATCATCACCTGAGGAATAACTGGCAATGTATCAGTAAGAGGAATAATTCCTTCCTCTTTCTCAGCTTGAGTGGGGTTAACTGTTCTCCTGGGGTCTAAGAACCGCTTATCAAGAGCCAGGACCTGTAAAATTAGAAAATGTTAACAAAACATTCTCAGGACGATCTCCAATGTACAGGAGAACAGTCTGAAATTAGGCAGGTATCATACAGATCAAGTTTACAGAAAAAAAACCACAACTTGTGAAACCTACCTGATCACCAATAGTCCCAAGAAGAACCTGCTTGGAAGTAATGCCTTTGGCTGTTGATGTAACCGCAACTGTTTTCAGGGAATGTGTGAAAAAATAAGACTGCGACTTTGTGAAGACTTCTGGACGTGAATAAGCTGTTATAGGAGATGTAAGATTATGAGTCCCGAGAACAAGCTTCAGCACATCTTTGTTGTCCTGCATATAACGATAGTGTTTAAGATGATACATAACCAAGGAAATATTTTGAAACACAATTAAACTGCTCAAGCTGAAGGAGTACCGCACGAGCTTGGTCATAGATTTCAATGACAGACATCTCATATCGATGCGCTCTTAGGTTGAAGTAGTGATAGACAACCCAATTCTCACTAAAGACCTATGTAGAAAACAAAAGATAATGGTGAATATGCAATTTCCTCAATTAAAAGAGGTACCCCGAACACAGAGGGAGGGAGGGAGCTAGATGAGAAAGAGACTCTCATAACAGAGTACAAGACTTCATTTTCCGCCTCTTTCTTTTTATTCTGTAATTTTGATGTGATTGCAATAAAGGGAAACTTACAGCATGTACAGGTCCCTGTGAACCATGATGGGTCATCCGGTGCAAGATACGACCAGTTACAGTATCAATCACATAAACAACCATAGATGATTCATCTGGGGTAACTGAACCAATAGGGGCAAGAGCTTTAGGAGAAACAGTGGCGAGGAATAGCATATTCTTTGATATATATTTGTACATGACTTCCTGATCCGCTGTCACTTTGGCTTGAGTATGAACTACCTGAAGAAGGGAAGCTAATCAAATAGTGGAATATTGGATATAATTCATCAGAGCGCAAAAGGTCTAAAATATCATAAAAAAGAGAGAGCAAAAGGTACAGATCAGGGTCAAGGAAACACGAATAACACAGACAGTGCTGTTGACAAATCAGAGTTTTAGTCAGACAAAAACTGAAGCTTTTTATGCTGTCCATTTGTCTAATAACATGTCTTAAAGTCATGTCCAAGCATCGTTCCTTCATTCCTAATGCAATATTGTCAAACCGGGAGAAGCAGTTGACAGGAAATTAATAAAATGCAGAATTCAGCAATAAGAATGCAAGTGCCACTGCTCCAAACAACTGTATTGATAGACAAAGCAAGACGGGGCAAGATTTATGAAGTTAAGCAAGCAAATAATTTGCAGCTTTAAGACAATGCAGCAACATTTCTTTTGAAACATGTAATCAATTTGCAATTGAAGTCTAGAGCATTTGGAAATCTTAATTCTTAATGCCAGTGCAAGCCTAGGTTTTTAATTGATCCAGAATGCCACAAAATAAACAGAGGACATCAACATAAGAGAGCGGGGATACATAATGTTATCTGGGGTCTCATCACTCAAATCAAAGAAAGATGACAGTTTAATGAAGCAAACGTCTGCCCTCACAGCTAACACTTGGCTTTGAAATTGCTGTATAAGAAATACATGCTAGAAATGAGTTATAGGCACATAACTAGTATATTTTTAGTTTAAGTAGCTACCGGGTAGATAAAAAAGTTGCCAAAAGGCCAAAACTTTATCAATAAGTAAAATGGGAATAATAAAGTGGAGAGCTCCTCAGCTGATGATAATTTCAATGCGTGGAGATCTTAAAATTGACAAATTGGTAGCCCCACAAGTCCCCTTCCCCCCAACCACCACCAAAATAAATATATAAGAAAGCGGTTTTCTGGTATCAAAACGCCATATAAAATCACAAATTAACTTTACCAAAGGAAATTTAGAAGTCTCCACAACCTAATAATCATGTTCACACAAAATTGGAGATAAAAGATGAAAGAGCACCTCATTTAAACTTCTCGTTGCGGTCGCAGCAATCTTTTCCGACTCTGATGGGAACACAATTGACCATAAGTCCCTTGTGTCAAAACAGAAGTCATCTGCCACCTCAAGAACACAATTTTTCTGCACCCCATGACCCCTTAGGATGCCTTTATCAGTTTCAGCTGAATACCAATATATGTTCCCTAGTTCCTTTTGAAAAATGCCAAGAGCCTCGGCGGTTCTGGGATGTAAGTGAGCTCGCCAATTTGCATCTATTAGCAAATGCAAACGCTGCTCCAAGGAATCAGTAAAAGACAATGGAATGATGTGCGCAATGGAATGAATGGGTCCTATATGATTGCGCTCCTCCCCTGTGTATGCATCAACAATAGACAGCACTCCAGCAGAATCTGAACTGAGACCGCATCTACCAACAACCAGAACAGACGGATTCTCATCCAAGGCATGATGATGAGGCTCCTGCCATTGATGTAAACTAATCCCTCTAGGATTTTCACAGGTCTCCGATTTACGAAGAGACTTCAATAGGCGAGACCAGACAATTCTTCCATCTCCCGTGTGCAGTGCAAAAAGCTTTCCTGCTCGAGTAAGTACTATGAGAAGCTTCCTGAACCCATTTCGGTCCCGAGTCATCTTGCTCTTCTCAGAGCTTTGCAATCTCAGTTTCTGTATAGCTGCCACATCATCAGGAGTTGCTATCATTAGAGTTCCTTTGAGTTTCAGCAGATGTCCCTATCCAAAGACAGATAATGGAAAAGAGAAACGATCAAAGCACCGTTAAACGATCATGATATGAACGAGATAGCAACAGACTCAACATGACGTACAAACTCCCATATCTCTGAACAAATTAAGACATTTACTTTATTGACTTCAATTACTATGCACAAGAAAGGTCTTACTCAGAAACAACATATCAAGTGTTATGGTCAACTTCTCTCAATACATGTAGCATATGAGGATTTGAATGGCTTTGCATGCCATTGGCAGGAAAAGTATCATACTCCAAATAGACACCGTGTGAAAGTCAATTTATGTCAAGTCTAGATACTATATAAAACCAGTAGTGATACCGAGTCAGTGAAACATAAACATTCAGTAGAAGCTAACACTACTGCTGAACTTAAAGTACCCAACAGATTATTTTAATCCCATCTTACCTTAAGCCATTCAAAAAGGTTGTGCTCTACTTTCGCCACAGACACTCCAGCCTTTTCAACTGGCAACTCCGACGCTTTTACATCAACGATGGAAGCTAGTCCATCTTCTCTACTCCAGACAATCTCACCTTGCTGTAACAATAACAATGAATGGTCTTCCATGACAATCAAAACCCTGAATCCATTTGACCTATCTGTCCGAACATACGTATTCATAAAAACCTTATGCACAATTCCCCTCTGATTGTCCATCTGAATTGTATCTTCAATGAAATTGGTAGTCCAGTCATCATTACCAAGCTTCACATTCAGAACAATTTTACCGTCACCCTGTTGAATCAGGGAAAATGCTTGTTGGCCGTCTGGAAGAGAGAGAGCATCACTGACAGCAGTTGTATGACCAAGTTCCCCAGTAACTTCCAATTTGCCACCACTTAGCACCTTGACAAAGGTAACAGAACTATCTGCTTTTAGAATAACGGTTCCCATGATTTTTGAAGGTAATATAACTGCTGCCCCTGAAAAATCTTGGATGAGTTCTGAAACAGGTGTCTGGTGAAAACTAATTTGTCCATCCTGAAAGCGTATAGAAACCAAAATCGTTCTGGTAGAATCCATTGTCACCGCTGTGTCGTCTGTCACAAATGACAAGTCCCCAGAAAAACCAGTAGGAAACATCATGTTATCATGTTTCAACAGCTCACCACTCTTAACATCGAGTTGATATGCATCAAACTGTGAACCAAGCAAACCAACAGCATGTACTGTAACCCTTCCATCTGGATAAGTTAACTGCTTCACATCAATGCTGCAAACAAGCAAAATAGAAAACTAATATTGGACGAAGATCACTTATAAATAGTGGGAATTTTGAGATTTGAAAGGGGCAAACCTTTCAGAATCCAATTCCTTTCTCCAGATAACTTCACCATCAATGCTTGCAACGGCATGGATAAAACCATTACCATAAACAAACATTATGTTGTCCTTGTCAACCTTCAAATTTGTCTGTACCAAACAATAGGGGGTCATACAATTTCCAACAAACTGCTGAAGCAAAGGTGACTATACCACAGGGATGCTATCCATAAAAGTTCGCAAAGAAAACCAAATGTGTTATCTGAATCATGCCCAAAACCAAGTTAAACAGAGCCTTTTGAGTAACCAAAGAAAATAGTCTTGTTTGAATATTGAATTGGATGTTATGTGAGAAACAAATTTAAACAGCTGTTTTTGCCTGTGGATACTGATAGCTCAGGGAATCTACATTTTCAGTCACCAAAATTGGCTGACATGATCATACTCATTTAAGGTGCGAGGCACGCACACAAGAAGGAAACCTAAAAAATTTGAAAATAACTAAAATAGAGAGAGAAACCATTCATTATTAGGTCCAACATAGTGAATATGACAAATCAAGCATCAAACACATAAGTCATAAACTAAAGAAATCATAAGATTCAAACAAATTCAACAATCAAAACTAAACACAATAACAATGACAAATTTACAGTTCAAACATAATATTCATAGGTTAATAACACATAATTGAGTCACAGATCAAAGCAAACACAAGTGCACAAAAATGTCAAAGATTTGGTTGGTGGAGAGTGACGGTGGTCTGGGTGCAGCTGGCAAAACACAGCCCAGCCTAGCCTCTCCCTCATTTTTCTGACTTGTTTCTCTATCCCTGGATTTTTCCAAATTTGTTTGTCTAAAGATATATAACCGTTTGTCAGGAATTTTAGTGAAAAAAGTTACTTTTGAACAAAAAATAACACTAAGCATGTTTAACAACTGAGGCGAAAGCAGGGAACAAGAGGTGCGCCTGACGCGTGCCTTACGCATAGGAGGGGGAGCAAGAGGCGCACTATGGCATGCGCCTATGTAGTTGTGCCCCTCTCCCATGCAAAGGCGCAAAACCTCTCAAATTGCCTCTAGTTACTATGGACATGGTGTCTTCTTTTTACATTTCAAAGAATATAAGAAACTGTATAAAATACTCAGTGAGGCAACCCCACAAAAGTAAAGCAACTAAGGGTGAGAATTGTACTACCTTCACAAATACATATGCTAAGCACTATAATATTTGAGAATTACCCATAATCACGGGAGAAATACTTTGAATTTCAAGTCAGCAGAACAACAGTCATACTTGTTAGAGTCCAAAGTCAGCTTATGAAACGCTTAACAGAACAGAGTTGAAGTTGTAAAATTACACATAGAAATTATGTGCAATTGAGGCTAGTTTTGGTTGGACCCTTTGCATTCAATTAGGATATCCAACACCAGACAGTAGCAAGGGTGAAGTTTTAACCTAGCTGAGGATAAAAGGTGCCTTAGAGCTGTGCTTTCACAAGAAGGCATGATTCTGTCCTTTGTAAATCTTCATTACTAAACTTAGTTGAAAAGTGGGCTGTGGTTGAATCATCACGAATGCCACAATTTAGAGAAGCATCATGCTAATGTATCGCCAAAACAGTGTTATCAGCAAATTGCACACAATCATGTCCAAGAGAAGATTCATTTAGTATGATTAATAAAATATTAAAGGATGTCTCATGGGTGATGGGCCGTTTAAGGTGAAGGTCACACTTTACTCACTGGAACTAGTAAAAAGGGCTTCGAGGGCTTTGTGCCCAGAAGGGTCGACTCCCACACCATCTTGCCATCAGGAAGGTTCCAAGCTCTTAAGACACTTCCTCCAGATGACAAAGTAATAACATCTGCAAAGACGTGAAAATTCAACTGAGTGCTATATAATTATGTGCATAACTTAAATTCATCAAGTGCCTACAACAGTTAGTTTCTTAATTCACGGCTATCATTTACTTGTTCAAGCAAATTCTCATGCAGCTGATCAACCAATATGTGTTATTTCCACTTCTGTCAGCAGATCAAAGGATTTAGCAATTTATTGAAGTCAGCTATCTGAATTCTGTTATGGATCAACCAATATGCTAGAGAATTAACATCGTTTTGACATGTACTGAAACAACAGTCCCCACTAACACGTTAAGCAAATCTTTAAAGCTGATTGCTTACATTTTCCAAGCGCAATATCTATTTGGTCGATGACATCATTGGGCCCCAAAACATGCCTCCAAACTGCATCACAATCAAAATATTACTCTTAGCGATTTGTATTAAGTTAACAATCCACTCAGTAAAGGTAAAAAAAATTCAAAGCCAAATTTGAAGTTGAGAAACACTTACAGATCTCTCCGTGGCGAAGATCAAGCGAAGCGACGACATTTTCCTCAGTGGAGACTACAACGCGCTTCCTAGCCGCCTTCTGTGTGTGAAAAATTGCGTGCTTTACTTTCCCTATGTACTGTTGGTGCCTGCATAATTTCAGAGAATTGAGTCATCAAGAGCACAAGTAATCACATAATACAAATGCGTATAGACATAGAGTGAATAGAGGAGACCAATCCATGAGGCCGACTTGGTCTTCATATAGAGAAAAAGTGGGATATGATGAAGAAAAGAAGAGGATGATGAGTAGGAAAACCCTAATCGCCATTTTCATGGCGAGGATTCGTCAATTTTCTGAGAAGGCAACAAAAGGAACGGATCTGAGAGAGGAAGGGCGATACTTATAAAGGAGGAGACCCACTCTATGTATTAGAGTAGTAGTTTGTTTAGTAGTGCTGGATGCAGCAGCTTGATAGTAGTGCTGGAAACTTTTCTTTTTAAATCCTGATGAGAGGTTTTTTTCTTTTGGGGATTTGATCCTCATGAATTGCTATATCAATTGAGTTGTAATCAATTTTCTAAAGAATGCTTGGTTGAAGAGTTAAAATCATAACTATGCTATTATTTGATTTGGTTAGAGGGTTCACTATTCACTGTCCATGTTATGTACAAAGTCCGGCTCATTAAAACTAATGAGGGTGGGTTTCCAATATTGGAACTCATAATCCCAATGACTTTATAATTTTGTGTTAGACTATTTTGCCCCTAGTATAAAATAGAAAACCCTTCAGCTAGGGCTCACTTCATCACTAGTGTTGCAGCGCTGAGGAAGGAGAAACCTGCGAGGAGTGAGCTGCTGACCTTCGGTACAAGGAATCCTTTCATGTTAGGGTTTCAATCACAATTTTTTTTTTTTTTTAAGTAAATGTTAATATTTTCTGTTCTTTCATATTTTTTTCTTGCTGTTAATTGGAAGGTGGAAAGTGACCCAAATCGCGCTTCAAAGACAACAACAAGGCATGTGTTATTGTATTGTTAAATTCACATTGCTTTTAGCATCATTTTCGGCAAAATTCCTATGTGTTGTGATACAGGATTTTCTCGGCTAACTTCTACACCAAACTAACGAAGTTAAAATTGTGAAATTTGTCTTACCATAAGCCAAAATTGCTTCAGTGTGTATCAACAATTGGTTAACAGTTAAAACTTTAATGTATTTGACCTTATTCATAGTCTGATGTTCATAAATAGGTAATTTAAACCTCATGATGCTATGTGTTAATGTTAGTAATTTTGGAGACATGACAAGAAAACAAACATGAATTCCAAATGTGAAATAAGTAAGATGTTCGAAGAATGCAGACCAGATGTCTCAGTTTGTAAAATCACTTGCTTGGATATTCCTATGGTCTATATAAAAGAAAAGGTTACATTACCAAATATGTGTGCACATATTGACACTCATATAAGACATGCAAACATCATATCCCATGTGAGTTAGAAGCTGATCTTTTGAAATAGAGTTAGGAAGAGACAGACAAAGGTCAAAACCCGAGTTGGCTTGACCCAGTTCAAAGTCAAGCCAAACATAGACGATGCATAGGGACAAAAGTGTAGAATGTAAAGGCAGCGACATTGATAAGCATTTGAAAATGATACACATATTAGGCTAATTTGTAAGTGAACTCAAACATTTCATTTTAAATAAAATGCGTGAAACTAGAATTCAAAAAATTAAATAAAGCAAATTTACTTCTACACTAACAAATTGAGCCTATTGAATGCAAGAGAAATTTTATTGCTAAGAAAAACATACATAATATGTATGACTAATAACCACACAACCTAGTTATTCAACTTTCATCTACAGTAATTGGGAAGCAAGCTAAAGAGATATCATAGGAAGGGATAAAATTTGTGCTGTGATATGGGAATTTCTCAGCTACCATTTGCACCAAGCTGTCGAAGTTAAAATTGTGAAATTTGTTTTACATTAGGCCAAAATTGCTTCAGTTGTGCATCAACAATTGTTAATAGTTGAAACTTACTATAATTGGCCTTATTTATGTAGTCTGGTGTTCATAAATAGGTTATTTAAACCTCATTATGCTATGGTTTCAGTTTATCTGTTAGTATCTTTAGGCCGGTTTTGGACCACTGGAAGTGTGATTGCTTGTGTTATTTTTTGTGATTATAACTTGAGCTTGGACCATAGTTAAGTTTATGGAAATTTTATTGTTAAATGTTGGATATCTTATTACTTCTTTATCGTGCAAAATATTGGTTAATGCGTGTTATGCTCAACTTGCTTGTGTTCTACGTAAGTTTGGTCAGCTTGGTCTATTTTAGTTATGCATAATTTTGGTCTTCTTTGTTAATTTGGTCCCTTTATATTGATGTTGAATGTGTGGTAGTGTTTAGACGATTTACCTTTTGTGTATGGACATATAGCTGCTTATTGTTGTTATTTCTAGTCACCCATCTGTAAGTATATTAGTAATAAGACACATTTGCTATCTAACCTTAACATTTTATTTAAGATTGGTTTGTAACGGTTGGGATTGGAAGAAGAAGGGCGAAAATCTTTCTCGTTAAGGAGGAAATTTTGGCAATTAGCTTTGTTGTCATTGACACTGTAGTTAGTCAAATAAGTAGTAGCAGCCCTAGGCGTCGTATGTGTGAGCGAGAAACACGACACCTAATAGCTAACAGAATTCCAAACTAAATTAAGCATGTAGAGAGTCTAATTTCAAGGAACGATATTAACTGTCTAGAACAATTACGGATGCCACAGCCGGGCATTTGCTAGATTATATTTTTTTATTGAAACATGTTGGTGCTTAGGGATTCTCGCTATTTTAGTGTTAGTGAGAAAGTAGCCTTGCTCTTATCCATCCTTTCTCACCATAAGAAAACATAGGAGTCAAATTCGATTTCAAACGATCTGGGCACACAGTAAGCACTCACTTTCATACCGTGCTCGAAGCGGTCCTAAAGCTCCATCCTATAATCCTGGCTAAGCTTGTACCCGTTGACAAGATTTGTGATAATTCAAGTTGGCAGTGGTTCAAGGTAATCACCTAACATTATATTAGAGGAATCTGAAATTTCCATCTAGAAAATCGATTTGCTTAAAATTAACTTACCCTATATAATTGTTTAGGGGTGTTTGGGTGCTCTAGATGGTACATATATCAAGGTGACGGTCCCTGATTTTGATAAGGGCAAATATAGAACCCAGAAGGGGGACATAGCGGTGAAAGTGATGGGGGTATGTGAACGAAATATGAAGTTTGTTTTATATGCTAACTGGTTGAGAAGGTTCAGCGGTGGATTGTCGAGTGTTGGGTGATGCGGCTAGTAGAAAAAACGGTTTGAAGTGCCTCAAGGTTAAAATATAATTAATTTGTTAAAATTGCACTTAGAACCACACTATTTTTTAGGAAATAAGTTTTTATTTTATGGACAGGTCACTCCTACTTATGTGACAACGGATTTACAAATGCAGACGGATTTATAACTTTGTATAAGGGCCTCCCTATCATCTAGAGTGGGGAGAGGGTTGTAGGGCACCAAAATCACCGATAGTATTTCAATATGAGTCATTCTTAGTCCCGAAATGTGATTGGATGAACTTTCCGGCTGCCGAGAAAATGTTGGGCAATCCTATGAAGACCTTTGTTTACAAACTTAAGGCACATAACCGGACCATTATGGGGTTGTACTATGTTGCTGATAAATTAGTTTACATATTTTAATCCTTTTAATTAATACATTTCCTTTACTTTTATAACAAATATTAATTAATTTATTTTGTTAAGTTATAATTTTGGGCTTTCTTAGTTATTTAGCTGAAATTGGGTTTTATTAATATTTATTACACTTATTGTAAATGAGCCTTATCAAGCTTATCAATCTAATTGAACCTAAATAATTCCAATTGCAGATTTAGTTTATTAAAGCACCAAGTTATCTTCAAATTTTCCTCAACATTTTTCACCGAAACAACCAACAACCCACTTAGAAAGAAACATAGCCACCATCTTTGACCAAGCAAGGAAAAAGGCTGGAAAATGAGAATTAAATGAAGCTGGACATCATCTATATCTATATATATATAAAAGTAGAATGGAGGACTTTTATGTCATTTCACTTTTCCCGCCTAAAAGTTTAACATTAATTTAGTAATATTTTGTCAATTTTGGTAAGTAATAATTTTCTTTTTTATTTAGTAAAATACAAATACCTTTTTTTTATTTTTAATCCGTGTTTTATACATAATATATCAAATTATTCATCTTTTTTACAATCTTCAATTTGACATCCATAACACATATATTAGATTTAAAAAATAAATTATTTATTGGTTAATTATTTTGATTAGATTATGGTTAGTTGAGTTCTTTTAAACTACAAGAAATTTATTTATTTTATATGACAAGAATTTCTAATATATTTTATTTACCTAAGTTACGCCCATGATAAAAAATCATTGTTTAAATAATGAAACTCTTATTTTATTAAGTTAGAGGGAAAATTAATATTTTACAAACAATTTATTAAATAGTTACTTACATATACTAATATACTCCCTCCGTTTATTTTTAATTGATTTTTTAGAAAAAAAAAAGTGAAAGAATTAAGAATTCAATTTTTTTCCAAATATATCCCCAATAATCTCCTTTCTCTCTCACATCTATCTCAAATCTAGGTTGAAAAGTAAGAAATATTTTGCGATTGACAGAGGGAAAAATTGAGAGAAATTGTAAAATATAGCTAAAAGATCAATTAATTCGAAAAATCATTAAGCAGCTAAAATATAAAAAAAAAAAGGAACGGAAGGAGTATATTATTTATAATAACAATGTTTGTTTGAGTAGTCACTAAAGTATGAAACTTAGAGCAAATGCATATTTATATATCATAATTATTATCCAGAGTATTCTTTTAGTACTAATTCATATTTTCATAATATGTATTTCGTTAAAATTATTTTGTTAAGTGAGTTACACATTGCAACCTAAATTATGATATTTGTTATATCTTTCGATCTTTTTTTAGTTAGCTTTTTACGTGACTAACCTCAGCTTTTTTCTTTTTTTACACTTTTTAATCTGTAAAATATTTTGTCACACTAACTACATTCAACTGTTTTTTTTTTTTTTTTTTTTTTTACTTTTTGCGTCCTAAGCAATATTTTTTTCAGTAATCAATTTTATGTTTAGATAGATATAATATTTGCATTACAAATATAAAATTTATTTGAATAAATTACGGTACCAAATAAAATATAAATATATTTAAGTACTTTTTAGAATTCACACACTTTATATTGTTATTCGAATTATGAATAACTTTTGAAATTTATTATGTTAATGTTAAGATTTATTTAGAAATATTTTGGGTATATCTGATATCATCAAGTAAATATTATAAGCTGCAAATGAGAATCTAATTTTAGAAAAGAACAAGTAAATATTTATAGTTAGAACTTGAAAGTTTATGTAGACATATAATCATTATATTTTGTGTTATTTATGGTTATTTGTACAAATGAAAACTTTTGATTTTTTTTTTCCTTCTTTCTAAAGAAGTACTTTTCCCAAATTTTAAATACAAATAGCATTTTGTATCATAACCATTTTTTACATATTATATATAAAATTAATTATTGTTTCATGATCTTTAATTTAAGATACATACCATATAAATAAAAGTGTGATATTTAATAAAATAAATACAATTTTATATTGATTGGTTATTTAGTTAGATCTTAGTACGTATTGGGCATTTTATTGGTGTCAAATTTAGGCTGTAAGAATTAGTTAAATATTTTTTATAAAAAAATCTATTTTTTTATAAATACTTTAATTAATTAATTTATTGTATGTATCTTTCTATCTTAGTTTTATTCGGTAAATTAATCTATATATATATACACACACTTATATACATATAAATATGCATTTTTGTCTAATTAAATCAAATGGAGCCAAATATGTAATAAAGAAAATTATTTACTCCTCCAATAGCAAGTTGCACATTTTCAAGTGTATTATTCATGTATTTGTCCCTAAAGAGTTGTTGTTGTACAATCACCATTCTATCAGTTTGTCTCTTTCTCAACAACTTTTTTTTTTTTTAAATAATAACAAGTCTTTTGTTGTTTCTAATCTATTTTTACATATAGTATATGAAATTAATAATTTTTTCACCTATTTTAAGTTGAAGTAAGTTTTGACTTTTTATCATGGATTAGACTATTTAATCAATTGACTATTTTTAACAATAACAAATTTGAGATTATTTAAAAGAAAAATATAATTTCTTATACATTATTCAATTTATTTTTTATTATCTTATAATTATTATTTTAATAAGTTGGCCTGTTATTATATTTATGTTTATTTTAACTTACGAAATTAATGAGGTTATTTGTGATTATTCGCATAGGTTAAGAAGGATACATACTGCCTACAATAATATTTGAGTTAAAAAAATAGTTTTAATATTTTAATTGTCATATTTAATATTTATTTTAATTTTATTTCGTAATAATAATTTTTTATAAATAATAAGTATATATTAAATCCATAAATTTTACGGGAGAAACGGATATTTACGCTATTTAAAATTTTACTATATAATAATTGACATTTTGAATTATTTATTTTATCGAGTGTACAAGGTTCACATTTTAAAAAATAACAACATATAGTATTTAATTTTGTTAAAATGTACTATAATGTTAACATGCTTCCGTGCATTGCACGGGAGTAATACTAGTATATATAAAAGCAAAATAGAGGGCATTAATGTAATTTTAGATTTTCCTCCAAAAAAATTAGACCATAATTGGTAAGTTTTTTCTTTTTTTAGTGAGTTCATAACTTTCTTTTACTCTTCAAAATGCAAATAATTTTTTCATTTTTAATCCGGGTTTTATGCATACTATATCAAATTATTCATCTTTTCACGATCTTCGATTTGACATTCATATCACATATATTATAATGAGATATTTGATTTGAAAAAATAAATTATTTGTTGGTTAATCATTTGTGCTAGAATTGATGTTTCTTGTGAATTTGACTATAATATTTTGGTTTTAGTTACAATAAAAATTAGTAAAATAATTTCTTTATAAAAAATATGAGTATTTTTTTTAAATAAAAATATAACTAATCAATTTATTTTATTTGACATGAATTTTCAAATACTTTTTTATTTAAGTCAGGGAGAAAATTCATTATTTAAATAATGAAAGTCCTACTTTATTAAATCAAAGGCAAAAACAACAATATCTATTTTATAATCACCTTATTAAATCATCAAATCTGCTAAAAAATCTTCTTATCATGACTTTGAGCATATATGTAATTATGTATTAAAATAGTTATTGAAATTATTTTAAATTACCTATTTATATTTTTAATAACAAGTATTTTATTAAAATTACCCTTTTAAGGAAATTTATTCTTGTAGTCTAAATTATGACTTTTATTACATTTGTCAATCTTTTTTATTTTTTACTTACTAAAACTTCAATTATATATTGTTACACTTTCTAAACTAAATAATACTTGGTCGTACAAATCAACATCGAATGCCTTTTTTACTCTTAACAATCTAAATAAATTTGTTCGCATTAATCATTTTTTATCTTCAAATAAACAAACTATTTATAAGAAGACTATAACATTTATATAAATAATTTACAATACCAAATAAAATATGGAAATATTCAAATATTTTGAAGAAACTAAAGACTTTAATTTGTTACTCGAATCATTAAATAAATTTTGGATTTTATTTTGTTAAAATAAGATTTTGTTAAATAAAAATTATTTAAGTATATCTGAAATCACCAAATGAAATGTTAAAAGTTGCAAATGAAAATTCAAGGTTATAAAGAAAAAATTAAATATTTATAATTAGAACTTGAAAGTTTATTTAGATAAAATAAAAGCAGGGACATAATGAGAAAAGTATTAAACTTTACATTACATATGATCCAAATAAAATATCATTGTTCCTTTTATTATATATTTCATGGTTATTTTTAATTATTTATAGTTAGAATTTAAAAAATATTTTATAAATTAAAAAATCTACATATATAAGCCACGGTAGTGACAATTCTCTAAGTAACACTTTCCAGCCTAAAATTTTAGACTGTGATTGGTAAGTTCTTGTCACATTTGTAAGAATCAAAATTTATTTTACTTTCTAAAGTTGCAAATATCTTTTTTTTTTTAATCTATTTATTATGTATACTATATCAAATTAATCATCTTTTGATGATGTTTGATTTGACATTCATATGATATATATAATAATAAGATATTCTATTTAAAATATTATATTATTTATTTGTTGATTATTTAAGTAAGATTTCAGTGTTTATTATGGATTGTATAAAAAATATAGTATTGGTTTGGAATACAATTAAAAATCATTCAAATAATTCTCTTTTACAAATTATTTGCTTGATTATTTCATTAAAGTCATAATTAATCAGTTTGTTTTATCTGACATGAATTGTCTCAAGTTAATATTTGATTTATAATCAGCTTATTAAATTAATGAATTTGCTAATGCTGATTTGATATAATAATTATTTTTGTTGATAAATCACAAAACTATGATTTTCGCTCATATATATAACTTTATATATGATAACAACTCTTAGAATTTTTTTTATTAATTTTTTATATTTTAGATATATTAATGTTATTTTTCTATAAATAATTATATTTTGCAACCTATACTATGATATTATACAAGTTGCAACTAAACTGCTGTTAAATAAGCAAAATTAACCAGCTGGAACTATATGTTTTTTTAGACTTTGCAATCTAAACAAAACTAGGACATTAACCAATCTCAATTATGTCTTTTTTTTTTTTTTTTTTTCACATTTTGCACCCTAAGGAATTTTTTTTACATTAACCAATGTATACCTTTAAATGAATCTACTATTTACAATTATAAATGTGTAACTTAACTGAAACTTTTCAACATAAATATGAAAGTATAAAGAAATATTGGAGCACTCATATGTTTTATTTTGTTATTCCAGCTATTGAATAACTTTTGAATTTTATTTTGTTAATTTGTTATTCTTTGTATATTGACCAAGTCACGTACTAAACTTACAAATAAGATTTTTTAAAAGGAGATAGTTATAGTTAGACTTTAAAACTTTATTTAGATAAATTTAAATATTTAAAGTAAAATGAAAAAAAATAAAGAAAAATAAAATTCTTCTAACATTATCCAGTTTATTTTATTTAATAATATGAGTTGATAGTTAGATATTTATGTTTGTTTTAACATTCATAATTAATTAAGCTACTATGCACATAGGTGAAGAATGATACAAACACACTAAATGTGTGTCTGAATTTCAAAGATAAGAAATAATCATTTATGAAAAAGATTTTTTTATATTGAATATTTATCTTAATGTTAATCTAATATATATATATATATACCTATATATAAAGTAAGTTACATTAAATTGATATATGGCGTGCGAGAATCTTATATTTACATTACTTATAATTTTATTTATGTTTTATCCTACATTTTAAAAAAATATATATTTTATTAGGATAAAACAATCACATATTTAAATATTAGATTATATCATATATATTTAGTTTTATTAAAATCATTACTTTTTAAATAACCTTCCGTACATCGCACGGGAATATTACTAGTTAGATAATATGGCAACAACTTGCGCCAAAGGAGAAGAAAGAAAGTCCAAATAGCTAGATCTTCAAGTGGAAAGAACAAGTTTGCAGCAAATGGACAACCAATTTGCAGATACAACAAGAAATCAACAAATTGCATCATTGAAGTTGCAAATTGATGTTCAATTTCATCTATAAATAAGAGAATGGAAGATGGAGAAAGACCATCCAAAAATCCAATCTCTAGCTAGAAACTCAGACACCCAATCTTCTTGGGGTTTTTTCTTTGTAATCAATTGAGGGTGTGAGGGCTAATAAAACCATATTATGGAGAGTAGGAAGAGAAGAAATCTATCGGAAACATGCTGGTTCATTGACGATAGATGGGGGAAATTTTCCAAACTCAACAAGGGGGAGATTTCCAGCACTATTCCTTCTCAATTTCTCTTTTTATATCTTCCAAATATTATGTTTAGTATGTCCTCATATCCCTCTAGAATCATAGTTAAGTTAGATTGCAATATATTGATGTATATGTTTATGCACACAAGGTGTTTGATGTTTTCATTGATGAATGCAAAAGTTAGTTGGTGTTCTTATCATATTGTGGTTATTAATTTTGAATTCCAACCCTCCACTTCATGATTTTCGAATCCATCTCACGTGTGTTGATTGGAATTATAGCTATCTTGTTTGGCTTGACCTAGTTTAAATAAAATAAAGTCGAGTAGCAACTAGTTAAAATCGGGAACAGTCACATGGTCTTGATTTAAACTAGAATATAACTTGATCTAGTGAGTTTAACTTCTTGTTTAATTTGCTAGGATTGATGTTCCCAACCTTTATGCAATTAATCAAATCCTTGTTAATTGAATAGTAAAGATTAACATGGTTAGATTAATTAGTGTTGGAATTGCCCTAGAATAATTCTAATTATATAAGAGAGATTATGGTGAAATTTTAGCTACTTAAAGTTCTCACCTTCAATCTATCAACTTTGTTTTGTATAATTGATCAAAACCAAACTCTACGTTTTATTAATCTTAATTCACATGTTTGTTTAATTCACATATCTGTTTAGTTTATGATTTCTCTTGTAAAAAGAGAATGTGACAAGAAATGGTACTAGAAATCTTTCCCTTGTTGAATTGTTTTGACACTTCTCAAAAGTGGAAAATTTTCCCCGTCTATCGTCAACGGACCAGCCCCTTCCCAATAGATTTTTTCTCTTTTTACACTCCCTGATATGACTTTAGTAGCTTCACACCCTTAATTGATTACAAAGAAGAAACCCCAAGAAGATTGGGTATTTGAGTTTCTACCTAGAGATTGGATTGATTGTTGTTGGATTTTTGGATGATCTGTCTCCCTCTTCCATTCTCTTGTTTATAGTTGAAATTGGACATCAATTTGCAACTTCAATGATGCAATTTTCCGGTTTCTTGTTGAAATTTCTGCAAATTGGTTGTTCATTTGCAGCAAATTTAACTTGAAGATCCCACTAATAGTGCTAAAAATGAAGTAAACTTTGCTTATTTTTTAATTATTTCTAAGTGTTATTTATACAGAATATATCAGCTCTTCTTAGCTGATTTTAAACTAACTCTAACTGCTTTTGCAAAAGCAGTTTTACAAGTTATGTTAAACTGACTTGTAACTAATTGTTTTAACCGACTTCTTTTTTCTTTATTTTCCTTCCACTTGTTTCTCTTCTTGTTTGAGTTGATCTTCATACTCCAATAAATAGGACCCTATTTCTTCCCCTTTGGCGCAAGTTGCTTCTTAGCTATCTACTAATGCTTAACTTCATTTCATTTTCCAGCATTTTTCTTTGCTTGGTCAAAGATGGTGGCTGTGTTGCTTTCCAAGTGGGTTGTTTGTTGTTTCGCTAAAAACTGCTGAGGAAAATTTGAAGATAAATTGGTACTTCGATAAACTAAATATGCAATTGGAATTATTTTGGTTCAATTAGGTTGATAAATGGGCTCTGATATGGGCCCACTTACAATAAGTGAATTAAATATTAATAAAGCCCAATTTCAACTAAATAACTAAGAGAGCCCACAATTATAAACATTAACAAAATAAATTAATATTGGTTATAAACGCAGAATGTATTAATTAAAAGGATTAAAATATGTAAAATAATGCTTTTATCGATTCCCTTACACTTAGATTTTGATCGTCCTCGGAAAATACTTCTATATCCATCTATCAAATGCATAAGATGCATAACTTACAAGTATAGAAACAATGAATCAATTCAACACATAAAATTTTAGGAATAACAAGCTTAATTACTCATAACTAACTAGCATTATCATTACTTAAAAATAGAGTAAACTAAGTAGGTAGACCCTCACAAGATAATTCACTCCACACATGTGTTTAAAAGGGTCGTGTTTTGCTCAAATTCATTTCATAAACTCGACCCACCATAAGATTGCATGTCTTCTCAATTCTCCACCATTAAGATCACATGAACCACATAAATCATAAAGCACCTATAAGGTACTATGGGGACTATGTTAGATTGGATAATAGTTTAGGAGAACTTGTGATTTTGTAGAGGCAAGTGTGGTAGTAGAATATGACGGTAACTTGAATTAGTAGAGCAAAGCAACGCCATATTAAAAACATGAAAATTGTCGCACTTTTTTTTTAACTTGAGCCATAATCGACCTATGTAGGTGCCTTTGATGCTTCATCCTACTATATGACATAAGGTTAGTGGATTTTAAAGTGACCCATTGCTTTTCACATCCGTACCTCAAATCGCTACTCTCTTTCATTTTTCTTTTCTTCTTCTTCTTTTTTTTTTTTTTCTTTCTTTCTTTGTTTTGGTTAGCATTCCTTGTATCCTTACCTTGATAAAAATCCACAAATTTCTTTGAATTCAAATGCTCTACTAATCCTTAGGCCATGGGAAAAAACATATCACTTGGTTCGAGGCTCGTAATGAGACAAGCAAAAACAAAGAGATGCCAAAAGGCTCAACTTGGCTCACTAATAGAAAATAAAGGTAAGGTTTACTTTTTAGCTCAAGTGGTATCCTAAACGCCTTAATCATTTTTATGTTAAATGTATGTGATAAATTTGATCTTGCACATGGATACAAATCCATGAGATAGAATGATAGATCACACATGAGATAGAATGATAGATCACACATGAAAGAAAATAAGACTGGAAAAAGTCATGTAAACTAGCCAAAAAAAAAAAAAAAAAAAAAATCTCAATTTTCACTTTCTTTTCCCCAACACTTAATCCATACATTCCACCCAATTTGTTAACCAACTGAGCCGAGTTGAGTCATGGGTTGTTCGAGTAGTGTTTGCTAAATTTTAAGCGAGCTAAGCCTGTTAATTTAGTATTTATTCATGTTCGCGAACTGTTCACGAACATTAACGAACACCAAATTTGTTAAGTTCATAAACGCGAATATTGTATATTATTCTAGTTTGATGCAAAAGTATCTTGTATTTTATTCTTTTAATAATAAATTCGTGGGCATTTTAAATAAATAAGTTGCATAAATAATATTAAAATATTAGTAGTATTATTAATTATCATCATCATCATCATCATCATCATCATCATCATCATCATCATCATCATCATCATTATTATTATTATTTTATACGAGCCTAAATCATGTTTGCGAGTCGTTAACGAACTAACCCTTCAGTGTTTAAGCTCCATTTGTTAATTAACGAACATAAATAAATATGATCAAACAAGAGCTAACTAAGTTCGAACATGAGCTTTTTACCGATCACTCTGTTCGTTAATGACCCTAGCTCAATGTAAGATTCAACTGTTGAGTAAAGAAAAATTTGCCAAACCATGCAACTTAACAAAAAACAAATTGCATACTACCGAAACATAAAGCATACTAAATTGCAAAATTGATTAGACAAAAGAGTAGAGTAGAAAATGAAAATATGGTAATTTCTCGAGTTGCTTCCCAAGCAGTGCCTTTAGTTATTGTCGTTGCAAACTCGAAAAAAAGTTTCATGTCTTTAAAGCCTTGAATACTTCGGACTTCTATTTCAGAAAATAGACGCTCGACATACTTCCTTCTGGCTCAAGATTCCACTAAAATAATTTCCTCCATCACCATCACTTGAGCCTGTCATGGAAATGACTTTAACCCGTGGCCATTAACTTTGAAATTCCTGTCACTTTCTAAACTTTTTATTTCTACTGCACCATAAGGAAAGACATTAGTAACAAAAAAGGGCCATTGTGTTCAGAGGTTACCTGGAAACAATTTTGATCTAGAATTCAACAACAACACTTTTTGCCTAATATGAAATGGCTTCCTAAGGATCACCTTGTCATGAAAGGCGTTGTACTTTTCTTTGTATATTCTAGCATTTTCATAAGTTTCTAATCTTAGTTCCTCTAGCTCTTGCAATTGTAGCTTTCTTTCTTCTCTAGTTTTCATGTAGTCTAAGTTACATTGTTTTACTGCCCAATATGATTTATGTTCAACTTCAACTGGTAGGTAGCAATTTTTCCAAAAAACTAACCTATAAGGAGACATGGCAATTGGAGTTCTAAATGTTGTCCTATAAGCCCAAAGAGCCTCATCGAATTGAATAATTCAATCTTTCCTATTAGGATTAACCATTTTCTCAAAAATTTATTTGATTTCCCTATTAGGAACCTCAGCTTGCTCACTAATTTGGGGTGATATGTAGTAGAAATACGATGTGTTACATGATATCTCTCAAATATAGTACCAAATGTTTTATTACAAAAATGAGTACCATGGTCACTAATTGTTGCTTTTGGTATGCCAAACCTATTAAAGATGTGAATCTTAACAAATTTGACCATAATTTTAGCATCAGTCATGCTTGAAAGCCTTATGCACCTACTTAGATACATAATCAACGACAAGAATGATGTAAACATTACCAAAAATCGATGGGAATGGACCCATGAAATCAATACCCCAAATGTAAAAAAATTCACAAACTAAAATAGGTGTTTGAGGCATCTCATTCCTTCATGATATGTTACCTGTCTTTTGACATTGTTCACAAAAAAATATGCATATCTATGCAAAGTAGGCCAATAAAATCCTCATTCACGCACTTTATCACAAAAGGTCTTATCGAAAAAATAATATAGCCACAAGCTCAAAGGAGAGTCAAATTTGTATTAATTCTAAGATTAAGTCTACAAGCAACTCTCTCCAGTTACGGCGCCAAATATTTGGTAGCGTGTTGTTATCGCTACAAATTGAACATAATCTAAGTCCATAATATTAAACAAATTAGTATATGGTAACAAATGATTATTCTCACGAGGAGAGTTTTGATTACATAATTTTAGAATCAACATAGAGTCATTTTCAACTCCAATTTATGAACTATAAATTATAGAAAATAAAATCTCAAATTACAAGTTGGCATTCAAACTTTATTTTTACATGTGTAGCTTACACACACTAAACATAAATCCAATAACCTTTAAGCAAGTCTATTTATCACTACACCTTGATAACTATAAACATAGGAAAATAATTAAGCAAGTGTCTCTAATCACATACACACACACACATGGAGAGAGGGGTGTTTAGCAAGAGAATTATCTACTAAAATGAAAAAAGATAAATAATTATAAAATGAACTTTTTATAAGAAAATCAAGAGGGAAACAACATATGTAAAATTTAAGATTAATAAACCAAGGCGCTTGATCTTGATCACTTATACACAACGAACTTGATAGACTTTATAGTAAGAATTTTAAGTAGCTAAAATTCCACTCTAGTTCCTCTTATACAAATAGAATCATTCTAGGACAATTCTAACACTAATTAACCTAACCATGTTAATCTTTACTATTCAATTAACAAGGATTCGATTAATTGCATAAAGGTTGGGAACATCACAAGAAGGTAAGCTCACTAGATCAAGTCATATTCTAGTTTAAATCAAGACCATGTGTCTTTTTTCCATTTTAACTAGTTGCTACTTGTTTTCATTTGATTTGAACTAGGCCAAACCAAACAAAATAGCTATAATTCTAATCAACACACATGAAATGGATCCGGAAAACATGAAAATGAGGGTTGGAATTAAAATTAATAACCACAATATGAACATGAGTATAAACTAACTTGTGTATTCTTTCAGTCAAAACATCAAACACCTTGTGTGCATAAATATATTACAATCTAACTTAATTATAATTCTAGAGGGGTATGAGAGACATACGAAAGATAATAATTGGATTACATAAAAAGAGAAATTGACAAGAATTAGTACTAGAAATCTTCCCCAGTTTTAGTTGCTTTGACACATCTGGAAAGTGAAAAAACTCCTCCGTCTATCGTCAATGGACCAACCCGTTTATGATAGATTTCTTTTCCTTTTTACATTCCCCAATATTCCCTTAATAACCCTCACACCCTCAAAGGATTACAATGAAGAGAACCTAAGCATTTAAATTTCTACCTCTATTTGAGAAATTGGGTTGATTGTAGATTGGATTCTTAGATTATTGGATATTTTTTTGGATGCCTTCATCTACCTCTTCCTCCTCCTATTTTTAGATTTCATTTGGCTATCAAATTGTTGCTTAAAGTTGTCAATTTATAGATTTGGAACTGTCAATTTGTTGAAAATTGGTGTCTACTTGATGTTGTTGTAAATCTACTTGAATTTCTAGCAAGTAGTTCTGCCTAAGTTTCTCTTTGTGTAGCAAGTTGCTGCCTCCCTTTTTCTTATGTTTTCTTTGCAGGTTACAAGTTGAAGAAGTCAACAATAGTGGTCGATTTATCTTGGTTTCACTGTCTTCCGACAGATTTTTGCTGTTAATTCTTTTCGTCCTTTCGCAAGTGGTTGATATTTAGTTTAGGTGGGCTACTGACCCTTTTTCCATTAGGGTAAAAAGAATAGTTCCCAATTACTTTCAAATGGTCCAATTTTGTTTTTAATTGGTTGGGCTTATAGTATGGAATTTGAGTCTTCCTCTTTCTTCAAATTGAATGGGTTGTTGGAGAGCTTATGGCTTGACTTCCTTCAAAAATAAAAAATGAACATCACGAGTCCAAATGTTAACTAAAAATATGAAAGATTAGATTAAGCCAAAATTAATAAAACTTACCAAAATCAATTACTATTGTTATATAAACACAATGAAAATGCAATAATTTAAGGAATTAAGATATGGAATTTTTCACTTATCAGTTGCATAACTTTCTTCAGAATGAGATCCCCGTTGACCCCCTCGTCGATGACCTAGACGATATCGACTTGGTGCACAAGGAGGATGAGCACAAACTTTACATAGACTTGGTAGAGCCAACATATGAGTGGTCAAACTGGAGAGGGAATTTGGCTAGATTGATGTACGGTGAGTGAAGGAGGTCCCTATTTAGTTGATGGGTTATTGGAAAAATTGTGATTTGTAAACATATTTTAAGTTGAACTACATGTCTTAGGAATTAATATATGGTCTGTACTATTGATTTGGTTGTCTAAGATGCTTTAATTTATCATTTTGGGTTTGTAAGGATTTCACTACATTTATTAATGTTGATCTTTTTTTTTTGTTATTGTTACTAATGCTCTGTCTATTATTTGCAAATTGTTTAGCATATAACAAACTGATGATACTTTTTACAGGACAAACAAGTTTTTTGAGTAGTTGACATAAATGGAGCCTTTGTATTGAAGTTTGTGAATGATGGAGAGTGTTTCCATTTCAGATCTGTTTGAAAGTAATTTATTAATTGATACAGTCATTTTGCGACAAGTTGCAGATTATTATTTACTCCATGATTTTTTATTCTTAAGTTTTCATTGACATTTCATGCATTGGCATTTGAAAGTTGATTATGATATTGCATGTTCGTATATTCCAAAATCATTGATAGATTCTATTGCATTGACCATTCTAATTTTTATGCCCATTTTGCATTTGCCGTGGGTTTATTACAATGACTCCTCTCGTGTAAGTCTAATCTACGGGTATGCAGCAGTAATTGCATCAATTTTTATATCAACCTCCCGATCACCATTATCCCAATCTTTATTACACCATTGATCAATTTGCATTGGGTACATCTATTTGATGTGTGTATGTTTTCTGTTCTTTTTTTTTTTTTTTTTTTTTTTTTTTTTTTTTGGGTAGATGGATGGTGGAAACCCACAACATATACGCTAGACACATGCAATGAATGAAAATGGCCAAGAATGTCTCATTTCATGATAATAGAATCATGAGCCGAAGCAGGGAAAAGAGACCTATCTTACAAGAGAATATGAAACTAGAAAAATTCACACCAAAGGTGAATTAAAGTGTCCAGAAGGTTGGAGAGAAGTGAGATAATATTCGATATCACTCAAAAGGATAACATATTTTCTTGTGATGTCTTGTATTATTTACAACCTTCATTGGGGAGATTTGAAGGACTTCTCCAGCTAGGAGAAAACGAGTTGATAATCTAAGGAATAGCAGGGCGAGAAAATGGGCGTCTTATTCTTGGATTAGAGTTTCTCGAAGAGCACAAACCTTGGGAAAGATTACAGTGGCTCATAGAAAATATCAGGTTCTATGATATTCTCGGGGAACTTGGCCAACTCTAATGGCTGCTAGTCCATTCTCGATATACATCTCTATAGGGATGTTCTATGAAACATATCGAGCAAAATATTTCGCGACCTACATTGATTCAGACGCAGGAATATGCACAGCCAATTCATAAATCTTTCCTACATGAATGGGAGAAGATCTACCGGCTATTGCAGGAAGAGATTTCTCGAAGAAGATCCTTATCCTCAAAAGGGGAATTAAACAAGCGGAAATAATGATTAGAGAAGCAGGAGATACCCTATGGTACAAAGTCAAGGCTCCACCAATTTATTTCCATGATACAGGTGCAGATATTCTGTTAGGAAATAATTTCCTACAGACATTCAAGCGGTTCACTCAAGAGAATGAAACACAAAGGCTTATTTTCACAACCCTATGTGATCATAAGATATTGTTCAGAGATTAAGGGAGGTATTTCATCGGAAAATGCCCATTAGTTTTCTCAGTAAGCATGGTGATGAAGGAAATTTGAGTCACCCAAAGCTGAAGGACCATCGATGATACGGAGATGCACTCTTTCAATATTGAGTCAAAACATTAGGAGGAGACAGAGATGAGCAAATGTCAAATGAGACAAACTGAATTTCAATGAAGATCCTCTAGCATAGTGGGACAGAAATGAACTCAAGACAACTTTGAAGGTGAAAGTCGGAAAAGAAAATGAGTTTGTTCGATACAAACCCATCCTTATGAATCAAGCAGATCGTGAGGATATGAAGAAAATACTTAAGGAACATCTGGACCTTAAGTTGATATCAGAAGGAACCTCTCCATACAGTAGCCCATGATTTCTGGTAAGAAACCATGGAGAAATGAAGAGAGGAAATCCTACATCAAGGATGCGAAGGTATTCTCTAAATTTGATTGTAAATCTGGTTTTTATCAGATTAAGATGGAAGATGCCAGCAAGAAGTATACGACATTTTCTACACCACAAGGACATTATATCTGGAACGTTATGCCAATGGGATTAGCAAATGCCCCCCAGATATATCAAAGGAAGATGGATAATCATTTTAAAGATTATTTTAAGTTCATGTTCGTGTATTTCGATGATATACTCATTGCCTCAAGGAATATGGATGAACACATCAAACATCTGAAAGTCTTTTTAGAAGTTTGTCATAAGGAAGGATTGTTGCTATCAGAGAAGAAAGCAGTAATCGCCACCAAGCAGATTGAGTTCCTTGGGATCGAGATCGATGAGTTCGAAATCATCCTTAAAAACATATAGTGGAGAAGGTGCAAGGATTTCTAGAGGACATCAAAGATAAGAAGCAACTTCAGAGTTTTCTTGGAGTTGTCAATTTATAAAAAATCTGGCAAAATACAGGAAGGTGTTCAACCCATTGTTAATGAAAGATGTTGATTTCAAGTGGCAAAAAGAACACAAAGAATCGGTATTATAGCTCAAAGAGATCGGTAAAAACCTATCAACGCTTGCAATACCGAATGACGAAGATGAATTGGCACTCTACACAGATGCCATTGATCATTGGTGGGTGACAGTGCTAACCAAAGCAACCCTTAATGGAGAAGTGCATGTCGATACTACAACGGTCGCTTTGCAGAAAATGAAGCAGCAAGATGGCATATCAATGAGAAATTCTCTGCAATACGAAAGGCTTTCAGAAAATTTCCTTTATCCCTACTGCCTAAGAAATTCATTCTTAAAATTGATAACACAAGTGTCAAAGCTTTCTTAACAGAAAAGATTGAATCTAAACCTGAGAAAGCTAGATTACTTAGATGGCAAGCTGATTGTCAATATTTTGATTATGAAGTTGTCATTGTAAAGTCTCACGAAAATGTTCTTGCAGACTTTCTAATGAGAGATGGAGTCCAGTGAAGTCGACTCTACCCTAACAGGATACAGGAATCTCCAGGACGGTTTGGAGGGGCTTGACAAGAGGATCAACGACCTGGATATTCAAGCTAAGGTCGCGGGTTGAGTACAACACGAGGACTTGTCAAAAGTTTGAAGCGCGCTAAAGGCTACCAAACTTGCAAGTAATGGCCTTTGGGACACCCTGATTAATCCTATCTAACGGAAAAAAATTTCATTAAAGCAAAAGGTCGAGTTTCGAGAACGAGCCTCTAACCCGGTAGCCTTAGCTTCAAGTACTGTGAGAATGAGTTCTCGGTTGGATCCTTATATGGATCTAGCTAAAGAAAAAAGTTGAGCAAATGGAGGATCGTACTGTCTCAAGCCAGCCCAACACCTCTGGGGTAAAAGAGTGAGAGATCAATCTTAGGCCAATGGCTGGCACCTGTAAGATTGATACTAACGAGCTTAAAGTTTCTCCATTTCAGGATTATCAGCGAACATGGGAAAAAATTCTTACAGAGGCTGGTGTTAACCCAACGACATACCGGATTGATTGATTCGATAAATATCCAAGAATGTGGAGGTTCACATAAGCCAATCCACAAGAAGTAAAAGAATGGTATGATTTTGGAGCTCTAGCTTCGGTTCATACTGTGGCACCAAGTTTCCCAGAAATTTAAAACCTTCCGGGATGAATTTACAAGGCCGTGATCGAGACATGGGAAAATAATGATCGCATCGAACATGGAGATGTTCTAGAGCTGAAGTTTATATCGGCAGCACTGGAACCATGCAAGAATGGGTCTTACCCGACATTTCATTTTATAAAGCTACAAAGACTCGACCCCAGACAGGCAAACAAGGATATGTCTGCCCCAGATCACAAGATCCCCTAAGTATCAACCTTTATGGAGGATGATATTACTACAAGGAGAGCTTGGGGCCTATGGGTTTGCCTCATAGAAGAAAGGTCAAGGGTAGCTTCAGTCTTTCACAAGACGGCGAATGGACCACTTTTCATCAACACAATGACATCCAAAACCTCTCCATATGTAGAGTCTATCTTTGAACGGAAGAGAGAGATGTTATGGAAGAACGAGCTGCCGACAAGTTCATCAACTGCCAGAAGATGTTGCAATATGGCGCATAATGGACGGTAGATGAGTGGGATTTGTTCTAGGTGCCTGGAATAAGAAAATGCACTATTCGAGCTACCATTTCTGGTCATAAATGATAAGGGAAAGAGAAACGAGAAAGAACTATCGAGAAAACAAAAGATGCCAAGGGGACCACCCAGAAAAAATTAATAAAGGGTTCCCCGATAAGCGGCGATGAGATGCATCATGAGAATTGTTTCAACCAATAAAGACAAAAGGTGGAGATAGAAAAGACATCCAAAGCAGGATTAATTGAAATTTACATGTGATTCAAGGTCCACACCCATAAAAACCATGTGCGGCTGGGAGCACAACAAGGATAATGCAGAATCTAGAAATATACAACCACGAATAAGAGGTTGACAACTGGATACAACCATTCAAGGATAAAAAGTATTAAACCTCTATAAAATCAGGGTAGAAGTAAGCATAAGGCATCGACCATTCCCCCCTGTTTTCTTACAAAAAATAAACATTGTAATATTTAGTTTGCAATTTTCTTCCATTCTAGTTTTCATTCGAGTGTATATGTGCTGAGAGTATAGCTACCATGGGTAGCTAAACAATTCGTCTCCTCCTAAAATGAGATGTACTGATGTAATAAATAAGTTCTTGATTTCTTAATAAAAGTTGGGCTTTTGTTCATCATCTTTCAAATTTTTTATTTATGTTCATCAACCAAATAGAATACTGTACGCCTCGAGGTAGGAAATAAAATGAGGTTGTGCTGGTTGCTGTTGAATGAATCTACGTTTGGAACTATCGGTTGCGGTCGAGTGGTTGGATTGTGAGGAACAGTTTGTATAATCCGGTGGATGAAACTTGGTTTATGTTTCAAGAATTTATATTTGACGGAAGCATGATGGGCCCGATATGGTTGCAATGGACTATTTCCAAATTTATGTTAAAGATCAGTTTTTGCATGAGAAATTTAATTTTGGAGCTAATTTATAATTAAGAAAATATAGGATGAAATTTTATTTGGACAAAACTAGAAGGATAAGATTATAAGGACCGAATTGAAAGAAAAATTTGCTCGCTCGTTTTATAAAATCAGGATAATGAAGAGCATTTATAATAAGGGTACATCAAGGACAATTTAGTCATTCTGAACATATTAGCAGGAAAAAGTAAAAATTGAGTAAAAAAAGAAGGTATACACCCTTTGACAGAAGTTCTCCTTTATATTGGTACTTATCAAATTAAAAGTAAAGACTATATATAGTGCAAGTGTAGAATTAACAAAACCTTCGAGGTAATAATAGTTGAAAGACGGACATATGTGATAATTTGGGTGACCCAGACTTGCACGTCAAACCAATATCATATTTTGGACCTAAGTAATCTAGCAAAAAATTCCATCATTCCATAAATAAGTGTTTCTAGGCCTACTCTCAAAAATTAATTTGCGACTTCTAGAGTTGTTGGCCCATTAAATTAGGTCTTTTAGATCTGATAATACTTTATTTTAAGATTTTTATAGTCCGATCTATTTAGTATATCGGGCTGTGTTGAGCCAAGTCGGGCCAATTATGCTAATGACCAATGGGGTGGGATCTTGAGATTTTAGTTCGAGGGATTGTGGTTACAATTCAAAATGGTATTATCCCTTCTCGTTTGTAAGCCCAGTAGATTTTGTTTCAGTCATCAACTGCTTAACTGCTGACAGCAAACAAATGGAACTCCATCATCATCTTCTTCTTCAACACCCGCTCAAAACCACCTTCTTTCCCCACTCGCTCTCCTCCACAGGGAAGAGATACACCTACAGGTCTACAACATTATTCGGATGCCGCTGTTCATCATCTTCTTCACAGTGCCCTGTTTCAAAACCCAATTTGCAGAATCAAGGGAAGAGGGCATTCATGGGCTGTCTCATTGCAGCAGGTTAATCTCTATTTTTTTACTATCAGCATAATATTTCTGAATCTTTATGGGGTTTAATTCCAAGGATTTTTTTTTTCTTTTGATTTAAGTGGTATTCGTAAAGACTTTTTGATTGAGAAAGTTCTTTTTTTTATATTTAAATTTAGCCAAGTCCTAGCTTTGGTTGGGAAGTAATATACTCTATTAGATGGTTACGGTCCACGCGATGATCATAATAATCGTATCTTATATTAATTTACTGATAAGAATACATGGGGAAGAAAGAGAGAAAATATTGTTGAGAAGAGAGAATAAGAGAGTGGATATAGAAGAAGGATTACATTTAATTTGTGAATTTCCATACAACATTCTTTTTTTATTTCCTATCTTTGGTTCACTTCTCCCTTGGTTTACAGACTATCCTTTGTTTTAACAGATCAAGATTTAGCTTTCTTTCTTCAGTGTGCATTTCTTTACTGATACTTGGGTGTAGCATAAACCTAATATATCTTACAACTTCATTGTGCTAAGTATTGTTATTGGAACCTTCATTAAAGGAGCTATTGTGTCTTGTGTGATTGATCAGCTGCTGGGATTTCTTTCAGTGAAACAGCTACTGCAGTAAGCACAAGCAGAAGAGCTGTAAGCCCCTTTTCTTCACTCATGTAAACATATAGCTTTACTTGGTGAATTTGTACTGCATTCACTCTGCATTTGGTGATGCTAAATTTCTTTATCTGCTGCAGCTACGAGGAGCCAAAATTCCCGAAAGTGAATTTACAGCCCTTCCAAATGGCCTAAAGTTAGTATACAATAACTTCTCTCAGATTGTCTGTGTTACTTATATTTGTTTTAATATTGCTTTATTTAGTGAAGCTGCAAATTTTGGTTTTAAGGTCTATATCGAGTTGGTATATTTCCGGTTTTTTCCTTCAGACAGTTTTACTTAATTGTGTGTTTGTTTGTGCGAGTATAATCTATGGAGTTCTAACTGTTATCAGCAGTATTTGCTTTTCACTTATCTAGCATCTAGAAAAAAAATCACCGTAATTGTCGTTATCAAGTGTTTTGCTGTTAATTTTGGGCCCTAAAACCTGAAAATTATGCATCTCAAATGTTGTATAAAGCACACTTTCCTCATATCACAGCAAAACGTTTGATATATGTTTTAAGTCAATTCCTAGCTCTTTTATTTTAATTTTTAAAGCATCTAGTCTCTAAGTTTTCTGATCAGTACGATTTTCTAGGTACTATGATTTGAAGGTTGGCGGAGGAACTAAAGCTGTGAAGGGATCTCGGGTTGCAGTATGACTGTGGCACAGTTAAATAATTTTAATGTCTAAGTACATAGATTTTTATTCTTTTAAAATGAGGCATCTATGCAAGTTCTAGCAATCCGCTTAGTACACAGGAGACTATGATGTAACCTTTTGAAAATAGAGATTGCATATAAACCTGTCTGAGCCTTTGAAGTTAGTTTGATGAAAATTTCAATTGAATCACAATTAAAAGTAAATCCACGCTCACTATTATTGATTTTGTGATAATGCAGTTCCATTATGTTCCCACTACTTATTTCTTTAAAACTTCTATCGTTTGCATTCTAATCTGAAGTTGTATTATACCATTGCTTGATTGCAATTTGTTAGGTCCATTATGTTGCAAAGTGGAAAGGCATCACATTTATGACCAGTAGACAAGGCCTCGGTGTTGGCGGCGGAACGGTAAGATCAAAACAATGCCTATTATAGATCTTATTACATGTCAAGTGTGTTGAAATTTGTCATATTATCCTTTACACTTGATTTGAGTCGTATTCCTATTATTCCTCAATAATTATAAGCATCTTCCCTTTGAACCAACACGGAAAAGCTAATTGTATGGCTAATTTTGTTTTCTTTTCTGTTGGTGAATTAGCCTTATGGATTCGATGTTGGTCAGTCAGAGAGAGGAGCAGTTCTTAAAGGATTAGACTTAGGAGTTGAAGGCATGCGGGTTGGAGGCCAGGTGAGATTAACCTCCCACATAGATATGCTTTTAAATTTTTACTTTAGAAAAGCAGCTTGCCTTTATTAAACTGAATCTATATACAAGATGCATCATTAGCCTTAAGCAATCAACTTCTTATGAAGTACAGTTAAAAGAAAAAAATTGGGTTTGCATTATGGTAACTTTAGGAGGAGGGCATTTTGAGTCCTCCGAATGTGGCTTTCTTAAAAAAATTGTGCAATTTTGGTCTTTTGCATTTCTGGTAATGTATCTTTCGAACGTTAGACATTCTTGGTCCTGTATGGCCCTCAGATGGACACCTTTTGAAACATACTGGACTAAAAATGATAATTTCAGAGATGAAGCACTAAAAAAGAAAAAGGCACCCCCTTCCCCCCTGTTTCTACCGCCTCCCCAAAGTTATAGTTTCTTTTTGCAGCGGCTGCTGATAGTACCTCCTGAACTAGCTTATGGAAATAAAGGTGTACAAGAAATTCCTCCTAATGCAACCATTGAGGTGACCAAAGCTACTTTTGGAATAACACAACCAAATTTGATGATCATTAGCAGCATCTCTTGAGTTTAAATTTTACTGTATGATCACTCAAATATATATACATCTTCAATGTGCAGCTCGACGTTGAACTGCTAGCTATCAAGCAAAGCCCATTCGGGTATGTAATTGCCTCTCAGACTGCTTTTGTCTTATTCATTATTGATTTTATTTATGTATCTTTTTCTGCAGATCTGGTGTTAAAATTGTTGAAGGATAAAAAATATTAGTGTTTCCGAGTGGAAGTGGTCAAGTGCACATGCAGAGCTTCTGTTGTTTCTTTTTTCTTTTTAATTTGTAAATGTACCTATAAGTTGCCATTCATTTAATATTAATTGTCTCCAATTTTCTTAATTTCCATTAGAATGATTTATCTGTTATTACAAGTCGGAAGAAGAAAAATGGCCAAGACAGCGGCATTGAACAATTGAAATTTCGTGTGGGATTTTCTTTAAAAAGAAATGTTTATTATTGGGCAGTCACATCGTCCTCTCCTCTTCCCATGATTTTAATTTGTAAAGTCAAATATAACATACTCTGTTGCTGACGTCTCAAGTGCCGCTTGGTGTAGAATCTAGAATGATGATGATAAAAGCCCCCATGGACGTCTTAATATTAGCAATAAGAAAAAGCTAAATGATAAAGGTGTGACAACCTTTTACGACCAGGTTATGGAATAGATTGGTCTCATCAGTTTGGCCAACCCCACCTCATGTTTATTTGGGTTGGTTTGGCCAAGTCACGATATTAGAGTTTGGTGGGGGGACATCAATCACAAATCAAAAAATTATTTTAATTATTCTCCCAATCATTAATAACTGCCTCTTACCCATATCACATCACATTTTACAATTAATAATTAAATTTTTCACCCAACCAAACATCACTCTTTAACATCCCCAGCCATTAACTCCAGCCACTTCCCCCAGCCCAGCCACCCCAGCCCCAACCAAACATAGCCCTATTCTACAACCTGTTATATGTTACTATCTCATTGGTCGTATTAAATTATTTATTGAATATAATTTTAATAATAAATAAATAAAATAATTTTTATTTTTTGTATTTCTTTTTAAAAATTCTTATTTTTTTTCTTTACAAATAGAGCTTAATATTGACATGTGCATGAAGCTTGGAGATTATCGAAATTGGATCGAATCTCGGACTGAATTAGTTCCGAATTGAAAATATCCATCGACTATTTGACATTTCTGAACCGAACTGAACCGATTATTTACTTGTTACGGAATTGGATATATCTTTTATATTTGTAATTTAGTATTTCAGACATGTATTTGCAACTTAATTCATATTTTTTTTTTCAATTTCGTAATTCAACTTTTACAATTTTAATTTAGTTATTCTGTTAGCATGTTATCAGGCCGGGCCGACCCGGTAAGCTCGATATCTTAGATGGCCCGGGCCATAGAAATGTAGACCCGAAGTACTATTTGGCTCGACCGGTGGGGCCCGATGGGGCAAAAGTCCGACGGGTCCCGGGCTGGCCCGAAAATCTAAGTATATTATAGGGAAATACCCCAGGTCGGACCGACTAATTTTAGGCTCGAACTAATTTTGGTCTAGCCGACCCGACCCGAAATATGGCGTTAGCCCGACCTGATCCGATGTATGACGTTAGCAAAAATATTGATTTTATTAGGAAATAGTTTATGTATTTGGATAAAAGAAATTAATATTTATTAAAATGTTGGGTTATGTTGGGTTGTTGATAAAGTATAAAAATATATTTTTGGGGTTGTGGAGTGGGTTGTGGAGTAGGTTGTGTATGTGGATGAGAGATAAATGAATATTTTATTGATATGTTGAGTTGTGGAGGTTGTGAATAAATCTAGTCTAAGGATGCCAGATTCGACGCTTGGTTGACACCAGATACGTCCTCCTACCTACTTGACTGCTGGGACTGGGGTGTATGGGGCTGTCGGGGTAGAGATTTCCCCTTGTGCCCTAAAAATGATAATGAATTATGTGAAAAAGATTGTTAATAAAATGATGTATTAATTAACTTATTAATGTGTAACAAGCAGAAGAAATAGAAATAAAATATTTTCTACTCACATTTCTCCTGTAATAAGCGTCCCCTCATTTATTGTCGTGATAGTTATCACGGTTGTTCTTGTATAGGGTAACACACGGTGGCATGTGTATGCACACGCCTATACCAATCACATATAAACATGCAATTATCATTGTTATGTATAAACTAGATAATTTCGGAGATTCCACATCAAACTTTTGACGAGCAATGAATCTGAAATTTTTCTAATAGATCCACATTGAACCCTGGTTTTTTTCTTTTTAAGGTAGTAGATTCCGAGTGAACCCTCATTTGAAACCAAAAAATCTCAAAGCCATAATAACAAATCCTTTGTCGGGTGTTTGGGTTGGTTTTAATTTAAAATATAAGAATTCTATTCTCAATTAAATTTTGAAGGAATGGGGTGAAGTTAATTTTAACTCCCATGTGGAACTAAACTAGTTGTGAACCCATACAATGCACGATACACTTTATTCTCTTTATGTTTATGTTTTAAAAAAATTGGCTTCTAAAATACCACATTTTTTATAGACCAAGTAATATAATTTGTTGTAGTCTTTAATAGATGTAGGTTTTCTTTTTCTTTTTTTAAGAATATCACTATGTTTAAAATTAGGTTTTAAACGGATAGTATCTCCACTGTATCATTTATGTGTACTATTTCATATATTAGTTATATGGTATCGTATTCCCAAAATGCATAGATAATTGGAGTTCTGGCACCAACTTCTTTGAAATTTACCACTATCTATAGAGATTTTTTTATTGAAATGAAACCACTGAAAGTAAATACTTCCTCCGTCCCAGTTAACTTGTCCTACTTTCCATTTCGCTCCGTCCCACTTAACTTGTCACACCCATAAATAACAATTAAAGACAACAATCTCCACCCTCAAAATATCCACATTCAATCTCCACCTTTAAAAAAGTCAAAGATTCCACAAAATCTACTTTTTCTTAACATCCGTGCTCGGTCAACTGTGACAAGTTAACCGGGACAGAAGGAGTATTCCTTAATCATCCTTTATTTATTCTCCTCGTTACTGTTTCCCATGTTTGAGGGAATACGTGATGAGCTTGGTTCTTGGATGACTTTATCTCCTCCTCGCCTCTTTGGTTTTTGTTGGACATTGTTGTTGGGTGCCACCAATTTCTATTTTTTTTTTAGATGATAAGTAAGAATAAAATTTGTATTATATAACTAACCTATATTAGGTACATGTATATATAAAACATGAATGATTGAAAAATTAACACATTGACTAAGAGCTTGGCAGGTTGTTATGGACCTCTATATGTACAACGTTTTCTACTTTATATACTTCATGTTCAACAGGTTTGGTGCTCAACATCTTTAATCCTTCCGGTGATGTTACTCGAGAGAGTGCAACATACGGCTGACCGTGGCTAAAAATTGGTTTTGGAAGATATAGCCAAACTCTTTTTAAGCTTGCCCCTGACTTTTGTTGATAGTCATTGCGTAACATACCCTTATTGGATACTGTCGTATTCTCAGTTTGAATGGCCATTTTGTATCAGCTGGAGACAGGATTACTCTCGAAATGAGTACCTTGTCTCCTATATGAGTGCCGATCAATATCTCTGCTGCAGTAACCTTGTTTGCTAAACGTGAAATCATTAGTTTTGTGCTATATACACATGCCTTGTTTTTTATTGATGTTTCTGAGCATAATTGGAACATTTATTTTTAGCTGGAGATGGTGGTTTGGGATCCTGTGATTTTGGGGGAATTTAAGTATTCAGCTAAGTATGAGACTTGATGGTTATTTGTGTCTTCTACATCAGTGTCGATACTATCTGAACTGAAGTAGTCCTTTGCTTCTCCATATGCATCTAATAGGAGAACCCCATTTATTTCATCTACATCTTTGTTTGTTGGTGTTAGAATTGCTCTCTCTGTGAGATAATTTCGGTCATCAAAATCTCTATGGAATTCCGAATATTTAGCCTTTGCAATTTCCCTCATTGGATCTTTTATGCTTTGTAGCATGAGTTTTTTTCCGCAGTTTTTTTTTTCTTTTTTTCTTTTTTCCGTTTGGTCGAACCTCATGTTTTGTGTCAGTATGTGTACATGACATGAATCCCATAAGATTGATCAATTTATGGTTGCCAATATTGTATCATGTCTACTTCCATGGGATACAACTAGTAGTATCTGCCTGAAATCCCCTCTGAGGAGCACCGTTTTCCCGTCGAATGTTTTGTTCTTTGCTGTTGGGTCTGCTATGGACAACAACTTTTTCATAATTTTATCCAATGTGTACCGGTTGCCCGGTGGTGCTTCATCGCATATTATTAAATATGTCCATCAATAGTTCAGCTAGCATAGAGCCCACCTTTATTTTGCAAAATTACTTTTCATGAACTCCTAAGGGTATCTTGAACCGTGGGTGAGTTGTTCTTCCCTCTGGAAGTAGCATGGTTGCGATTGATACATGTTAGTTTTACATGTATTTAAGGTTAATTAAAGGTCGTAATTTGTGACATATGTATGTGTATTTGGGCGAAAAGTGATTAGAATCCATCATTTGAGCTAAATGATGTGGTTCTGCTTGTTTTAGTGTTATTCAGGTATAAAAAGGCCAAAAAGTCTGTTTGGGCAAGGTTCGGATGAAAAGCGAGCAAGAAAAGTCGGAAATAGGAAAGAGGAGTTGAAGCACGGCCAGAAAATCTGACTCGATCGAGTTGTTTAGCAACTCGGTCGAGTGAGAAATGAAGAGAAAAACGAGAAGTTTGTCAGAGATTCCAACTCGGTCGAGGGGGATTCTGACTTGGTCGAGTTGAAGCCCAACTCGATCGAGGGCGATTCTGACTCAGTCGAGGCAGCTTTCCGAGTCCAAAACTGATTATGCGCGTTTTATGATTTTGAGCCCATCTTGAGCCCAATTTAGCCTTAACTATATAAGGAGGTTCCCCAAACTCGAAAAGGGAGTTAGAGATCATTACAAGGCATATGGAAGAGGAAAGCAACATCAAAGGATCAAGATCAAGACGACGACTAGGGTGCTTATTCATTTTCTCATTTCTTTATTTCAAATCATGTTTGTCTATGAACATCGGTGTGTTATGAATATGAACATGAGTGAGTAGTTCTTTATTATTCTAGGGTTTTGAAAGTAGGTTTTAATGAATGTTTGATTAATTGAAGTTTTTCTATTCTAGTTAATGATGATTATTCGTTATCTATGTGTTGTGATTTATTTTCATGAATAGTTAAATTGATCACTTAACTACTTCTACATAATTCATAAGTTTGCTTTGAAAGGAGGAATTTGTGAATGGAAAGACAATATATAGTGTATTTGTTGAGAGCTTTGAAAGGAGGTGAGATAAGTGCGTAGGCATTGGTCTAAGATCGATTCGGAGTTCGTTAGGTCTAGTCGACTTGAAAGGGTGGCTAGGGGTAATGAATCCACAAGTTAATTGCTTCGAAAGGAGAGTTAATATATGTAAGTGCCGTCTAATAACGATAATTATCATTGCTAGTTTAGAGTAATTCGATTGTCATACTTAGTTAATTCTGAAATCAATTCTCTAGAATTTGTCTTCTAATCTTGAGTATTTGATAAAGTGTTTTCTTATTCTTGGACTTGAGTGTTAAGTAATAGTTTAGGAAAATTAGTTTAATACTAAAATCAATCCAATTGAGAGCCTAGTTAGGAGTGTTTTAGGATATTTAGAGTATCAAACTAGTGATTAAGTCAGTCCTTGTGGGATCGACCTTGCTTGCCGTTATATACACTTGCACCCATACACTTGCGGATCGTTAGGTTATAAAATAGGCGAACTTCTCTAGTATTCTTCATTAACATAGAACATAATTGAACCAATTAAAGCCTAGTCTTTACTCAAGAATCATAATGCACTCAACCTATTCGATAAAATGCCACAATGACACTTGCATGTGAATTAAACGAATGTTGCTCTAAATTCAATTCCCACAACATAACTACTCAACTATATATGCAATTCACTCAAGTCAACTCATGATAATTTTTCCCCAACCTAACTTGCTACAAGGTTTCACTACAAGTGCAAACATCAATGTCATGCTCAAAACTTAACAATAGCAACTACAATCCCAACTAATAAACACAAGAACTATCTTTGATAAACAAACAAGTTCAATTTAAGCATTCTTACCGGAAATTTTTAGTCGCAAAACCCTTTTCGAAATTGAGCCCTAGGTAGAGAAGAAAGTCCCAATTTGTCTCTTTCACAAAATCAAATTGGTGAACTTTGAAGATTATGAAGTGGGTTTGTGAATTTCGTGTGTTTTTGCAGGAGATTAGAGGTAATGGAGGGGAGGGAATGGAGGGTTTTCGATTTTTAGAGAGGGAGAAGAGGGAGGAGGTGAAAAAAATTGAAAGAAGAGGGAGAAAAATCGTGTTTAAACACTGGTACCTGCGACTCGACCGAGTTACCTGAGACTCGGTCGAGTTATGTCATTTCTGAAAACGGGCCCGTTTTGGCCTGTACTGCGCCTCGACCGCGTGAAGATGGCCTCGGTTGAGTTATGTTTCTGACTCGATCGAGTAGCATTGGCCTTGATCGAGTCCAACTTGCTGGAACTGCTTGGGTTTTTTCTTTCAAATTTGCCTTGGGCGAGTTATCAACGCCTCGGCCGTATTCTGGTCCACAACTCGGTCGAGTTTCAGTGGCCTCGACCGAGTCAAACTTGCTGGAACTTCTCCGTTTTTTCCTTCAAATTTGCCTCGGGCGAGTGTGATTTTATCCCGGGCTAGTTGAACTCGCTGAATCTCCCCTGTTTTAGCCTTCTAACTCCGTTTTTACTCCTTTTTCTTGCATCTTTTCACTTCTTTCCTTGCTTCTTCGATAACGTCGTATTTCCTATGCACACTAACAAACAAATTAAGACAATTCAAGACATAAACTTCAAAATACGAAAATTTAAAATAAACCAAAAGCATCGGGTTGCCTCCCGACAAGCGCTACTTTTATCGTCTTTAGCTCGACGACCTTTTGGATTTTTAGTTCAGCTCGGTCAACCGTAAATCATCTACGGTTGCAGCTTGACTCGGGTTGTAGTATTTCTTGATCCTCTGACCATTTACAAGGAATGTGCTTCCTTGTGCATCCATCAATTCCACTACGCCCGACTTTCGCACCTGCTTGATTGTGAACGGTCCCGTCCATCGTGACTGCAACTTTCCGGGAAACAATCGCAGCTGCGAATTGAACAAGAGAAATTGTTCACCGGGTTCAAAGTGTCGATTCTTTATCATTTGACCATGGACCCCTTTTTGTGCGCTCCGGTGGCTTTTTCTCAAGATCACTAAATTCATATCTGAGATGCTCCGGTAATGGTTTTAGCTCAGGTCTGCGTACCTTCTCCTCGGATATTTTTTTCACAACTTTCTTAGTGATGTCCTCCTTCTCTGCATCTTCCATCTTATTTTCCTGCAAATCATTCAAAGCACTAACCCCATCCACGAGATCAAGATTAGTAGCAATGCATGATGATGCTACTGGAATGACGATTTTTCTTTTAGCCCTTAATTTTATGATTATCATCTTGTATAGGTACGTTTCCCTGTACCGCCTGAACCACATAGAAATAAAAGTTTGCCTTTTTTTATTCTGGACCGAATCGATTACGCTCTCAAATAGTATTCTTTGATCTTCCTTTTAACTTTGTGCCAATCTGTTATGTTCTGCTCATTGCTCTTTAATGTTGTACTTTTTTTCTTCTTGCAAGAATGAGTTAGTGAGTTCTTACAACATATTTGTATCAAGTGTTGGCATATCGAGGAAGTATGTTAGGGATTTTTCATTTTGGAGCAGTATTTTTTCGATCTCCATTAAAGTATATGATACATGTCATGTATGAATACATTTAGGTCGATTTAGATGAGTATTTTATAGCATTTACATGCATCATTGATCTGTTTATGCTTATATTCATTACATTGTGTTCTATGATGTGTGTGCTTGTTTTGTAGCTAATTAGGTGGTTTTTAAGCCAAAAATTTATTTGAGACGAAGTTTGATGAGCATACAAGCAAAGAGAGTGGTTAAACGACGAAATTTCTAAGAAATCATGCTAAAAGACCCACTCGGTCGAGTGGGAATAGTCCAACTCGATCAAGTGATCAGAGAAAGAAAAGATAATAGAAGGCTGAAACTTGGTCGAGGTGAGCAAACCAACTCAGTTGAGTAGGTTATTGGTGAGACGAACTCGGTCGAGTTGGGAAAGCCAACTTGGTCGAGTAGAAAGTTTGAAGCTAAGGGTCAAGTGGATGTCCGTAACTCGGTCGAGTGGCTCCAACTCGGTCGAGTTGATTCACTGACTCGATCGAGTTGGTAAGGCGCTTTACGCATTTTGTACACGTTTTAGCTTATTTTTTGTCTGTTTCAACCCCAATTCCCAACTTATAAATAGAGGTTCCCAAGTCCAAAAATAATCATCTCATATCATAAGAAGTACTCTGGAGGCTTGGATCGAAAAGAAAGGAATGCAAAGCAAAGACAATCAAGATCGAAGACTTCGGGTTCTGTTGTTTTGTCTATATTTTTATATTTTGAGAATGCTTGTCTATGAATGTTCATGGATGTTAATTATAAACATGAGTAGCTAAACACCTCTGTGTTCTAGGGTTAGAAAGTAGGTTACGATCGACTATGTTTTGATTTTGTTTTATTTATCAAAGACTTTGTTTTTATTATTTATCTATATACTTGTATTTGTTTTATAAATTTATCAACTTGATCACTTGATTTTATTATGCTTGCTTAACAACTCAACGTTCGAGAGGAGAGGGTTTTTAATAGGCATACAGTATATAGCGTAAGTATCAATAGTCATTTGAGAGGAGTGAGATACCTATGTAGGCATTGGTTTTAGGATCTCTTGGAGTTACATACGAGATCGTTACCCTGAGAAGGTAATTATTCGTACGTAATCAACATGTTAACATCATTCGAGATGAGGGTTAACTAGAGTAGTGTCGCTTAATAATCATTAGAATTCGGTTTAAAAGTATAAAATTGTAAATACTGGTTCAATTTCATCAAGAGATATGCTAATTCTGTATAAAACGGTTTACTAAGTTTGGAACGGGGGTTGGTTGATTGAAAACCGGATTGGAGAGTTGGATTGAAGGTTAGAACTGGATGTTATAACAGTCGATTCAAGGTTTTTGGAAGCAGGCATGATCAACGGTTTCAGAGAGTCTTTTACAATGATTTTCTGCAACAGTTTTTCATAACCGTGTTCAGCTATAACCACTTCATCTTGGAGCTCAAGCAATGCAGTTTTTAAGCCAATTATGTACAAAATATTAGTGTCCACAAAGAATGAATCTGTTAGTGAAAACAACTCTTGAACACACAACACCAAAGAATCTGGAAATTGTACAAAGAAATCAATTCGAAATCACACATGCAGTTCGGCCAGAGTTGTGGCCGAATTGAGCTTGCGCAGAACAGGAAATAGAAATGGATCAAACACAGATTTAACGTGGTTCGTTCAAGATGAACTACATCCACGGAGGCAAGGCACACCTCAATCCACTAAGAACTTCAATCAATTACAGAGAATAAGCTCAAGAAATGAAATGCCCAATTCTGGATACAAATTAGGGCACGAACACTCAATCTCTAAATACTCTCTCTAATCTAAAGAACAAGGAAATTATGCGACGTAGTGATCTTCTCCTCAATAAGAGCTTTACAGTGATATATGAATTGAAGCTCGAATGCAACTGCACAGGAAGTTCTAACTGCAAGAAGTTAAGCTGAGCTACCGGACAAATGTGACGGTTTTCTTCATCACTAAACTGCAACTGCTTCATCACAAATGACGGTTATCCCAAACTACCCCGAACCCGGTTTGTTCTGACCAGTTTGTCTTCTTGATGCTAAAACCCGATTTAAACCTCCGGTTCTTCACTCCCTGACTCCGGTTCCACATTCCCAACACACCATATTACAAAGTATAGGCTCACTTGATGAAATTGAATATCACCTCACAAATCTCCACCTCAATGAATCATGTGTGCCTCTTTGTGCCTCACCACTGCCTTGTCTGTTAATGCTCTTCATGACATTGCTCAAGCTGCAGCAGGCTCGAGCAATGATCCACTTTATTCCCAGGTACACTCTTAGTAAGAAAGTCAGCAGGGTTATGCAATGTGTGTACCTTCTTCACCTCCACAGAACCAGAATCAATGATATCCCTAGCAAAATGAAACCTAACATCAATGTGTTTTGACCTTTCATGAAATGCTTGGTGTTTCACAAGGTGTAGAGCACTTTGATTATCACAGTAAATCGCCACACACTTTTGCTTGATGTCCAAATCTCTCAAAATCCCTTTAAGCCAGATTGCTTCTTTGATAGCTTCAGTGAGAGAGATATATTCTGCTTCTGTTGTTGAAAGTGCTACAACTGATTGTTGTACACTTCTCCAGCTAATGGTTGTTCCAAATAAGGTGAACACAAATCCAGAAATAGATTTCCTAGTGTCTATGTTTGCTGCAAAATCAGAATCAGCAAACCCCTCCAATGCAACAGTACTTCCATTCACTTTCTTCTCAAACTTCAGTGATAAATTCACTGAACCCTTCAAATACCTCATCACATGCTTCAAAGCTTCCCAATGTTCAACACCTGGGTTTGACATGAACCTGCTTACTAAAGAAACAGCATAGGCCAAGTCAGGCCTACTACAAATCATCCCATACATGAGACTTCCAACTCCACTTGCATAAGGAATATTGCTCATATGTATGACCTCCTCTTCAGTCTTTGGGCATTGTTCTTTGGTGAGTTTCTTCTGTAGATTAACTGGAGTGGAGAGAGGTTTGGATTCATGCATATGGAACCTCTCCAAAACCTTCTGTAGATATTGCCTCTGAGATAACCAAAGAACTCCAGCTTCTCTTTTCCTCAGAATGTTCATGCCCAAAATCTTCTTGGCATCTCCCAGATCTTTCATGTCAAATTCAGTGTTAAGTCTGTCCTTCAGCCATTGTACACTCTTCTTGTTTTTGCTGGCAATCAGCATATCATCCACATACAAACGAAGGAAGACTTTATCTTGCTTTGAACACTTGTTGAAGTAAACACAACTATCATAAAGACTTCTTACAAAGCCAACACTGATCATAAAGTCATTGAACCTCTTATTCCACTGTCTTGGACTTTGTTTGAGTCCATACAGTGACTTCTTCAGCAAACAAACTTTGTCTTCTTGTTCAGGAACAACAAAGCCTTCTGGCTGTTTCATATATATCTTCTCAATGAGTTCTCCATGTAAGAATGCTGTCTTTACATCCAGTTGTTGTAATTCCATGTCCTCTTGAGTAACCTTTGATAAAAGCAACCTGATTGAGCAGTGCTTTACTACTGGAGAGAAAACTTCATTAAAATCAATCCCTTCTCTTTGTGTAAAGACCCTAGCCACCAATCTTGCTTTAAACCTCACTTGTTTGGATCCTGCAGTCTCTAACTTCTTCTTGTATATCCATTTAGAACTCACAAGTTTCTGACCTTTTGGTTTATCCACCAATATCCAGGTCTCATTCTTTTCCAGGGATTCCATCTCTTCAATCATTGCCTGAATCCAGTGTTCACCTTCTTCACAATCTAGTGCTTCTTTAAAACTACTAGGCTCTTGTGATTCCAGGTCTTCAGCAACACTCAAGGCATAATAAACACTCCCTGCTTGCCCATAGAAGTCAGGTCTATTGATTGTTCTTCTAGGCCTGTCCCTTCCAATGCTATATTCTCTAACATTTTGTGAAGGTCCAGCTTGTTCTTCTTCTTCAAATGATGAATCATTGTCTTGTAGATTCTCTTGTGGTTGAGATGTGTGATCATCTTCAGCAGGATGCTCCACCTGAATTGATATCTCTTCTGTCTCTTTAGCACCATCAAATTCTTCCTTAGAGCCTGTAGAAGTATAAGCCATCACATTCTCATTAAACTTTACATCTCTACTTGTGATTATCTTCTGATTTCCCTTCTCTAGACACCACAATCTGTAGCCCTTTATTCCATCTGGATATCCAAGAAATACACATCTTAAAGCTCTTGCATCTAACTTGTCTTGCTTGACATGGACAAAAGCAAGACAACCAAACACCCTTAAACCTTCATAACTTGGTTTCTGTCCACTCCACACCTCTTCAGGTGTTTTGAACCCAATCACTGATGAGGGTGACCTGTTAATGAGATAACATGCTGTAGCAATGGTTTCACCCCAAAATACCTTTGGCAACCCAGCATCCAACAGCATACACCTTACTCTTTCAAGAAGAGTCCTATTAAGCCTCTCAGCAACCCCATTCTGTTGAGGATTCATTGGGACAGTCCTATGTCTCTTGATTCCTCTTTCTTCACAAAAGTTTGTGAACTCAGTAGAGAGGTATTCCAATCCATTATCAGTCCTAAGGTGCTTCAGCTTCTTCCCTTTGACATTTTCTAGTTGAATCAACCATGTTTTGAACTTATGAAAAGCATCACTCTTATTCTTCATCAACATGATCCACACCTTTGTACTGTAATCATCAATCAAAGACATGAATACCTTGCTCCACCATGAGTCTCTGTCCTTGCAGGACCCCATATGTCAGAGTGGACATAATCTAATGGCTCTTGAGTTGTGTGAACACCCTTTCCATAGGGCAGCTTCTTGGACTTGCCCAAAGCACACTGATCACAAAACTCCAGGTTTTGATTTCCCATGTTTCCAATTACTCCACTTCTTGACAGTTCCTTCAACCCTTTCTCTCCTATGTGTCCAAGCCTCTTGTGCCATTTAACAAGCTCAGAACTGCTCAAGACCATATCAACACTCCCAACAACAGGTGAACCAATCAAGATAAACAACCCATTATGCTGTCTACCTTTAATCACCACTTTACCATGTTTAGTGATATGCAAGAAGCCATCCACTGAGCTAAACTGACAAGCGCTAGTTACCAAAGAACCAAGAGATAGAAGATTTCTTTTAAGGCCAGGAACATATCTTACATTAGAGATGATTCTGACCACACCATCAAACATCCTTATGCTCACTGATCCAATTCCTTTGACCTTGCATGATTGGTCATTGCCCAGGAGAACATTTCCACCATCTTCTCTCTTCAGTTCATCAAACCACGACTGGTGTGGACACATATGAAAGGAGCAGCCTGTGTCCAAGACCCATTCCTTTACCATTCTTGATTCAGTAACATTTAATACCTCTGGAGGATCTTCTTGAAGGTAAATGGCAGCAGCTTCTGCCCCTTGGTTTCCTCCTTTCTTGTTTCTTTTAGGACAATCCTTCTTCAAGTGACCAGGCTGCTTGCACTTGAAGCATTTCCTCTTCTCAACCCATTCACTTCCCTTCTTTGGATTAGAATCTCCTGCTTTGAAGTCCTTAGAATTCTGTCCCTTCTTCCCTTGCCAAGGTTTCTTGAATTTCACATTCAAACCTTCTCCAGACTGCACCATGCCTTTATCACCTTGAGTCTGGAAGCATTTAGACGTCAGAGCCTTCACTATCCCATCATAAGATAGCTGCTCATCTCTCCCATACATCAAGGCATCCTTAAAGCTTTCCATGGATTTTGGAAGAATGTTTAACACCATCAATGCTTTATCATCCTCCTCCAATTTCACATCCAGGTCTTCCAATTCCTCAACCATCTTAATAAACTCATCAAGTTGATCAGAAATTACCTTATCTTCAGTGATCTTGAAGGCCAACATCTTCTGCTTCAAGAACAGCTTGTTGGAAACTGACTTAGATTGATACAGATCTTCCAATCTCTTCCATGCTTCTGAGGAACTCTTGCATCTTGAGACCTCTCTTAGCGGTTTATCACCCAAACACAGAAAGATAAGACTGAGGGCTTTCTTATCCACTGATACAAACTTGGGTTTCTCACTTTCTTCCCACGAATCAAGAGGTATCAAAGCAAGATCAAGGCCATTGTGAACCAAAACTGCATTCATCTTGATCTTCCACAGTGTGAAATCATTTCTCCCTGTAAACTTCTCAAAGTCCATCTTCATACCAGCCATTCCTTCCCTTCTTCAAGCTGTGAGAGTTGGTTTCCCACAAACGGCGCCACTTGTTAGTGAAAACAACTCTTGAACACACAACACCAAAGAATCTGGAAATTGTACAAAGAAACCAATTCGAAATCACACATGCAGTTCGGCCAGAGTTGTGGCCGAATTGAGCTTGCGCAGAACAGGAAATAGAAATGGATCAAACACAGATTTAACGTGGTTCGTTCAAGATGAACTACATCCACGGAGGCAAGGCACACCTCAATCCACTAAGAACTTCAATCAATTACAGAGAATAAGCTCAAGAAATGAAATGCCCAATTCTGGATACAAATTAGGGCACGAACACTCAATCTCTAAATACTCTCTCTAATCTAAAGAACAAGGAAATTATGCGACGTAGTGATCTTCTCCTCAATGAGAGCTTTACAGTGATATATGAATTGAAGCTCGAATGCAACTGCACATGAAGTTCTAACTGCAAGAAGTTAAGCTGAGCTACCGGACAAATGTGATGGTTTTCTTCGTCACTAAACTGCAACTGCTTCGTCACAAATGACGGTTATCCCAAACTACCCCGAACCCGGTTTGTTCTGACCAGTTTGTCTTCTTGATGCTAAAACCCGGTTTAAACCTCCGGTTCTTCACTCCCTGACTCCGGTTCCACATTCCCAACACACCATATTACAAAGTATAGGCTCACTTGATGAAATTGAATATCACCTCACAGAATCCAGTTGTAACTTTTCTTCGATTATTCACATTACGGGTTGGGAGAATTGAGAGATTAGGGTTCTAAGCCAAATTGGGAGTTTCAGTTGGGGGGTTTTGTAATCTCTTGTACAATTCTTGTAATTGTTGAATCCAGATAGTGAATTGAGGTGTGTGGAACTTCCATGGGTGTAGAACGCTAGTTTAAACCACGTAAAATTGGAGTTGTGCTTATTTTCATTTTTCGATTCTGCGCAAGTTTTGTTCAGACTTTCTGGATTTCTTTTGTTCGAACAATTGTGATATGTTCGTTCTATCTTGAGTGATTTCTAGCCGAACGTGTTGATTGTGTGATTTGGTGTATTAATCATAACAAGTGGCGCCGTCTGTGGGAAGCCAACCTGTAGAAGAAAGATCAATGGCTGGAATGAAGATGGAGGTTGAAAGATTCACTGGTAAGAATAATTTTGGGCTGTGGAAGATCAAAATGAATGCCATCTTGATACAAAATGGTCTGGCCATGGCTCTGAAGCCTGAAGCTAAGTGGTCGATGCTGAGAAGCCCATATACGCAGACATAGAACAAAGGGCACTGAGCTCTATCATTTTATGTGTTGGGGACAAACCCTTGAGGAAGATCTCAAGGTCCAAGACTGCAATTGAAGCCTGGAGTAAGCTAAAGGAGCTGTACCAGTAAAAAACTGTCACAAATAAGCTATTTCTTAAACAAAAGCTTTTGGCCTTCAAGATGACAGATGATAAGTCATTATTTGATCAATTAGATGAATTCAATCGTTTGATTGATGATCTTGAAGATCTCGAGGTGAAATTGGATGAAGATGACAAATCACTAATGCTGTTGAACTCATTACCTAGATCAATGGAAAACTTCAAGGATACCCTGATGTTTGGAAGGCAAGAAAAATTGAGTTATGACTCTATCATCGCTGCCTTGAAAACCAAAGGCTTGCAGTTTCAAGGGGAAAAGAAGTCCAACCCTACAGCTGAAGGGTTGAACATCAAATTCAAGAAGAATAATCAGAAGAAGAAGGGGCAGACTCAGAAAGATAACAAAACTGAAGGCTCAAAAAGGTCTTCTGATTGGGTGGAAAAAAGAAGGTGTTTCTCCTGCAAACAGATAGGGCATTTGAAGAAGAATTGTCCTCAGAAGAAGAAGAAATCTGAAGGACAAGAAGCTGATGCAGCTGTTGTTGAAGAAGGTGTTGAATCTGCTGAGGTCCTAAACATCTAAGATGCAAGAATGGAAATGAATGGGTCTTGGACAATGGCTGTTCCTTTCATATGTGATCTCAAGAAGGCTGATGGTGGATTTGTGCTGCTGGGAAATGATCAGTCCTGCAGAGTACAGGTAACAGGATCTGTGAAGATTCAGATGTTTGATGGTTTTTCAAGAATAATTTTAAATGTAAAGTATGTCCCTGGTCTTAAAAGAAAACTAATATCCCTGGGATCTCTAAATGCTTCAGGTTGTGAATTTAGTTCTTGTAGGTATCAATTCAATTTCTTCAAGTGAACATGAAGTGTAGTATAGGTTGAGTAGAGTCAGGAACCGGGTCTGGGATAGGAAGAACCGGGCCGGAGAACCTGGTTATATTCAGTTCAGATTTGGAAGGTATTTGATGAACCGGGCTTGCAGCGGTTATAACAGAAATCCGCAACGGTTTTGGACTGTTGCATGAAAAACCGTTGTGGAAGACGCATAGCAGTTTAGAAAACAGTTGCAACTAATTTTGATTTCAACTCCCAGAGTTTCTTGATTCGAGCTTAGCTTGTTATATACATTTGTTCAACATGTAAAGGAGGGTTGATACACGTAATTTTCCCTCTGAAAACACTACTCAATCATTAGAATTAGAAAGATAGGGTTCTTGAGCTCAATTCGGATTGTGAATTGGGGCTTCTAGTTTTCTGGGTTGTTTCTTGTAATTGATTGTTTAGTTGAGTGAATTGAGGTGTATAGAGCCTCCGTGGATGTAGATCACCTTAATCGAACCACGTAAAAGCTTGTGTTCTTCATTTTATTTCATGTTTATGCGTTCGGTTTCTAGTGGACATTTTTCAATTTGTTTTTCATTCATTTCTGGTTTGAACTTGTTGTTTGTGTGTTATAAGTGTTCTCAAACCTAACATTCAAAGTGACCTCTTCGTTCATAGTTTTGATGCAACTTTTTTGTTAATTTTTTCTCGTCTCTATCGAAAATGACAAATGTTGTTGTATTCCCACCGTCTTCCACAACCAATTCAATTCGAAATCTGTACAATATAAACATGATGTCTAAGTTGTAAAGTTGTTTAATTAGGCTTCTTGTAACCTATTTTTTAAAGAAAGAGTTTATTTTACCTGAGGACTCCAACAGTTTGTGGGAAGGACACATTTTTCATACGTTAGTGTAGTTTCTGTCCTTGTTAATTTTCAAGCTCATTTTGAGCATGCTACGTAGCTCCATCTATTTCGGTGTAAAACATCTATTACTTTAGCTTTGCAGATGAAATATTTTGCCTAGGACAAACGTTAAAAAATATTTGTTATATAAACATGAGTAGAAAGCATTGTAATTCCAAAACCAAAATTTCTCAATTTAAATAGGATGGTCCTCTTCATCTACTTCATTTATACTTATATTGTCAGTGAAGCGAATCATAAACTTGTGGTCAATTAATTTATATCGGTTACTACTTCTGATGACATCATAGTTACTGATGGTGAACACCACACCCTCTTTGATAGAGTTTCAGAAATGATCAAGTCTTTGGCGGTAAATCAACCCTTGTATGAGGCAGTCCTAAATTTTTTACATAAGCAATCTATTCAAGATGTATGTGAAATATTGTTAAGAAATTATGTTTAGTTTTGATGATGGCAAAACCTTCTTTAAGGTAGGAACTAGTGCCCCCATAAATTCTGTCAATCTTTGTAATAGATAGGGTTAGTTCTACTTAGGTAGAAGACGTAACAAGATCACCAAGGTTACTTAAAGCAACAAGTTTGCTATCGCAATAAGGAACAGAGACTGCAGTGAGCATGCAAGCACGGTTGCTTATGCCCATCCAACATACAACATTTCTTACAGCAAGGAAGGTACAACCAGCAAGCAAGCAGGAGTCATGTCCACAGTGTCATCAAAGTCAACAGTCAGGGTATTCGAATTCAAAAATATAGTCGGTGAAGACAAGTTTGAAACCTTGTACTGACTATCCAATAGCATTGGGACACATCACCTGGAAAAAAAAGAAGCAAAAGCAACACTGGACACTGACATCAAGCCGCAACCACTCTGACCAACTCCCTGTGAGAAAGGACAAACAACTCTTTGCTGACAAGGAGCATTAAATGTCAACGGGATTATTTTTCTCTTTCAACGAGAAGGAATCCCAACTGCTATAAATAGAAGGAGATAGAGAACGAAATAGAGGCTACTGAAACTCAAGCATTCGAATTTACTTCACATCAAGCACTCATCATTCTTATGCAAAGTATATAAGAGCAAGATAGCAAGAAACAAGCAAGTGAAGATCAAAAGTTGTAACAACTCCCAAGTTAAGCTAGCACTCAAGCTTTACTTCGATCCTAATTCATCTCAAACCAGGAAGCTTGTCCACATCTAAATCGTATTCAAGTTTAATGGCAACTACCAGAAGTTGAAGAAAAACATTCATTAAACCAATCTCATGAAAGGTTTTTGAAACGGGGAGTCTTCGTTTGAATCAGGGATTCAAAGCTAACTTGTGTTCCGAGGAACGTATGTACAATAGAGAAGTAGCCTTACGAGGATAGGCAAAAACTATTGTAAGGAGCTAAGTTAGACTTATAACTTCGGAGTAACTAAGTTGTACTGTGTGTAAACTTCTCAATGAATTTCCCCACTGTATGAGGAAGAATTAACATCAAAGGAGTATCCCCATATTCGAACCACTATAAATATTGTGTCTACTTTTATACTGCTTTTATTATTGTTGTTGGCATACTACTTATCTACTGCATAGATTTGTAAGAAAACGTTTTAAGCATATTCCCCTACACATAAAACTCCCTTGTGCGTTGCTTACTGTAAGTTACTTAAGCTCAGTCTGCTTTGTGCCTACTGCCTAAGGTAAGCTTACTGTATTAACTTTGTTGCAAGAACAAGTTTCTTGCAGTAAGCAATAATCTTGTGCTCAAAGTATTTTAAAAAGAGAAAATCGAGTTAGAGGTTTATTCACCCCCCTCTAAACCTCTACCACTTGGGACCAACAAATATTAACATCATAAATAATAAATTTATATATATTTGATGGAACTTTTGGTAAGTATTTGTTGGTAGTGCCTCTGTTCATCATCAATGAATTTATCAACTAAGAGACTCCATTTTATAGCTTAAAATATGCCCATATGATAAAAAAAAAAAAATAGATTAACATAATAAACAACAAATTATAGTGATGTAACATGAGCTATATTACATTCTTCCCACCTTTTTCTTTAACATTTAAATGGTATAAAAATCTGCTAAGCTCTCAGGGAAATAGAAGTCCCCTTTCGTAATGATTTTGTAATATCCACCATAGTCTTTAGTCTCACACTTCTAAAACAACCGTCCATGGTGGTTTTATCGATCTCAATTAGTTTCCCAATCCTGTGATAGCCTTAATAGTTGCCTCAGTCCGTGCCTTTATCAGGAGATCATACAATCATACCAGAACGGTGCCTTCGTTATAACAATCCACGAAGGCATCACATCCGCCTCCAATTCTTTCAACATTGGTAAATTTTTCCCAAAATGCTAAGGTTCCATCACAAGTACATCATCAACATCACGAGCCAATCAGAATCGGAAGGAAAAGAGATTTGTATCAACCTCCAATGCCATCATCCCCTTTTTGGCTTTCACATTTTTTCATTTGTTCCGATAGCCCAAACTGGTTAAAAGATTTATGAGTACAGACTTGGCCAATCAAACAAAAAAGTCTTGTTCGATATCTCCTGCTCCATATCCTCCACGACCGAGATCAGTTCCTCATCACCGTTGTCCCTCTTATTATTCAGCTCTGAAGCCATTTACGTATCAATAGTATTAAACCTGCAAGAATCACAAGCAAACATAAAAAGTGAAAGGATGAGCACATGCGCTTCGTTCGATTTCAGAAAAAATGTACGATCACTTACAATAAATTTCCCCCATCCAAACCGCTTGATAAAAACACAAGCCCGAATCGTAAAGAAGAGAAACGAATAAAACAAATGAAAAGGTAAAAAGATTACAGAAAATTAGGTGGGAATCAGTGGAACAAAAGCAATTTGATCGCTACAGGAACCCTCGACGTAGGGACAGATTCTGCCTCAAGAAGACGAAACCCTACCGGACGGGGACAAATATGATTATGAGTACATCAACATAAGTTCTCTTACTGTAATCACTGGTCAAACGCTTAAATATCCCAACATGGCTTAGATTGTAGGAAATTTTCACTTAATTTCAGTTATTCATGACAATTTCACTTTCTTTTTACGAAAAAACTAAATTAATGCTCATTTATTACTACGTGGAAGGTAACTTTGGTACCACATGGAGACTATGAAAATGCAAAGTAGCCTCGTTGTTTAAAGTACAATGTTTCAGTTTTATGAACTAAATGCAAATATAATAATCTTTTATAAGTCATTAGCTTTTACTTAAGGCCTCAATTTATTAATCTAAATTATCAAATATCAAATGTGGGATTAGAAATGATATCCAACCCCAAATTTGTTATAACTCGAGAAAATGAAAATTTGAGTAAATATTAATATTACTTAAAACATGACTTCTTCAGAGTAGGAAGAAGTACAATACTTGTCTTAATTTCATGGTCTTCTCATGTGTAATCAAGGGATGACAAAATTAGGAACCTAAAATTATTGGATAGGAGATTTTTCCATGATAGTAGGGTGGGATCGAGAATGTAAAATTCCCGTTGTTTTCTAATCGGGGATGGTACGGAGACAAGATCAATGCTCCCCGCCTCGTTGTCATCACCGTTTCGTCCCCGTTTAATTAAAATTAAATTTCTCATTTCTCATTTCTTAATTATTTATTTTAGCATTTATCATTTTGTAATATGTATACATATTTAAGGACATGGAGATCCTAGCTAGCTAGTGCATTTCTCAATTCCTTTCTACCAACAAAGTAATTTGCATGTACATTAATTCTTCTCTTTTTTTGTATGAAACCCAAACACATTTCTAATTTGTAATAAATCGAAAAGAACATATAAGGTGTGTGTTATTGATTTATTATAAGTAGTCAGGGGCAGACTTAGCTTGTTGGGGTGGGGCGGCCAACTCCTAACCCACTATTTGTATCCTTAAAAAGTGCATAATATGTAATATTGTGTATTCATTTAATATGTGTGTGTTTTGGACCCCTTAAAAAATATAAAAACTAGGATATATTTAGACAATTTTCATAATATGCAATAAAAACACTTTAAATTTTTATATATAGGTAACTAATATTACATCTGGACACATTTAATGATAAGTAGTGTTGATATTTTATTTAAGTAATAAATATAATATATTCATTATCTATTATCACGTGTATATTAACGTTGGTTAGTGTTAATTTTACAGCCCCCCCCCTAACTTTATGTCCTGGATCCGCCTCTGTAAGTAGTACTTGATTTAATAAAGAAATTTATAGTGTTAATAGAAGTTAATATTTTATTATAAAATTATGTAAAAAATAAGAAAGTTGGAGTTGAAGAAAAAAAATATGGGGAACCCCATTATCCCGACGACACATTTCCTGGCCCAGATTTCTTAAGTCGGGAATTTTGGGGGAATGATATTTTAAATGTGAAATGGGGATGAGAACATGATGCTCAATACCAGCCACGAATCCGCTGATTGCACCCTTAATCTAATGTTGATTGATGTCTACCTATAAATTACTAGAAAAAAAATTGAAATTCCCCTTATTGCTAGTGGGTAGGTTCAAGTTGAAGTCAATAATACCCGACTTGATATACTCATGAGCCACAAGTCAAGAGTATTAAATCAACAACTCGTTGCCTTTTCTTTTCTCCAACTATGAAATCAGTTTGAGAAACACTCAATCTTTTGGAATTTCGTGAAGAGGTGTTATGGAATATGGATTGAAGATGAAGAAGAGGTTGTATAATTAGATTAAAACTCGATCTTTTGTGGTGAAAAATTAGATAGTTTGGAAAGCAAAAACATTCCAATGAAGAGGTGGAGATGCCCATAATTAATATGGTTGGTCGGATGCAATTGTTCAACCCTAGGCTTGATGGTGATGCTCTTAGAGATCATGAACCATTAGATTTTGTCTTATGGGATTAGTTCATGGCTATATATTTATCATTACTAGCAATACGCACTTGCTTTGCACGTAGTTGCATTTTTTACTATTATCTAATTAAAAAATTAATTTGGACGTAAAATAATTGTATATTGTATGGTGACATTAGTCGATCGTTCTAATAAAATCCAATTTAATTACTTATCATTATATATATATATATATATATATATATAGACATACACAACTTCTTAGATTATTCAATGCAATAAAAGAAATTGATCCATTGAACAAACATAATTCAAGAATCAACTAAAAACAAAAAAGAATCAGAAAAGAGAAACATATATAAAGTTAAAATAATCTTAATCTTAACAAAACAAGTAATAATAACTAATGTTAAAGGATTCATAAAAAATGACATACCATGATGTAATGTAGAATTATTTAGTTTTACAAAATTTTAGTATATATATAAAGTTTGATATATGCTAACTATTCTTTACTTCTCATTATACACAGACTCAACCATTATTTATATACCTTGAATAAAGTTATACGATGATTGAAAACTGTGTAATAATGAGGGCATATATTTTTATGTTTTGCACCAAATCGCTGGCATTTGAAGAAAATACATGTTAATTTGTTTTATTTCATCACCAACTGGCATCCATATACACACAAAATATTAGGCCTAACGCACTTTCTCTATAATTTTGATATTAATATACATTTCCCATGAAATTCTTTGCATTCTAATGTGAGAAAAAAATTCCAACAACTTAATATGAAGGTCCAACATCCAACTTATGTTATAAAAATTTTCTATATTTTTTTAATTATTAGTAAGTATAACCCTTTTGAATATACTTTCGATTTATGATTGCTTATTTCAATTTTCCCTGTATTTTCTTAATCCAACGTCGAAATTTAAAAATTATGTGTGTTTTAAAATAAAAACTCTACTATAGTATAATTACAAAGTAATAATGTTTCTTTCTCGCACATTGCATATCAATTTAGAAGTCATATATATACATGTTTAAACCATGCAATATGATTTTATTTCTCTATTTTATACAGAACTTTACTCAATGTAATTATTATTTATTTTTATCTAATCTACACAGGTACATGTGAACATGCATGCATTTTAGGTTGCTTTAAGTGTCGTTTTAATGATATTTTCATGCATATTTGATCGTGTATCGTGCATATTTGTATTATTGTGCCATTTAATGTGTTGAGCTCGTTTCAGGACAAAACAAGTGAATTAAGGCAAAAAAAAAAAAAAAGAGTCTCGAAGAAGTCCGGAACGGAGAACGAGCCAAGGATGGAACAAGGGGGAAGAGTTTCGAACGAACAGCCACGTCCGCAACTTATAGTCACGGCCGCGACCAATCAAAGGGGCCAGGACATGGTTCCCGCCCGCGACCGTGTCTACGAACCAAACCATGCCTTAAGAAAAATGAAGAGTTCGCGACCGCGACCAGATGCCCTATTTTTAATCCTGAAACACGTTTTTGGCCAATTTTGAGCCCAACACTTTCTCCTCTATAGATATAAGGTCATTTTCGACTTTGACTTAACCTAGAACCCATTCCCCACACATATTTAGCCACTATTCAACATTGGAAGCAAATGATTGGAAGGGGGTTGAAGATCAAGATCATCAATCCTATCTTTTGGTTCCTTCTATTTTATTTTCATGTTTTCTTGGATTTTCTCTTATTTTATCTTTGTAATAGTTGTAATGGGTGGCTAGCACCCTAGAATTCACTCTTGATTAATGTGGAACCTTGAGTCGAAGACATTTATGTGATTATTGCGGTTAATATTACCGAATGGATTATGTTTTTGAAATGTTCTATGTTATTTGGGATTGTTGATTCACACTTATGAATTGAATTGTGGTTTGATCACCCATTTGGATATTTGTTTGTGTATTACTAGAATTGGGCTTATAATCTGTAATTATTATGAATCCAATTCCCGTGTAGCAAACAATAGATTTATTTTATTGGGGATAACATAGAGTTCGACCACTAAAATCGAGCTTGCGAGTTTTATGTCGAATCTACTCCGTTGTCTTGATTCTTAATTTACTTGACTTTGATTCTTAGAGAGCTTGTTTTAGGAATTGATAAGTTGAGTAAGATTAATTGAAGAGCTTGTTTTGATTAATTATATGTAAGAGACAATAAGATTGACAGAGCTTGTTATTAATCTTGGAGTAGGAGTTAAGGCTAGCTAATTGGGTATTAACAATAGTTGCATATATCGTCTAAGACCAAGGGGAAGCATGATCAAGGGTGGATCATCTTATTACTTGAAAACCAAAAACCGAAAAAATCATTCTATTTGTCTTTGTTTATTTAAATTGTTAAATTGCTAAGTAATTTTAGAGTAATTGTTATTTAAGTTGCTTAATAGAAATTTAGGTGTTAGTTGTGATTTCATTAAAATTCCCCCACTTCTTTATTGTGTTTCTAGCTTATTTACATTATATTGCTTGATCATAATAGTTTAATACATAAAGCAAAATTGTTCGACCGTTCCTCATGGGATCGACCCTTACTTGCTACTCTACTAGTTAGAGTTGTAGGATAAGGTTAAGTATATATTTATATACATTAATTTGGTGGTAAGAAACGACGCTACCATACACTCATAAACTAATATTACCATTCACATTTTACTTTCTTTATTTTTCTGCATGTTTTAATTCAATTATGTGATACTTATTCACATATTACAATTTTTTTAACCTTTCACATATTAATGAATTAATTTTCCTTAATATTAGATCTTAATTATATAATAGAATCTCGTGCAATTATTCATGTCCACTAATTTCACGTTTGTCATTTGATTGTTGCTATTGTTAATACAATAAAATTTCATACCTTAGTATAAACTACAATTATTATAAAATTTGTGATTTTTATGTCTATCTACAATTTTCTGACATAACGTTTTTTCTTGGGTCTACTAAAATTACATCACCTATTAAAAGTATTACATTAGTGAATCGATTTGCATAAGTATGTGATACACGTGGTGTATACATGCATTTAGGTCGATTTAAGTGTATATTTTGTAACATTTGCATGTAGAATTGGTCGAGAATCGTTCATATTTGTTATTGGACCATTTGACGTGTATTGACTTGTTTTGTAGAGTTTTAATGGTTTTCAGGCTAAAAAGAAGATTTTATGAGGTTACATGAAGAAACAAGTCGAAGAAGGAACAAGATGGACTACATTGGGCCAAAAGTCAGGCCCAAAGCAATGAAGAAACGACGCGACTGCGCCAAGATTGGAGGTGGCCGTGTAAAAAAGAAGCTCAAAGTGAGAAGTCGGTAGGGCACGGTCGCGCCAAAAGGGGCTTGGATAAGGTGTTCGAAGATGTGAACCTTGAGCAACTGCATCACTTCTTGCACGATCGCGCCAAAATGTGTCCCTAAAGTAAATCCGAATTTTGATGGTATTTTCATCCTAATCTCTTGAGGATTTCGACCCCAACTTATAAATAGAGGCCTAAGCTCGAGTTTTCAATCACATCTCTCATACTTTTACGTACTTGGAGTAGAAGAGTGAGAGTAAGGATTGACGAGCAAGACAAGACGAAGATCGACGAGCCGAACAATCGGGTTTAATTGTTTCTTGCTTAGTTTTTATTTTCTTTACTATGTATTCTCTGAATTATTGTATTGAACTACTACTAGGCATGAGTAGCTAAACTACTTGTGTACTAGGGATAGAGAGTAGAGTTTTACAGCAATGGTTGAATTGTTCTTTTAATTTATAGACTCCGCTTTTATTATCTATCTATGTGTTTGTTCTTAATTTATGATTATATTAATTTGATCAATTAGGTTTAGTCTAATCGTTTAACAATTTCGCTTCGAGAGAAAGGAGTTGTTAATAGACGTACAACATATAGCATAGTTGTCTATGATTGCGTAGGCAAATGTTAAGGATCTTTTAGGAGTTGTTAGGATTAGTTGACTCGAGAGAGTAATTGTTCTAATCAATCCACGACTTAGTTTCTTTAAGAGAAGGACTAAGTTATTTAAGTGTCGTCTAATAGATAGTAAAATTGATTTATAAGTTTATAAGTTAGAGATTAATCACCACTAGCGTAATTCCTGAAATCGACACCCTAGGATACATTCTCATTGATTAGAATCAATTTATTAATTAATTCAGTTAATGGTTTATATGCAATATTAGTTTAGTAATTAATCAATCATCCACCAATTCCAGTGTCTAGTTAGGGTAATCCTAGATAATTAGGGTAGCAACCTACGTTAGCTTATTCTGTGTGGATTGACCTTGACTTCCACTATATACACCTACACTCGTACACTTGCGATATTTTAAGGTTAGGATTAGAGCCTGTCAAATTTTTGGCGCCGTTGTCAAGGAATAGGTATAGCGTCTTAGTTTTTATCCTGAGTAATAGAAGGATACTAGACTCTGCAATTTAAATTTTGTTCTTTCATTTTTTTTTCTATTTATTTTAGTATTACGTGGTATGTTATTTTGTTGGTATTTTCAGGTTTCACATGCAAACTAGGTCAAAATGGATAGAGCACATTGTTCCTTTTGATCCTGAGATTGAGGCGACTGCCCGCAAACACCGAACGAGAAGAAATCACACAGTCGAGATGGATAACACTCTACAGAATCAGAATTAAGAAGATGTACTGAATAGGATACTAAGGGCATTAGCCTATGTGGATGATAGATTCACTAATCTGTAGCGGCAACAACCACCACAACAACGGAGACAAACTCAGATTGTGCACGATGACACATATGAGGACATCACACTCATAAGTGATTATCTTCGTCCCATGTCGAATCAGCCAGTTGGACGAGTGCAACCACCACCTTTGAATACTAATAGCTTTGAGTTGAAGCCTGCTTTGATAAATATAGTTCAACAGAACCAGTTTGGTGGGATCGCGCTAGAAGACCCGAATGTGCATCTAAACAAGTTTTGCAGGTTGGCTGAAACTATAAAGATGAATCATGTGCCACACGAGCAAGTAAAGATGAGGTTGTTCCCATTCTCACTGAAAGACAAAGCATTCCAGTGGTATAATTCACTAGATGATGTCACAGAATGGGAGGATTTGAGCACAAGGTTAGTTTTGAAGTACTTTGCACCTAGCAAGATGCTAGATATACTGAACAATATAAATCAGTTCAAGCAGATGGATAAAGAACCGTTCGGTGAGAGTTGGGAACGATTTCGGGATCTTATTCGGAGTTGTCCCCAACATGGATTTTCGAAGAAGCAGCATGTGTGCAGGTTTTATAATGGGTTGCTTGTCCCAGCACAAGATCATGTCGATGCTGCCACAGGGCATAGCCTGATGGAGAAGAACGTGAGGACTGCATTCTCAATTTTGGATGCAATGGCCAGAACTAGTTATCAGTGGCCTAATGAGAGAAATAAGCCAAGAAGAGTGGCTAGTGTTGTAGAAGCAGAGCCTATCAAGAATAAGCCGATTGATACTCTTAATCTCAGTTGACCGCTCTGACGAATCAAGTAAGTTTGCTAACTAGTCTGACGTTAGCACACCACACTGATACTTCATCATAATAGTTAGTGGCCCAAGAGGAGGTTGAAAATGTTAACTTTGTAAACCAGAGGAGTTTCAACAACTTCCAGAATAATCAGCCGAGGTACAATCAATACCTACCTAATTGAAATCACCGAAACTTCTCATATGGCAATACGATGAATTCACTTAATTCGCCACTCAGATTTGCTGTCACGAATGGTATAATTCATGATGGCAAGAAGCCAACACAAGAGGAGATAGTGCAGTCAAAGTTCGCCAATTATGATGAAAAACTAGCTCAACTAGAAAGAAAGATGGATGACATATTTATTGAGCTGAACAAGAACATGACTGGAAAATTGAAACATGTAGCTCTATACAGTCTTTAGATGCCACATTATATAAGAAACTAATTTACCTAGTGATTGCAATTCCCTTGAATTTGTCTTGCTGATTTTGTTTTTAATATTGATACTGCTTTTGTGTTCAATGATTCTTGTGTGCAGGCATTCGAGACTTTGAAGAAAGCATTAGTGACTGCCCAGTATTGATCACGCCGGATTGGTCTCCACCATTTGAGATAATGTGTGATGCGAGCGACATGGCTGTAGGGGCTGTTTTGGGCCAAAAGAGAGAAAATCTTTTGAGTAACCTATTATGCCAGCAAAACACTTGATTAAGCCCAAACGAATTACAATACCATAGAGAAGGAGTTGCTAGCTGTTGTTTATGCATGTAACAAATTTAGATCATATCTAATACAGGCAAATACAATAGTATACACTGACCACGCAACCCTTCGATATTTGTTTGCCAAGCAGGATTCAAAGCCAAGAGTGACAAGATGGATATTGTTGTTGCAAGAGTTCGACTTGGAGATCTGGGATAGAAGGGGATGTGAAAATGTAGTTGCTGATTACTTGTCCAAAATTGAGAATGAAGCAGATACAAAGAGACGATAGAAGGCAATTAATGACACATTTTCGGATGACCATGTGTTGGTTGAAGAAGATTATCCTTGGTACAGTGAGATTGTGAGTCACATAGTGAGTGGCATATCGCCGGATCTACAGCCTCACAATGAGAAAAAGTTCTATCATGATGTCAAGTTCTACATATGGGACGATCCCTACCTATATAGAAGATGTGCAGATACTATTATCCGAGGTGTGTTCCTAATAATGAAGTAAGGGACATAATCACACAGTGTCACTCTTCCCCAAGTGGGGGACATTTTGCATCACCAAGAACAATTGCAAAGGTACTCCAAAGCAGTTTTTATTAGCCGGAGATCCACAAAGATTGCCATGAATTCATCCTGCAGTATGACCGATGCCAAAGAATGGGAGGAATATCACGAAAATACGAGATTCCCGTCACCACTATCATTGAAGTACTATTTGATGTGTAGGGCATAGACTTCATAGGACCTTTTTTTATCTTCGAATGAGTTCCAATATATCTTGGTAGTTGTAGAATATGTGTCAAGATGGGTGGAGGTTGTTCCGACCTAAACAAATGATGCCAAGGTAGTACTGAAATTCCTCCAAAAGAACATTCTTACTAGGTACGGGACAACGAGAGCCTTGATAAGCAATAGGGGGTCACACTTTTGCAACAAGTGGCTAGCTGCATTATTAGCCAAATATGGGGTGAAGCACCGAGTCACAACTCCATATCATCCTCAAGCCAATGGTCAAGTGGAGCTGGCCAATCGGGAAATCAAGCAAATCCTTGAGAAATCCGTGAATAGAAATAGAAATGATTGGTCGATGAAGCTAGATGACGCACTATGGGCATATAGGACGACATATAAAAATCCGTTGGGACTTTCGCCATATCAGCTCATTTTTGGGAAAGCATGTCATCTGTCGGTGGAATTGGAGCATCGAGCTTATTGGGCAGTCAAGAAGTTAAATTTCAACTTTGAGGCAGCTATGAAAGAGCGAATTCTTAAGCTCAACGAATTGGATGAATTCAGAAATCAAGCGTTTGAGAACTCCACTTTGTACAAAGAGCGAGTCAAACGGTTTCACGATCGTATGATAAAGAATTGAAGATTTGAAGCCTGTGAACAAGTTTTATTGTTCAACTCTCGACTGAGATTATTCTCTGGAAAGCTGAAGTCAAGATGGTCGGGCTCATTCACTATCAAGACCGTTCGAGCATCCGGCATAGTAGAGTTGATGAACGTAGATGGGAGCACTTTTCTCGTCAATGGACAAAGAATCAAGAAATACTACATACCGGACCAAATTCAAACCCTGCATGATTCAGTTAATAATTTATATGCAATATTAGTTTAGTAATTAATCAATCATCCACCAATTCCAGTGTCTAGTTAGGGTAATCCTAGATAATTAGGGTATCAAACTACATTAGCTTATTCTCTATGGATCGACCTTGACTTCCACTATATACACCTACACCCATACACTTGCAGTATTTTAGAGTTAGGATTTGAGCCTGTCAGTATGTACGGTATGTGATTAAAAATAATGTTCAATAGATATATCTGAATAAAATCGATGGATTATATAGACCAATAGTAAAATTTACTCAATATCACTACTGATGCATTCATAGTTATATCTTCATATATTTTTTTTTTATTGATTTTATATATAAGCTACTTTTACCGCCTTCCTTTTCATCTTGAAATATTACATATATATAAATGACTTTATCATGAAGTCAATAACGTAAATCAATTATTATTTTCTATAGTTGTAATGTATACAAATGTTACTTATGAAGTGAATCGATTTCATTCTTCTAAATCATTGAAAATAAATAGGGTTAATTACCAAACAAATCACGACCTTTAGACCAATTTTCAATTGCAACACGACCTTTAAAACGTGACAATTTCTGTCACATACTTTTAATTTGTTTCAATTACAACATCGCCGCCCAACTCCGATCCCCAAATGCTGACGTGGACGGCGGTGCTTTCAAAACGACGTCGTTTTGGGAGCACCGCCGTCCACGTCAGCAATCGTGGATCGGATTTGAGCGGCGTTGTTGTAATTGAAACAAATTAAAAGTATGTGACAGAAATTGTCACGTTTTAAAGGTCGTGTTGCAATTGAAAATTGGTCTAAAAGTCGTGATTTGTTTGGTAATTACCCCAAATAAATATAATATGTAATCTTGTTTTCTATAAGCATAATAATTCGATTTACATTTATTTATTGATGCTCATACCAGGAAATTTGGCGTGTCAAAATATATATATTGCTAGTTTAATCTAAATTTGAACAATAAGACTAAATGTAATCTAAGTTTCAAAATGCTACATTTTAATAACTTGTATGTACATCTAACTACAATATAGATATTACTTTTTTTTTTATTCTTTTATGATAGTATAATATGTCTGACCTACCACATTAGTTTATTCTTTGATTTTTCTATATATTACCTAGACTCGCTATTATAATTTATTTTTTATAATGATAATTTACTTAGATCCTTCAATACTGATATTTTTTGCATTAGTTTTTTTATAATTTGGTTCATTATGTTAATAAAGTTTTATCTACTACTGATAAAGTTTGTTCATAAGATTGTATTACCTTTTCTTCACAATTATTTTTCTCACTTTTATGCATTTTATCATCATATTGTTCCTATTCAATTGTTTTGACATTATTTTATATTGTTGGACTTTAATAAAGTGTTATACACAAAGAACATGCAATTTTCTAACATGCCTTTTTACTTATTCAAAAGTTAGTTTTAAAATTTAATCTCAGCTATTCCACATGCAAGTCATTTAATTCTTTTAGCCCGATTTTAGAATTTGCTTCAAGTTTATACTAATGAAGTTTGAGTTACTATTTGCATTAAACTCTAACTTTTGAATTCAATAGTATATACTTTAGTCTAAAATATCATATATTCATATTTTAATTTTCATTAGAAAGTTATATAAATTTTATTTTTGTTTCTCAATGTTGTAATATTGTACTTCAATAATTTAGAAATCTATGGAGATTATTGTAAGTAGCAAATTTATAATATTCAAATTCAGACAAATAAATTGTTACTATTATATAAGTATCATTCTAGATAATATTTATAATAAGAGTTGATTGTTTTATTTATGACAAAAAACTATGTAAGAATTTGTCAATCATTTATACATAGTAACATAAATCATTGTGAATCATTTACATATTGAATTGACATATACCTTTTACATTGTTTAAATAGACTAAAATATTTTCATTTAATCTCATCTATTTTTTCCAAAAAAATCTTTAATGACATTTTTCTTTTTAATTAAACTTTCAATCATTTTTATAAAATAAAAAAATATGAGTATTCGATCATATATCAACAAAAACACTTAATACTAAGTGATACATTTTATACCATTAAGAAATAATCAAGAGCTAAAATTAATGTATAAATTTTTGTTCTATCATGAATTTATACTAAAAATTGGACTAAGACATAATGACAAGTATATATATTTGACTCTTCATATAGTAACTCCATATTTTTAGATATAAATAGTAAATATTAATAATATCACATATTGATATTATAATTTAATTTTCTCCGAGACATCTTTTATTGCACTATGTGATTTATTATTGAAAGTCAAATAAGAGATTCATGAGTGTAAGAGTTGAATCGGTAATAGGTGAGCAAGTCCTTTAGCTTGTTCTCTTTTCTAATACTTATCATTAGTGTTGAGTCATTCATATACTATGTACGTAACATATGCATGCAGTGATAAATTAAATTTTATTTATGATATATTATAGTTGTCTCGTCAATATCTTTTAGTGAAATGAGTACACAAATCTCTTGCTTTGTCTCTCGGAACTGAAAGGTGGAAATAAAAGTAAAACTATTAAGAACTTTGAACATCCAATATCTAAATAGCCCTCTTGTACTTCTGGCGCAAATAAGGATCTTGTACTCTTACTCGACTTTAAAACTATTGAAATCATATCAACCTATTACATTTTACATAAATTAAATATTGATCATGTAATATCATTATTTTGAGTCACTCATATATTGTGATAAATTAAATATCATGTAATTTACTATAGTTGTCTTATAAACATATTTTTTGTTGTACTTAGTGGAATGAGTATATATATGTTATAGCTACGTAATGTACATAAATTAAGAAATTTTTCTCCAAAAAAATGAAAGATGATAAATAAAATCAATAAGAACTTTCACTTTTATTCATTGTTTTAATTTCTATGCGTATGCATTTTTTTTTTTCATTTTGCTGCTAATCCTAAAATCTATTAGTATTTTTTCACCATGAAAAGATAAGAACTTGATAATTTTGCAAATATTCAACATCTAAATAACTTTATTATTCGAAATTAAAAGTCTTGTAATCATTATCCTAATAAAGAAGTCAAAACTTTAGAGTTACTAAAGTCCTATTAATCTATAAGATGTAATTTCTATAAAAAAAAAAGAAAAAATTATAAATACATAAACTATCTTTTGTGTAAATTTCAATTATTTAATATCCTAAGAATCATGTACTATAGCAATTTTACTTATTGTAAGTATTTATTTACATATATTTATATTATTATACATTCTCGTAGATTTTCGTTAATCGGTATTAAAAATAATAGAAACATAAATTATTATCAATATTTAGGTTCAACTTATGATATTAGTTGGATTAGATATCATATCCATGAATTGATAGATGATATTTGACTTATATAGGGCTCTAACCAAATAAATAAAACTTGAAGGATATAATTATTAAATTAACCTTGAAAATTAAAATTCGTTGAGAATATAATAGACAAATCAAATTTTGTAAAAAATAACTCTGATTTTTATAATAAAAGTAGATTTGGATTTGGAGTATATTGAACCAGTTAGAGATGATGTAAGGTCGATCTGGTTTGATGTTGGGCCATCAACATTTGTCAACGAAAACTAACATGCACAGGCCAGCCAATGCTGCAGTCCCTTGTATTGTAGCTCTAATTCTTACAATTTTCAAACAAAAAAGATAGATATGCTCATCAGCCTTATTAAGTCATTACCACTGGGCGTACAAATGATCAGAGCTGAGCTAAATTTCTTGTGTTTATGAGTGGTTTATTTACTTTTACTTAAAATTTGAGCAGAGTCGAACTCTATATGAGAGTGCTTAATTATGTTCACCAACGTATTTGAACATATATGTGAACTTTTGTACTCGTGAATAACTAATTATTTTATTCATAGACATTAAAGAAACATACATTTTCCTAAATCTCCATACAAATTAACAAATTTAACTAAATATTCATCATAACAAAAGGTATATAAGAGTATTGATAAAGCGCAATCCAGTATTCAATAAATTCAGCCAAAATCAATGCAAGAAATATGAAGAAACACAAGATATACGTGGTTCGATCCGGAGATCTACGTCCACGGGCTGAAAATGGCACCGGCCGAGGTGTTTCTTTACGCTCGTTCCCAATTACACACTATTGTTTCAGAATACGAAGAACCAACCCTAATTCCGAGTACAATTCTCCTACTTATACTACTCCATACCAAACCCTAACTAACTCCCTATAATCGTGCCTATTTCCGTTGCATGGGAGTTGGGAGCAGATCGTGGGCCTAGAACGTGGGATACGCCGCAGTTGGGCCATGCTAATTGGGCCGCGCTATTTGGGACGCATGTTTCTGGGCCGGTTACTGGGCTTATCCTCCTAGGCTTAGTTGCTCGGGTCGGGTTGATTTGGTCCGGAGTGTCAACCCGATCCGAGGTTACTGGGCCATACCTATCAAGTATCTATACTAATATAATAACAAAATCCACCCAAAATAGTAACCTATGAATTTTCCCGCTCAAATTCCTTTGCAATTTCTGGAAAACATTAATTTTGGTATAAAACTTTTTATTTGAAAATAGCTTAATTTGAATTTTATTTATTTTTTGTATAAATAATTTTATTTGGAAATAGCTTAATTTGAACTTTGTTTCCTTTATTATTAATTTTTTTAATCATATAAATTATAAAAATTGAATTATTTACTAAATATTTTATAACTTCAGTTTATAATTTTAACATTTTATATTTCTTCAAAAAATATATTTTTTTAAAATATATTTTTTTTTTTCATTTCTAATGTGACTTTTCTGTATAATAAATTAAATTAGTAATCTATTATTGATCTATAATTTGACAACATATTATATAAATAAAGTAAATCAACATATTATATAAATAAATTAAATTAAAGACAAATAATTATTTGTTAGTTTATTATGTGCATTAATTATTAATGTATTTGTGCTACAAATAAAAATTAATAAAATTATAATGTAGGTGTTATTGGTAGTCACTAAAAACTTTTGAAAATTTCTTGAACATTAGAATTGAAAAAATAAAAAATTTATATATTTTGGATAAATATAAACGTTTATCATAAAATTATAAAATATACATATATACACTCATCCTTTGTGCAAGATGGTCGATGTGACCTCCATACTGTATGCTAGAAATATTCATACATTAAGAAAAATAAATATGAATATTCTGTAACTTATAACTTTTCATCTCTTATAATATGTTGATTGTAATATATTATTATATTAAAATTATATAAACATATAATTTTTTTTATTATTTATTCATTTATATTTACGAACTGTGCACCGCACGGGGTTACTACTAGTTATATTATATATAGTACTAGTAGTTACCCCGTGCATCGCACGGGAAAGAGTTTAAATTAATATTTTTTATATACAAAAATATCATTTAATTTAGTGCTAAAAGTGTAACATGTTGGAATTTGAATGTGTAACTTTTAGCGTGTTTTTTTTGGTGGAGTGTGTTAGCTGACCGAACGCATCATGGGGGCTCTATAAGAAAACTCACTGGTGGTTCCATATCATTATTGATATACAATAATCTATATATAGTTTGATACATTGATTTTTACAATTTAGAAATTCTTGAGATCAAGTAAGCGGCCATCCTTTTGCCTTTTTATAGGAGTATAGAAAATCAGAAACCATATCTGAAAGATTTGGAATGATCTCGACATTCTGTTATCAGATATCTTCAATTAAAGATTACATATTATTGCATATTAAAAAATTGATAAAATCACATCTATTTTTTGGTAAAGTTATGGTAGTTCATATATTAATATACACATCATAATTATAATTTATATTAAAATAAAAATCGAGTCTATAATGAGTATTGATTTCGCTAATCATTCCAATTATGTGATAGTTCTAAATTTATATGTGATATCAATTTATAGTTGTTATCAAACAATCTGTATATTAAAATTATTTTGTTTATAAGATAATATTTTGGAAATTTTTCTGCAATAGTTCATGATAGTTGTTAAATGGGATATTTCTTCTTAAAAGTCTTGCGTATAGTAAACGCTTTCGACTGAGTTTTATCAAAGTTTAATTGTAAACATATTGTAATGACAAAAATGAAATACTGCCATAAAATTAGAATTTCAATTGAAGTTGATACATGAGCTTATTTTTGCAGAAATTAAAAAACTGAATTCTGCTACAATAAAATCAAAATTACTCTTCAATCTCAGCTGATCGTCGGATGAGTTGATTGTCTCTAATCTTTTGCCAATATTTTGAACGGATTGAGACTGTACATGTTATAAACAAAATGTAAAGTTTAGCACAATATATGGACAATAATATAAATAATTCACATAACAGAGATTAAAAATATAGGTTGAATTTTTTATATGATTACAGATTACCGTAGAAAACGATGATGGCATATAGATTTGAATTCTGCAATCATCAAACTTGTTTTCGCTATAATCAAGATTCTATTGCTGATTTTTTCTTATCTTGATTTGCATGTAGTACTTTTGGAGCATCCATTGTGAAGTACCTATCAAAGTTGACCCATAATAACCAAGGAACAAATTTGTAGTAAAAAATGTAAATTGCGAAATGAACTATCAAAGTTGACACATAATAATCAAGGAATGAAGGAATTATAGAAATTTGTAGTAAAAAATGTAAATTGCGAAATGAATAAGAAATAGAAATACCAGCTGCAAAAGTGATTCTCATTTACTGAAGACCTTATGTATTTATAGAAGCAATAATGTTATTGGATATTTTTTTTTTTAAAATTCGAATTTCAAAATTTTAAAAAATGTGCAACAAATTCTGTTCTACATATATCTACAGATTTGTTATTGCTGAACTTTAGACGGAAAAAATATTCGAAAACTTGAATCTCGCTAATATCATTGGATTTTTCAAATTTCAAAATTCAAATTTACATCTATTTATAGTAACTATTAAAATGCGCGGAAAAAGTTTCAACTTACTAATTTCGGATGACTTGACTTATTATATATACATAGATTTTTAGGGAGGGATACATAACTTCCACAAAAAAAAAATGTGATTTGATTTAATTTTTACTAAATTAGCTAGTTAAAGAAACCGTTTCCTAATTTATCGGAGTAAAAAATGGTAGGTAAGTGGGCCAGCCATAAATCAAAATTTACAGTCAAATAAATAAAATAAATTTTTATTTCCCAAATAAGTATATAAGTTGGGGGAGGGGGAGAGGGGGATGAAATGCTTTATTTCTAGGTCTAAAAATAATACATTTTTTAGATAGTTGGAATATAGGGTTTGTAATTAGTATTTTTTACCCTAATTTTATGCTATAAAATAAATTTGTAGATTCATTTGCATAATAATTTCGATAAAAGAAATAGCTGATTTATTTAGGTATTGTAACATAAATAATATTGGTAAAGATTCATTCTAAAATATTATGGTTAAAGATTGATTTGTATCTTACGATTTGATAATTTTGTAAAGTAAATTTGGATACAACTAATTATTACTTATATTTAGGGACAAAAAAACTCATTCCAATAAATTCAGCAACAACTTCCCTAATTTTGCGAAAACATTACCATTGCATATATATGTACCAAATTTGGAGATATTTTAGGCACATATTGTGTTTTTTTTTAATTAAAAAAAAATATTTTTTATTACCATATATAGTAAGCAGTTTGGGCGGGAAAAACATTATTTTCCAATTGTAGTATAAATCCATTTTGTGTTTATATATACATAGATATAAATTCTTGTTTTTATTGTTATCTTTCTTACGATTATAATTAGTTAAGTTTCGAACAAGCTTGTTCTCAATTTTTTAATAAACAAGTCAATCATATTCAAGTTTTCGATTAAAAATTATTCAAATAAATGAAGTTGTTGAACGAAATCTGTGTTGGTTTATGGCCATAATACCAGGAATCCACGATGACTAGCTTCGGACATCAAATAAGTTGACAAGAAAATAAAGCGGGTGTTACAAACTAGACACTAGAGCAGGAGTTTCTTGCAGGAACTGGAAGAAAAGGGTCTTCAGAAACAGAATGCCTTGCTAAACACTTGTTCCCATTTCTGTCACTGCCTTCCACCCATTTTTTCAACTTCCCAATCAGCTTTCGCCTTCTTGAATCACCACCATTTCGTCTTCTCAACCCCAAATTGCGTTGAGTTACTTCGCCATCATATCTTAACTCTTCAATCCCTTCAGAATTACTATATATCTCTGTGTTTTCTTCCGCCTCTTGCTTCTTTTTAATCAGCTCGTGCCTCAACCATGCGTTGCTCCGCCTTAGGTATATCACTTCTTCAACTTCCCTTGCCTCGTTGTGATCCTCTCTGCATTCTGTTTTCCCCTCTACCTGTTTGTGAAAATGACAAAGTAAAGATATGAAACTATATATATAGACAGAGAAAAAGATTGTGTTAAAGAGTAGATGATTGAATCAAACTTTGCTGTTTAGCGTATTATTGATTTTAGAGAGAGAGAGGGGGGAACCTTTGATGGATCTGATTCTTGTGCTGCCCTTAACTTGAATTTGAGTTCATCTTTCTCCCCTTGCAATTTCTCTATAAACAGTTTAAGCTCCTTGTTTTCATCCTCTATCAACTTGACGCAATCATCTTTCAATTCTAGATCCTTCCTATTTCTTGAAATCTCTGTTTCTTTACATTGAATCTGCATACTTTGTTTCCTTAAAATCTGAAAATCTTCTTTACTTTTCCTCCACAGCTTCTTTACCCTCTTTTGAAGCTTCCCATTTTCTGATGTGAAAAATTCTACCAACCTCAACAATTTCAAATAATCCACTGCAACACTTTGAAATCTCTGGATTTCTGCCTCTAATACAGAAACTTCTCTCCTCAGAAATTCAACTTTAGTCATCTCCAACATAATCTTGTTAAGAATCTCCATTAACTCCATTTCTTGATCCTTCAGCTCTTGGTAGTACACAAACCGTTTCTCTAGCTGGAATTCTCTATCTTGCATCTCTTCAATTCGACATCTTAGACCCAGTATTTGTTGTTCCCCTTCACGGCTTTCTTCTATGCCTAATGCGTTCCTATTGGAATAGGCCTCTTCATGCGTATGATCATCCTCAAGGCTGTGAAAACTCTCTTCTTCATACGTTTCACAAGCTTGAATATCTGCAGATGTTTGTGAGAAAGCTGTCGGAAGGCGAGAGTTCTGGGTGGCGATCCTGGCAAGTATAAAACCTGCCAAACTCAAAGCCAGAGGAATCCCAGCTTTAACAAGAATTGGTTTCATGGCTTCTGCCTTTGAGCTTGAGCTTTCCATTATCTAAGTTAGTTGATTTATAGAACAATGAGAATGGCGTTGTTTTTTGTCAATTATTATGTGTTGATAATGAGCAAGGATCATGCATAGTTTAATAACAGCTTTTGCTTAGATTCTTTTCTTTAAGAATTCTTTAGTTGGGAGAAGTTTGATCTGTTGCTTTTTGACCACTCCGGCGAAGGCAATGCATTTATTTGATTGTAAGTCTACTTCAGCAATCTCTCTTTTCTTTCTTCTTTTCCTTTGATTATATTTCATGTGGAATTGATTCTTCACATATAAAGTTGAGGCACTCGCTCGGAAAATTTGTTTATTTTAAAGTAACTTTAAAATTTATTTGTTTATTGAAAGTAATTTTAAAAGATAAAATTTAAATTATGAATCTTAAAAGACTTTTGTTTCACATGTAACATTTGATAAAACAGACGAGAAGTTGTTAATATACAATGGAGTACAAATAGTGTCGGTAGTTATTGGTAACAATTTTCCTAAAAGGCATAATTATAAGCATACACAAATGGGGAATAAACACGGACAAAGATGCATCCACTTATTTACATAATTATTATTATATGCAGTGTTCGAAAAATGAATTTTTTTTTCTCCTAATCTAAGAACAAAGAAAAAACTCTTCTCTAGCTTCCACGGTGACTTGAACCCAGGACCAAATATCTAAGTAGTAGATGTTCTGCCACTTGAACTATCCAACTTCGTCACACTGGTTCAGAAAATGAGAATTAGGGGTGAGTCCAGTTTAGAGAATATACGAAGCCAACTTTTTTTTATTCAATTCATCTTTTGAATTTAAATAGGCTCATTCGAATTTGAAAATAAGAAAATATTAATACGAATCGATTTTATTATTCGCGTTTAGAATGCAAATGCAAATATTTATATATTTGATTCGTGTTTTTTATATTCAATTCGAATTATATATAAATCTATTCGTAATTTGAAACTGAACTAAATCCTAAACTGAAATTGAACTGAATCCTAAACTGAATTGAACTGAAACTAAACCGTAAAATCCTAAAAAATCCTAAACCACTAAAAATTCCCCATGTGCACAATAATGCTTATTATGCACTTGATGCGCGCAAATTTTTGCCATATTTGAATATTAATATCTGAATTATTTCACATTATTCGAATATATTTAGCGAATTGAATACAAATAAGAAATAACATTTGAGATAATTGGAACAAGAATACGAATGCTGTTCAAATACAAATCGAATATTTTAGTATTCAATTCGATTCGGTTCATTTCATACACATCCCTAGTCATCCCTAATCTGGTTTGGGGTGATTCGCATTTAGAAATATTCAGAGATTTCTAAACAAGGTTTTCCGAAATTGTTTATGATTTTTTTGTCCAATTGTTTATGAGATCACCTGTTTCATTTATATGTTTCAACTTATGTTTCATCTATCCACGACATGTGTATTGAATGATATCATTAATCAACACTGTTGTGTATTAAAGATGTGTTACAGAAAATGTAACATGTAGTGTATCAAAGAATTCGAATTATCTTAAATCGATCTCAATATTTCGGGTGTAACGCGACGAACCAGTCTTGGAATTATGGAGATTCCAAGATTCTCAATGTTATTTCCGATTTAAAATGAACATTCATATTAAAGAAAATGCAAAAAGTAAATATTTTAAATCTCCAAGCTCTTCATACAAGTGTTTTTTTTTAGGAAAAAGAAAGACTTCATTAGACGAATAAGCATATATTTTACCAGTTCCGTTCCGTAACGCTTATTAATGTGCGCTACTACCCTCGCTACTCCATCCAATACCTTCCTCTGACTTTTTCAGTTTTTCACTTATTCTATTATGCTAATCTAATTTTAAAAAAAAAATAGAAACAGACAGTTCCCAACAGAAGAAAACAAAAGAATAAAAAAGCAGATTTGTCATTAACATCAGTAATCTCTTCACCATGATGATCTTGCACTCTCCCAAATTTTTACACTTTTTGTCCACCTTAATAGAATATATGTGGATGGCAATTCAAAAATCTACTTCAATCGAAAGTACGCCAAAATGTATCGACAAGCAATACGCTTGAACTCAAATGTCGACAACTGCATGACACCACGTCTGAAGTTTTATTGTATGTAAGCTCTCGTTGTCTTGATGTTGAACTTCCTTCAGCCGGAAATGAAGAATAAATTATTTGTACTTGATCTTTACATTTAAATTTCACATAATAAGCATTACTGTGAGACATTTTCTCCTAGAATTCTTTGAATTTTATTGAGAAAATTGGTAAACATGCCCTGTAAGTTTGCCATAATTAAGAAAATGTCATTTAAGTTTGATGCTTTTTGAAATTATCTCCTAAGTTACAAAAAATTGATGAAAATGCTCCGTCACCGGCTGTTACCTGTAACCCAGCTAGTGACATGCATATGTGGACTGTTCTTTGTGATGTGGCATCGTATTTGCCACGTTTTTTTTCTTCAAAAAATCATTTTGATTAAATAAAATCACCAATTTGCCAAATCAGCCTCTTTTAGGAGGGAAAATGTCAATTTTCCCCCCAATTCTCATTTTCCCCCTCAAGCCCAAATCAGCATATCAGTTGTATAAATAATATGTGATTCTCGCAAGATATTGTATAAAATTAAAATACAAAGATTCGAATTTATTAGAATATCTTTGAACACTTTTCTTGATCCTTATTTGATTTTGAACTTATTATCATTATTATTATTTTAAAAAAATAATTTTTATAGTGGTAATGGGGCCGCAGCTCCATGCAGAAAGTGTGATAATGTTATTTGACACTTTCACTTTGTTATTGCAAACATAATCCAGGTAATTTACCCTAACTTTTTGTGGGGTTCTTTTTGTCATTCGGCTGTGAGATTTGCAAACAAAGGATAATAATTCGTGAATCATATTAGAAATTGAAACTGGCTGTATATCATACTTGGTGGAAAAATCATGGGCGAGACTATCGTTGACCGACAATCCACCGTTGTCGGAGAGCCCACCGTCGGTGAAGCTTCTATTTCTAGGGAACTTTCCAGGGACCCAATTTTATGTTAGATCCGTCGGAGATCACACCGTCGACGACGGCAGTCGACTTGTGGAAAGAGGTTGGATTCTAACCTTTGAAATTGCTTGGACGGAGTTTTGACATACTTTCTTGTACTGTGAGTGCAATTTGCCTGTAAATCGATAGAATATTGTTGGAGAAGATGAACAGTTTTTTTATGGATATATAATGCACGATAATTTTCCTTAATTTGTTAGAGAAGATGAACAGTTCGTGTTTCATTGTAGGATACACGATAGACTAGGCCAATATGATACACGACCAATTATGTGTTTCCAATATGATGCACGACAAAAAATATAGTACACGACTTGTTTGGTGAAATTGACAAATTGATACACGACTTCTTGTGCGTAACACACGACATAGTGGGACAATTTCATATCGACCCCATTATCTGGTTACATGTATTATACACAACATACTAGGACAATGTAATGCACGACTTGCATGTGCAATATCATATACGACCTCACTATGTAATTGACAATTTGATACACGACATACCTGAAGTTTACTGTATGGACTTTTGATACACGACATAAGATATGGTGCACGACATACTAGGACAATATGATACACGACTTATTATCCATATGTTTGATGCACGATATACTTGATCTTTTAAATATATAGTACCACACAAGACTTATTAATGTAATTGACAATCTGATGCACGACATATTCCAGTATAATGCACGACTTATTGTAAATTTACAATATGATACACGACTTTTTCCAGAATGATATACACTACATAATTGATCAATTAATTATATAGTACCACACACGAATTGTTTATGTGATCGACATCTGATACCCAACTTATTCCAGTATTATGCACGACTTAATTATATAACTTTCGGACTTGATACACGTCTTGTTTATGTAATTCACAAACTTATACACGACACACATGAAGTTTTCAATATGACTTAATTTATGATGCACATCATAATTGAATCTATAACTATATAGTACCATACCTGACTCATTTAGAAAATATATTACATGACTTACGTTTTGTTATTTTCCCTTCTCAATGTATTTTGCATGTTTTGTTCGGCATGTAGAATGCGTGGTCTTGGAAAAGCCAGGATATACGGCACCGGACAGCCACCATTAATACTTATGTCCAGCTGAAGATATTTGATGACATCACGAGTGAACTCCGATTGGTGAAAAACGGGGTTTTTTATTACGAAAACACGCTTAAAATGGATATTTTATCGCATATTTGGGTATTCTAAGCTCTCGTCTGTCATATAATTTGTATTTTCTTTCTCTCGTCGGAAAAATCAATTTTTAAGTATTTTGTAGGTAAAACAAGTGTAAGAAGAGACAACAAGTAGAAGAGAGTCGAAGAAAATAAGAGAAAAACCTAAAGACTAAAGAAACGGTTCAATTTTGGGTCGTGCACGGTCACAACTGTGCAAGCCTTTAAGATTGTGTACGGTCCGTGCGCGAAGAAGGCGAAAAATGCCCAGAGCTCGGCGCACGGTCACGACTGTGTAGCCCTGCACGGACCGTGCGAGAGAACAAGAAGTTGGGGAATGTCAAGGTCGTGCACGGTCATGACCGTGTAAGATTACACGAACTGTGCACAAATGCCGGAAATGTGAGCTTTCAACCCCAATACTTTATTTTTTGGCCCATGAGGCTTAGAAAAGCCCCAAAATTGTATAGTTACCCTACTTTTTAGTTTTCTTGAGGAGCACACTTTCATTTTTAGATTTTTAGGGAGAGAAACTAGAGACCAAAAGAAGGAGATTGAGCTTGGAGATCAAGATCAATATTAAAATAGGTTTTAACTTTTCATTTTCATTTAATGTTTGTATGAACATGGTTATATTTATAAATTAGTGTTTATCCTTTATGATGATTATATTTGGCTAAATTTGCTTAATCTAGGTTTAGAAAGTAGATTATGGGTTATTAGTGATTATTAGCCGATTAATTCAACTCCCTGTTATGCTATTGATTGATTAATTATTTAAAATTGATTGTTGAATGATTTGATCACTTGTTTAACATTTATTGAGGATTCAATTAGAACCGAGAGGGGAGATTTGATCCGAGATCACATTAATTGACATGGTTAAACAATAGAACTGAGAGGTTTGAGTTAATTGTGGGAACTTTGGTCTTAGGATCGATTAGGAGTTGTGTTTGATTAATCGAACGGAGACGGCTATCAATCTTATACAATCAACACGTAATGCACTCCGAGAGGGGGTCTTGCATATAATCATGATCGTTCCTTGATACATAACATTCAGTTTAAAAGTTGGATTAATTGAATTAATAGTGCTTAAGGCCTATAGTTGAAATCTAAGCCTAGATTACCCTTAATTGATTATTTGATCCCTAGATTTTGTTCCTAAAAATATTGTTAGTTTAATTCCTAGTTTAATCTACTTTTAGTTACAAATTACCAAAACCACTTACTCAATCATCTAGTTAGCCATTTGATGTTTATTGCAATTCACTTATCCGACATCAATATCGATCCTCGTGAGATCGATCTTGTACTCACCTAGTGCTATAGCAACACCGTATACTTGCAGTTGTTGCGTTAGTATCTAATTTAGTGTGTGTCAATTTTTTGGCGTTGTTGCCGGGGATTCGGTAACAATAGCCGGAAAGTGTTGTTCTATGCATTTTGTGATACTCTAGACATTTTCTTTTTATTCTTAGTTTAGTTATTTTATTGGTGGATCAGTTATCAATTGAGCTTACGGGATTTCTTTTTTATTGTTGTGCAAGGTGTTGATGCACTTGAGGTCACAAGGGTTGGAAATCGAGGCAACTTGTAGACACAATAAAGATGATGCGGAAACAACAAGAAGAGGTGAATGCTCTCTAGAATTAGAGAGAGCAAGTGCTTAACCCATCATCCCAAGATACTATTCAAGATTTTTTACGACCGGTAGTAAACCAAGAATTACGGTAGGATAGGTAGAGTTCCCATGAATGCATTGAATTTCGAATGAAAGTCGGCGCTCATTAACATTATCCAACAAACTCAGTTTGGGGGCCACAAAGTGAAGACCCGAATTTGCATTTGTCTACGTTCTTTGAAGTATGTGGGATGATTCAAATCAACCAAGTCCCTCACGATCAAATTTAGCTCCATCTTTTCTCTTTTTCGTTGAGAGACAGGGCAAAGTTGTGGTACAACTCCCTCGCCAACGAAGACATACAAACGTGGGACGATCTCTACTAAAGGTTCCTTCAGAAGTACTTTCCAGTGAGTAAGACCATTAGATTGAGAGGAGAAATCACACAATTTCGTCAGTTCGATGTTGAACCATTGTGGGAGACGTGGAAGCGTTTCAAAGACTTACTCCGGAAGTGCCCTCAACACGGGTTGCAAGATAAGGAGCAAATTTGCTACTTCTATGATGGGTTATTCGGGCCTACAAGGGAAATCATAGATGCAGCCGCCGGTGGTTCATTGTTTTCAAGAACGGCGAGAGATTCAACAACAATTATTGAGGACATGGACTCAAATTCATATCAATGGCCAAACGAAAGGAACAACCCAGAGGTGGTTGCAAGCGTATTGGAAAAGGAGGCAAGCTCCTCAATATCGACTCAAATGGCAGCTTTGTCAAAGCAATTGGAGTCACTATCTAAAGCCGCCACTTCTGTTCAAGCTGAACAAAGTGCGAAAACCATTGTTTCACAAGAAGACCCCGAAGATTGTAACTTTATTCATCAAAGGGGTTGTGGAAACTAAAGGGGACACCAATATCCACATCTGGGGCAAGGCCAACATTCGAAACTACAATAACAACCAACACCAATCGGGTCACTACCAACCGGGATCAAAGGGTCATCAAAACCTTTCTTATGCCAATCCCAACAATTCGATTCAACCACCACTCGGATTCTCTATACCAATAGGGTAATAAACGAAGGTAGGAAGCCGAGCTTAAAGAAACTCTTGACATATTTCATTTCAAGAATGGACGAAAGAATGTCACAAATGGATAACTCTTTTGCAAAGTTCTAAGTTGATGTAAAAAAGAGTATTGTGACGAACGAGGCTGACATCAAAAGCTTGCAATTGCAAATGAGTCAGTTTAGCTCCCAACACCACAAAGGACATTTTCTAAGTAACATGGTAAAGAATCCTAAAGAACAATGCCAAGCAATTCAGCTAAGGAGCAGTTCCGAGTATGAAGGGCCAAAGTTATCGGTGGATAGTGACCGAGTGATTGAGAAAGAACAAGCCAAACCCAAGGATCTTGGAGAAATGAGTGAAAAAAAGGGCTGTGAAGCCAAACTCCATTCTTAACTCTACTCTTCCTACTTATGTCTCTCCTCTTCCATTTCCACAAACTTATCAAAAGAAGAAGTTGGACAACCAGTTTGCTAAGTTTTTGGAAATCTTCAGAAAGTTGCATATTAACATTCCTTTTATTGATGCTTTACAACAAATGCCTAATTATGCTAATTTTTTTAAGGAGGTGATATCAAAAAGAAGCGAAAATTGGAGGCATATGAAACGGTTAACCTAACCGAGGAGTGTAGTGCCGTCATTCAAAGAAGAATCCCTCAAAAGAGGAAGGATCCAGGTGGCTTTTCAATTTCTTGTATTATTGGGGATAAAAAATTCGAAAAAGCATTATGTGATCTCAAGGCAAGCATCAATCTCATGCCACTCTCTATATTCAATAATTGGAACCATAAAACCTACCACTATCGTCTTGCAAATGGCGGATAGGTCTTTGACCTATCTGAAAGGGATAGTGGAGGATGTGTTGATCAAAGTAAGTGAATTCATAATCCCGGTGGATTTTGTAGTCTTGAACATGAATGAGGACAAGGAAGTCCCCTTGATTTTGGGCCGCCCATTTCTAGCAACAGGCGGAGCCCTCATTCATGTTCAAAAAGGGGAACTCACCCTACGAGTGAATGGTGAAAAGGTTACTTTTTCGATATATAAGGCAATGAGGTTTCACAATGTGGATGAGGTTAATGTTATCGATGAATGTAATGCTTTAGACTTGCTAGATATCAATGACACAAGAAATCTCCTAGCTTATAGTGAAATTGACTCTTTTGAGATTTGTTTGCACGACTCTATACTTTCATGTATTAACAATGAAGCTGACAATGTCGATGTTGTGGATAGTGTTAGTGCATTAAATTCTTTGCAGGAGGTGCACAAAGAGGAAGTTTCGTGGTTGAATTTGGAGGATGAGGGTTCAACCAGGCTAAAGGAGCCTAAGGGCAAAGAAGAAGAGGGACCCAACATTGAGTTGAAGCCTCTTCCCGACCAATTGAGGTATGAGTACCTCGATGAAGGTAAGAAATTTTCTGTTATCATTTCTGCATATCTTAATGAAAGTGAATGTGGAAAATTGCTTGAAATGTTGAAAAAGTACAAGAGTGTATTGGGTGGTCCATCTCGGATCTTAAGGGGATTAACCCCACTATTTGCATGTATAAAATTTTAATAGAAGAGGATTATAAACCGAGTGTGCAAAATCAGTGTAGGCTAAATCCAATTATGTAAGAGGTGGTGAGGAAAGAAGTTTTGAAATGGCTTGATAATGGCATTGTTTTTCCTATATGCGATAGCAAGTGGGTGAGTCCTACCTTAGTAGTGCTTAAGAAAGGAGGAATAACGGTGGTTAAGGTGAGTGATTTGGAAGAAGTAGCCACTAGGTTAATAACCGCTTGGAGGGTTTGTATTGACTACTGAAAGTTGAATGCCGCTACTAGGAAAGATCATTTTCTCCTTCCATTTCTTGACCAAATGTTGGATAGATTAGCCGGGTATGAGTACTATTATTTTTGGATATATGGGTACTCCGGGTACAATCAAATTATGATTGGCCCAAATGATCAAGAAAAAACAACATTTTTATGTCCATATGGTATTTTTTTTTTTCCTTTAGGAGAATGCCCTTTAGTTTATGTAATGCATCGGCTATTTTTCAACGGTGCATGATGGCTATCTTTAGCGGTTTGATTGAAAATGTGATGGAAGTATTTATGGATGATTTTTCTGTTTTCGGCTCATCTTTTGATCATTTCCTGTTTAACTTATCTCTAGCCTTGTAGCATTGTGGAGACACTAACCTTGTCTTAAATTGGGAAAAGTGTCATTTCATGGTAAGAGAAGATATAGTATTAGGGCACAAGGTTTTAGCTGCGGGATTAGCATTGAAAGACTACCACCACCAATCAATCAATGAGAAGGGAATCCAAAGCTTCTTTGGCCATGTCGATTTTTATCGAAGGTTTATTCGTGATTTTTCAAAAATTTCTAAACCTTTGTTTCACTTTTTAGAAAAAGATGTTGCTTATGTTTTCGATGATTCTTTTTTACAGGCCTTCGAGATGTTGAAGAAAGCGTTGGTTTCGGCAACAGTCTTGGTATTACCCAACTGGAACCAACCTTTTAAGCTCATGTGTGATGCGAATGACATAGCAATCAGGGCAGTCTTGGGACAGAAGAAGGACAAAAAATTTCAAGTGATATATTATGCGAGTAAAATCCTTGACCCAACTCAATCAAACTACACAACAACCGAGAAGGAGATGCTGGAGGTAGTATATGGATTTGGCAAATTCCGTGTCTATCTTGTGGGCACAAAAACGATTGTGTACACGAACCACACAACCATTCGATACCTCTTCGACAAAAAGGATGCCAAGCCAAGGCTCATCCGATGGATCTTGCTCCTACAAGAGTTCGACTTAGAAATCAAGGGTCGAAAAGGATGTGAGAATGCGGTAGCAGATCATCTTTCAAGTATTGAGAATGAGGTGGACATAAAAGGTCAACAAGAGGTGATCAATGAAACATTTCACGATGAACACCTTATGATGGTCATTGCTCGACTTTCATAGTATGCTAATATTGTGAAGTATTTAGTCTGTGGAGCACCACCACCCGACCTTTCACCACATCAAAAGAAGAAGTTTGACCATGAAGCAAAGTTCTATATGTGGGATGATCTATTCATTTTCTGGAGATGTGCTGATTCAATTATCCGGAGGTATGTATCCGAGGAAGAAGGCCGAGTGATTATTGAGCAATGTCATTCTTCCCTGAGTGAAGGACATTTTGCGGTCAACAGAATGGCGGCTAAAGTGCTTCAAAGGGGATTCTATTGGCCAACAATATTTCAAGATTGCCACGACTTTATCAAGCAATGTATTAATGCCAACGAACCGGTAGAATCTCAAAAAGATATGAAATGCCACTTGCCAATTCTATTGAAGTTGAATTGTTTGACGTTTGAGGGATTGACTTCATGGGACCATTCCCATCATCTCAAGGCTACCAATACATTTTTTTGGTGGTGGACTATGTCTCCCGATGGGTCGAAGCTATCCCTATATCGACCAATGACTCTAAGGTGGTGCTAAAATTTCTCGTGAAGAATATCATCTCCCGTTATGGAGCAACTAGAGCATTGCTTAGTGATGGAGGGTCGCAATTTTCAATTTATATATATATATATATATATATATATATATACATATATATGAAAACAAGGCTCCATAGTGAAAAACAAGGCTCCAAAGTGAAAGGCATAAAAGTGGATATATATATTTATAGGATACTTCTATAATACAATCTTTGTATTAATAGAACTATTTTTTCACCTGTAATATCAGGTAACCAGCAGGTACTTTTCAATTTTTTTTAACAAACTGGGTGCAAGCATATAATGTTTACTTAGCAATGCCTCAACAGTCTCCAGTTTTAAAACTTGTCATCTGAAATGTTCATTTTTATCAATTGAAGGCCTAAACATGACAAAATTAAAATGCCATCTACCACAAATCAATTTTTCCTATTTGTTGTACTTTGTTTCAGGAGAGAGAGAGAGTGGAGCAGACCATGATCTATTCTCCTTACAAAATCTTTCATTTTGTGACTATTCATTTCCTCTTTCTATGATATATATATGTAAATAAATCTCTAAAACATAGTTAAGCTAGTATTTATGGAGGAGCCAACCCTACCAACGGTCCAATGATTGCTCTATACGTGACGATTTACATTAATCAAGCTTGATGAATTGAAAACTTTAGAGATTCGCTTGGAAAAATACTGGAGGTTTTGGCATTCCATTGATGACTTGATCTAATTTTGGGAAAGTAGACAAATAGTTCTAGCAATGTTTAGGTCTTCGCCTTCGGCATTTTATAGTCACCAGAACATCCATAGTTTTGAAGATCCATAGCAAAATAATCTTCTCTCCACATTTATTTTCTTCTTGGTAGAGGATGAAGTAATAATTAACAAATACAACAACAAGAAGAAGAAAAATAAAAATGATTTAAAGCAACTCTTATGGTTAACTCTTAGATATTAATATGAAACCAACAACATAAGCATTTCTTTTGAAGTCAATCCTCAATCGAGAACTGGAATTTGAATAAAAGTCTTCCATTGAGAAAAAATAAAAAAATTCAAGCTCAATTTAAGAGATCTAGTTAATGAAGCCTTGTATTTAGAGTTAGTAAAAAATAGGGTCTTGAAGTGAAATTTTTTACCTTATAAAGGGGAACATGAATCTCATAATATTTGTAATTATTTATATGGTGACAGGTCTAACATGTAACAGGTTATATATGAATAGTTGATCCAAAGGTTTGGATTAAAAATAGTTAATCTAATGGTTGAAAATTTAGTTGTATTAATAGAATGATTGCACCATATATACATACGGATCGAAACACGTATATCTTGTGTCCTTTACTTTTCTTGCGTTTGGGAGCATTGTGAATCGTATTTTACTTAGAGTTCCGTGGGTTACCGGATTGCACTTTATCAATTGGCGCCGTCTGTGGGAACGATTCGAAAGAAAACCCTAGTATACTTCAGCATCGTCACAACCGCTATGGTGAATACTCGTCGATCTGCTAATCCTACCCGGTCCCGTCACAATCCTCATGTGGATCAGAATCCTCCACCCCGTCAACAGAATCAAGATCCGCCCGCGGAGCACGTTAACATGCAAAATCTCCCTCCTGCCAATGATCCGGCGCAAGTTAATCCACCACCTGCCCCTGAGTTGTCGCAGGTGCAACAAGCATTTCTTCGAGAGCATGCCACTCTATTCCAAGAATGGAATAATCGGCGCGCCCACTCCGGTGAGCGCGCCAACAATGGCGTCGACCAGGGTGTGAGAAATCCGCCCCGCGATTTATCACGTGAATTGGATGAAGATCCACCTCATCGAGCTAGGCATGATCATCGTCGACAGCGGTCAGCCTCTCCAGTGGATAACTGCAGCTCTAATGGGTCGAGACCCCGTTACTCCCACGAAGGCGTGGATAGCCGCAGACCTGTAGACGCACCAAAGCGTCCTCACTTAGATAAATCCCGTGTGCTGGATCTTCTGGAACAATAACAAGCCCAATTTGCTGCGGAGCTTGACAAGGTGTTGGGTCTCGATGCTAACGGGGAGATCATTACCCCGTTCTCCGAGGAGATTCTTGCTACCCCACTCCCCGAGGGGTTCAAGCTCCCCCCCCCCCCCCCCCCCCCCCCCCGTGTCCGTCTACAACGGCACCAGAGATCTAAGTAATTTTCTAAATGCCTTCAAGTATGCTATGTTCAACCGCAATTGTACACCTCACCACTTGTGTAAGGTGTTTCCTGAGTATCTCCAAGACGAAGCTAGACTTTGTTTCGATTCTTTACCCCGGGGCAGTGTTACCTCTTTTCGGGATCTCGCCGAGCAGTTTTGGGCGTGTTTTCATATGCGAGCAAAACCCATGGCCACGTTGGCCGATCTCATGAATCTGGAACAGCGAGATGGGGAGACTGTTACCCAATTTCTCGATCGCTTTACCGCAGAAAGCCTTAAAGTTGGCAGCCGGTCTGATGATGTTATCATCAATGCCTTTATGAATGGCCTTCGCCCCGGGCCGCTTTACACCGAGCTTGTCCGAAACCCTCCTACTACGACCCGGGCTCTTTTCAGCATTGTATGCAGGTTTGCCAAGGCTGAAGAACAAACCCGCCGCAAACGCGAGAAACATGCCATCAAACGGCAATCGGATAAAACACAAGCCAGGACCAGTACCCGTCCTAGTGCCTTCACTCGCCTAAGCAGAGGACGTTTGGAACCTCGCGGAGATATCCCTCAGCTCACTCCGCTTACAAAATCAAGGACATAAATCCTTTCTGTTCACAAGAATGATCTGCGACTATGCCCACAGATGACTGCTCCGGCAGAGAAACGTAATCGTGACAAGTGGTGTGCGTACCACCATGATCATGGACATGAAACCGAAGAGTGTGGCGAACTTGGAAAAGAAATTGAAGATTGTTTGAAGAGGGGTTTCTTACGGCAATATGTAGCTCGGACCTAGGACGGGTCTCGGTCAAACCAAAATGGAGGCTCACAATAAAGCCGCGAAGGCTACAACGACCGAGGTCCACGGCAAAACATGCCTCAGTGGCAGAATAATAGGTCGGGGTACAATAACTATGCTCGGTAAGACCAGGGAAGCCGTCAACAACCCCAGTTGCTGCCGCAACCACCTCCTCATGGAGGTCCTGGAGACAATCCGCCCACTCATGTTATAAATGTGATCTATGGGGCCATTCCAACTGGGACTTCCCGAAGTGCCCTGAAGGCGGAAGCGCGCAGGCCTCTTCCCGAGGAGCCACGCCACAAACGCCTCCACAAATCTGAAACTGTAAGTTTCACTGAAGAAGATCCTATTCCCGAGCTCACCACACACACTGACGCCATCGTAGTCGATATGGCCGTGGCCACTGTTACAATCAAGCGAGTCTTCGTTGACAACGGGGCCGTAGTCAGTGTCATATTCGCTAATTGTTTCCAAAAAATGGGCATACCTCGGGAACAACTCCGACCGGCCCCCGGGCCTTTACAGACCTTCACTGAGGGTGAGGTCCAACCTGAAGGAATCATCAACCCTCTCGCTTCGCTTGGTACTTATCCAGCAATAAAAACCATCTTCGTTGATGTTTATGTGGTAAACTCTCCATCTCCATACAACATGATTTTGGGCCGAGATTGGCTCACCCCGGCGAAGGCCGTTTGTTCCACATACCACCTCACACTAAAGTTTCCTACACCCAACGGCGAGGTGGCCATCCGTGGCAATCAACGGGTCTCTACTGCATGTATGTAGCACTTAGGAAGGCGACGAAGGTCCCTCCCAAGCCACAGTTTCAAGTAGCCACCTCGGCTCCTACCTCGGATTCGTCTGCATCACTCGGGGACAATACTGTTAAGGTGTCGCTTGACCCAGCTAAACCGGGGCAGACTGTTACAGTCGGTGCTGTAGACACCCCATTGCTACATAATGCCATCATCCAGACCTTACGCGAATATTCTGAAGTTTTTGCGTGGTCTCCCTTGGATATACCGGGGGTCTCTCCGGACTTCATTACTCATAAGTTAAACATTGATCCCGGCGTGAAGCCCATACAACAAAAACGGAGGCAATTTGCTCCGGAGAGGAACGCAGCCATCCGAACCGAAGTTCAACAGTTCCTGGATGCAGATATCCTGTTTGAAGTACACTATCTGTCCTGGCTTTCTAATCCCGTGACGGTGACGAAGTCTAGCGGGGCATGGAGAATGTGCGTTGATTTCTCTGATCTCAATAAGCACTGCCCAAAAGATTGTTATCCTCTGTCTCCCATCGACCAAAAAACCGAGGCCATCACTGGGCACAAGGCACTTTGCTTTCTAGATTTATACAAGGGATACCATCAAATTCACATGGATCGCCGTGATGCCCTCAAAACGGCCTTTATCACTGACTTCGGGTGTTTTGCCTTCAAAAAAATGCCCTTCGAGCTCAAGAATGCGGGAGCCACATACCAACGCCTTATGGATCACGTCTTCCAAGATCAAATCGGTCGAAATGTTGAGGTATATGTTGACGATCTTGTTATTAAAAGTTCCTCCCCCACCACATGTATAAAGGACATTGCCGAGACACCAAGTGTACCTTTGGCGTTGGCTCAGGTAAATTTCTAGGATACTTGGTCTCGCAGCATGGTCTCCAGGCAAACCCAGCCAAAATCAGAGATGTATTGGATCTTTAGCCGCTGAAGACGGGGAAGGATGTCCAGCGTCTCACCGGTGGTCTCGCGGCCTAGAATCGTTTTTTGTCTAAGGCCGCGGAGCATCAACTCCCATTCTTCAAAATTTTGCATCAGGCAAAGAAATTTGAGTGGACTCCACAGTGCACTGAAGCCTTCGAGGCTTTAAAGCAACACATTAAGCAGTTGCCAACTATGTCCGCGCCTGTCCCCGGAGAGCCCCTTTATGTATATTTAGCATCTGCCGAGGAAGCAATTAGTGCGGCCCTCATCCGCGAGGATCGTGGGAGTCAACAACCCGTGTATTTTGTGAGCCGAGCACTTCAAGGGGCAGAGACCCGGTATTCTGTGGTAGAGAAAAAAATGTGTTGGCCCTCGTTATGGCTGCCCGCCGCCAGCGGCCCTATTTCCAAGGACGTGGCATCAGGGTTCCCACTAATCACCCTATCCGTCAGATCCTTGTTAAGCCCGATGTGTCAGGACGTTTGGTTAAGTGGGCCATCGAACTAGGGGAATATGATATTCAATTTCTACCTCTCCGGGCCATCAAAGGCCAAGCCCTTGCGAATTTTTTGGTAGAAGCACCATTCCCTGACCCCGATTCGCCTGCATATGACACTACTCCTAATCACTCCAATCCCGAAGCTGGAGCCCGTAAGTGGCAATTGTACGTGGATGGAGCCTCTGCGGCCCGAGGTAGTGGCGCCGGGGTCCTTCTCATTAGCCCCGATGGTGTTGAAACCAAGTATGTCTTGCGATTTAAGTTCAAGGTCACCAACAATGAAGCGGAATATGAGGCAGTTCTTGCTGGGCTTCGGCTCGCCCAATCCTTTGCAGCTTTGCATATCCAGCTTTTTACGGACACCGAGGTGGTCTCTAGTCAAATTAAAGGCGCTTATGCAGCCAAGGATGATACGTTGAAAAGGTACCTCGCTTTGACACTTAAACTTTTGTCAACTTTCGCTTCGGTAGATATCCAGTAGGTGCCTCGCAAAGAAAATGTTCAAGCTGATGCTCTCAGCAAAATGGCCTCCGCGGTCCAGACCAACATGTCTCCGGACATAATCGTCGAAGATCCTATCCACCCTTCCATACATGAGGCAACGGTTTCTGTATTAACTGAGAGCAGTCCCAATTGGATGACTCCAATCATCCATTATCTTCGGGATGGTACACTGCCGGATGATAAATTACTCGCTCGACGGATAATTCTTAAGGCACCGAAGTATGCACTCCACGTCGGAATCCTGTACCGACAGTCATACTTACAGCCGAGTCTTCGCTGCCTTGGTCCAGTCCAGGCTGCCTATATTCTTCGCGAATTTCACGAGGGGGCCTGTGCCAGCCATATTGGCTCGCGGACGTTGGTCAAGAAAGTCCTTCGATGGGGATACTACTGGCCCACGTTATTTAATGATGCCCATAATTTAGTGACAAAGTGTGACAAGTGTCAGCGACACTCCCGAGTGAAGCATTTACCACAAACCGAGCTCACTGGCATACAAAGTGCTTGTTCATTTATCCAGTGAGGAATCGACATTGTGGGCCCGTTTCCAGTCGCTCCGGGAGGCTCAAAATTTCTTGTGGTTGCAGTGGATTACTTCACCAAATGGGTTGAAGCCGAGCCCCTCACTGCTATCATCGGTCAGAACATCTTGAAGTTTGTTTGGCGAAACATCATATGCCGCTTCGGCATCCCGAGCGCCATTATCTCAGACAATGGCAAACAGTTCGCCAATGACCCCTTCCGGTCCTGGTGCGAAGAGTTGCACATCAAATAAATTTTCACCTTGGTCGCTCATCCTCAAGCCAATGGTCAGGTCGAAGTCACCAACCGCACCCTGCTTACTGGTTTAAAGAAGCGCTTAGATCAAGCTAAAGGTCTCTGGGCCGAGAATCTTCCGTAGGTTCTCTGGGTCTATTGTACCACGCCGCACACATCAACCGGAGAAACCCCATACAGCCTCATCTATGGCTCTGAGGCTGTCATCCCTGCTGAGGTAGGGGTACCCAGTCCCCACCTCGTTACTCTAGATCCCGAGGCTAACGACGATGCACTCCGTACTAACTTGGATGAGCTCAAGCACCGCCGCGATCAATCTTTCATTCAACAAGCTAAATGTAAGCAACGAGTAGCTCAGTATCACAACCTCCGGGTTAAGGGTACTCAATTTAAAGTCGGAGACCTAGTACTCTGGTTAAACTCTGCCAGCAAAGCTGCCCCCGAGGGCAAACTACATGCCGCCTGGGAAGGGCCTTATCGCGTCATTGCCGCGCATGCCTCCGGGTGCTATCAGTTAGCACATCTAGATGGTACGCCGATTCCCCGAACATGGCATGTTACTAATCTACGGAGTTTTTATCAATGATTACCGATTGCCAAGTATCTTTTCTACCTTTACCTTCTTTGTACGTTATTTCGTTTCCGTACTATAACGTTTTCTTTTATGAGTCTTTTTGTATTTTTTAATTGTTCTGACAATTACTTTGAATAAAGTTTTCACTTTACGTATATTGCTGTACTTTTTTCTATGCTGCGGGGACGCCCTAGCCTGGACTCATTATTATCTGTCTCCGGACACACTGATCTCTCGCCTGATCCGTCCGGAGAGATCAGCATTTAGTCCCCGGACCTATATTCCCTCTCGTTCGTTTAACCGGAGAGGTCATTCAATCTCGCCTGATCCGTCCGGAGAGATCATTAACTCCCGCCCGATCTGTCTGGGGAGATTTTCTGCCTTGTTTCTCTACCAGGCCTTATTTACATATAGTACTCCCGCGTACTAATTACCTCATTATTTTCGTAATGACATGTCAAAAATCATTTAAAGCAATTGCCTCATGATCAAACATTAACCACTCTTATTTAACATACTTGTCAAACATATCAAAATATTTTCGCCATTTTGCTTCCCAAAAAGAGTTCTTCACATATATGCATGCATTATTACAACAACTAAGCATTATCTTCGGCCTCCGAGCCAATACTCCGCGCTCCGGCGTTGGGACCCGTCCGGGGAGCTTCTTCGCGTCCTCCGTGATCTGGAGGCTCCTCGGCTTTGAGCTCCGGTTCTTCCCCTGCTTTGACCTCCTCTATGCCGAGGACTCACTCTTGGCACTGGCCTTGAAATGTCGCTCCTCACTCTGCCCCGAGGACTCGGTTGAGGCGCTGGTCTCGGGGTGTTAGCCCATTCCGCGGGATCCCATTCCGCGGGGTCCATTACTTCGATCTCCTCGGCTAGCTTCAACCTCCTCCTCCGCAACAGCTACTGGGGCCTCCTCCCCAACGGCCACCGGGGTCGGCTCTTGGATTATGATCCCTTTGCCTTTCCCTGCCGTCCCCTTTTTACTCCTCCAAGGAGCTTTCGCGATCTCCTGGCCCCGGCTGGAGCTTGCAATATATTCTTCTGCAGTACGGCGCCACCTGCCGCGGCCTCTTAGGCCCTCGTACATATTCAGGAGTAATTCCAGTACTTCCCGCTTTCTCACAAGCTCGGAGAAGTCTGTGTGACCCACCGCCATCAGCGCCGAAATTTCCTCCTTAATCTCGGTTATTCGCTCCTCGACCTCCTCAAAAGTTAGCAGGCCGTACTCCGTCAGTATTCGCTCATATTCCTTTTGGCGGATGATGGCGCGGTCTAGTTCGGCGACAATCGACAAATATTTCAGTTCTCGGTCTCTCGTCTTTTCCACAGCTTTGGCCCTTGCCTCTTCGGCTTTCTTGGCTTTTCTCTCCGCTACGGCCACCCTCCTCTCCAGCCGAGGAACCACTTGCTTTTGCAGATTATCTTTTTCCCCGTGGAACCAATCTAAAGACTGCATGAGTTTCTTTATTACATTATGCAGCTCCTCGGCATTCTCCTATTTGCAGCACACAATCAGTCCTCGTATGATATTCTCAAACCAACGACAAATCAGTAACTCAGCAATTTTGACAATAATCGACTTCATATTCAAAAAAGACAAGTGTATACATCGTCTGCAGTCATTACATCAGAAATACAAGTTTTTCCTATCATCTATTATATGTGTTGTTCATCAAAATTGCAAGTTCATCAAAATTGCGGGGAACGACTGACCTCCCCCTATTCGTCTCCTTCCGCTGCCTCCGGCCCCTCCACCTCAACCTCATGTTCTCCCTCCGGCAGTTCTTGGATCACCCCTGCGTCACCTCCCGTTGCCTCCGCGGTGATCTCCACGCGCGGAGATGGATCCTTGTCTCTGGGCTCCGAGATGAATTCACCCCGGCGAAAGGCCAAGAACTCTTCATCTTGATCCATATCGCAGGCAACGATCTCCTCGGCGCTCAGAATAGCCTTCTTCTCCGCCAGAGCCTTCACCAAGGGCCACTCCGAGACACGACCTAGTGCGTTGTAATACGCCTCCTCCACGGTGCCCACGGCGTTGAAATCATATCCGAACTCTAGACGATAGACATCCACATTCGGATAGATTTCCTTGACTTTCTCCAGCAGCACTGATCGTGTGGCCGTGTCCCCGACCGCGACGAAGCTTGTCTGATAGTCAAGAAATGTGCTGGTTTGCAACATTTCTCTACAAATGTCTTCAGCACGGTCCCCTGGCTATCCACCACGGCCACCTCCTTGGCTTTCATCTCCGCCCGCAGTTCCGCCACTTCGTCGTGGAGCACCCCGGCTTCTACCTCCACCTCGCACAGCCGCGCCACCTCATTCTCTACCAAGGAAGCTCTCTTACGCGCCTCGGACAGGTCGTGAGTTAACCTATCATTCCGGGAATGCAGCTCCCTCACCGCTTCGGCTAGCTCTTCCTTGGCCTCTCTCTCACTCCTTCGGCCGAGGTCCATGATCCCCTGAGCCAAACGTAGAAGCTCCTCGGCATCGGGCCCCTCCAGACCCAGCACGTTTGTGCGCCCTTGCCCCTTGAAGCACAAAACCAGTAACAAACATTTAAAAAAAAAAAAAAAAAAGGATTCAACAGCAGTTTTTCGCTCCAGCAATGGTTACAAATGCTTTACCTCGGGGATCGACTCTGTACGCAGTCTTTTGGCCGCTCCCGGGGGAGTCACAGATGGCTCCGACCTCCTCTTCGACCTCGGGGTCGCCCCCGCGACCACCACATCTTCTTCCGTCCCTGCTGACGGCCTTGGACTCGGCGACGCTCCACTTCTAGGTGCCACTTCAGTTGCAGTTCCCTTCTTCTTTGATGCCTCGGGCACTGCAGGGTTTCCCAAAGTCTCCTTTCTGAAGCGTCCCACTGCAAAAGAACTTTGTGGTTAATCCTGTGCAAGTTGCAGTCAATTACGCAAATTTAAAGTTCCTACCCTCCTCGGCTGCCCCGGCTGCCGACTCCTGCCCCCGGGTGGGATCTTCCTCTGCTCCGCGCAAGTAATACGGGCTTAACCCTGCCTCCTCCAGCTCCTCCTCGGTGCAGAGGGTCTTGAACGTACCTACAATCCGGAATTGACTTACAACCTCCGGCTCCGGCTCTACCACTGGCGCATTATCTAATACCTCCTCCCTCCTCCACCTCGGGAGGATCACGCATGTCTTCACATAAATAAATTTCTCCTTCCAACCCTCCACCTTACTCGGGTTTTGCACCTTAAACCTACCTCGGGCCCTGGGGCTAAAGGAGTACCATCCCTTCGATTTCCCGAAGGCCTTCACTTGGAAGAAAAACCTAAACAAATCAATATTTGGTTCCACCCCGGCATTCTTACATACCACTGTAAATCCGACAATCTGCCTCACAGCATAGGGTGTGCTAATTGACTCAGGGCAATGTTATAATACCTCAGCAACTGCACTACGAAGTCCCACAGGGGGAATCTGATTCCTATTCTCAAATGGTCTATATACACACTTATGAAGCCCCTCGGCGGGCAGCAAGCTCGGTCACTAGGCTCCAGCACTATGTATTCTAAGTTAAAAGGGAAGTAAAAGGTTAGAATCAGGGCTTCTATTTGCACCCGCGTCATCCGCAGTGCCTCCATGGCCACCTCAAAATCCTCCTCCAAACACTCACTAAACCCTACTGCCCGGGTACCGGATTCCATGTCGTCTGCCCTATATACCATCCTAATCACTCTTCTTTCTGGAATGATATAACGCAGGGGTGGTACATCTAACAGGGTTTTATCGGTTCCTACCTCCCTAATTGAAGATGAAGACAATGAGGAAGACATACTTACTTGGTTTTGATTTGAGATGGCTCACAAATGGCACAGATGAATCTCCTTTTTTCCCGCTCTTTGTATCTTGCAAGTCGCGAATGAGAATAATGAAGTTTACTGTGCAGGCTTTCTCTATATATCCTCCTGCATCAATGGCTCAGATCTCGCCTTTTCAAAATTCGTGTCTCAGATTCGCGCGTGGACGTCACACGCATTACAGTTACCAAGGCGCGTGGAGACACGCTTCTTGGAATTCTCAAACGCGTCACTTCACATCCCTTTTCCTAATGATAGCGCCGCCAATCACATCAACCTTAATCTTCCCCAGGAAGTTTTGGGTCTCACTCCGGTGTTCCCTTCACCTCGGGCATATTCTAGTTCGATCTCACTTAACCTTACGACCCCGGGGGTACTCTAGCTCGGCTCCGGTCAACCCCCTGACCTCGGGGATACTCAAGATCGGCTCCGGTCGACCCCATGACCTCGGGGTCCTTCAGTTCGGTCAAGTTTGGTCCTCGTAGAGTCCTTCACTCCGGGGATGCATCATCTCGGCTCCGGTCGACTCCCTGACCCCAGGGATACTTCGGTTCGACAAAGATAGCATCCCTCCTTACTCGCTACGTCATTACATCGCTCAACATCGGCACCTGTTACACCCTGTCCTACTTATAAGCGAAGCTCCTACCTTGCTCCGGCTGGTGGGGAGGGCATCTGATAGGTATGGCCCAGTAACTTCGGGTCGGATTGACCCGCCCCGGAGCAACCGGGCACAGCCCAGAAGCAAGCCGGCCCAGAAGCGCGCACGAGCCTGACGCAGCACAGTCGCAACATATTTAGAAAATGAGATCCCCACGATCTCCTTCCAACTCCCATGTAGATTTGGTGGGCGCAATTGTAGGGATTTAGTTAGGGTTTTGAATTGAGTAGTATAAATAGTAGAATTGTACTCAGATTTAGGGTTGACACTTTGTACTCCAAAACTACAACGTGTAAGAAATAAAGGAAGATAGTGAAAAACACCTCGGCAGGTGATTGTTTGCGCCCGTGGACGTAGATCTCCGGATCGAATCACGTATATCTTGTGTCCTTTACTTTTCTTGCGTTTGGGAGCATTGTGAATCGTATTTTACTTAGAGTTCCGTGGGTTACCGGACTGCACTTTATCAATATATATATATATATATATATATATATATATATATATATATATATATATATATATATATATATATATATATGTTAGGATCCTCGAAAACTGAAGGTTTTGGGGAGCCTCTTGTCCATGCTTAGGGGCACCCCTACAAGCAGGTAATATATAATATATATCATATTTTTAAGGATAATTCTAAGATACAACTTTTATATTGATACAATCATATGCTTACTTACTACAGCAGGTGGTAGCAGGTAATTTTATTTGTTTATTCAGCAAGATGGACCCATTAATTCCCACTCTTGTTTTTTTTTTTTTTTTTTTGATCAGGCCAATTTATACTTTTGCTGATTTTTTTGACACGTGTCCAACATATAAGCTTTTTTTCTTTTTGTTTTCAACTGTAAATCCCAAACCCCCCTTCCCTCTCCCCCAAAATATGTATTGTAAATGAGAACAAAGTAAAACAATATGCAATCATTGATATTAACGCATAATTATTTATATGATTTTTTAGTGGCTAAATATTTATATGGGTGGAAATATAATAAGAACATGAAAATTTATATGTAATAAGAGACTGAAAATTATACAGTCTTGTAACGCCCCGTTATTCAAAAATACAATTCGCAAAATTGTTGCCATCATATCTTAAGCTGAAAGCGTTATAATTTTCTTTTTCCGAATATATAGATATAAATGACCTATGAGTTAACCCATAACTTATGATAAAAAGATACACAGGTAAATAATGTGATAGGCTGATGAAAAATACCTTTAGAACAATGAAAACGATCAACTTTGAATAACCAAGCCAAAATCATTTTGAGGTACACATTAATAAACAGACCCAGAGTTACGACAAGCACATAATTTCCACTCACAAAAGTGTTTGGTAATAAAAGTAAAGTATTTATCTAAAATTATAATAAGACCTTGAGACTAAATAATTTATACTAAACCCCTAACGGGTCAGGGCCCCACACATCCATCATCGCTTTTCCACGTCAAACTCCAAATCTTTGCGTAAGTTATTTGACCTACAAAACTGTTGGGAAATAAACGAACTAACGAAACGAACAAACAAACGAATAATAATCGTGAAGAAAACAAAATAAAAGACACCAAGAATTAACGTGGTTCACTAACAACTTGTTAGCTACGTCCACGGTCAAAAGGGAAGGATCCCAAATCAAATTCTAATGAGAGTTCAAACAAAGACCAATAATCGAGTATCTATCAATTGATACTCGACCCAAACAAATTCCAACGCTCGAACAATCAAGCCAAATTCAAAGTTAAAACAATTCTAAACTCTCTATATATCTCTCTATCTCAAAGGATCACAATAGGACCTATTTATAAGTCCACAAACCTAATCCTATACAAGAAAGAAATCAATTTGGGCCTAATTTACGTAGGCCTAAGAAATTGCTCCAGTGGGCCTGCCTCGGCCGTGGCCAACTTGCTACGGCCATGGCCAATCTCTCTATCTTGCGGCCGAGACAACGCTGCAGCACCAAACTTCCTTTCCAGCCACAAAGTGACGCAGCCGTGTTCACTGCTTGACGCGGCCGCATCGTATTTAGCTCCAATGTGACGCGACTGCGTCACTCCTTCGACGCGGCCGCATTGCGCCTTCCTCAGCTGTAGCAATATGGCGCGGCCGATCCTACTTTCCAGCGCCAATTCAATACTCAAATTCAATCCTCCACCTTGATACGAACTTCGATTCAAACCCTAATATGATTCAAGGCACAAATCCTAACAATCTCCACCTTGCCTTTGAATCCCCAAGCGATGCAGCTTCTTCAGACGAAGCTCCACCTCAAATCAAACCTCATCATAAATTCGAACAAACCAAACTCAAACAAACCAATTCAAACAAACCAAATTCTATTTCCGCCAGCAGTACCCAATGTACCAGATGCGCCTTAAGTACCAATTTGTCCCAAACAATGGGACACTAACAACTTCGAACAGCAGCAGACCGAACCAAAGTAGAACCTTGCATCAAATACAAAGTTCCCTTCTTAATGCCCTTCAAAAATACATTCGAACATTTGTAGACGTTCAAAACTCCACCTTCACCTTTGAAACTGAAATTCCTGCTGTCTAATCGACTTAGTGAAATCAGATTTCTCGTCATTAGTGGAACATGTCTAACATCGTTCAATGTACACAACCTACCATCATGCGTCCTCACTTCTTTTGAGCCTATCCCAACCGCCTTGCATTTGGAACCATTGGCCAATGAGATATTGTCACCTTCTTCCTACTTGTAGGTTGCGAACGACTCCCTACGCGGACATATGTGGTACGATGTCTCAGAGTCAAGAACCCAAGAATCAGATTTACCTGTCTGTTTCTCAACAACTAGGACCTCATCTCCATCAGAGTCTGCTTCAACTTCCACAACAGAATCAGCAGTGCCTTCCTGCTTCCCCTTCAACCTCGGACAGGCATACTTCCACTGCCCTTTTTCCTTACAATAGTTGCAAATGTCTCCTGGTTGAGGACCTTTGGGGCCGGAATTCTTCTTAAACCTCCTTCTTCCCGGATTTTTCGAACCTCGATTATTACCAACTACCAAAGTTTATCCCGATTCTCCAGACAAACCATTCACCTGATGGCGCAACTCTCTAGAGTGCAGCGATGATCTCACTTCTTCTAGAGACACAGAATCCTTTCCAACAACAAACGACTGCACAAAATTATTGGTAGCGTCGTTTATTACTACCAAATTAATGTATAGAAATATACATTTAACCTTATCCTACTACTCTAACTAGTAGAGTGGCAAGTAAGGGTCGATCCCACGAGGAACGGTCGAACGATTTTACTTTATTTATTAAGCTATTATGATCAAGAAATATAATGTAAACAAACTAGAAAACAATAAAGAAGTGGGAGAATTTAATGAAATAACAACTAACACCTAAATAAACAAAGACAAATAAAGAGATTTGTTTTGGTTTTTGGTTTTTTAAATAGTAAAACAAGCCACCCTCGATTATGCTTCCCCTTGGTCTTAGACCATTGATGCAACTATTGTTAATGCCCTATTCAATTGTGATTCTAGCCCTTATCTCAAGGCTATTAACAAGCTCTAATAGCCTTGTTATCCCTTAATCTTAGTTAATCAAAACAAGCTCTTCGACTAACCCTATTCAATTTAATCGAATCCTCGAACAAGCTCTCTTAGATTCAATAACCAAATGCATTAAACACTAGGACAACGAGATAAATTCAACATAAAACTCGCAAGCTCGGTTTTAGTGGTTGAACTTTGTGTTATCACCAATATATAAATCTATTGTTTGCTACACGGGAATCGGAAATCCTACAATTACGGATAGTAATTTCCTATTCTAGCAACACATTCACAAATCCCTTAAAGGGTGATCAATCCAATAATTAATTCATAAATGTGAGTCAATAAGAGCAAATAACACAAAATACTTGAATACACAATATTTTCGGTAACATTAACCGTAATAATCACATAAACGTCTTAAACTCAAGGTTCCACAATAATCAAGGGTGAACAAAAGGGTGCTAGTCACCCATTTTACCTAATATAAAGATAAAATAACAGAAAATTAAAGAAAACATGAAAATAGGATAGAAAGAACCAAAAGTTAGGGTTGAAGATCAAGATCTTCAACCCCCTTCCATTCCTTTGCTTCCAATGGAGAAAAGTGGCTGATTATGTGTGGGGGATGGGTTCTAGGTTAGGTTAAATTCGAATGGGATGATATATATATAAGGAGAGAAAGTGCTAGTAAAAAAATAGGCAAAATCGCATTCAGGATTTTAAAACAGGGTAAGGAATCTCGACCGAGATGCAAGTGTGTCTCAGCCGACCCAATCTCGGCCGAGATGTGAAAAGAGGAAATTAGGGCTTTTCAGGATTTGACTCATCTAGGCCGAGATTGGATTACATCTCGGCCTAGATCTTTATCTTTTGAATTTCTGAAATCCCCTGCAGACTCATCTCGGCCTAGACGCATTATCTGTCTCGGCCTAGATTTTCAATTTTGCAATTCTTCATGAAATCCCTTGCAGACTCATCTCGGCCTAGACGCATTATCTGTCTCGGCCTAGATTTTCAATTTTGCAATTCTTCATGAAATCCCCTGCAGACTCATCTCGGCCGAGATTTGCATCCTGTCTCGACCGAGATCTTCAGTTAGCCCTTCCTTTTGTTGCCTCGATCGATCCCTCGACTCCGCGGTCGTCTGATGTTCTTTTTCGATCCTTTTTCACCTGTCTTAACACAAAAACAGCACAAACGCATTATTTTGCCCATGAGAGTATAAAAGCACTAAATACACGTGATTATGCACATTATTGACACTAAAATGACACTAAAAGTGCCCTAAAGTGCGTGCACGAAACACGTGTACCAATTATCATACGATGGTGGTAGAGAAACCAACAAGATCAACGCAAAATCCTCATCTTCTAATTTGACATCAATATTACGCAGTTCTAAAAGGATTTTGTTAAGTTGACCTAAGTGATCGCGAAGAGACTGACCTTCGCGCATACGCAGCCCGAACAGACGTTGCTTCAAAAGCAACTTATTGGTGAGCGACTTGTCATGTACAAACTCTCCAACTTCGACCACAACCCCAGTGCAATTTCTTCCTCTACTATCTCGGTGATGATGTCATCATCGAGACACAACATGATTGTTGAGTGCGCTCTCTCATCCAGAGTGGCCATCTCGGCAGACACCAAGACATTGGTCTCTTCCTTCTTCGGCATCAGCGGTGCCCACAATCCTTGTTGCTTCAACAATGCTTTCATTTTAATCTGCTATAGACTGAAACTATTCCTCCCTGTGAATTTATCAATTTGCACGGTCATTGGAGCCATATTTCCCACGAACGCAACGGAAGCTCGAACCCAGCTCTTGATACCACTTGTTGGGAAATACAAGAACAAAGAAACGAACAAACAAACGAATAACAACCGTGCAGAAAACAAAATAAAAGACACCAAGAATTAACGTGGTTCACTAACAACTTGTTAGCTACGTCCACGACCAAAAGGGAAGGATCCCAAATCAAATTCAAACGAGAGTTCAAACAAAGACCAATAATTGAGTATCTATCAATTGATACTCGACCCAAACAAATTCCAACGCTCGAACAATCAAGCCAAATTCAAAACCAAAATAATTCTAAACACTCTCTATATCTCTCTATCTCAAAGGATCATAATAGGACCTATTTATAAGTCCTCAAACCTAATCCTATACAAGAAAGGAATCAACTTGGGCCTAATTTGCGTAGGCCCAAGAAACTGCTTTGCTGGGCCTGCCTCAGCCGCGACCAACTTGCCTCGGTCTCGGCCAATCTCCCGGTCTCGGCCGCATCAACACGTCTCGGCTGAGACAACCCTGCAGCACCAAATTCCTTTCCAGCCACAAAGTGACGCGGCCGTGTTCACTGCCTGACGCGGCCGCATGGTATTCAGCTCCAATGTGATGCGACCACGTCACTTTTCCGACGCGGCCGCGTTGTGCCTTCCTCAGCTGTAGCAATATGGCACGGCCGTGCCCGTCTGATGCGGCCGAGCCCACTTTCCAGCGCCAATTCAATACTCAAATTCAATTCTCCACCTTGATACGAACTTCGATTCAAACCCAATAAGATTCAAGGCACAGATTCTAACAAAAACAATATGAAAATTGTGGGGGTGAGTGCTTGAAAAGCACCCCCGTGGGATAACCTCATGATTGCTTAAGCTAAGAGGCTTCATGTAACTCATCATAGCATGAAATATAACACATAGAATCTAATCCATAACATCAAGCATATGTGTGGTATCCCCCGGAGTAAACTCAACGTGGACACTATATATTCGGGCGAACCCGACCATATCCATAGCAGCGTGATACCCCCGGAGTAAACTCAACGTGGGCATCGTATATTCAGGGGAACCCGATAATAGAGCGAAGCATGTCCACCATAGGGCAAGACAAACCTAACATAGGAAGGTGATATACCTATATGGTAAGTTTGACCCGACCTATACTAAAATATACCCGTCATGATAGGGCGGTGTAGGTCTGTCGATCATACCCGTCATGATAGGGCGGTGTGTACGTCTGGCCTAAGGCAGGATAAATCTAACACAACTGGGTTGTTCCAATTTGCAGATCTATTCCTGGTCGAGGACAGAGCACACCCGTTATGATAGGGCGGTGTATATCCGAAGATTACACCCATCATGATAGGGCGGTGCATGTATCTGAGCTGGGTCAGGATAAACTCGTCACAAGTGAGCGAACCCACAACGGGAGGGTTGTCCTGACACAGAGCAGAACATGCCCATCATGATAGATCACAAGTTACATGCATATTTGTAGCATACCATGGCATATATCACAGCATATGTAAATCACATAACCACGTCTTAACCATAGCAATCATAACACGAAAATGTTTAAACTCATAAAAGAGAGTGGAAGCTAACCTACCTTCCTGTAGACTTTCCTTGACTAATTTGGATGTTCTTTAAATGAAACTGCTGTGAAGAAGCTCCAAGGTTGTCCGATTCAACTCGTACTGCACTCGCTGATTCAGAACCTTTAGTCTTATAGCCTTCGCTATTACTCTTCTTTCCTTTACCTAACTTTATTCTATTTATCCTAATCATAGTTTATATGTATCATTACTAAACATGTATACTTATATACTTACACATGTAATCATATATAGAACGCATTAACGTAATAGTATGTAGTGTTTTAGAACATGTAAAACAATATATCCGCGATCTAATTAACATGTTATGATTATAAAATATAGGTTTGTATAGGATAAATCCATTCTTTATGAAAATATAATTGCTAGAGTTGGAAAAACAGCACATTTTAAGTAATTAAACAACTATAAACAAATAAATTCACATAATTTATACAATCATGTAAAAGTTATAAAATTTTATATAATACATTAGATGTTATAATTTAACATACCAAAATAGTTTGTTAAAACTCCAAGTGCACATTTTTATAAATCTTAAACTATAGTTGAAAATTGACAATTTTAGGTCTTATGACTAGCCTGTCTTATAAAATTCACTATAAATCATATGTTCCTTGAATAACTCTCAAATTTTAATCATTAACACCTAACATCACATATTTAATATTAGTAAAACAGTTTTCAAACACTCTAAAGGGATAAATTTATAAAAATTATTTCCTAGGATCAAAATCGACAAAGTTTAGACCTAAAATTAGCTTATTTTGTAAAATTCATAGTATTAACGAAACATCCTCAAAATTTGACCAAAGTCTCCTAACACCTTATAATACAACATAGTAAAACAGTTTCGAGAGATTCTTAGTGAATAATTTTATAAAATTTTCCAAATTTACATGTACAACATGAATTTTGATAAACAATATATTCAAGTAAGGTTCACATCTTTTAGATAATATACAATCTCTACTTATATAACACCTATACCATATAAAATAAAGATATTCAAAAGTATAAAATACAATTAATGAGCATGCTTGTACGATTTTGCATCACGTAGCAAAATCGGTAAATTGACAATCAAACCATATAGAAGCCCTAATTCAGGTATACTACCTAACAAGTAATATTTTGGAAGCTATATATAAGGAGTCACCCTCCAACACCCGAATAATATAACAAAACAAGCCCTAAACACGTACATAATCTACTAGTTTTGAAACTTTCGAAAATATGAAAAGTGCTTACATCATACTCTTGTGCTTCAATTCTCTAAAATTGTAATTAACAAATAGTTTGGCCTGCTAATTTTACTAAAACTAAAGATAATGCTTTCATAATATTTTAAGTATTACGTAATAAAATTCAATAAAAATATCGACTAGAACGATAGCTAGATAGTGAATTCCCCTCCCCCGTGCATTACATATAAAAATTAGGATAAAGGTTCCAAATGTAATTCGTATAAAAATTCTACCCGCAATTTTTAAAGTAAGTTTTATTCATAGATTAAACGAAATTAAAATACCTTTTAATATTTCTTAACTATGATACCTTCTTTCATATACCGGGCGAAAATACGAGTGGGCTCGGTCCCCTTGTCAGCTTCTCCTGTAAAATTAAATAAAAATACTTTGTCTCTCGAAAATTCATTAGAAATAAAATAATTTCACTTGAATAAATAAATAATTTCACTATAAAGATTTAGAAATAAAATAAAATTTAAATAACTCTTTGTACAAAATTCATTAAAAATGCAAACAAGAAAGTCGGCTGCTTTTAGTTTAAATTCATTAAAAATCCATTAGACAATCGTTCTTGTCTAAAATATGTTTAAATTCTTCTCATTTTTAAAATTAAACTTAATTTAAAATAACGGAATATCTCTCCATAATTTTAGGGAATGTAAAACTCATATTCTTATTTTTTCTTCAACTAAATTTCTAATAAATTACTTCCTCAAATAATAATAATGATAAGAATCCTAATTAGTTGGAGTGTGTGTCGAACGTTGTAGATCGGAGAATTAAAAATCTCCAAATTCCTATCAAATTTCGGTTATTTTACAAATGAGTATCCAAAATTAATTCAAAAAATTGGGACAATACGATAATGTTATTTTTTTTTTCAAGATAGTACGGTTCGGAATTTCAGACCTAGTGGAGCCATCCAATTCGATTTGGTTGAGTTCGGATAACTGAAATTTTTTCATCTTTTAAATAACATATTCAATTTGAAAAAAATACATTTACATCTAACCAAAATAAATAATTTTACTACATCAAATATGTTTTCATTTCAGTAACTTTTGTTTTGAAAGTCACATAATAAGGTTCTTTTAATTATTTATGTTAAACATAACTAACTACAAAATTATGAATAATTTAATTTTATTTCTTTTTCAAAAAATTAGGAATAATATATTTTAAAATTTATAATTTGTTATTTTATTAGACTATTCGATTCAATGGTTCGGTACGATTCAACATGGTTTTTTTTGTTTTGAATTTTGAGAAATATCTAATAATCCGTAAAAAAATATCGGTTCAATTCAACCCAGTTAAAAAAATCAAATGGTCATGGAATTTTTTGGATTGGAACTTATTCGGTCTGGGTTTCAGTCAAATTTTGGTAATCTCCAAGCTCCGTGCACACCCCTGCTAAATAGCATCTTGCGTTTAGCAACTAAAATATTTAAAAGAATTTTAATATTACTATTTTACAATAAATTATTATTATTATTACTAATTATTACTATTAGTATTATTATGTGACTATATGATCAACTTTTATAATTATTATATAATAAAAAAAGTTGTAGGAAAATAATTCACAAACTGCAAAAATAAAAATAAAAATTGCATAAAATTATTTATGAAAACAAAGGAAACTAATTCTAGAAAGTACAGACGATACAAGAAAAAATTGGAAAACAGAATAATAATTTCCAAAAGTAAAAATTTAAGAGTAAAAAGGAAAAATTCTGGAAAATATAAAAAAGTTCTCCAAAAAATTCCCCAAAAGTACAAAGAAAACTCAGGAAAGACAAAAAAAATCAAGAGAATAAAAAAAAAAGGAAAATTCCAGAAAATAAAAAGAACGTTCTTAGAAAGAAAGGAAGAAAAATTGCCAATTCTTTTACTTTTTTCATATTATTTCCAAATTAAAGTTTTTCTTTCTTTTCTTTCTTGGGGTTTTTAATTACTTTGGTTTATATAAATTGTTCTGTTTTATTTTATTTGAATTCACTAAGGATATCATATTTATTTATTGCTGAAAAAAATTATTTTGATTCATGCTAATGTATTTTGTACAATTTATGATAAACATGTATATCATATCATTTTTTAGCTAAAAATTGATAAGGATAATGAAAAAGGAGAAGAAAAGAAAAACATGAAAGCAATCTAATGACTAGTGGGGCTCCCTACGAAATTGTAATTTGTCATGGTTATTAGCTCAAAAATTTAAGAGGAAATTTAAAAGCAAAACAGAGAAATTAAATGAAGTGGACATAGTAGAAATGGATATGTTGAAATATTAGTGGTTTGACTTTAATGACCAATTAATATAGCAAGTTGTAGGTAACTTAATCCAATAATCAAAGTTAAAAAGAAAGAGATCTAACAATTAATCCACATAATTATATTAATATAATAGTTGTATAGTAAAAGGACCACGATGTTATTTTATTCTCTCTTATCATCCTCCAATCCCACCCCTCACAGCTTCCCATGTTCAATCTTCATGTTGGAACTTCTTTCCCCATTATAGACTGCAAGGGTTTGACCCAGAATTTTTTTTATACATGTGCATAATCCACCTTGGAGTTCTAGTTGTAGCAATGAAATTTTATTTGAATGTATTATTTATTTATACGGATATTCTAGAATACAATCCTTGTATTGATATAATAACCTTTTAACTTGCTATTGCAAGTAGTAATAGGTAATATTTAATTTTTTAATTTAGCAAAGTAGGTCCCACTCTTGATCAATTCCACTATTCAAACACTTCCATGACTTTCTATTGAAGAAGCTACGCCAACCAAATGGAGACCAAATGTTTTTTTTTTTAATCTTGTTTTTAACGGAATCAACGTGAATATGGATTTCAAAAGTTTTTGTTTTGTTTGTTTTTTCTTTTTCTTTTCTTATTTTTTTATGCAAAAAACAAGTATTGTTTTTATGTTACTTCTTCCTTTTACAAAAAAGTCATTTTAGAATTTTTGGTAAAAAGCTTAAGAATTTAGGAACTGACAAAAACACGCCACACAATCTATATTTATTCTCTTAATTTTCATTTTTAGGTAGAGAGAGTAGGAGATGAAAGATGATGAATTTACAAATAGAAATAATAAATCATTTCGATAATGATAATATTATGAGATTTGTACATAAATTTGTATGAATTTATTTAAGGGGAATATTGAAAGAAATATGGATATTTTACTAGAATGACTTGTGTTTTTGGTAAAAATTATTTTCTTTAAAATGACTCGTATTTGTGCGCGGAGAGAGTAATTGTTAGGTTTTGTTCACTTCTTTATATAATCTAGTATTTTTCGCATGAAATTTTTTTAATTACTTTTAAAAAGTAAATTCACCCTATCATGGGACAACATCATTTTTTTTATCTATGTCAACAACACAAATGATTCAATTAATTACAAGTATTCAAATCAACACATATCTAAATAACACATAATATGTTAAAAATTATTAATATAAAATAATAAATAAAAATATATTGATTAATGTTATTATATATTTTTTTATTCGGAATTGTATATTCTACAACATCGGTTCACCATAAATCGTCTTATCCATCAACTGTAAAATCTAACAAAAATATTCAAATTATTTTAAATAATTACTACTCCCTTTATATATATTTTATTCAGAATATACAATTATGTATTGAACGATCCCGTGCAATGCACATTTTTGTAAACATTGAACGAGCATACCAAAATTGAAAGATTATTTATATGACTGAAAATATAATAAAAGATGAAAATTAATATGTAATAAGAGATAAAACATTGTTTATAGTTTTTGTCAATGTTAAGTATTAGTAAGTTATATAATATATTATTAGTCTTTTATTCACTAAATGGGGCGGAAGGTTTTTTAGCATGCCAAACTTTGTACTTAAATGGAAGAGGAAATAATACTATTGTTATATCTAGATATTTTCATAATTTTTCATATATATATAAACATAAACCTACTTTCCTCACCTAAGAACTTAGGAAAGAATTTGATCAAAATTTCCAAATTTCCATTTCCAAGCATAAGCGAATGAAGTTTTTATTACTCCCTCCGTTTAAAAATGAATGTCATTTTAGCTATTTTTTGAGAAATTAATGATTGATATTTAATTGGTATGTTTTGTGAAATAAGGAAATAAGCAAATAAACTAAGTAGGTTGTTTAAGATAATATTGGAAGAATTGTAGTTTTTTTGGTAAAGTGACACTTATTGTGAAAATTTTCAAAGTGTGTAAAATGACATTTTTTTTGAAACGGAGCGGATAGTTTTTTTTTTCTTTTATTAGTTCTTTTACTCGCTAAATGAGGCGAAAGATTATCAGCATGCTATATTTTGCAGTGAAATAGCAAGAAATAATAATAATAATAATAATAATAATAATAATAATAATAATAATAATAATAATAATAATAATAATAATAATATCATTATTATTTATTATTATAGACGGTTTTCCTATTTTTCATATATTGATAGATGTATTATATATATATATATACATGTATATAAATATAATTATTTTTTGCAATATTTTAACTTAATATCTCTAATTAGTTTAACTTCTTCAAATAAATTATATTCATTTATGTATTTCTCAACTTTTAGGTGCATAATTTATATATTTAAAATGATAATTAATAATAAATATTCACTATTTTATAGATAATTTATATATTACAAAAAGTCACTTTTTGTGTGGATATATCATGAATGATTAAGAAATTCCAAGTGTAATGTAAAATATTGGTATTAAATTAAGTATCTTTAAAAAATAATTAATATGAATATTATGTGTTAAGAGTGGGCTAGAAATTAATTAAATACATGTTTGTAAAGTTATCAATTGTAAAAAAAATCAATAAAAAAATGTTGTCAGTCTCGAAGCAATTTTTAGCAGGAAATTATATTTCTTTTTATTTTGACATACATCATACCTCTATTTTCTTAATTAGTATTTTATCATATATATATATATTTATATACTCCCTCCGTTTCATAAAGAATGTCATTTTAGACATTTTAAAAAATTTCACAATAAATGTCACTTTACCATAAAAACTACAATTCTTCCAATATTAACTTAAACAACCTACTTAATTTAGTTTATTATTTCCTTATTTCACAAAACATACCAATTAAATATCAATCCTTAATTTCTCAAAAAATAACAAAAATGACATTCTTTATGAAACGGAGGGAGTATAAATTATAAATTATTTTAATTAATTCCCTAATTAATCTAAAGTTTTTCAATGTAAATGAATAAGAGTCAAAGCAAGAGAAATGAAACAAAAAGGAAAAGAAAAGTATTGGTTACAAGTTTAGCAAGTATCAAGTTATCATATTTAATGATGAAGATCAAAAGGACATGATCTAATAGTAACTATCATAAATTGTATCAATGCAATGGTTGTATTGTGGAAGGACCCTTATTTATATTCATCTATACAGAAATATTGGAGAAAAGAGGAGCACATCTACCAGAAAAAAGCAAACGCTATCAGAAATCCAATAAAAAAAGTAACGCAGCAATATTCGTCTATCATAGGCAAAAGGGAATAGCAGTTTGAGGGAGATGACAAAAAAATAGTCAAAAGAAATTTTAATACATTTTTTAGTCGAGAAATTTTTAAAACTTCACCGGGATTTGTATTGGCTAATGTGATTAAAGGAGTATTGATCTGATGACTAAGATTTCAATTGTATTAATGTAACCATTGCGTTGTAGAAAGACCCTTTATTTTTTCACCCTCTAAGTATTCTACTGCAGACTGCAGTAAAAGTTTAATTGTATTAGTCTACAATAAAAATTTGATTGTATTAATGTAAACAATTTATTAAGTGCAGTAATATAGTTTTGCAGGCACGCCTAACCATTATTGATTCAAAGTTTGGACCATTTACCCAATTGAACATGTTTTAGTAGCATCTAATACGAATATTAATTAGAGTAGAGTGTTGAGGCGGCTTCAAACTTGTTTCAGAATATTCCAAAGTCGTCCATAAACTTGTTTCAGAATATTCCCTAAAATTAATATGCTCATACTATCCTTTAACAATTTGTTCAAGAGGGCTTCCACCCACATTTCTTAATATCATACTTTTCTTATATTATTCCGATTACAATCTAACCTACCCTTCATTCATTTCTTTTCCTCGATACATATTAATTGTGTTTTTTCTTTGACTAGTTATAATTATTTTTATTGCTAAAATATAATAATAATAATAATAATAATAAAAGTATGCAGATTATTTAAATAAACAATAAGTCATAAGAAAATGAACATAATAATATTTAAGAAATAAAAGCAAATAATATAAATAATTTAAATACTAATTTTTCATTTATTTACGCGCATATTTAATATGATTAATACCAATTAATACTCAACATATGCGAATAGTATCCGAATATTTTGTGTTTGTTCTTTTAACTTATTTATATATTTTTGTATTTTTAATTTCATAGTAATATATTGTAGAAATTCGTGAAAATAAGGATAATTATTAAAATAATGAATTTGTCTAGTAAAATAAATTTTAATTATATTTTAAAGTGTATGTTTGAAACAATCAACAATAATACATATAGATAAATAGATCATTATACGGTCTCTAGGCTTAAAATATTTTTTTTAAGAAAAAACATAGTTTGTAAGCAATATAGAATGTTGATCAAATAAGAATTAATCTATAACATTCTAATAAACAACACTTATTAAGAATTATAATTATAAGATTGATCCATTAAATTAACAGAATAAATAGTATCAAATCATACTATTCAAATACTACCATTTAAATTACGGGTTAAAAAATCTTTCCAGCCTAAACTATGGCCAAACTATCAATTTGGTTCTTAAACATTTTTTACTATCACTTCAGTGTTTGAACAACATGAAACTGTAATTTACAATCCGTCGGTGACTTTTCCGGCCAAAAGTATATTACGTGCTTACCATGTGATATAAAAGATATTTTTCAATGATACTTCAGTGTCTGAACTCCACGAAACTGTCACTTTACAACCCGCTTATTTACATGAATTACAAATGTTTATTAGAATTGCGGGACCTTATGAAATCTTTTTGGATAAGTGAGGAACTTTAAACAAATATTTGTGGATAATTGAAAAATTTACTGAACTTATGATATTTTTGTTAGTTTATTCAAATAATCAAAAAATATTTAGAATACCAGAAAGTAAAGTGAACTAAGAACCTTATTTCTTCAGGATATATATTTTTTCTTGAATAATACCACTTTTTGTAATGATATTTTAAACATCAAAACATATTATTGTTGAATTTAATAAAAGTTGTTTATGTTAAATTAATCACCACTTGATATATACTTGATTATAAATGCCTTACTAATTTTATTTATCAAAATACAATGCAATTTGTCAGTCATAATAAATACTTACGTCTAACAAACAAATAATCATATATTAAAAAGTTACACTTTCTAATATAATATTTAATTCTAATATATGTAACATGGTGTTTGATCAAAGATCCTGAAAAGAAAACTAATTTTAGAAATTTTGGAATGGACTAGAAGAAATATATTATGTTTTTAAGAAATTGAAAAATTTTCCTAAATAAATAATTAAATCGATTTACAGTGTCAATTTCAATCGTTTTCGGAACAATTATTGAGAGCTGTTTCGCCATACATGGGGCGATGTGTCATGTGTTACATACACCAATCTCTTTTATTTGTACATAATTTTTATTTTTCTTGAATAATATCACATTTTTGTTTTGTATAAAATATATCACAATTAATCTAACAAAAAATATTTGATATCGTAAATTTTAAGAAATGTAAATAAAAAAGTTAAGTATATTTATTTTATTATTAAATTTATGGTTAATTACCAAAAAATCACGACTTTTGGTCCAATTTTCAATTGTAACATGACTTTTAAACTTATCAATGTTAGTCAGCAACAATAATTTCAATTCCAACATCGACTAAAATTTTTGACATCTAATTGTATCGCCATCACCAACATTAAATTTGCCTGGACAAGACCTTCATTTACCGTCAACCAATTTTACACTTTGTCAATTTTACTATCGTTCATTGGTAGTGGAAGAAGTGACATAATAGTTATAGTCATCGATTAACGGTGATGAAAATGACAGATTGTGAGATTGAAGAGAGTAAATGAAAGTCTTTTATAAGCGCATCTAACAGAGGTGATGTCGATTACAATCAAATGTAAAAAAATTTAGTCGATGTTGTAATTGGAAAAAAAATATAGTTGATCACGAACATTGATAAATTTTAAAAGTCATATTGTAATTGAAAATTGGACCAAATATCGTGATTTTTTTGGTAATTAACCCATAATTTTATTTGCAGTCACTTGCAATATAAAATGTACAGTTATGCCCACAATAAATACTAAAGTCTAACTCAAGTAATAATCAAATTGCAATTTTCTAATATGATTTATCCTTTAATTTTATTCAATTGGGTGTTAAAATAAAAGCCATGAAAAAGATGATTAATATAAAAAACTATAAGCAAATTATGAACAAAAATAATAAATGTATTATGAATCTGGAGAAAAAAATCTCTAGTAACAGATAATAATTAATAGTTGCGACATTTTTATCATTCATGTAAACCCCTCCAAGAATCCGTCGACTATATGAGGGGAGTGTTACATATGCATCATTATTTCCTAGCAAATTACCCAAAAAAGAAAAAGAAAATTTTTTTTTCCAACATATGATAACATATAGAAAAAATGAAATGCGTGATTTTGCTATATATTGATAGCTCCAATTAATTATTCATTAAGATTTAACATGTCAATCGAAGATTAATAATTTTTAATATATATATATATATATTAATTTTAACAAAGTTATATTAATTAGAATGATGTTACTCAGAAAAAGTATATTTATCAAACAAATATACAGTATATGTCAAATTCAACACAAAAAATTAACCAACAAAAAATTACATTTTTCGGTCACAATTTTTATTAATATAAATAATTGTTATGTTTTCAGTGAAAGAGTCCTCACTTATATAAAAAACATATTCATTATATCTCTCGATTATTGTTATTGGCGTTAATTTATATTTATGGCAGAAATCAAGGAGTTATTTATGAATATCAATATATAAGTCAAAACTTAACTTAGATACATATTTTACTATAATGTAACGCACAATCTATTTTTAGATGATTTTTTGAGCGGTAAAATTTTAATATTTCTATTTATAAATGAATGTACTTTATATTAAGTAGAACATTTTTCTTTTTTCAAATTAAAAGTTTTATCTTTTTATAATTTGAAAATATTCAAGTCACAAATATATGTTTTCAATTTTATGTTTATATATTTAAACAAGTTTACTTTCTATTCCCTAGCAAATCCCACGTTATTCTCGACGCAGATGATCCTAGTCAGTATCAAGCAATATTTTAATGAAATCTAAAAGCACAGACCAATTAAAAATGAGCACTTATTTAATTCTCCCCTCGTTTCTTTTTAATCGATCTTTTATTTCTATGTCAATCCTAAAATTTCTCTTACTTTTCAATTTAGATATGAGAGAGAAAAGAAATTAGTTAGGATGTATTTGGAAAAAAATTAAATTAATTCTTCCATATTTTTCTAAAAATTGAATTAAATTGGCACAGTTAAACGAAGTTGACGGGAATAGTTAATACTCATTAAATAATCATAATATATTGCTATTTTACAATTATAAGTGATGACCTGACCTTCCACGTTGCCGGTACCGGCTTTGCATTTCCTGGACCAGTTATAGGTACGAATTCCTGATATACATTAACTAATTAATATAGATTTTCTTACACGTTTGACAGTAAAGCATGATTTATTATTTGATTGTACATAAAATCAATTACTCCCCCCTTCCAAAAAAATATCATTTTAACTATTTTCTGAAGAAATTAAGGATTGATCATTGATATGTTTTGTGAAATAAGGAAATAATTAATTAAATTAAGTGGATCGTTTGAGATAATATTGAAATAATTGTAATTTTTTTGGTAAAATGACACTTATTGTGAAATTTTTGAAAGTGTCTAAAATGACATTTTTTTTGAAGTGAAGGGAGTATTAGATCATTAAACCAATCCAACAATTCATATTCTATTCAAACATGCGAACTGATAAATGAAAACAAGCTAAAATAAGTCCCTTAAAATGATGTCTAATACTCCATAGTAGCTTAACAACTTTCGTTACTCGTGATATATACAATCAACAGAGGATCATAAGAAACTCTGGTACATTAGTATACTCGCACGTTGTCTCTATTGCGGATTAGTTAAATCACATCATCTTTGCACCACGATAAGTTTTACGGTCACAAAAAATACATGTCATACAATTCCAACCAAACATCAAACCACACGAAACACTAAACAACACAAATAAAATAAAACTAAACAACATAAAATATACCAAAATGTATATAGAAATAAATGAGTTGTTATTAACGTTTCACCGGTATATCATCACTCAAACCCGCTCATTATATTAGGATAAGAGGAGGATTTAGACAGTAGATGCTAAGGTTGATTACTGAGTCTTAATTTTTTTATATTAAAATTGTGCAAGTGCTTTTTTATGTTGAAGTAGAAAAAACATAATGAGTAATTTAGTTTCGAGTATATGGTAATAGCATAAGATGTGAGAATGGCATTTACATAGATGTAAAGTATGAGGAAGAGAATGATTACCATATCTTACCCATGAACATCCCTTACCTCTCCATTTATGTTTAATTATGTACAATATCTGCTTTTAATTGTATTCTGACTATTCACCCTACCCTACCGCTTCTTATTCCTGTATCAAGATCTTGTGATAACAAATTAGATGGTGAAGTTAGATGATAATTTCCCATGTGTATACAAAAAATAATAATTTAATAATTCTCCACTTTTCATGGTCTAAATTTTGTATTACCTGGAGTACTCTTGTATCCTGATCCTAAATCCCCACCTGGGTTGTACTCGGCAGGTTACCTCTCCAGATGGTTTCATCCGCAAATTAAAAGGTAGTAGCCCCGCTGAAGCCGCAGTTAACACCCCCCTCCACCTCAACCGGACAAATACTATTATTTAATTAATTAACCCGGTGGACCTGTTTCCAAAACCAAAACCCTTTTCGCTCGCTCGCCGATTTGCATAAGAATAGGCATTGTCCTCTCTCTCACGTACAAAATTTGTATCAACACATCACTCAATGGAGGTTCTCCGTTGTGCCCCTGCACAATCGCCTCCCCGCCGCACCACATTTACCGGCAATGACTTCCTCAAAACTTCCTCCACCGCCGCTGTTCGGACCTCCTTCCTCAAGCCTTCAATTTACGCAACTCTCTCGAACCCAGCCGCCGCCGCTATTTCACCGTCCATCGAACAAGACCTTCCAACGGCTACTCACTTGTTTCCTGCATTGCCCGAGGAGCCTCTATTAATAGCTTCACCGACTTCTCTGCACTGCGAGAGCGGTCGTTTGGTTCGGAATGAGCATCCCTGTAGTGCTCCCGTTGGGAATGATACGCTTAATGCCATGGAATATCTGACCAATATACTCTCGTCCAAGGTGTATGACGTGGCATACGAGTCACCATTGCAGCTGGCACCCAGACTATCGGAGAGGTGGGGAGTTAATGTCTGGCTCAAGAGAGAGGATTTTCAGCCTGTATGTATTAACTTTGATGCATATATGCTACTTCTTTATATAACAAATCGTGTGCATGAAGTCACTGGAAGGGATTAGTTATTCTGTGAATTTTCCAATTTTGTTACCTTTATGCTGATTGTCATGATTTGCACGGTTCAACTGTTCAAGCATGCACCTCTGTGTACTCTATCATGTAGTTTATTTTATGGTAAAAATTTGAAATTTTGTCGATTTTGGACAAATGTGTATGTGACCTCAGCCGCATTTGTGGTTCCTTCTGAAACCAAATGCAATTTTTAATGGGCGTCGCTTTCCTGAAACTTGAGTTATTTGGTCTGGTTGTTTCTTTGATTCTGGGGGATGGGGAGAGAGAAGGGAAGTTCCTTCTGTGGTGTTAGGTTATATTGATAGATATCTAGCATATAAAGTATACTCGCTATTCGCTAACAGCCCCTGCTGCAGGTTTTCTCATTCAAGCTTCGTGGGGCTTATAATATGTTGGCAAAGCTTCCAAAGGAACAACTTGAACGAGGAGTGATATGTTCGTCAGCTGGAAATCATGCACAAGGTGTGGCATTATCTTCCCAGAAATTGGGTTGCAAAGCTGTGATTGTAATGCCTGTTACTACACCAGAGATAAAGGTAATTTCCTGTTCATTACATGTAACTTCCATAACTTTTTCCGTGACATATAGAATTACCTTTACTAAATCTGTTTTCAATTGATAATGGTAGTGGAGATCGGTTGAAAGACTGGGGGCAACAGTTGTACTCGTGGGGGACACTTATGATGAAGCTCAGTCGTATGCCAAAAAGCGGGCCGAAGAGGAGGGCCTCACATTTATCCCTCCATTTGATCATCCCGATGTAATCATAGGGCAGGGAACTGTTGGAATGGAGATTGTGCGACAGATGAAAGCTCCAATCGATGCAATATTTGTGCCTGTTGGTGGTGGTGGGCTTATAGCTGGGATCGCTGCATATGTGAAAAGAGTCTCTCCAGAAGTGAAAATAATTGGAGTGGAACCTTTTGATGCCAATGCAATGGCGTTGTCTGTTCACCATGGTAAGCGAGTAGTGTTGGATCAAGTGGGAGGTTTTGCTGATGGTGTAGCTGTCAAAGTGGTGGGCAAAGAGACTTTCCGTCTTTGCAGGGAACTGATAGACGGAGTAGTTCTTGTTAGTCGTGATGAGATTTGCGCATCAATAAAGGTTAGCTCTTCCTTTTCTTAGCATTTTGAATCTCTTGTTACAGATGTTCTTGATGCCTTTGTTCTACGTACTAGTGTTGTATTTCATTTCTTTAGAAAATTTGTATTATGTCTTGTAGCTTGTATTTATTTCTGCTTCCCACTCGTGTCTTCTATCTGCTTGATGTGCTTTCAAGTCGAGCCACTGAAAGAGTTTATGTTTTGAAAGTCTCTCTTGTGCACTTGTATTGATGAGTTTTGTCTAATGGTCTGAATCTTGATTTAAATCCCGGTCAATTTACTTTATCTCTCTGTTAGGTGCCTTATTTGGTTTCATTATCTCAATCATCTATTTGAAAGTCAATTTTCTGTAGTACACTGACAATAGTGTTTTCTCTTTCAGTTTATTGTCATCACACCCTCCTTTATCCCATTTTCTAGTTGTGATACTTTCCATGCAACATTTCTTTATGTCCAAGTATGGCAGATTGTTGTTGGAGTTTTATCCTAAGTAGTAGAACTACAGACAAATAGATTAAGACAGAAACATGTCCAGTGTGTATCCCTGTTCTTTGTGTAAACATTTGGGTCATAAATGAATTCTCAAGAAGATAAGATGATGGAAGCATTTTGGCAATCTTTGGACTTGTGATACTTTTGATGGCTAAATGATTCCGCAGAAATATAAGATCATCCATGATTTTACCAAACTAATTTCCACCATCCCTGCAAATCATCCATTGTTCCCTAGAAAATCATTGTTCTGACAGAAAAGTTGAACACTAATATATTTATTTTTATTTGGTACTCTAATTCTACATATTTAATGAGACTCCTCCTAGAATGAAATAGCTGAGCATCATATTATGGTGCTGAAATTTATGTCTAGTTGCTCTGCTATTTCTCCATATAATAATTAGGGGTTGTTCCATGCTGTTAACAATCGTTTTCCATTCAACTGAATAGTTGAAGTTGATGTTAATATAGCATGACTGATTCTCTGAGTTTCTGAATCGCTGACCAACTGCCGCTAATATACCTTTTTACAGGACATGTTTGAGGAGAAAAGGAGCATTTTAGAACCTGCGGGTGCCCTTTCCCTGGCTGGAGCTGAAGCTTACTGCAAGTACTATGGACTCAAGGGTGCAAATGTAGTAGCTGTGACGAGTGGAGCTAACATGAACTTTGATAGACTGAGAATGGTGACTGAACTTGCTAATGTTGGTAGACGTAGGGAAGCTGTATTGGCAACTTACATGCCAGAGGAACCAGGAAGCTTCAAGAAATTCTGTGAGCTTGTGCGTTTTGATTTAGTATTTATGATTTTGTTCTTATTTTCACAATTCCACAAGGACACCCTCCGTCTCTCCGTATTTTCTTTGATATTGTTTTATTTCAGGTAGGGCCTATAAATATTACTGAATTCAAATACAGATTTAATCCAGATAAAGAAAAAGCTTTAGTGCTATACAGGCAAGAGATGAATTTTACATACTTCCATTAATTTTCACAAAAATGAAGCATGTTTTGGTCTCCTTTATTTGGTGCTACAATCAAGGAGCAACTTATTTTTTGTTTACCCTTTTCCTTTTGGTCTATCTTTCGTACAGTGTTGGTCTTCACACAGAAGCAGAACTTGATGCAATGGTGGAAAGGATGGCGTCATCTCAATTACATACGATTAATCTCACAGAAAATGATTTGGTCAAAGATCATTTGCGACACTTGGTAAGGACTTCCACAAAATCGATCAGCTTGTGAAGCATCTTTGTCTCATATTCTGATATAAGTCATGAATTATTAAAAAAACATTGGCTTGAGTTCACTGTAATACTAAACATTCACTCAACTATGAAGCTTTATTCATATTCATCATTTGAACGTTTCTCTAACTTTGAATGGTATGCAAAATTCTGCTGACTTGATCTTACTACTACATATGAAGTTAAAGATGTTGCATGAGAATTAACAACGGTTTACAATACTAAAACAGATGCTAGAGGGTATTGAGATGTCAAATGTGGCTAGAGTTCGATCTTGTGTTTGAGCGAAGGTTCCCAACAAAGCTTGATTCATATTTGTCATTTGAACAGTTACATTCATACTTCAAATGATCTCTGTAATATCATATGATTTCACTTTATGACAAATATCAAGTTAAAGGTGTTGCATATGTGGTTTTTAACAACTATATGTATTATGTAATACTAAAACGATTTTAGTAAGGCATTGAAAATGTCACATATGGCCTCCCTCGTGTACAAACCTCTTTTTGTTGATCAGCTTGTTAATTAACTGAGCCAAGCTTCATGAAGTTAATAGTTATTCAGATCCCCCATCTCCAAGCCCCCAATATGGATTCCTTTTTCTACTTGACAAACTCAATAAAGCCCATCACCTTTGTCAAATATGAAGCTGTATATTCACTACTTTGTTCAAGGAAAACTCAGGTTTTTCTAATCTATTATTTTTCAGCTAGATAGATCCTACCATTTCTCTTGGATTTGGTTGGGGGGCAGGGGTTGGTGGACTCTTAGAAGAATGCTAATGGCCAAAAGTAGCACTCAAGTTGAACATAGTCAGGAGACCTAGTGTTGAAGATGTTTGATACTTATTTGGAATTGTTGACATACTAGTTTAGCATCTCATTGAAACAGTGAGTTGTTTGGCCTGAATGCCCAAGTACCTCACTTGAGTATTTCACCAAGAAAATTTGATTTGCTGGTTTCCTGCAACTTCACTAGAGTGGATGATGGATGCATATTCCAATTATATATGCATTGCCAACATGGCATGGGGGGCCCTACCACCTGATGTGGTTGTGAGCGTTAATAGTTAACCCTTTTACCAGTTTTGTGCGTAGAATTATGTTTTGGATGAGAATATTGACAATATGTTCCTGTCTGCTTGAATGCTAATATCTAATTTGTTCCTTACTGATCGTCCCGGAAAGCTTATCTACTGAGGAGATTTCTTGCACGGATGACCTTCAAATCCTTGCTTTATTATGATAGTATTGCATTACTCTGTATGATTTGCTTTATGTGATTCTGTTTTGAAACCATGTCAGATGGGTGGCCGATCCATTGTGAAGAATGAGCTTCTTTGCCGTTTTGTTTTCCCTGAGAGGCCTGGAGCTCTGATGAAGTTTTTAGATGCTCTGAGTCCACGTTGGAATATTAGTTTGTTCCATTACCGGGGACAGGTTATGATCTCCAAACTTGTCTTGGTTGAGTGAAAATTACATATTTATTCTGGGTGCTCCTAGTTCTCCTTTTGGTGCATCTCATCAAACATTTTACCTTTTCCAGCTGGTCTGAAAAAATAATAATAATAAAATTTTCATTGCATTTCCAGGGAGAATCAGGTGCCAATGTGTTGGTTGGTATCCAATTATCTGAGAACGAGATGGATGAGTTTTGGAATCGGGCGAATAGTCTTGGGTACGAGTATGAAGTCGAATCAAGAAACGAAGCATTCCAGATTTTGATGCGCTAAGTTGCCCAATCTGAATGTGTGAGTCCAATCATGATTTGTTGGTTCAGGAGGCACAGGTTCTAATTTATTAATATAGTCCATTTTCAGTAACATATGATCCAAGTATCAGGGATCTTCTTAAGAGGTAGTTCGTTTTAGGCAACGTAGGTGTGTTCGTGAGAGGACACATGCCTCCGAATCTAGAATCGTTTAGCATGAAATAATTTGAAGGGTCTGATATAGCTTGTTCCTTGTGTGTAATGTAACCGCCTGCCTGCTTTTATCACACGGCCCCAGTACTGTCATTTTGTCTTACAAATTAATATACTACCGAACCACATGCGTTCAATTTCCTGGTCTTACCGATAATTATTCGATTCGAATTTTTTACCATATTTGGTACGATATCTTTTACAACATATTATATTAATCATGTCACATAATTACTTATGAAGTATTCGTGATGTCATCAGATACTTGTTTCGTCTGTCGACTAATATGTGGTAGAAGATGTATTGTATGGGATAGAAGATCCAAAATGATAATTATGTATATTATATATATGATTAATTGCTAGAAAATTCACAAACCATGCTATGATTTATAATTACAGAATAAATGTTTAAAGTTTGTAATTTTATTCGCAGACTTTATTTTTTTTACAATTTTAATCACTGATGCAAATTCTGCCCTAATGTGCCCACCAGCGAAGGTCTAGTCAGCTCACGAATGTTATTTTCTTTCTTTTATGTTTAGTCAATTTTTTTAAATTAGAAAAATAAGAAGATAAAGAAAGAAAACCCAGAAAAATGTGCACCAACCTTGTACCCTCTTCTAAACTTGAAATCAGCAAATTTCTAAAGAGCAATATTATGACAAAATAGGTCTTTTCTGCCAACTTCAACTTCAAGAAAATGAACAAAAGATTGAACAGAACGAGTGAAAAATAATAAATTTAGTCTAAAATTTGTCTAAAGAATCTCTATTAATTCATAGGGATTTGGATAAGTGTTTAACCATATTATAAAAGAATTAGAATTTCAACTTACCACTTGCTAGTTGATTGGACTTTTACCGATGATCACATTAGTGCAAAATTACTGAAATTTACATCAATGATTAAAATGCAAAACAAAAGTGGAGTATGTGACTAAAATTGTCTGCTTTAAAAGTTTGTGCTGTAATGGCAAATCAAGGCAAAGTTGGTTAATTTATCAACAGTTAACCAGATATATATATTGTTGTGCATATCTTGATATTACGTAGAAGTATAATAGCAGACTTTATTGTTAGTTGAGTAGCCTATACATCCAATTAGATGCTCTACCAAAAACCTTGGCAGCGGTTGCTGGTCTACTGGGGAAGGTAGTAATACATTTGCAGTTGCCAAAAAAATTTAAAATTGAGGGCCGCTTGATTGCAAATGAAAAATGAGGGGTCAATCATATTAAAAATAGAATGGGGGAATTGTTAATAAAATGAGATAATGATTAACTTATTTATTATGTACCAAGCACCATAAATGAGAATGAGTCATCATTTATTTTCATTTCAAGCGGACCCTAAATAAAATGAAAAATGGAAAGAACTGAAAAAAGAGACGAGGAAAACCACTTTTCGAAGCCTGAATTGGTATTTAAAACATGCTGATGCTGATACAATCCTGAAAATTTATTACTCTGTTGAAGTGATAATCACTATTTGACATTCAACTTTTATTTTGTTTTCCTTGTGACTTTGTCGTTAATGCCTCTTCGATTTTTTTTCTTTTTTCTTTTAGTGTGTGCAATGAATTGCAGTTTTGGAAAGTGATTTAAATTAATTTTGTTGAGAAAGCAAAAGCAAATAGCTATCAGAAATATAATTGATTTTAATCAAACTTTGGGGTGTTAGCAAAATATTAAAAAATTTCACTAATTATCAGGAAAATGTTCTAGAATCACTTTTTTAGTTTGGAAAAGAAACAGTTAGCTACTTGTGAAAATTAGGCTGTTGCTACGCAAATTTTGTATCCAATTAAAATGTGCCACATTATAAAATATATGTTGAATATCAATTTTATATTGATTATTTTTATGTTAGGAATTAATTAAATATAATTCCTAAGTTAAATAATCAATTTAATTGGTGATTTACTATATATTTTATTGACCAATTGAAAGCCGCCACATGTCAATATGATGCAGATATTACTAAATTAAGTTAAATTAATTTAGTAATTATCCAAGAAGATGAGGATAAACCTTAAGTCATGTTGGACCAATTAGAATGTTCCATGTGTCAAATTGTTGCAGTAATTGTTATATTAAATACAATTAATTTAATAATTATCTTATGGATAATGATATTATGAAGGACCAATCATATCGCTCCGTTCAGACTCAAGCCCATTAGGGTTTTCTCCATCCTACCACTATAAATAGAGCCTCATTCTCCACCAAAAATCACAAGAACACAAGTCAAGAATCAAGTGAAGAATTCCGGTACAAAGGAATATCAAGCGAAGAATTCCGGTACAAAGGAATCAACAAGACAGGCTCAAGAAAGGTGGTACAAAATCAATCTTGAGCTTAAGGCAGTACAAAGCCAAATCCGGCGTTACAAAGCCAATCCGGTATTACAATCCGGCGTTACGAAGCCAATCTCAAGATTTTCAAGGCATTACAAAGCCAATCTCAAGATTTTCAACGTTTGATCAGAGATCAAGGTGCTAAGCCCCTCCGATCGACGTTGCAAGTCAAAACTTCGAAGGTGTTCTTCGTCGTTCGTCAAGATCTTCGAAGACATTCTTCGCATATTGAATCAAAAGTATTGTTTAATTCAAAATTTAGCTCACAAGCCTTTGAATTAACGCTACTCAAGTCAAAGTTCAAAACCGGAGAAAATCAAGGTTAACTCCGACATCAATCAATCGAAGAGAAGAATCAGAGGAGAACTAGAGATAGGATCCACAAAATTGTAAAGTTTACTCATTTGATCAAAAGAAATCTATTTTGTACATCTTTTCGTGTTTATACATTTTATACACGAAATTTGTTGTTACATAGGCAACCAATTTTTGGTATTTGAAACACAAGTGATTATAAACCTTTACAAGTGAAAATTGTCGAGTTTTTCTATTAGGCTCCATTAATAGAGAGAAAAAGAATTTTGATAATTTTTTTTTAAAAATTTAATTAAAAATTATTTTACTTATTTATCATCTAAATCATATATTCAATAAATAAATAATTTAATACAATCAATCAGAATTTGACATGTGAGAGATTGTAGGGATGACGCACAATCGATTACGAGAAATCTTTTCTTTTCTATTTTGTTTTTGTTCTTTTATCTTGTTTTACTTGAATGATTGGATAAATATAGTTCAAAAAGCAAAAAAGTTACGATGATGGGCAAATAAATTCATAGGCAAAAAAGCTAGAAACTCACTAAATCCACCGTAAGACTCCTTATGGGTGATTCTATGGTATCACAGTGGTACCGGTACTACTATGAGATAAAAATGACATTATTATTGATTTAGTGGGTCCCTCATATTCAAATAAATGTTGATTCTTCTCTTAGTGGTACCGAAGTAAGACTCTGAACTTATTTCTAGTTTCTTTTTTCGAAAATCTGTCGTGACAAAACTTGGAAACATCTTTTTGATCGCTTAAACTTTTTTGTTATGATTTAAAATTCCTAACAACGTGTCGTCATAAGTAAAGTTTTGATATTAGGGATGATAATTTGATTTATTGGGTTGGTTTCGTGTTAATTTCGAATCGATATGAGTTACATATTAAAATAATTTGGAACACATAATCGTTACATTTGAAGAATAAATATTAATTTCAGGTCAATTTGGATAAAAATCGGATTAATCGTTCGGGTCGGTATGATAGCAGGTTCCCCTCAATGAATTTGTATTAGAATGGGTCTGGTCCTTTGGGTCGGATAGGGGTTGCAAGCCCTATTTAAAACACCTATTTTTCTTTTATGTATGTGACCCAAATATTTCTGAAATTCGCTGATTTGACAAAAAGATTATATGTATATGCAAGGATTTTTTTTTTTTTCTTTTTGAATAGCGAACACAATGTTCAGTTAAAGAACGTACACACTAGTAATCATAAAGTTTACGGTGATTTAAATTATTATGATCAGATTAGTTGTAAATCTGACACGTACTAACTTTTCGATGGGGAATTGAAACCATTGTACAAGTAAGAACACATTCATATAGTTTAGAGAACTAACGTGCTAATAACAAAAAAATTATGATGATTTCAATTAATCGTGGAATCAGTTATAAATCTCCGACACAGAGCCACCCATCCTTCTCCTCCTTGTTGTTGAGAAACAACATACAAGCACGGTTTAGGAGGTCTAACACCGTGTAAGAAATGTATCTTTAAGTCCGTTCACATTGAATGTGAATTCTTTTGATAGTTGAGATGTTTTATGTGAGCTCGTCTGTTTTATTTTTAGAAATCATTTCACAACACGTGGTTAAGAATTAATTTTGGGGAAGATACATATATACGTAATATTTTTAAGCTCTATTAATTTTTTTTATTGATAGTCATTAATTTGCAAAGTATTAAAGAATTCTGTACAATACTAAAAAGTCTAATTTTTATTTTTATTGTAATTTTAGTCAAGTTAAATTTATATATATATATATATCATGTCTTAATTGATATATACATAACATACACTGCGTTTTGGACTTTATTTATTAGCAATTACTAAAACATACGAAATATATAAAAAGGTGATATGTGACGAGTGGAATCATATATGTCAATACTTGAGAGTGTAAACTTTAGTTATGTATACAGATATATTTTTTCTTTATACACAAAAGCCATTATAATACTATTTTGAGACTTGAGAGAATTTTTTTGGCACCAGAATATTTATCCTAATATCCATGCAACTCAATTAACGCAGAACTCATGATTGGATAAAAAAAAATTTACAGTGGAAAAAATGAAAAAAAAACCCATGAGGCTCAAATGATGTAACTACGAAATATACTTATTACTTAAGATAAGGTTTTTAATGATGGAATTATGGTTTTGTCCTAGTGATTTATCCATCTATTTTAGGGTTTTGGTTGGATTGATTACATCTATCCAAAGCATGCAAATTGCATTATTCATCTTGTTCTTGATTTCATGCGTAATCATATCAGTTTATGATGTGCAGCTGTTAGTATACTTGGACTGCATACTTTAATTTACTAGGACCACTTGATCTAAGAAATGACCATTAACAACGTAAAAACAAAATAATAAAAGAATCCTGTTTAAAAAGAATTGTCTCAGGATAACATGTTTATTTCAAAAGTTAATGTCCCATTTCACTAATTCAAGTAAAAACATAATTTTTTTAATTTAAAGAATTAGTTAGATATGATTAAATAAGGTAAAAAAAAAAAGTCGTATAAGTGTATACTGATGACTTCTGGAGAGTTGTAAAATTAATCAATAAATAATATTAAAAATTAACTTCAAGCATTAAATATCCATCAACATCTTCATCATATTGATTAAGAAAACTAAAAACTCGTTCATTTTTAAACATGACACTTTGTATATGACAGGAAGAGTATTAATTAATAATTAAATTAAACCATGCACCAACTCCATAATAAGTCGATTCCTAGAAAAGTGGTACTAGATACTAAGGTGTATTCAGTTGAGGTTGTGAAGGGGCTGGGGAAAAATGCGTATTTGATATGGGTTGTAGTAAAAGAAGTTGTTTGTTGGTTCATAGTGTTTAGTTTAAAAAAAATGATGTGATAGGTGACGTAGGTTGTTATTTGTTGATTGGTTAATTATTAAAGTATACATTGATATAATGCATGGTTATTGATAGGTGATGTTTGATTGTTTATGTGATAATTTAATATAATGAATTTTTTTTTTATATTTGTAAAAGGAAATCAGTAAAAATTATGCTACCACCCATGTATAGAAATGTTCATCCTTGGTCTTGGTGGGGGAATAGTTTCCCATTTTCCTTTCCACTTTGTCGTCATTTATGTATCCTTCTACGTCTATCTTTGTTTGCTAATTTTTAGGCTCTAACTATACCACAAGTGTACGACATAGCAGTAGATAGCATTGACAACGTCGATCCTACAGAGATTGGGGTATCAAGCCTATTAAGTACTGTAATCCTAATAACCTAGTTTTATCAAGACAATCGAATAATGAATAGTTTGAGTATTACTAAATAGATGTTGATATAAAAGGAAAGAAAAACAAAAGGTCACAAAAATGTAGCAAACTTTAGCTTTTTATGCAAAACTGAGAGGCTTAAAAAAACAGAATGCTCAAAAGAGTGACAAATAAACAAACGCGCAAAAAGAAAATAAAACGTTACTACAAGCCGGTAATAGACTGAAACGAGCATGAGTGGCAGAACATGATCTTCATGTCCAACCTAGATAAGCACCGTGCTCAGGCAGCACATCTTCTAGTTCAATGCTGTCAGACCAATTGCCCGTGGCGGGTTGACGTATGTCCAACAATGCGGCTAATCGAGGGTAATTCACCACCTGGAAATAGGGTTGTAAACGAACCGAATCGAACCGAATATTAAGAAATTCGATTCGAATTCGAAAATATAAATTCGAATTCGAATTCGAATCGAATATTAATCGAATTTAAATAGGTGATTCGAATTCGATTCGTGAGAAGTATTCGAACTATTTGATTCGATTCGATTCGAGATTCGAAAAATTCTTGTTCATTTTTATATATTAATATTTTTTATTTTTCAAATATTCAAATATTATTATTTTTTTAAATTTTTTTCAATTATAAATTTTAATAATATATATCATATATAAATTAATTTAAATAATAGCTATATAAATATATTATATACATATATTTAGTATTATATGTATTATTTAATTTTTAAAATATATTATATATAAACGAATCGAATATTCGAATTATTCGAATCGAATACAACTATATTCGAATTCGAATTCGAATATTATTCGAATCTTATAATTAATTCGTATTCGAATTCGAATTCGATTTTTTCGAATCCGAATCATCCTAATCGAATTCGAATCACGAATCGAATCAAAAATATTTGATTTGTTTACAACCCTACCTGGAAATTCGCCTTAGCAACATACTGTAACTCTGGGATAATGTTACCATGGCGGGGCAGTGAACTCGTCTGTAAAACTCATTTTAAAATATAAAAGAGCTTCTGTTTACCCGCAAGCATACGAGATAGATAGAGGTAGTAAAAATCGATCTACGGAGAGGATATCTCGCGGCTCACACTGAAGGTTTATTGCTTCAATTAAGTTAGGCAAGTTGGAAATGTAGAGTTTGTTAATTAATAGATAAACATAAACAAATCTATTAGCTAAACATGTTACTCTCAACTACAAATGGGTTCCTAAGGTATGGTTTCACCCTAAACCTAGGATTAACATCAAGTGATCACCGATTAATCTAAGGGTTATGATAGAAGGTCATGTTCCAAATTAGAAATCCAAGTGGGCAACAAGAGGGATTCACCAAATTAATCAATTACACAATAATTCACCCTAATTCCAATTACTAAAGACTGATAACGGAATAACTAGGCCGAAGCCAAGAAAATTAATTATATATTCCAATTAATCCTAAAATCCCACACCAAGTGGATATTGCCTAAGGAGCGAGGCCTTAGGACATCCATCAAGATTGATATATGCGATTTGGATTCCCCTGTCGTCCCCCGTGGACCCTCGAGAAGAACCATCATACCCTAGGTTAACTACTCCTATGAATATGATATAAGTCATACAAATCCACAATATCAATTCCAATCACAAAATACCCCTTAAATCAACCAAATTATCAACACGATAATAAACCTAGCCTAATCCTAGAAATCACAATAAACTACTCGCTATCCATGAAATCTACCAACTAATCATCATTAATACAAGACCCAAGCATTAAATGAAGAAGGAGAAGAAAAACAATAAACACAAGATGAAATTAAATGGAGAGAGGGAGATAAATCTTAGTCTTGAATTAAATTGGATGATTGTAGCCTTCAATTCTTGCTTGTAGTGCGTCCAATTAAATCTCTTAGCAATTACCCCAAAAATTCTTCAAGAACCCTAAATGGGTTCTTCCAGAACAATGCAGAACCCCAGTTCTTGCTAGAGAGAAAGAGAGAAGAGAGAATTATAGAGAGAGAGAAATTAGAATTGACAGTTTTTGCAAATGGCAAAAGTTGTTGAATAAATAACGGAGGGAGTGATAATATGGAGAACACTCTCGCTACACACCCTCTAAAATCTGCATGAATTGCAATTAAAAGTGAGGGTACAATGGTAAAAACACAATAAAGTAGCTTGGCCTCTTTAGTTGTTGAGTTGGAACTCTCGAATGCGATGACTCAGCTTGACCTACTTGACTCAGCGTCATACTTTTTGCCAAATCTGGGTAGAATCCATATGGAGTTAGCTCTCGACCTAAACATGAAAGTTGTAGATCTTCATCTCGTTGTCACGTGAAAGCTTAAATCGCTCAAATCGAAGTTCGAACGAGAAAGTTATGAACGAAATACAGACGGGCTGCACGTCGAAAAATGAAATCTAAACCAGACTACCGGACCTAAGGGAGCCGGTATCCGGCTTTGGCTCGCTGGACTTGTCTCCAGATAGGTAGTATACTAGTAGTTCAACACGTTGCCCAACGTGCGTGCTCCTTTTCGCGCGTCTTTTTCTTCCATCGTTGTTTTGACCTTTTTTCTCTCTTTTTCTCGGCCTGACTTCTTTACGAATTTTTTTGAGACTAGATGATCTTCGAGTTGAGCTTTTTGTAGGACCTAATTTGAGCCCATTTAGGCTTTGTTTAAGGGCTATGATAGGGAATTGCGTGCAATTGAGCTCCTTTCTTCTTCGAATTACTTAACCTTCAAAATAAAACTAAAAACACACACAAAAAAAAAAGAATTAAATCATACCAAAAATAAAATAGGGCCCGAGAATGTAATAAAATACGAAATCGCACGTAGATATGACAAACACTCACAATTTACATAAAAATATGAATGTGATTAATACGAAAAAGGACAATTATTTTCACGTTCATCAGGCAGAATGAAGGATGAACGATCCGAGGCATCCGTGTTTGAAGTGTTCTCATCCTGAGAATTCTGTTGCAAGTGAGACGACCTACGGGTGGGAGGTTGGCCCTTAGAAGCGTGAGCACGGGTAATTGGGGGAGCTAGGCAAGTGGAACCGAAGAGAGTCCTGAGTAACTGAAACCTGTGGATGAATAACCAATGCAGTGAGGACGATTCCCAATGGATGAGCATCAGGTGGATCAAAGACATCTAAGTTGGTAGCCAATACCGCCAAGGAATTAGACCATGAAACCCGATAGTGGTGAATACCGAAGTGGGAGTCGTCGAGGTAGGTTGAACATCAGGTGGATCAAAGTTATATAAATCATCATCCAATGCCACAAAGGAATTAGAGCATGAAACCCGGATAGAGGTGAATGCCGAAGTAGGATTCGTAGTGGGGGTAGGCAGAGGCTGAGATTGAGGAGCAGTCGAAACGACCATAACCGGTGTACTGGAGGAAACCACTGACTGAGCCTCTGTCGTTGGAGTGGTCGTACTGTCAATCGGTTGTGAAAAAGTAGGCTACTTAGGACGATATACCTGTCTGTAAACTTGAGAATGGACACGCTGCTAAGTGGGTGAGAGTGCACGAGATTTTGACCGGGTCGTCTGGGTAGTCTGGCGAGAAGCGTCGGGTTTATGCATGCAAAAGGATAAACTATGCCCTACAACAACGCAATGGGTACAAAATCCGGACAATTCTCATACAATATGCTAGCAACAACATAAGAGTCAGGGGTCTCAAGCATAGCCTGCTCAACTAAGGATTTTTGAAACGAACCTCAACTAAGACCCAAGCAAAGTGCATGAATAGTTTGGGTTTTAACTAGTAAATAAACTAAAACAAGATAACTACAACAATACAAACACGGAAAAATTAGATAGTGTGAACGTATTTTACGGAGTCGATTTAATTATGCGTCCTCTAAGATTTCTATTTAATTAATAAATCTTTAAATCGAAGTCTAGTTCCTATAGGACGATTAAAAAGTTTGTTTAAAACCCTCTCTCGGAGCGAATAAACTGTTGATTACATCCAAGCGCCACTGTCTCCGACCGACTGCTATACATTTAACTCCTAAAAGCACTAAAGACAAATGTCCTCATAAGTATCTCAAATTTCTCAGTTTTATTAATTAATGATGCTATGCGTTCAAGGCCTATTAATAAATCTGCCCTCCCGGTTCTTAATTTTATGAAGCCTAAGATGTCTTATAATTGATCAGATTAAATAGACAAACAATTTAATACAAGAACACTTAGATAGAAACATAAAAGAAATTGTTAGTGAATTCAACTCCTAAACACACAGCTAAACAGAATCTGGAACTCGCACAAAGACCAATCTGAAAAACACACACTCAGTTCGGCCAGAGTTGTGACCGAACACGACTTGCGCAGAACAGGAAATATAAATGAATCACACACAACTTTTACGTGGTTCGTTCAAGATGAACTACATCCACGGAGGCAAGGCACACCCCAATCCACTAAGAAATCCAACCAATTACAGAGAATACACTCAAGAAACAAAATGCCCAATTCTGGAACAAATTAGGGCAGAAACCGTTCTCTCTCAAAATACTCTCTCTAATCTAAGAAACAAGGAAATTGCTCGACGTAGTGTTGTTCACCTTGATGAGAGCTTTACAATGATATAAGAATTGGAGCTCGAATGTAACCGTACAAAAAGTTCTAACTGAATCAAGTTGAGCTCAGCTACCGGACAAAAGTGACGGTTTTCTTCGTCACAAACTCTAAAACAAACTCGTCACAATCAACGGTTATTCTCAACTGCCACGAACCCGGCTCATTCTGACCAGATTAGCTTCTTGATGCTCAAACCCGGTTCAAACCTCCGGTTCTTCACTTTCTGATCCCGGTTCCACATTCCCAACACACCATTTTTCAAAGTATAGCTCACTTGATGAGATTGAACACCACCTCACAAATCTCCACCTCAATGAATCAAGTGTACCTCTTCCTGCCTCACCACTGCCTTACTGTTTAATACTCTTCATGACATTGCTCAAGCTGCAGCAAGCTCGAACAATGCTCCACTTTGTTCCCAGGTACACCCTTGGTAAGAAAATCAGCAGGGTTATGCAATGTGTGTACCTTCTTCACTTCCACAGAACCAGAATCAATGATATCTCTAGCAAAATGTAACCTAACATCAATGTGTTTTGACCTTTCATGAAATGCTTGGTGTTTCACAAGATGTAAAGCACTTTGATTATCACAGTATATTGTCACACACTTCTGCTTGATATCCAAATCTCTCAAAATTCCTTTCAGCCAGATTGCCTCTTTGATAGCTTCAGTTAAGGAGATATATTCTGCTTCTGTTGTTGACAGTGCTACAACTGATTGTTGTACACTTCTCCAGCTGATGGCTGTTCCAAATAAGGTAAACACGAATCCAGAAATGGATTTCCTTGTGTCTATGTTTGCTGCAAAATCAGAATCAGCAAACCCCTCCAATGCAACAGTACTTCCATCCACTTTCTTTTCAAATTTCAGTGACAAGTTCACTGATCCTTTCAAATACCTCATCACATGTTTCAAAGCTTCCCAATGCTCACCTCCTGGGTTTGACATGAACCTGCTTACTAAAGACACAGCATATGCCAAGTCAGGCCTGCTACAAATCATTCCATACATAAGACTTCCAACTCCACTTGCATAAGGGATATTGCTCATATGTATGATTTCCTCTTCAGTCTTTGGGCATTGTTCTTTGGAGAGTTTCTTCTGTAGATTAACTGGAGTGGAGAGAGGTTTGGCTTCATGCATATGAAACCTCTCCAACACTTTCTGTAGATATTGCCTGTGAGATAACCAAAGCACTCCAGCTTCTCTGTTTCTTAGAATGTTCATGCCCAAAATCTTCTTGGCTTCTCCCAGATCTTTCATGTCAAATTCAGTATTAAGTCTATCCTTCAACCATTGTACCCTCTTCTTGTTCCTGCTGGCAATTGCATATCATCCACATACAATAGAAGGAAGACTTTATCTTGCTTTGAACCTTTGTTGAAGTAAACACAACTATCATAAAGACTTCTTACAAAGCCAACACTGATCATGAAGTCATTGAACCTCTTATTCCACTGTCTTGGACTTTGTTTGAGTCCATATAGTGACTTCTTCAGCAAACAAACTTTGTCTTCCTTTTCAGGAACAACAAAGCCTTCTGGCTGTTTCATATATATCTTCTCATTGAGTTCTCCATGTAAGAATGCTGTCTTTACATCCAGTTGTTGTAATTCCATGTCCTCTTGTGTGACTTTTGATAAAAGCAACCTGATTGAGCAATGCTTTACCACTAGAGAGAAAACTTCATTAAAATCAATTCCTTCTCTTTGTGTAAAGCCCCTAGCCACCAATCTTGCTTTAAACCTCACCTGTTTGGATCCTGCTATCTCTAGTTTCTTCTTGTATATCCATTTAGAGCTTACAAGTTTCTGACCTTTTGGTTTATCCACCAATATCCAGGTCTCATTCTTTTCCAGAGACTCCATCTCTTCAATCATTGCCTGTATCCAGTGTTCACCTTCTTCACAGTCTAGTGCTTCTTTAAAACTACTAGGCTCTTGTGATTCCAGGTCTTCAGCAACACTCAAGGCATAGTAAACACTCCCTGCTTGACCATAGAAATCAGGTTTGTTGATTGTTCTTCTAGGCCTGTCCCTTCCAATGCTGTATTCTCTGACATTTTGTGAAGGTCCAGTTTGTTCTTCTTCTTCAGATGATGAATCACTATCTTGTGGATTTTCTTGTGGTTGAGGTGTGTGATTATCTTCAGCAGGATGCTCCACCTGAATTGATATCTCCTCTGTCTCTTTAGCACCATCAAATTCTTCCTTAGAGCCTGTAGAAGTGTAAGTCATCACATTCTCATTAAACTTTACATCTCTACTTGTGATTATCTTCTGATTTCCCTTCTCTAAGCACCACAATCTGTAGCCCTTTATTCCATCCGGATATCCAAGGAATACACATCTTAGAGCCCTTGCATCTAGTTTGTCTTGCTTGACATGGACAAAAGCAAGACATCCAAACACCCTTAACCCTTCATAACTTGGTTTCTGTCCACTCCACACCTCTTCAGGTGTTTTGAACCCAATCACTGATGAGGGTGACCTGTTAATGAGATAACATGCTGTAGCAATGGTTTCTCCCCAAAATACCTTTGGCAACCCAGCATCCAACAGCATACACCTCACTCTTTCAAGAAGAGTCCTGTTAAGCCTCTCAGCAACTCCATTCTGTTGAGGATTCATTGGTATAGTCCTGTGTCTCTTAATTCCTCTTTCTTCACAGAAGTTTGTAAACTCAGTAGATAGATATTCCAGTCCATTATCAGTCCTAAGGTGCTTCAACTTCTTCCCTTTGACATTTTCCAGTTGAATCAACCATGTTTTGAACTTATGAAAAGCATCACTCTTATTCTTCATCAACATGATCCACACCTTTCTACTGTAATCATCAATCAAGGACATGAAATACCTTGCACTACCATGAGACTCTGTCCTTGCAGGACCCCATATGTCAGAGTGAACATAATCTAATGGCTCTTGAGTTGTGTGAACACCCTTTCCATAGGGCAGCTTCTTGGATTTGCCCAAAGCACACTGATCACAGAACTCCAGATCTTGATTTCCCATGTTTCCAATTACTCCACTTCTTGACAGTTCCTTCAACCCTTTCTCTCCTATGTGTCCAAGTCTCTTGTGCCATTTAACAAGCTCAGAGCTGCTCAAGACCATATCCACACTCCCAACAACAGGTGAACCAATCAAGATAAACAACCCATTATGCTGTCTACCTTTTATCACCATTTTTCCATGTTTTGTGATATGCAAGAATCCATCTACTGAGCTAAATTGACACCCACTAGTTACTAAAGAACCAAGAGATAGAAGATTTCTTTTAAGGCCAGGAACATATCTTACATTTGAGATGACTCTGACCACACCATCAAACATCCTTATGCTCACTGATCCAACTCCTTTGACCTTGCATGATTGGTCATTTCTCAGGAGAACATTTCCACCATCTTCTCTCTTCAGTTCATCAAACCATGACTGGTGTGGACACATGTGAAAGGAACAGCCGGTGTCCAAGACCCATTCCTTTACCATTCTTGATTCAGTAACATTTAGTACCTCTGGATGATCTTCTTGATGATCAATGGCAGCAGATTCTGCCCCTTGATTTCCACCTTTCTTATTTCTTTTAGGACAATCCTTCTTCAAGTGACCAGGCTGCTTGCACTTGAAGCATTTCCTCTTCTCAACCCATTCATTTCCCTTCTTTGGATTAGAGTCTCCTGCCTTTGGATCCTTAGCATTCTGTCCCTTCTTGCCTTGCCAAGGTTTCTTGAATTTGACATTCAAACCTTCTCCAGATTGCACCATGCCTTTATCCCCTTGAGTCTGGAAGCATTTAGACCTCAGAGCCTTCACTATTCCATCATAAGATAGCTGCTCATCTCTCCCATACATCAAGGCATCCTTAAAGCTTTCCATGGATTTTGGAAGGATGTTTAACACCATCAATGCCTTGTCATCCTCCTCCAATTTCACATCCAGGTCTTCCAATTCTTCAATCATCTTAATGAACTCATCAAGTTGATCAGAAATTACCTTATCTTCAGTGATCTTGAAGGCCAACATCTTCTGCTTCAAGAACAGCTTGTTGGAAACTGACTTTGATTGATACAGATCTTCCAATCTCCTCCATGCTTCTGAGGAACTCTTGCATCTTGAAACCTCCCTCAACGGTTTATCACCTAAACACAGAAAGATAAGACTTAGGGCCTTCTTATCCACTGATGCAAACTTGGGTTTCTCAGTCTCTTCCCATGAATCCAGAGGTATCAATGCAAGATCAAGGCCATTATGAACCAATACTGCATTCATCTTGATCTTCCACAGTGTGAAATCATTTCTCCCTGTGAACTTCTCAAAATCCATCTTCATACCAGCCATTCCTTCTCTTCTTCAAGCTGTGAGAGTTGTGTTTCCCACAGATGGCGCCACTTGTTAGTGAATTCAACTCCTAAACACACAGCTAAACAGAATCTGGAACTCGCACAAAGACCAATCTGAAAAACACACACTCAATTCGGCTAGAGTTGTGACCGAACACGACTTGCGCAGAACAGGAAATATAAATGAATCACACACAACTTTTACGTGGTTCGTTCAAGATGAACTACATCCACGGAGGCAAGGCACACCCCAATCCACTAAGAAATCCAACCAATTACAGAGAATACACTCAAGAAACAAAATGCCCAAATTCTGGAACAAATTAGGGCAGAAACCGTTCTCTCTCAAAATACTCTCTCTAATCTAAGAAACAAGGAAATTGCTCGACGTAGTGTTGTTCTCCTTGATGAGAGCTTTACAATGATATAAGAATTGGAGCTCGAATGTAACCGTACAAAAAGTTCTAACTGAATCAAGTTGAGCTCAGCTACCGGACAAAAGTGACGGTTTTCTTCGTCACAAACTCTGAAACAAACTCGTCACAATCAACGGTTATTCTCAACTGCCACGAACCCGGCTCATTCTGACCAGCTTAGCTTCTTGATGCTCAAACCCGGTTCAAACCTCCGGTTCTTCACTTTCTGATCCCGGTTCCACATTCCCAACACACCATTTTTCAAAGTATAGCTCACTTGATGAGATTGAACACCACCTCACAGAAATTCATTCAATAAATAACAATAAAAGGGATCCACATAACCTACTCTCTAACCCTAGAATAAGAGAAAATTAACAAGAATTGTTGAAGAGCAGCAAGCTGCAGAAGAGGAAGAGCAGCAAGTTCCTGCTCTAGCAACCCTAACTGAGGAGAACCCACAAGAAGATACTGAAGTCACAGGGAGAAATCGATCAAGTTCTCCTGAAGACTTTAACTCATGGAAGCAGCTCAGACACCTGCCAAAGCTCAAATTGCAGTAGAAAGACATAAGAGACAAGAGGAAAAGTCTCTTGAGATAGAAAACGAGGCCATTGTGAGAATTCGACAATCTCACGTGGACCTAAATCTGCAAACCTGCGATGCAGGAAGTACTTGAAAGATCTGAGTGTACTATATGAGCAACTGAGCAATCAGTACAACATCTATGCAAAGCAACAATGCTTCTGGGGTCCTTACTGCTCTTGGATCGGTTTGTGAAGCTATAACTTTAATTCCAATGAGCATGAAGGACTTGAAGAATCAGATTGTGAATGCAACACAAGCTGAGAGGGAATGGATGCAGGAACTTATCATTAAATTCAGTGGTTAGGTGAATGGACAAGTTGAAGGCCTTGCATCGGGAGTAGAAGATAAGATGAAAGAGCACAATACAAATCCTTATAAGAAGAAATCTCCCAACTGCGAAAAAAGGAACACTGACAGATCGATATTGATTAATCACAAACAATGTTGGAAGCACATACTGGGATCAATATTGATGATGTGAAAAAGGGGGAAGAAGAGATTAGGAAAAGGCATGTTGAACGCCAAAAAAGAAAACAAGAAGAGGCTTTTCTTTTTGAATAAAGGAGATAGTAACAAAAGACCAAAGAAAGACTAAAGGAGTGGAAAACTCACGATCATCAAGAGTTTGATATATCCGTGTCATATTCTCAGGCACGCATCAAGAGTACTTGAAAAATCCAATGCCAATCTGCATGAGATATACCTTGCTATAGGAATGGTTCCTCCTGATATTCCTCAACATACACGGCCTGCCCCTCCAAGAAGACATGACGCCACGCCAAATCTATTAATTCTTATGAAGTATAAATATTGGCTCAAAATGTTCTCATCAAAAGTAGAAGCTCTACGGGCCTTTTAGATTCCAACTGGAAGAAATCGTTCAACGATAGAGCTTGATAGATGGAGGATGGTTGAAATTCTTAGATACTTCGAGTACCTACGGAATGGAGTATACGATAAAGTTGAAGGTGAAAGTAAACATCAACTACGAGCTTACTCAGATGATTTACATGCTGGTAGACTTTCATTCCAGATTGAGCTAAAAAGAGTGAAGCGGGAAGATTACAAGGTATCCCTTTCTATTGAATGATGACTGATGGAAGATCTAACACCAGAAGTGCAGCACGAGTATAGACTCTTTGAACATAAAATGTACTTAGAAAGGTGGAGGTATACTAAGAACGATCTAGATAGATCCAGATGAAGTAGGGATCATATAAATGAAGATAGAGCGAGAGAAAGAGTCAAGAAGTACGCCCAAAGAACAATTCAAAACTCGACACTGGAGGAAACACAGATAAAATGGACTGCTGATGGTAAAATTTTCATCCCTCTCAGCTCCTATACTATTTGATGTAAGATAGTTTCCATTTGGCATAAGATTACTATAACTGTAATACATAAAAGAATATATAATGAAAACAATTACTACCTCCGTCCCGCTCTAACTTTCCTACTTTCCTTTTTTGTTTGTCCCAACTTAACTTTCCAACCCATAAATGGCAAATTTCCCTCATAATCTATACCCTCAAAATCTCCACACTCAATCTCCACCTTTAAAAAAGTCAAAGATTCCACAAAATCTGCTTTTTCTTAACCTCTGTGCCCGGTCAAAGTAGGAAACTTAAGCCGGGACGGAGGGAGTATCATTTACTGCCAAATGATTACAACTTGTAATCCTGCATCATATGTTGCATTGAGTACCTTTTGATGATTAACTGTTTTGGACTAACAACTTGCTATTCGTTACTTTAAGTTTTTACTTGCTTACAATTTTGACATCATCAAGAAGGGGAAAATTGTTAGGATATTTATATATAGTTTTGATAATGACAAAACCATGACGTAAAGTAAGAACCAATGTCCCCACATACTCTATAATCTTTGTAATAGATATGACTAGTTCTACTTCGGCATAAGTCACATCAAGTATACAACAAAATCCTCAAGGATACATGAGCAAGGAGTCCGTTAGGAGAAGTAAGAAACAGAGACTGCAGTGGGTATGCAATAAGGTATCTTAGGCCTTTGCGGCATACAACAAAGATTGTTATAAGGAAGATCCAACCAGTAGATAGGACAGGATCTTGCAGCAAACATGCAACAACCATGTCAGCAGTGATAAAGTTAAGTTAAAGTCAAAGTGAAGATTAAAAAATATAGCTAGTGGAGACAAGGTGTAAATCCTGAAATCTAGGCACAACATATAAACAAGCCTATTTGGGGAATCTAAAGTTGGGAAACTAAGCTATCCATATTTACAAATCCTTTAAGACTATTACAATCGTTCAAATTGAAGATTCAACACTTGATCTTCTTTTCACCGCCAAGTTGGCAAGATGATTCGCAAATTTATTCCCTCCTCGGTGTATGTGAGACATTCTCACCTCCATCTCCTACGAGAGTCTAAAAAATTCTGCTGTTAAGGCTTGAAGAGCCCAATGATCCTTATCATTCTAGCTCAATAAGTGATATAAAATAAGAGAATCCATTTCAAGAGAAACCGAGGTGATTTTCAACTTAAGACACAATTTTAGACCTTGATTAATAGTTTGAACTCAACAGTAGGTGTATCAGAATTGCCCAAAAAACTAAATAAACAAGCCACAAAATTTGCACGAGAGTCTCTTATAATACCCCCAGCTCCAGATAAGCCGGGGTCGCCTTTTGATGCCCCATCAATATTGAGTTTAAAAAATCCATCATTTGAGGTTTTCCAACGAACCAAAACGAGTTTTTTTCCTTTCTAATCATCAAGGGAATCTTCTAAAGTCCAGCCAAATGCCAAAAGCCTCCCCCTGCCTTCTTTTTCTCCTCATGTAAGATTTTTCAGTCCTTCTTCCCCATTCACTCTTTCTATCTCTCTTTTCTCTTTCCCTTTCTCTCTGTCTCTTTAATGGAGGAACCAAAATATCTACAACATAAAACTCTACTAAAAAATATACAGGCGAAAATGGATTTGTCTAGGCGGCAACGCATCCGCCCAACAGACTCGACTGCGGCTTAAAGCGACAAAATAGAGTGCGGTGGAGTTTCCGACATGGGAAATCATCTCCGTCGCTGCAGCAAGTCTGCAACTTCAATGATTCGACAAAGAAGAAGAAGTAATTTTATGTATTTTAGTAGGCATGAATAATATTTATCATGACACCCTGTATATTTTATTATGGCATGAGGTATATTTATCATGACACGAGTACACCAGAAAAGTTCTACGCGTGCCCCCTAATATCTAGCAATTGTTTATTCTCACGTCCTGTCAAGATATATCATGGCCAGAGATATATTCTTATGGCACATAGTATATTAATCATGACACGAGTACACAATATCATTTCTACGCATGCCCACTAATATCTAGTAATATAATATTCAGATGTCGTGCCGATCGTAATATTTATCAATATTTTATTATGAAACGAGGTATATTTATCATTGCATGAGTACACAAAAAGAGTTCTACTTGTCTCCCCTAATATCTAGCAATTGGTTATTCTCGCCGTGCCAATTGTGTCATGTTGAATATTAAAAAATAAAAGATTGAAAACGACAATGGCATCTCTGTAAAATGAAGAGAGAAGAGAAAGAGAGAAGTGAAAATTGAGTCTGCAAAAAAAAGGAGAGAGAGAAGGAAAAGGTAGAACTAATTAAAGATGAAAGAGAAAAAGAAGTGAGTGGGAATGAAATGGACACAAAAAGGTGATAAAATTAATATATTTTTATCAAATTGACAAATTTTGTATGTAAAGTGACACATTCAGGGATTTTCACTTGTTCCATTAAGTCACTGAAAAAAAAGCCACCTATTTAAACTGGCACTAACATAAAAAGTGTGTTTGTTTAATGTTTGACTCAATAGATTTAGGGAATCAAATTCCAATAAAGTACACTAACACACCCAAAGGGAAAAGAAGAAATGATAAACTTTAGTTTTTGTTGAGCTGAATGATATAACAAGCATTGTTAAAAGAGCATAATAATATAATTGTTTCTCTTTTTTGTCCGTTTGTGAACAGTTGGCTGCGGTATTACACAAGCTTAGCCGTAGCGGCTGCTTTTGTTTTTTATAGAGCTAATAAAGATGATTCAATGCAAGAAACATGTTTCCGCTTCACGCAAATTTTGCTTCATTCCTCTAAAACAAATTCTGCTGAACTCATAAACAAACAAATTCTCCAAAATAAGCAAAAAAGAGAAGAGTGCTATTTCGAACTTCTATGTTATCTGATGATGACAAATTGAAGTCCATCATTAAAGACACACATTTCACCACACTTGTTCTTTGGCCTTTAGTGAACATATTCCTCCATAAATTCTTCTCCCATCTCCTTCTCTCTCACTCACTCACTCTCTCAAAATGAAAATGGGATTCTCATTTGTTGTTTTAGTTTCGATGGTGTTATCAGCTGTGCATTGTCAACCTCTTGTTCCTGCACTCTGCATCTTTGGAGACTCCGTTGTTGACGTGGGAAACAATAACAATTTGCAGACGCTGATCAAGGCCAATTTCCCTCCTTATGGAAGGGATTTTGTCACTCATCAACCTACTGGAAGGTTCTGCAATGGAAAGCTCGCCACTGACTTCACTGGTAATGCTCAACTATGCTAACTAGCTTCCACACATCCTAATCTCCGTCTCTCTCTACAGCTGAGTATCTGGGGTTCACTTCGTATCCGCCGCCCTACCTAAGCCAAGACTCCAGAGGGACAAACATCCTCAATGGTGTCAACTTCGCCTCTGCTGCTTCTGGTTATTATGACAGAACAGCACAGCTATATGTAACTTCATTCAGACAATGCACAACAAAACACACACAGCACAATTTTATTTCCTTGACTTGCATTATTAATCAGTGGAGGGTGTGATGCAGAGGGCTATGACATTGCCACAACAGTTGGCAAATTACAGGGATTGGCAGAACAGAGTGGTGAATTTGGTAGGAAGGCAAAGAGCTAATGCCATATTCTCAGGAGGGATCCATCTCATAAGTGCAGGAAGCAGTGATTACATTCAAAATTTCTACATCAATCCATTCCTCAACAGGATCTACTCCCCAGATCAGTTTTCCAACATTCTTCTCAGATCCTACACTTCCTTAATCCAGGTCATTTCTTCTAAACCCAATTTCTTTTTTATTTTAACAGCACTGACACATGATCCGTGTATGACAGAATCTATACAATCTTGGAGCTCGAAGAATCGGAGTTACAAGCCTACCGCCAACTGGATGCTTGCCAGCAGCGATTACCTTATTCGGAGGAGGAAGAAACCAGTGCGTAGCGAGGCTGAACCAAGACGCTGTTTCATTCAACAACAAACTGAATGCAACATCTCAAAACTTGAAGACTAATCTGCCAGGGCTCAAACTCGTGGTCTTTGATATCTACCAACCTCTAATGGATATGATATCCAAGCCCAGTGACAATGGTACCCTTCAAACATTTCATGCTTCATCAAAACATTATATTAATTACTATTATTTTGGCAGGATTCTTTGAAGCAAGAAGAGCATGCTGTGGAACAGGTATAATAGAAACATCGTTTCTGTGCAATAATGGATCAATTGGGACATGCTCGAACGCGTCGCAGTATGTATTCTGGGATGGATTTCATCCCTCTGAAGCTGCTAATGAGAAGTTGGCGCAGAATCTTCTGGAACAGGGATTTGATCTTATATCTTAGTTTCATCTGCAGCAGCAGCAGCAGCATCATCTACTTCCACTACAAGTGTCTGCTGATATTGATATATAAATCATGTGTTTTTAGAGTAATTATGAGTTTGTTTTGATATATAGTTTGTTTCATTATCAGTTTGGTTAAATAATAAGATGTCAAGAGTGAGACATTTATATACACTAGCCGTTTCAGCCTCTTCGACGAGAATTGTTTTATCAACTCTCAACATTACTATGACTACTATTGAAGAAAAAGAACAGAGATACCATAAATTTCATGAATACTTTATTTCACATGCTGTTTCTGTTTTTCCACATTGTGTTTTAATTTCATAATTTGTTTTATGCTATTTTATAAAATATTATACCTTCCAGACCCAATAATCTGAATCATTACAGCTAATCACGACACACTATCAGTGGCTCGAGTTCACGTGTCCGAGAAAATAGATACGTCAAGTGCAATGCACCATGCCATTACGGAAAACAAAAATAGAAAAACTACAAAAAAAAAGGGAAGAGGAAGAAGAAGAAGAAGAAAAAAAGGGAATTATTGCGAAATAATCACCACATTTTCAAACGTTGCTTACGATATCGGAATTCAATTTTTTTGCAGAGAATCTAAACTTCACTATTTAAATTTGCAAAAACCATCACAATCATTTCAATTTCAACCTCAATGTTTTTATTTTGAAAAAAAAAAAATTATTCAATGTATATTTTGTTGTTAGCAAAAGTAAAATATATACATTAATTTCTTTATCCATGCATGCATATTCTCTTTTGTTTTGAAACCACGAGGGTATAAATTCAAATGTGTGAGTAGCGTGGATGAACCCGCCTTATTTAGCCGTTACTCTTATTAAAAAATTTACCGTTCTCCATTTATCAGAATCTTTTATGGTTAGAAAGTAATTGAGAAGTAAGACGAAAATAAAATCAACCCACAACATAATAATTTACGTGGAATTTACATTCTGGAACTTACATTCATACATACTCTCTCTCGGGGCACCAATCAAATAGAAGATTATAGTGCATTTGACTGGTGTCCAGAAAGAAAGTATGCATTGCAAGTTCCACATAAATTTTTGTGTTGTGGGTTGTGTTTATTTTCGTCTTATTTCTACTTGTCCCTAGGTCTACAGGTACCGACAAGTGGTATCAGAACCTAAGTTCAGACACATCATAAAAGTTTTGGAGATGGCCGTTCATAAGTAGTTTCACACGGAGAAATTTGATGGAATAAACTGTGTTTTTTGGGGAATTGCAAGTCAAAGATGGTGATACAATCTGGGTTACGCAAGTGGCTAGAAAATATGTTAGGTTCAAGGAGTGTGGAGAATCCAGGAGTTGGGTTCGGGTGGTACTAAAAGTGCGGAGAATCTTGACATACTACTTGATCTAGCAAGGTGGAGCTGGTTAGGCAAATAACTTCGTTACAGTCATCATGATTGAATAAGATTTCCTATGGGAGAGAATGTGCATCCTTAAAACATGTCAATGGTTGATGGTGTTAGCTGGTCCACATAATTGCACACAGAGCATTGGCTTTAGTGTCGGACCAAGAAATTTAAGTAAAGGAAACCCATTTATAGACTGATCTAGGAGTTTGTCTCACAGACTAATTTTTTTTAACTATGCTCATGTGGCAAATTTTTACCAAATAGGAGGCAGATTCTCAGTAGGCTAGAAATCAAATTCTTTTATATAATTATGTTGAGAGCGGAGCCTGAAAAACGAAGAAAGTGGCGCGGCCGCCCCGGGGATGGATGTGGTTGGTTCAAAAGGAGTCCAGTTTGGATTGACAAAGCTGTGGCATGCAACGGGACACCGCGCAGGGGAGGACGCGGTCGCGTCATAATATGCCTGGATTAGGCTAGCAGAATCAGGCGATGGGGTCGCGTCGAGTTAAGGCGGCAGAATTGCGTGGGCCTCAAGCTGAGGTCCAATTTTAGGTCCATTGAGATATTATAAATACTTGTTCCTTTCATTGTATCATTGTATCCAAAAATTATCATACAAAAGTGAATCCCTGGCTTGGTATTGCCCCCAGACGTAGTTACACATCGTAACAAACTAGATAACCAAATCAAGTGTGTTATTTTCGCATTCTTGTTTTCTTCAATTTCGTGATCGTGGTGGGTTTAATTCCTAACAGCTGGTATCAAGAGCTCCGGATCCGAAGGGAGTATCACGATGGAAGGAAAAATGTCGATCGAGAAGTTTGATGATTCTGACTACGGATTCTGGAAGATGCAGATGGAAGATTACCTCTATAGTAAAGATATGCACTTGCCTCTAAAAGAGAAGCCCGAGAAGATGGAAGCGGCTGAGTGGGTGTTATTGGACATGAAAGCAATGAGCGCGATACGTTTATCGTTTTCCAAGGAGATCGTTTATCACACGACTGCAGCAAAGTCCACGAGGGAGATGCTTATAATTTTGGAGGAGATGTATCAGAAACCATCGACGACGAACAAGGTACATCTGATTAGGGGATTGTTCAACCTAAGGATGTCGGAGGGTACACCGATGCAACAATACTTGAATGAGTTCAACATGATTACCTCGCAGTTGAACTCAGAGGAGATTAAATTTGACGATGAACTACGTGCCCTGATTATGCTATCATCTCTGCCAGACAGTTGGGCTGGTACAGTGACAACAGTTAGCGCCGCGGAAGCTCACATGAAGTTTTACAAGGTAAGAGATCTGATGATTAGCGAGGAGATTGGAAGGAAAGAATCAGGATCTACTTCGGGGTCAGCACTGAACACCGAGAACAAAGGCAGATCGAAGGGAAGACAACAAAATTGGAGAAGGTCCAGATCCAGGGAAAAGAGCTAATCTAGGAAGGATATGAGCTTGATCAAGTGCTGAAATTGTGACGAGTTCGGTCACTTTAGAAATCCGTGTAAAGCACCAAAGAAGAACAAGAGGGATCAAGCAGACAAGGGGGCAACGAACACAACCACAGAGGAAGATGATGGTGATGCATTGGTCTTGAGCATGTCTAGTCCCCTGGAGTCTTAGGTGTTGATTTTTGGAGTGTCATTTCATTCATGTGGGAATATTGAATAATGAATGATTATGTTTCTAGCAATTTTGGACAAATATATCTTTCATATGGTGAACCCATGAAAATCGTGGGAAAGGGAAGCGTACGGGTTGCGACCTCGAATGGATCCACTTTGGTGCTGAATGAAGTCCGCCACATTCCCGAATTAAAGAGGAATCTACTTTCAGTTGGGCAGCTAGATAAGGAGGGTTATGTGGTAACATTCGACTACAGCAATTGGAACATTACCATGTAGTGGCTCGGGATAAGAAGGAAGGTACGTTGTACATGACAACGAATTCCAGAGATTGCATTGATCTTACAGACACAACAAGTGATGTGAATTTGTGGCACTATCGTTTGGGCCACATGAGTGAGAAAGGGATGAAACTGATGTGCTCGAAAGGTAGACTGCCTGGCCTGAAAATTGTGAAAGTTGGCCAGTGTGAAGACTGTGGGTTTAGGAAACAGAGGCGAGTAAGTTTTTCAAGAGTTGGCAGAGCCTTGAAGACTGAGAAGTTGGAGCTGATCCATAGTGATCTATGGGGATCGGCGTCTGTGACGTCCCCCGGAGGAGCATTATACTACATGACCTTCATCGATGATTCCACGAGAAATGTATGAGTTTATTTTCTGAAAAGTAAATCTAATGTGTTCGTTTCACTTCTTGGAAGTGTTGAACACATTAGTGATGTGCTCGAAAGGTAGACTGGCTGGCCTAAAAATTATGGAAGTTGGCCAGTGTGAAGACTGTGTGTTTGGGAAACAGAGGCGAGTGAGTTTTTCAAGAGTCGGCAGAGCCTTGAAGACTAAGAAGTTGGAGCTGGTCCATAGTGATCCACGGGGACCGACACCTGTGACGTCCCTCGGAGGATACTACATGACCTTCATCGATGATTCCATGAGAAAGGTATGGGTTTATTTTCTGAAAAGTAAATCTAATGTGTTCGACACTTCCAGGAAGTGGAAAGCCTTGGTTGAAACCGAGACAGGGCTGAAGGTGAAGTGTCTGAGGTCTAATAATGGAGGTGAATATGACCTCACAGAGTTTAAAGACTACTGTGTTGAGAAAGGGATTCACATGGAGAAGACTATGCGTGGAACTCCCTAGCAGAATGGAGTAGCAGAAAGGATGAACAAAACGCTGAATTAACGGGCTAGATGCATGAGGCTGAAAAACGGGTTGCCAAAGATGTTTTGAGCAGATGCTGTTAACACAGCTGCATTCTTGATCAACAGAGGCCCATCGATTCCACTGGAGAGTTTGATACCGGAGGATGTATGGACTGGAAAGGAGGTAAACCTGTTCTTTCTGCGTATTTTTTATTGTGTAGCTTATGCTCATGTTAGTTCGGTTGATAGAAGTAAATTGGATGCTAAATTTGTTAAATGTAAGTTCATTGATTATGGTGGCGATGAGTTTGGTTATAGGCTCTGGGATGAGCAGAACCAAAAGGTGATTCGCAGTAGAGATGTGATGTTTAATGAACAAGTGATGTACAAGGATAGATTGAACGCATCGAGCTCTGACAACTCTAATCCCAAGCTAGTCGTGTTAGACATCCCAAACTCGAGTGGAGTAAGGAGAGTTAGAATGAAGAGAAGGTTCTTGAGGATGAGCCAAGAACTCCACCACCACCTCAGGATATTGTTCCACTGCACAGGCCGGCTAGAGAGCGACGTGCACTTGATAGGTATTCGCCTTCTAACTATTATTTATTGCTTACTAACGGTGGTGAACCTGGGAGCTATGCAGAAGCAGAATAGGTTGTTGATAGACGAAGGTGAAAAGCTGCCATGGAAGATGAAATGGCATCTCTTCGTGTGAATGACACTTGGGAACTAAGTGAGCTTCCCAAGGGAATGAAGGTTTTGCATAGCAAGTGGGTCTATAGAATCAAGAACGAAGTAGATGGTAGCAAACGCTACAAAGCTAGGCTGGTTCTGAAAGGGCTTGAATAATGATTTGGTATTGACTATACTGATGTATTTACTCCTGTTGTGAAACTAACGACTATTCACATGGTGTTGAGTATAGTTGCTGTAGAGAACTTGTTGTTACATTAGATGGATGTAGACGACGACATTCCTTCATGGTGATCTAGTGGAGGAATTATATATGGTACAGTCAGAGAGATTCGTAGCTAAAAGAAAGGAAGAACTTGTGTGCAAGTTGAAAAAAAGCTTGTATGGGTTGAAGCAAGCTCCGAAGCAGTGGTACATGAAGTTCGACAACTTCATAGCTGAAATTGGTTATCACAAATGCCATGCCAACATTGTTGTAACTACAAGAGCTTTAACCAAAGCTTTCTTATCTCGCTATTGTATGTTGATGATATGTTGATCACAGGAGCTGATCCAAAAGAGCTAGATAAATTGAAGAAGCAGTCGTCTGAGCGGTTCTCCATACAAGATCTTGGAGAAGCTAAACAGATTTTGGGTATGAGAACTGAGAAAAATAGAGCGGCTGGGAGATTGTATCTTTCGCAGGCGGATTATGTCCAGAAGGTCCTGGAAAGATTCAAAATGGAGAATTCGAAGCCTGTGAGCGTTCTGTTGGGGAGTCACTTTAAGCTATCGAAGAAAGAGTCGCCGAGTGCTAAGGAAGAATGTGCCCAAATGAAGAAGGTCCTTATGCTTCAGCAATTGGCAGTATAATGTATGTTATGATGTATACAAGGCCGGACATTGCGCATGCAGTGGGAGTAGAGAGTCGGTTCATGAGTGATCCGGGGAAACAACATTGGGAAGCTGTGAAGTGGGTATTGTGGTACTTTAGAGGTACCACGAATAAAGCATTTTGTTTTGCTGGGAGAAATTCCAACTTGGTTGGTTATGTTGTGCAGACTTGGCATCAAATAAACTCAATGGAAGAAGGAGCACTACCGGGTATGTTTTTACTTATGGTAGTACAACAATTTCTTGGACATCGAAGTTGCAGAAGGTTATTTCTTTATCCACCACAGAGGCTGAATATGTAGCTATGATGGAAGCAAGCAAAGAGATGGTGTGGTTGCAGAATTTCTTGAATGAACTTGGGAAGAAGCATGAAAATAGTGTTCTCTACAACGATAGTCAGAGTACAATTTTCTTGGCTAGCAATCCGGCTTTTCATTCGAGGACGAAGCACATTGAGTTGAAATATCACTACATTCGGCACCTGTTAGAGAAGAAGACCTTGCAACTTGTGAAAATTCTCGGGAGTGAGAATCCAGCGGACATTGTTACTAAGGTAGTGACCTTAGAAAAATTGAAGTTATGCATAACTTCAACTTGCCTTGGTACTTGAAGAAGAGGCTAGGCGATATCGAGCGGATACGGGAAGGAGAACAGAGGAGAAATGGTTACTTGAAGGTGTTTCTGTCTCCAAATGGGAGATTGTTAAGAGTGGAGCTTGAAAAACGAAGAAAGCAACGCAGCCACACCGGGGATGGACATGGTCTCGTTAAAAGAAGTCCAGTTTGGACTGACGAAGCTGTGGCATGCAACACGACCGTGCGCGCGGGAGGACACGGTCGCGTCGGAATATGCCTGGTTAGGCTGGCAGAGTTAGGCGGCGTAGTCGCATCGAGTTGAGGCAGCAGACTTGCGTGGGCCTCAAGCTGAGGTCCAATTTTAGGTCCATTGAGCTCTTATAAATAGTTGTTTCCTTCATTGTATCATTGTATCATTGTATCCGAAAATTATCATACAAGAGTGAATCCCTGGCTTAGTATCACCAGACGTAGTTATACATCGTAACGAACTGGGTAACCAAATCATTGTGTTATTTTCTCGTTCTTGTTTTCTTCAATTTTGTGATCATGTGTGGGTTTAATTCCTAACAAATTAGGTCCTAAACTTAAAATATTAGATAAATTATGTTAAAGTTGCAAGATTAAAGGTGAACTGCCGTTATACGCCCCCTAAATAACCAACTGTATAAATAAAATTCGAAATGTATCAACAATTTAGATAAGATCAATAAATTAATTTAATCACAAAAAGTAAAAAAAAAAATCAAGATATAATGTTTCCATATTCATTATATTTTCTACATCTTTATGTTTATTGCTTATACATAACATTACATTCATCTATTACAAGTTAAACAATAGAATTATTTATTTTATTTAATTAAGTAATATTAAAATCGATGTGAATACTCATAAATATATAATAGCATATTATGACGGAGTCAAGGGGGACATACATATATAATATATAATGGCACATTATGACGAGGCCGGGGGGCCCAGTGCCCCACTTTGCCCCAACATCGGCTTGTCACTGATTAGCTTGGCATGGATGCATGATGGGTGGATGTAACGTCGATGACAGAAATATTTCCAAGGGATCCAAGAATTGGGAGTATCACCATATATTTCAGCAATTTTTTTCGCTGTGTGCATGTGAAATTCTTAGAATATGTGATTCTAAGTGATGTACTCATATGGTAGAGTAGGATAATTATCTGCTTAGAGAATGATGATTGTCGATGAAAATTATGTTGGCCTTTTATTTTGTCAGGTGGACTTTGTTGTTCCTTGAGCAAAAAATAGAGATGTTTATCCCACATCGAATTAAAAATAATGGGGTTGGGGGTTCTTAGGCCTATATAAGAAACTCATTAGCTTTGTTTTCAATTGCATCAGTCAAATGCACTATAATTTTGTATTGATTTTTCTTAAATTCCTTTAGAGTGCATTTGGATGAAAAGATTTGAGATGAATTTTCAATTCCTAATCTCAAATTCATTATTGTTGTTTGAATTACCATGGATTTAGAAATCCATTATTTCATTTTGAACTATTTTTTGAAGGATTTGAGTGGATTTCAAATCCCCTCTACCTTGAGTGAGTTTGAAACCTATTGATTATAAATCCATCAATTTCAAATTCGCTAACCCAAACACAACCTTACTGTATTCTCCTTTCTGAAGAATTGGATAATTGGGAAGAATGAAGTGAGTCATGAAAGATTTGCAATAGTGGCGGGGAGAGAGAGAGAACTAATCGAATCTTAAATAGAAAAGAGATTATGAAACAAAGTGAAATGAAAAGAAGCTACAAAAAGGGAAATATAAGCTATTCCCTAAAATACAGACTAATGACGGGAACCACAACACGGAAACTCGTCCCTAAGCTGGCCTCATTAAAACCTAACCATGGCAAAGCTCAGTAAAAAAAAAAAAAAACCATGATTAGGAAAAAGAGTACCAACAATTAACAAATCAAATAAAGCGAAAATACTCCGAGTAGAATATAAGCAAGCAATGTGAGCAAGCGGGTATTGAAACCAAGTAAATTCCTATCGAAGTTTGGACAACTCGTCAGCTGGCTTATTACCTTCTCTGAAAACATGCATGATCATAAACTCAATACCGCTGAGGCGCCGCAAAACCCTCTTCCAACGAGGAAGGAGCCGTTGGGGAACCTTGTCCGAGAAGGTAAGAAAAAGATTAACCACAAGACTAGAATCACATTCCAACCATAGATGAGTCCAACCACCTATCGTGTGCAATCTCTAAAGCAAGATAGCAGTCTCAAGCTCGGCCTCAAAAGCAAAACCCCTACCAAATGATGTTGTGAAACGTCCTTGGAAAAACCCTCTAGAATTGCAAAACATTACACCTCCGTACAAATAGCCAGGAGCACCAGTAGCACTACCATCAGTGTTGATCTTCACCCACCCCGTGGGAGGCGGGACCTAAAAAACCGAAATAACCCTCTGCTGCCGTCGAGGAATATGCTTGACTCGAAGCCACTGCAAACATACAAATTCCACAGTTGGATTAAACATGTAACCACCAGAAAGGGAGATGCCTCTTGTATGGCCGCCCAAATGCATGTTATAACGTCCCTGGGCTGCCAAAACCTATCATCATACATGGCACTATTTCTCGTAGCCCATATGGCCCAGACGTAAGTAACAAAGGCTATTCTCCATAACACACCTAGCTGTGAACCAAGGGATAAAGGCATAGCCTGCAACAACAAACTATGAAACCCCATATGAAAATCAAGTTCAATATCAAAAGCCCAACACAAATGACAAAGAATAATAAGCGAAGAAGGACAAGACGAAAGAATTTGATCCAGGTCCTCCCCTGTTTGATAACAGAATAAACACATCAGAGGCCCTTGAAAACCACGGCCATATAGGACCTCCCAAGTGGGTAGGTGCCGATGTTTGCTTTCTAAACACAATATGTACGGCAAGGTTGGGATAAAATTGCTCCAAATCCATTTTCCCCAAGAAGTAACTGGATATTTGACACGCAAATGAGCATAAGCAAGCGCGAAAATGACTTTGCCATAATTATGAGAAGTCCAAACTTGTTGGTTCGAGTCCATGAAGACATGATTAAGAATGTCTTGAGCAATATTATGATTATAATGGAAGCAGTCCTTCTCAAAGCACCAAGCATCATTCATTATGTAGTCCAAGATTGCTTGTTACAGATAAATACGACAGTGAGTAGGAATGCGAAGATGGTCTGCAACCACATATCCGAGCCAATTGTCCAGCCAAAATCGGACACGCGTATGTCTAGGAAGACGTCTAACATCCCTTTGTAATTCCATGAGAGAACGTCTACAACCAACAAAAATGGAGGAATTCATGTATCCACTATGCAGAACCCCTGCACGCGTATGCCAGCGGGTGTGAAGAAAAGCCATGTCCGGCGCGGACGAAGTTAAAACATCCCAACTGAGCCTAAAAAGGAAAGACTCATTAGCAATATGAATGCAACGAATCCCAAGACGCTCTTCCTTCGTAGGGGAGCAAACTTTGCTCCAAGCGACATTAAAAGCACCAGGTTCGTCCCTCTTTCCCGTCCAAAGAAAACTCCGCATGTCAATCTCCACCTTCTTAAGAGTAGACGAGGGCCATTTGTACACCATCATAGAATGAACAAAGCTGCTAGTGACAACAGAATTAATCAGACATGCACGGTCGGCCATAGAAAGCGCCATACCTTTCCATTTAGAGAATTTACTAATAATCAAGTCAGCAAGGGGCTGAAGGTCACCAGCTTTCGGGTGCAGCAAAATAAAGGAACGTTGAGATAGCGATTTGGAAGAATTCCCTCATTCATGCTCATCATTAACTTGATGGATCGTCTGAATCTTCGCGTCGCCTTGTGACTATAGAAAATCCAGGATTTGGATATGCTAATATGCTGCCCCGACTTGGTGCCATAATTATCGAATACTTTTCACAACTCAATGATACTGTCCGATGAAGCGGACGAGGTAATGAATATGTCGTCCGCATAAAAGAGAAAAAGAGGGCAGCGAATGTTATTTCGAGCCAGTGTCGGCTGTACAAGGCCATTGGCGATACCATCTTCAATCATTCTACCAAGAACATCCTGCGCAATACAAAACAACAGAGGGGAGAGAGGGTTGCCTTTGACGAACCCCTCTCGAACAAGAAAAATATCCATGGGGTGATCCATTCAACATAATCGAGAGTCTAGCAGAACTCAAAATAGTGCGATCCCAAGAAACAAAAATCGAAGAAAGCCCATTAAGTTAAGAACAAATATCAAAAAGTGCCAGCTAACAGTATCGAAAGCTTTGTGAATATCAATCTTAAAAGCCACGTTATCAATACTTCGCTTCCTATAGAGACTATTAGCACATTCATAAGCAAGGGCAATGCAATCATGAACGTGTTTTCCAGGAACAAAATACTGATGAAATGAGATATGATTACTTATAAATGATCCTAATCGAGTGGTAATAATTTTCGTAATAAGCTTTAAGAGAAAGTTACCAAGCGCAAAGAGAGAGAGAGAGAGAGAGAGAGAGAGAGAGAGAGAGAGAGAGAGAGTATGTGCGATTATAAAGTTTCACATGATAGTATTTTTCTTGTGGACCGTGATTTTTTTTCTCCAAATTTGGAGTTCCACGTTAAAGTCTTATGTTATGGGCATGTGTTTGTTTTTCATCTTATTTCTTGATTATTTTCTACTTGACCCTATGTATGAATGTAGGTTTATGGGTCCCAACGTGTGTTTTATCAAGAAAAAATAATTCTTAAAATGTGATGTGGATAATATGGTGTAGTCGTGAGCACGGCGTACAGTGATTCGGAGATTTTGAAAATCTTCGGAATCAAAGCAAAGTTCGGAGATATCGAAGAGTTCCAAAATCGATCTCCATAACCATTTCGCTCGGTTCCTCCCGAAGATCGAATCTATTTGGTTAAGGTATTCGAAACTTTTCGAAGCTTTCTCGTTTAATATTAAATTCAAAGTAAATATTGATATCTAACAAAATGCATGAAATAATTATACTATTAATAAGTTTTAGATAATACCATACTCTCTTAGAAAAATAAATATTAATGTTAAACAACTTATAAGTTATAGGATTAATTATAAAATGCAACATGTACTATGCGTGTTTTTTTTCACTTTGCAACCTAAACTAATTATTCTTTTCCGATCACAACTTGTATCATAGAATTTTTGCACTTTATAAGCTCCGGGTATCAATGTTCTAAAACGTGGCCTAGGCGGCCGCCCAGGCGCTAGGCGCCCCTAGGCTGAGCCGATTAACATAAAATCAGCCAAAAAACTCAGTCCCCATATTAGGCGGCGACTAGAACGGTTGGTCGGCGCCTAATCCGCCTAGGAGCCGACTAATCCATCTAACTGTCCAAATTTTAATTTTTTTAATTTTTTAAATTTATTTTTAATTTTTTAATTTTTAATTTATACGTTGTTAGTGTGTTTGACTTTAGGTGAGCCCTTTAGAATTTTAATTTCTTCTCACACCCCTAATTTAGTAATTTTCACTCCACCCACTGTAAATTATTTTAAAATTTGAAGGTGGTGGTGTTCATTTTATTATTTTTTATGTATTATTTATTTATTAAATAATTAAATTATTCGTGTAAGGTGGTGACCCCCAGGCGCCGTCTAGGTGCTCTAGGCGCTAGGCCCCAATAAACCGACCGACTAGCTACTAACGAATTTTAAAACACTATTGGGTATATATTGAAAGACAATGTGCTTAGCACATGTCAAAAGACTCAATAAAATAACAACATGTGGCACCAATAAAAAAAGAATCCTGAAAAATGAAAATAACATATAAAACTTAGGAAATTCTAGAAAAAAAAAGAACTTTAATGACAAACCATTGATGACATAATTATGATGCTATACTTCAGATCCGTCATTGATGGCAAAAATAATAAATTTAACGACAAACCATTGATGCCAGATTTATGATACTAAACTTCACAGATCCGACATTAATGACAAACCCAGACTCACTATTCTTAATGGACCTATGACGAAAAATCATCATTTTCTTTTTCTTCACAGATCCGTTATTGAAGCTCCTCGAAGAATCAAAGTTCTTCACACATCGAATAAGCTTCGTTTTTCTCGTTTGTACACAAATCATGCTTCAGAAGCGATGGAACGAACTAGATCTGACGGCGGCAGAATGAACTAGACTGGATCTGATGAATCCGGCTTGACCAGGATCTGATGGCGGCAGTGGATCTAGCGGCGGCGGCTTGAGCTGGATCTGGAGAAGAAACAGATTTGAGTTATCCCTCAAATCGGGCTTAGGAAAATTAGTTTTCACTGTTGTTATCTTCTGTAAATTGATGAATTTTACATATGTAAGTGTTTATCAAATTCTGTAAATTCATCTCTTTCTCTTTTTCTTTTTTTTTTGGGAAATTGAATTCCGGAAATTCTCCCAGTTGTCGTACACCACCCTTGACATTATAAGGGCTCGTTTGGTTCATGGGTTAAGGTCATATTACAACAAATTGGATCTTCTACAACAATAGATACAACATCTTCTACAGCACATGTGTTAATATATGACAAGTGTACAATATAACATAAGCAATACATAATTAACAAGCTTTAACCCACTTATTAACATGTTTGGTTAGCAGTTTTGAAGCCCATTTTTTTAATAGGCCCGTCTCCCATAATAACAAAACCCGGTGGATTGTAAACCATTGGGGGGAGGGGGAGGGGTGGGTTACATAAACTTGATTTTAATCCTAAATATTGGGTTTAGGAAAATGACTATTTTACCCCTGGTATATAAATACCAAACCTTACTCTTCCCATAACCTCACATCATTCCAGCAGCCGCAAATAAGAGGCTGTAAATTGAGGAGTCGTATCTACAGCCGAGCCCAATTTCATCGCAAGGTAAAATTTAAATCTCCAATAAGGGAAACATGGTGGTTAATGTACCTTCCTCGAATTCATCTCACCTTCTGATCTTTTTTTTTTTTTTTTTTTTTTAATTTTATGTTTGTATACTAGGAATTGGCGGTCATCTGAAAGATTCAGTAAAAACAGTCTGGTTTCCTTGTTGTGGGGAAGAAGACTCGTCATAAGGTGATGTTCTACTAATTGACGAACCCTAGTTCGTCTACGGCTAAAACCCCTTTCTGACACGTTTTTTCTCAATAAAATGGTGATGGAAATAGCCATTTTAATGTAACAAAATCGTGTTCTTTTAATAAAAAGAAATCTTTATTGCTTGATTTTGTATCAAAATTGTGTTCTTTTAATAAAAAGAAATCTTTATTTTTTTATTTTGTTGTAGAAATCTGCACTGTTTTACCAGTCAATCTAATTTGAAGTCTTTGCCAGATTTAGTGCTTAACTATTATTTCTGGAAATTGAATATCTTATATCTTGAACTTCTACAGCATTAGATCTATCACAAGGTTCATGCTTAAAAAAATGTATAATGCTGAGTTTTGATTTATTTTGTCATTTTAGTTAAGATTTCATAAAATAATTATTCACTGTAAACTATTTAGACCTAAAACTAATAATTATTCATATGCTTTAATCATATTTGGACTATAAATATAAGTTAAGTTGACTACATTTGGGAGATAATGTGTAGTCTAACAATAATCAATAACCAGAACCATGAGTATGGTATAGTCTTATTTAATTTAATCTTTATTACTATCAAATTTTGATGCACCAACGTCCATTTCATTCATATTGTCTACTTGTTATACGGTGTTGCCATACTTATACATGTATCTATTTATTTTATTCAAAAAGGCGATGTCTCAACTAGGCAGCAAACGGGATGAGGTATTTTTGTTGGTGAAGGAAATTATGACTACAAGTTTTGTCGTCGTAAATTCCCTAGTAGGCAGTTAAACCTGTCGAGTCAATCTAGAATATCAAGTGACCGTGAAATACGTTACGTGATGGCGGATAAGATCCCGGATCAAGTTAAGCATCTAGATGCCTTGATAACTAATACAGATGTTGACTGTCTCGAACAGTTAAGAATGTCTAGGCCTGCTTTTGCTAGACTCTGCTTTCTACTAAAAAACATAGGTGGTTTAAAAGATTCAAGGTATGTAAATGTCGGGAGAAAGTAGCCTCGCTACGTTCCATCCTTTCTCATCATAAGAAGAATAGAGCGGTCAAGTTTGATTTCAAACGTTCGGGGCATACAGTTAGTATTCATTCCATGCTATCTTGGCTGCCGTCCTAAAGCTGCACACCATCCTCCTAGCCACCCCCGAGCCCGTAGGCGAAGATTGTGACCACTCCAGTTAGAGGTGGTTTAAGGTATTAAAAATGCCCTTAACTAAGGTAATAATAGAATCTTAGTAAATCAACTCAACAATATATTTCTAACACATTATTGTGACCTTGAAATTTCACTTTTTAGGGGTGCCTTGGAGCCTTAGACGGAACATACATCAGAGTTACCGTACTCGAGTCAGCCAAGCCCGATATAGGACAAGGAAGGGTGATATTGCAACAAACATTTTAGGAGTCTGTGATCGCAACATTAAATTCGTATACGTGTTAAGCGGATGGGAAGGGTCAGCTACCGACTGTAGAGTGCTAAGGGATGCTGTTAGTAGACCTAGTGGATTTAGAGTTCCCCAAGGCAAATCTTTAATTATGAAAACTTTCGATCTGATTTAGGATTTGATGAATATAGGGTGTAACAGACTTCTTATTGCCAGGTGGGTACTATCTGTGTGATAATAGGTATACAAAAGTTGAGGGATTCCTAACTCTGTATTAGGTTATCCGGTATCATCTAGAGGAGTGGGGGGAGGGGTCTAGACCTCAAAACTATCAAGAGTATTTCAACAAGTGCCACTCAAAGTCCCGCAATGTCATTGAACGCACGTTCAATTTACTAAAGAAACGGTGGGCAAAATTCTGCGTAACATATCCTTCTATCCCCTGAAGACTCAGAATAGGATCGCCATGGCTTGTGTTCTCCTCCATAATTTTCTTCGCAATGAAATTTCAATAGACCCGTCAGCTGATGACCTCGACGACATAGAAATACTCCATGAAGATGACGAAACCGTGTCATATAGAGCCTACGCACGAGTGGTCTAGTATGAGGGACAATCTGGCTATTTCCATGTACGAGGAGTGGAGGGGTTCAAGGAACCACTAAAAAAGAAAACCTTTTGAATTTGTCCCCCATCTGTAATATTTATGTTGATGTTGATTTGAATTTGTAATAGAATTGCTTCATCTTATTTCAGTATTGTTATAACTGGTTTATATTAGGATTTCACTATATTATCGGTAGTAGACTTCTTGATTTTACTTAATTTATTGTTGTCTCTATTTTACCTTCGTATTAATTTGTTTCTGAGTTACTAAAAGTATCAGTTCCTTGAATATCTGTTTAGTGCATGCTCGTGTAATTCGTATGTGTTATCCATGAGATGATTACAAGCTATAAAGGGGTTAATTCCTGTTTCTAATCTTTCATAAATGATAGAAAATGCTTCTTGTACCTAGTTGTTATAATTTCATGATATATTAAAGTAAGTGTAAGGAACATCATTACTTAAGATCTCAGTACACATCATTTGAAACTTGGGCAGAATTATGACATACTATGTTTTTTTTTTTTTATTTGGAAACAAGGGGAAATAGGTTTATCTCTAACCTCAAACTGTTGTTGATCTACCAGATGGATGCTAGAAATGGAGCTCCGATCAGGGTACCCCGAGCCAGAGTTGAAAAGGGGCATAGATGCTGGAGTTTGGAGGAAGAGAAAATGCTGATTTTGGGTCTCAAAGAAATCATCACAACAGGTTGGAAATTGGAGAACAGTTTTCGTCCGGGCTATTTGAATGCTCTAGAGAAATTCATGGTCCCTGCCTTTCTCGGAACCAACTTGAAGGGCACGCCACACATTAATAGCAAGATACACGGGTGAAGAAAAAGTCACGACAGTCTGTTCTCGATGTTGGCGAAAAGTGGTATCGGCTGTAACCACTCGATCCACATGATAGATGCTAGTAACGAGGCCTGGGAAGCATATGTGAAGGTCAGTTGCTTATTCTATTTTTGTAAAACAGTTGCTATCGTAATTCGAACAACCTATTTTAACCCCGTTTTATACTGTGAAATTGATTTTCAGATTGACGCGAATGCAAAGCAAATGAGGTTCAAGTCGTGGTCATTCTATAAAGACTGGTGTGAGATTTTTGGGAAGGATCGTGCAACCGAAGAGAGTACAGAAGGGTTCGTTGAGGCGGTCAACAACATGCTGAATGAAGGGACATAACAGGCTAAAACGAATTATTTCTTGGATATTAGTTTAGATTTGAAATTTGCACATGCTACCTTGTTTTGTCTCTACTGATCATGGTAAAACATTTTTTGGTTTCATTGCTAATACAGACTGGAGTGTAGGAAGGTGTGTTCGACGGCTGCGATTTTTTCACTGATGAAGTGGGCGAGACGGCGGACACCATTCCGGAGAGCCAACCAAATCCCACTGCTGCCCCAAAGGGAAAGTCACCCATGGCTTCAAGGGCTGAATCCCTACAGAACAACAGTGCTGCAGGTAAGAGTAAAGCTACGAAGAAGAGGAACTTTACTGAAAACCAAGAAACAGTATGCACCTTGTTGGAGAAATTCTGCGAGGGAACGACTGCTTGTCTCGGTGACATCGCTCAGAGAATTGGATACTATTTTGACATCTCACAGGCTTGAAAGAAAGTTTGGGCATTTTTTGATACGATCGAGGTATGAACATGAACGAGAAGCTACTCACCTCCAAACTCATCGTGAAAGATGCTGAAGAACTAGATATCTTCTTCAGTTTGCCAAGGGAAGCCAGGGAAGTATTTACTAAGATGAAGATGGCCGGTCACTTGTGAGCCCGTCAAGGTGAATGTAATCTGCAGAAAATCTGAGGGGGATTTCTAAGCTTAATCTATTCTCTTGATTTTATCTCGTATTCAGGGATAAATTTTATAAAATTACATTTATGAGACAATGTGCTGGGGTAATATTTTGAGGGATTTGAACGTGTAATTCATGTATTTTGTTGGGGCAGTTGTAAAGAAAGCATTTGTCCTTCTACACTCTGATCTATTAATGCAAAATATTGAATTATGTATTGCGTGGTGATTTGATTCTTTGATGGTAATGGTAGTTGAGGTGTTAAATTTTGTAGGGACATTTAAGTCGATATTTAGGCATGCAAGAAAAATGTGAGACCAATTGTGTTGTTAAAACCTTTCCTAATTAATATTTTATCTCCGAAAGTTGATATTTAGGAACTTAAAACATTTCCTTCAACATTTTCCCTGATTAACCTGGCCCATTTTTTCTTATCACTTTCTTTGCATATTACAGTGAAACTGGTATTTGGAATTAGGACATCATTTTTTTCCTATAGCATTACCTGACTCTACTTTGTGTTCTGTAAGAAGAAGCGAATTGTGTGGATGTGGTTGTAGAGATGATTCTGAATAGTTCTTCCGTTTCTAAGTTTGAGACTAGCCAACTGAATACATTTTATTTCTATACAAAATGTATGTGCTTTGATTTCATCTAGCAAGCTGAGTGTTGGTGGATATGGTTGATCATTTAGCTGAAGTGTTGAAAAATGAAATTTAACAATATAACTTGCTGAAAAATCGTGAGCTTATGATAAGAGCATGATAATGTTCACTTATTTACTTAATTTATGATGAAATCTTACTTTAGGAAGCCTTCTGTTGTTTTGGGGAAGTTCATTTGAATTGTTTTGCCATAACTCACTATTATTTGCCATTACTGATACAATAATCTTTAATTTTCTTTTATTATGTTATTTGTTTCTCATTTATCATTTTTGTAATTTTCTTCTTTTAGCTGGATAAGCTCATGGATTGGCAACTAAATTGATAAAACGTAAGAACAATAGCATGCATATTAAGAGCGTCCCTGGTCAGTTCGGCAACATGATAAGATTAACAAGATATAATCACAAATAAAATCATCAATTTGAGCATCATATATGATGGAGTGCAACTCCAACCTTTTCAATAATAACCAGAATTTTGATAATAATAATAATAATAATAATAATAATAATAATAATAATAATAATAATAATAATAATAATAAACCACAATAGAGTGTTGATCAAAATACGAAAAGCTCAATAATACAACAACATGAAAGCATTAAGAAAAAGCAACATCAACATAACTGAGAACAACAATAGTGAACGAATTCATAACAACGGGTGAAATCAATGTTCGAGGATGGAACGGTTAGATCTTCTTTGTGTGGGAAAAGCTCGAGCTTGAACCTAAAGTAATCGAAGGCCACTGAGGCTTTTTCTCTTAGCTAGAGTTTCCTGGAGGCCTGCGGACCCTTGCAATGACCGAGGTAGCGGTGGATGACATTGCAGAGGTCTCGTTATCGTCTTCGTCAGTTGACTCGTTGAACTCCTCAGCTACGTCCTCCCAGAAATAAGCATCAACAATAGTAGGCTTCTGTCTAGGAATCACAGGGACCTCGAAATCACGATCTTCTTCATCGCTTGGGATGTTTATTACATCCGGCGGGGTGTCGTCAGCGTCGACTGTTGGTGCCTCAAACAAACACTTCATCCACTCGAAAATGCCTCTCACCCTTTACCATGTGATAGGCTGCAAGCTTTTCTTTCTGTCGGCACATCAGATTGGTTTATCAATAAAAAACGAAGAGAGAAGTGGTTTGTTATAAATGTAAATAAGGCAAATTTTGCAACACTAACCTCACATATGAACTCCCAAGCATCTGGGCTGCAGCTGGCCCTCTTTGTAGTATCATCATAAGCAACACCACTTAGCGATGTGATCCACTTGAAAACTCGATAACGATTCCTGATCCTCTCAACCCTCATTCTCAAGTACTTGAAATCAAATTCCCTGTTGAAGTAGTAGTTTATCTCGCGCATTGCTTTATGAATTGCATTTGCGTTACCACCCATTCGCTCCTAAGTACCGAGCAGTGCTTCATCAACAAGTTATGATAGGAACTCGTGCTCAATCTCACGAGTCCATTCGACTGTGAAGAAAATTTGCTCCTGCTCGATTGGTTGAGGGGTCATTTTCCTATCTTTTTTTTTTTTTTTTTAACTTTGGTATGTAACAAATGTTTGAACAGGTCAATGAAGTTTGGCAGCTTAAATAGAGAGAGTTAAACATGTGATACTAACAAAATCAAAACATGTAAATGAAATGTCACACCAAGAAAAGACATTGATTCTCTCAGGGGAATATATTCTTTCAAGTTTACAAAACAGAATAAATGACATTAAGAGCAATCTTACAGGAACATATGCTTTCCAAAGTCATAATTGATTTAAAGAGAAAAATGAGATTTCACGAGAAAGATGAAGAATCAAAGAAAAATAGAACACTTACGAGCTGCAACTAGTTTCACTTACAGTACGTGTTAGAGTTCAGGTTTAACTTTTAAGAATTATACCTGTATATATAGGAACAATAAAATATATTATATAATAACAACATTTTATTGGTAAATTGAACTAAAAAATATAGAACGTATTACTTTATATAAACTACAAATATATAGCTGATAGGCCACTTATTAATTCAAGTCCCAAAAGATTTCTTTTATCAATCTAGGCCATAAAATTATTGAAACTATTAATGAAAGACTCATATATCTAAAATCAATACAGGGCCTGTTTGGATAATTGCAAAACCCACAAATAATTTTTTTCTCGAAACTATAAGGTGGGAAAATATACGTCAAATACCTTTAACTTCATTGTTATTTTTTAAATTTTGATATTGCTTTAAAAAAAAAGTACTTTCGTTCATGAAATTTTTTTATTTTTTAAAATTGTCATTTTTTTTTTAAATTTCTGTAGTTTCTTTTTGAATTATAAGCAAAGGGAAGTTATTATTTAAAAAGAAAATCTTTAATTTCTTTTTTGAGTTTATATATTTTAATTCATTACATTTTTCATTAAGATGTATTTTTTTGTTTATTTAATTTTTTTTTGTTAGTTTACATATTTTAAAGACAAGTTTAAAATCATTTAATTATTTCATATATATATATATATATATTTATATATTCGATAATAATTTAATCTTTTCTAATTTTCTTTTTTTATATTTACAAATTTATTACGTGAAGTTTCATAATACATTATAATTCTAAAATTGATTTTAATATTTTTTATTAACAAAAATTAGATGAATTACTTTAATATTTTGACGTATTTTTTCACTGTTTATCACTTTGATACAATTTTATTTTGTGGATTTTGCAATTTTCAAAGAGAGCCTATAATGGGTATAATTTATGGGTATTCTATTAATAGTGCCAAATCTTTCAGACCCTGGATTGATATAAATTTTCTTTGGGTACCTGAATTAAATGATATATAAAATAACATTATGTTAATACTCGATTCTATTTCAGTTCGGTGTGACAACATAAAATATTTGAATTAGTTTTGTAACGACCGGATTTTCATAAAATCCATTTCAAAGCACTTGAAAAAGATAAATAATGTTATCAATGAAACTCATTTATTTTAACATAAGATTATTCATAAATCAGGCCGTTAAAAAACATTTTGTGTATAAAAAATTTCGTAACAAATATACAAAATAGTCATCACTTTTTTCATACGCAAAACATATCATATTATCCTATTCCATAAATCCTAACTTGTAGAAGCGAAAAATACTAGAAACAATAGCTTAAACCTATTAATCCATCCCACCTTAAATATAAATCTTATTCTCTAGCAGCCGAAAAAAAATATTTCTAACTATTAATAACTAAAATCTCCATAAGTTTCAAAAGCAGGGTCATTCAGATCAAAGTATAAGCTAGCACTTTTCAAATAATCTCAATCAACCACTAAGACAATTTATAATCCAAAAGTGAACACATGAAAGATGAATAAATAATTCAACTAAACATAAATATCCCTACAAGATTCATATGTTTGACCGCCTGCCTCGACTCCCATCACGCAACTCCAAGCCAACCTGAAAATGTTATTTAGGGGGGGGGGTAAGCTACCACTAGCCTCTTACAAGTCCATATCGAGAATATATGGTTGAAACATAAACATGAATAAAAATTAACTTACAACATAACATATGTGTGCACAGGTTGCCCCAGATCACACCAACATAACATATATGTGCACATGTTCCCTTGGATCACACCAACTTATAGGAGATTGATCAATCAAACTTATAAATGCAACTTAGGTCTTGAATTTCTTAAACATAAATTGCAACTTAGATCTTTTTTGCATTTCATAAGATAACAATTAAGCGCATAAATGCAACAAACATATTACAATCAATTAGACAAGTAAGAACCCCCACCTGAAATGTCTTGAGTTAATTCGATGAAATGACATGCAAATACTAAGTCATTCATCCTTGTTCCGTGTAACGTATACATACAGGATGCATGTATTTTAATATTATGTTATTATTAGAGCTTATTTAAGGTACATAAATTATTGAAAGTTAAGGGAATGCAAAGAATAGCTTGAGTTGGGATTATTCTAGAAATCGAGTAGTTCAAGGAAGATTGATCGATGTAACATCTGAAATTTATAAGAATCTACGATTAAGTTCCTAACATGGGAGTTGGAAAGATTAATTTTCACTAACAGTAAACAATAATGTCCAACACCAACCATCTTACAACTAGATAAATAGTTAATAAACTAATTAATGCGTCGCACGGGTTATTTTATTTTTTAAAATTAAGTCAACATTAACATTAACAAGAGCTTTATTTTGAAAATATTTTTGTATTTGATCTTTAATAAGAAAATATGAAAAATTAAGTTAATATTAAACAATAAAATGTTGGTTTCCTTTGCAATTGTATTTAACATAATATTAGCATATGCAAAATGAATGTAATTAATAGAAATTTTTTAAAGCATTATCAGGATACAAAAATTTTAAATTCTCCGCGATTTGTCACTCTAGACACTACAACATAAAGCTGGTCATGATAGAATACCGATTTCCTAAAAAAGAGTCCAACGTGAGAGAATGACTGACATTGGCTCTTGTTATTGTCATTTCATAAGAAACAATGAGAGAAAATTGTCTTTGTTGGAACTTGAATGACAATCTTGTATCAGAAAAATTCTAAATGAGAAAAAAAAAAAAAAAAGATAAAAAGAGAACTTCTACTTTAAGAAATCATAATTTCGTGTTGGGGAAATGTGACCTAAATATGAGTAATGGGTGATGGCCACATGTGCATTTAAAAATTTAATTTATTTGTAAAGGAAAAAACAATTTTGATTTCCACATGTGCAAAGTTACCGTCCATTTCATTTATGGTTTATAACAAAAGTTTATTGATGTTTCCAGATTTTCTATATTTGGCTTATTTAAGTGGTGGGTAAGTTAATTTTTACGTGTCTAACAATGTTGGTATTTGCGATTGCAAAGACATCAAAAGTTTACGTTAAGTTATATATTGGCATTGTAAGATGCAAAAGAAAATTCTGGATTGAAGGATTAATTATTCTGGAAGGAAGTTGATTTCGGGCAGAAAAGGCTAGTATTAATTATTTAATTAATTTTCAAGATAGTATTATGTGCTAATAATGAGTATAAACTCACCCTAAATCAATACTAGATGCGTAATCTCTTTAATATTATAACTACAATAATTCTTTTGGGTCCGGACTTGAAGGCCTATAGGTTAAATTAATATAAAAAAGTTAATGAATAAATTCTCCGTCCTCTTCATCTTCTAAAACTTTATATTTCTTTCTCCTAAAAGAGGATTTGAGAATATTTTTAACTTGTTATTGATTATTTATTTTAATTTTGTTTTGTTTTGCTTTCTGTTTGTTTGTTTTTTCCTCTCTCCATGTTTGCCTTTTGAAGTTTTTCTAGTTAAGTTTTTCCTCGCCCATTCGCCTTTCTACGCCTCGTGTAGTCTTCCTAGTCTTTCACGTCTTGTGCAACCTCTGATCTTCTATTTTTTATGGATCTTTTGGCTTTCGTTGTTGCTTTTCTAGTCACCTTATTCTCTCTACTGGATGTGCACAAACTTTTCTTGTTGTTCTAGTCTCCTTATTTTCTCTGGTACCTATGCAAAAGGTTATGATCAGTAATTTTTTTTTGAAATTTGATTCGTTTTGTTGTGTTCGTTATAGCAGACTTGGGTTAAAGCAGCAAAAATTAAAATTTTAATTAAATACAATATATCACATATATATTTTAACCCGGATAACTCAAAACTATTACCGGAATGTATAAAACATAAAATTCGTGTGCGAAATTATACCTATCAAAATTTCTCCTTCGTTTGTTGCCGAGGTTAGCAAGAATCAATTCCTTGTCTGCTTCCCGAACTCGCAAGGACCTCAAGTATGATCCCTCTAATTAGTCCACCAGTTGAATGACAACACCGAATCAATACTTCGCTAGTAGTATTGATTTTATTATATTTAATTGAGTAGTAGTGTGAATAAAAGGAGAGAAACATCAAAAGAACTTTTTCTTCTTTTCTTTTTCTGCCGTGAGGAACCAATATCTATTTTTCTCTTTTGCTTCTGCCAAACTGATTATTAGATAACTTATATCTATCATTGTTATCTAAATAAAATAAAACATAATCACCATAGCTGCCGCATGAGAAAATATATTTAATGGAGTTAACTCCAATCCATAATACACGTGGGATACAAACTGAAAATGAGGAAGTGGTGTTAACCACGTTGCAACTAATCCCACGTCCATAGGTTTTATGGAGTTATATCCATTAAATGGCCATTTAAGCATATCATACACATTAATATAAACATATATATATATATATATATATAATTAGAATTATCTAATTTATATAAATAACTTTATCTCCTTTTTATTATTAGTGTGCTTTCACCATAAAGCCTACTACATATTAATGTTGGGCTTCAACTAGACGAAGTTGGATAACTCAAGTGGCAGAGCATCTACTACCTAGCCCTTTGGTTCTGGGTTCGAGTCACCGTGGGGGGAGGAGAGAGTTTTTTCTTTGTTCTTCGATTAGGAGAAAAAAATTTAAAATGTTGGGCTTCAACTAGTTAATTCAATCAATTTGTTAATTGATTAATTCTTCTACACTAATAAATTCAATTTAAATAATCTAATTATCTAATTGAATTTATATTTAATTCAACAATTGAATTATAATATAAATGTAAATAATTTAATAATTATTAATTAATTATATCCAACTATTGGATTATGCTAATTGATAAGTGTTGTCATTCAAATTTAGGTGTGACCCTTTAGGTTCACTACTAACACTAGTAGTAGGCTTACAACTTTTGCAATTTTGCAAATAACAATTATTTGACTCATTTAGAATTAACCCTTTAATTCTAAAACTTACAAACCACGGGAACACCTAGTAAGTAGCGTGATCACCCAGTGTTAGGTGAAAAAATGAGTAAATCTATATAGTTGCAATTATCATACATGTAAGGTCTTTCCAACAAATAATCTCCCGATTGATTCTATGGTATGAATTTTAAGTTGAACCCTCGTTAAATCAATATATGTATTATTCTATTCAAGTTAAACCGATTCATAATGAAGTCATATTCATCCTGCCTTGGCCAAGGTCTTCGAATCAAGAACAACGAACACACAGGAGATTCTCTTGTCAATGATAAATTTCGGATTTCATGTTGGCCATTGACAAGTTTCTATGTACACTTATTTAATATCCAATATATGCCTATTGTCAAGCAATCAGAAGATTTTTCTAAGTATTACATAATGTACATAAGGCTACCGTCATGCCTCAAATCTAAGGACTAATCATGTACTAGCGCAATTAGAAGATTCTTATTTCGACAGGATATCTCCAATTAAGAATTTCATGCGGATCAAGTCCAATGAATTTATTCTATAACAAACATGTGTATATATGAACTCGTGTCACAACACTAATACTTATGGAATATAGTATTCTCATCTTACGAGTATTCATCGTATGCACAAGTCTTACTAGCCACTCAATGTCCTATCTTGAATAACTTTGACCAGGGACTAATTTAATACCAAAGATTCTAGAGCATATTCCATGATCACCATCACATGCGTGATTAATCTAAGGACTTTATCTAATATTTTGCATATATGAAAAACAATATAAAAGATAAAGAACAATGCCTTCTTTTATATAATTCCCAATAAAATTGTTTACATATAAAATATGAAAGAGTACAACAAGATAATCTAATTGGTGCGCCGGACACACTAATCTAACATGTTTAGCACATGATTTGCAATTACTTAAATATGATTTTTTTCTCTTCATATGTTTACATTGCGAGCAGTGTGATATTCTTTCTTTGTTAATCTTGTTCTCTCACAATTAGGTTGAGACTGATTTTTCCTAGTCAGTTAGAGTTTTTCATACTTACAAATCCTTATTCTATATCCTTACTTCAAATAATATCTAACTTAACAAAAATCAATAATAAATTGTTCTTAATAAATAAATGGTTGGGCCATAATTCTATTATTTTTTAGATGTTCTACGGTATATGAGGTTTATAATATCAAATTCAAGTTTCTCAATTTCCTTTATCTTTAAACAACAATACATTTACCTTCTACTATTATAAATTGATTCAACAAATAATATTTTTTACATTTTTTTATACACGCTAATAATATATGTTCTTTAATTGTGTGTTGTCTAACCTATTTTTCCATTATAACAAATAAAGATTTAGATTCCATACATTTGTGATTTGAACTACTCTAAAACAAATAAATATTGAAGATGAAATGAATATGCAATATATCGACAAATTTCGATAAACCAAAGATGAAATGAATATGCAATATATCGATAAATTTTGATAAACCAAAGTCAATAGTAAGTATGGTATAAATCGATACCAACATGTACTTTGCATGCCAAAGTTTACTAAATCGAAATTTCAATGACCACCCCTAAAAAATAAAGAAAAAGATTAGTTAAAAGTAAAGCATCAAATCAAAGCATAAGTTAAATATTCATCAAAATTCAAACTCACCGTTAATTTCAGCATTTTTTCTGCGACCATCTAGCACTTGAAACCACAATTTAACAAAATGACGGATTTTGGCTTTTAGTCTTCATGTCGATCTTTGATTTCTATTCCTTTGCATATTCTTAATTCTGAAAATAAAGTTAAATTATTGGAAGTAGAATCAATAGATAAACCATAAACTATAAATGCATGTATGCATAATTTGATTTACACCTCCAACATTAGTTGATTGAAATCCTTTATAAGTCTTCTTCTTTAGGTAGGCTCCATTCGAGCATACATCCTTGTGCTTAACTATCATTAGATCACCTTTTTTATATTACTAAAAACAGAAACCCAACTCATCCTCATTCAAAATTAATTATTCCAGCTTCATCATGTTTGATCTAGACAACAAAACTGCAACCGACTCTGTTTCTATTAGTAAAAGTGAAAAACCTTTATCATTAATAGCATGAGTGAGGGCCAATAGAATCCTTTGTTAACATACATACATGACACATATGAACAAATCAATGGGATTCTATGTAAAAAAATTGAAGGAATTAGTAAAGAAAAAGGAGGAAAAAGATCTATATCAGTGTGTACGTAGCTTGAATAAATTCTTACAACTTGTTTATTGTAGCAATATCTATCGAAGTACAAAGGCCTAAAAGAATCTGTAGGACTTCCCATTATTTTTTTCTCATGCATAAGATGTGAATTAGCAAATTGACTTTCCATTGAGTTCTGTAAATGATGGTATTAGTGTATTTGACGAAGATGCAGGATAAACAATATAGAAAGATAATTCAGTACCGCTAATCAAGGAATTGGTTGTAGTACATATTTGTTCCAACATGCGATCGGAATCGGTTGTAAAAACATGAAGGAAAAAGAAAATATCATCAAATTAGTTAAATATTGAAACAAAAGACTCTAAAATAGTAAAAGAAACTACAATAGTATGATAGTAAATAAATTGTCATGTCTAACATCATTATTGCTTTGAGCATAGGAGTGCAAAACGAAAGAACAGAAAATGGAAGAAGTTGGTTTGGAAAATCACGACAGACATAGACGAATATATTTTTTTTCAAATTACTTTTAGATCGCGAAAATCACGGTTTAAACTGTATGAAAAATATCCGAGGATCATCAATGACTGATCTAACTTTTCAAGATGAATCATATTTTGTAAGCTGGGTGATTATTGTATTTAAATTGCACAATAAAAATCTAGTAAATTAGTATATGGGGTCTCTTTTTTCACATTGAAAGAATGAAATATGATTTTTTTTCCTCTACGAATAGATATTGTTCCTTTTTCTTATCCGAAAAAAGGAATAATAAGTTGTGGAAATATTATGAAAAAAAGTGGGCTCCTATTTTCACGTTAAAATTAGCTGACTAAGTTTTAAACAAAAACAATTACGCTTAAATATAGGTACAATGTGTTGCAAATCACAATTTAAGGGATTCACACACACACACACACACACACATATATCAACCATATCTAACTAACACTAAATCGCTACAAATCAGGTAGATTATATTTTTCATCTATACCAAACATAACGATTCGCTACAAATCAGGTAAATTATATTTTTCATCTACACCAAATATAACGATACAAAAACTTACGCTAAAATTTATAGAAGAAAGAGTACCTTATATAATGAAAAATATTAATTTTACTAAAAATATATACTTACTATAAGTAGTGTACTTAACTTTATATATATAGGAGAAATAATTTTATGAAAAAAATTGCTGCAAAAATTTGAAATCTTTATACTTAGAGGATGTTTGGCTGAGATTATAAGCTCTTCAAAACATCTTATAAGATGTTTAAGAGCTTATAAGTTCATTGGAAAGATTTGGCAACATTTTTCAAATAAGATCTTATTTTATTTCAGAATAAGTTGTTAACAGCTTATAAGCTGTTTTTAAAAAGGTAAAGAAATCCCAACTTATTTCTCGAATAAGATCTTATTTTGATTTTCTACTTTAATTTTTATTATTTTAATTACAGAAATGACATTACTAACATCTTATAAGCTCCATTGTCTTATTATAACCAAAGACTTCAACAAGTTATTTTTAAATAAGATTTAACATCTTATAAGATTTAACATCTTATAAGCTCTAAAAACATCTTATAAGATGTTAGAGCTTATAAGATATTTTGAATAAGCTTAGCCAAACACCCTCTTAGTGTCCAATTGAATGACCAATATTTTTTAAGTTAAAAGTTAAAGATTTACATTTTGTATAATGCTCCAAGTCTTTAGCTTAATAAGTTGAGTGAAAATAGGGGGAAAAAAAAGTTCAAATATTATTTTGTTCAATGGAAAAGCCAACTTTTTCGGAATTTAAATTTTGCCGGATGAGGTAAAATTATAAGAATTTTTATTTTAAATATTTATTTCAGTTTCTTTTTCATGCAAAACGTAAATCAATTTGTCAAAAATCAATTTCTCATTTATAATATTGTCATTACATATACAATTTTTTTTTTCAAACTTTTAAAAAGCATCATCATAATTGGAACAATATTAATTCAAACTTTCAAAATATAACATAAATAATTGGATAAGTACGATAGTAACTTACAGAATGGACATGAAAAAAAAACTTACTAAAATTGGCCGACTTCGCTTATTATATACATATAGATTAAGAATAAAAGAAAAGTAAACCAATCCTACTTCTAAACTAAAACCCACGCACAACACACATACTACAATTTCTTCTCTCTTGTCTTATTTTCTCAGACATAGCTATAGTCACACCTTGGGAATTAATTCTCATCTCACACATATTGTTCTTCTTCACCTATAAATTAGCAGACACACCCGATCTGATTCACACACCAACACACACAAACACGTATTAACATAGTTTCTTCATCCGCGCGCGCGCACACACACACATATATATAATAAATATTTATTTATTATATATATGTGTGTGTGTGTGTGTGTGTGTGCACGCACAACCTTCTTCTATATCACTTCCATCTTCCCACACACACCCGCACTCATAAATAGACGTACACACACTCTTGCACTCACAAATTTCACATATATATACACACACTGGTTCATACATGACTGCACACACAGTTTCACATGGATTAATCCTCACACACAATCACACATACCATCTTAAAATTGATAAGTTAAGGAGCTGATAGATTAGTTGGGTTTGAGAATATACCTGCTATCGTGACAAAAAGAATGAGAAGAAGAACCAAAGTTGTGCTTCCGCCAGGAAAATGAGAGAGGAATTTGGAATCCTTATTCTATATATCGGCTTTAGGCACGTACATATATAATTATGGTTAGGGTATTGTGATAGAATTTGGATTGTGTTATAGATAGGGTTTGATATCTTTTAATTATGCAGGAACTTGAATTCTTTTGGTTGGGCTCAGGACATGGAGCCCTTGCATTCCACTGCATTGAGCTTGAGTCTTGGACCCAAATACATGGTCTATGCATTGTTATGGATAATGAAATAAATAACAAATAAAATTCACTAAATTATGATGAATGAGGTTCTTTTGAGACATTGAACTTAATTAATTAAATAAATAAATGCACTTGAAAAATAATACAATAATGATTCTCAATGTATTCCTCTTGGAAATATTAATCAGACCATCTAACGGGTCAAAAGTTCATAACCTTAAAATAATAACTTTGGGTCCAAATTAAATAACTAATAATTTGGGCTTAAAATTAATAGTGATGCGTAAAATGACCTAATTAATATGAGACATGAACATAATATTAATATTGTACATATCTGGATCAATTATAAATTCAAGATATAATTTCTTGAATTATAATTGGCTTATGACAAATAGTATTATTTTGGATTTAGAAATATAAGTAGCCCAAAACATGGAAAACATAATATGACATGTAAATAATATATTCAGCGAAATACTTATACGAATACATATGAATATATAAACATATAAAATAATTAAGTAATTAAATAAATTGCTGGTGATGATGATGGTAATAATATTATTATTGTTGATGATGATGATGATGATGATGAAGACCGTTACAAATAAGTTTGTTAGAATAGTAGTTAAAAATAATAAGTATTTGAAATATAAATTTTCAACTTCATATATATTAAAGTATATTATAAGATAAAATAAACTATATATTATAAATTTTGGTAATTTAATATAATCTGATTCAATTCCTACACTTTATTTATACATACCAATAATGAGATTATGAATAAATATAATATAAAATAAAATAATATAATTAAATATATTATGGGGCGTTTTGGCACACATAAGATCAAATAATCAACGGATACTATCGATTCGGACTGCTTTCACTCCGGGTTTCGATGCAGTTCAGATTATCTTTGAGACTCGTGCTCACTACTATGGTGTCGTGTATGTGATATATAAACCACATTGCTTCTGTCAAAATTATCATATAGGTATATTCCACATAAAGATCTGGATCTTGGAAAATGTCTCAATACAAGGCCTGAGTTTTTGAAGTTCTTAGTTCGGGGTCTGATTCTGAGTTTTTCTCGATTAGGGACCTATATTTTTATTTTATTCTCGACTCAGGGACTACGTCTTGGAAAACAGGAAATATTATTCGATGTACAGAAGATTCAATATTGAGTACATTGAAATTTTAAATATATCGTACTGCACCTTCCGTACATTAGATAACATTTCACAATCTTCAAGATGTAAGCCTTGATTAAGAATAACATTCAAATATAGACCCCCCATTGAGAAAAACTAAAACTCAGGCCCCAAATTGTGAATTTTCAAAATCCAGGCCTGATATTAAAATAGTTCCAAAATTCAGGCTTTCTAATGAAATTTTTCCGTTAAAAAACTAGATACACAAGTGCATAGGAAAAATTGGAAAAAATGCCCAATATGTTTACCCTATTTAAAAGGTAGGACACTAAGTATACAACCTTTTAAAAATGTCTTCTAACTTACCAAAAAAGGGTGAAAATGCCCCGCGACCGGCTATAGGCTGTTAATCAGCAGGTCACCTGTTGAGCTGTCTTTTTACTTTCGAAAAAATTGGTATAATTACACAGTATGTTTCCATATTTAGAAACTAGGACACTAAGTATAACACTTTTTAAAAATGCCTTCTAACTTACTAAAAATTGGCGAAAATGTCTTGTGACGGGCTATAGACTATGACATAACCAGTCATGAATGAGGTGGAGCTCTTTTTCTTATGTGACATTAATTTTTCATTTTTTTTTTTCTACTGATTCATTTGTTAGGATGGAGAAAAATTAAAAAATAATATAAGATATTAATTTGAATTTATAAAAAAATATAATCACCAAAAATTGTTTAAAATTTAGAAAAATAAAAATTTTATTTGTGAAATTTAACTTAAAAATTATAGAATTCATTTAAAATTTTTAAAAATAAAAATTTATTTATGAAAATTATTTCAAATATTATACTAAAATTTATTTTAAATTAAAAAAATTAAAAAATTCTTTAAATTAAAAAATTTAAAAAAATTATTTTTGATAATTTTTTAAAATTCTAAAATTCATTTAATATCAGAAATGAATGTTTTATTTTTTTTTTTAAATAAGTTTTTTACTTTTAAATAATTTTTAGAAATAAATTTTAATTTTTGAATTTAAAATGAATTTTAGATGAATTTTATAACTTTTTATATGATTTTCAGAAATAAATTTTTAAATTTTACATGAATGTAATTTATAAAATATTTTTTTTCGGAATTTTAAACAATATTTTGGAGATTATAATTTTTTATAAATTCAAATTAATATTTTATACTACCTCCGTCTCGGCTATTCTTGCACTGGGAGGATTGACACAAGTATTAAGAAAAGTTGCTTTTTGGAATTTTGTTGACTTTTCAAAGGTGAATTAAGGGCGGAGATTGAGGGTGGAGATTTTGAGGGTGTAGATTGTATTAAAACTTTCCTTTTTAAGGGTGTGCAAGTTTAGCTGGGACGGACGAAAATGGAAAGTGTGCAAGTTTAGCTGGGACGGAGGGAGTATTATTTATGTATTTTTTTAGCACCCTAACAATTGAGTCAACAGAAAAAAAAAAAAATAATGCCACGTCAAAAAAAGAGCTGCAGCTCATCAATAATCGGTTGTGTCACAGTCTATAGCCGGTCACGAGACATTTTCACCAAATTTTGGTAAGTTAGAAGACATTTTTAAAAGGTAGTATATTTAGTGTCCCAGTTCTTAAATAGGGGAAAATACTGGACATTTATACCAATTTCCCTGAATGTAAAAGGACAGCTACATGTGACTGGTCGGTTAACAGCCTATAATCGGTCACGAGGCATTTTCACCAATTTTTTTGGTAAGTTAGAAGACATTTTTAAAAAGTGGTATACATAGTGTTATTGTTTTTAAATAGGAGCAACATACTGAGCATTTATACCAATTTTTCCTGTTTTATTTTGAGTTATGAATTAGGATAATTAAATGAAATATTAATAAATACATATTAAATTAATCTTTTAAAAAATTAAAAATCAAATTGTTCCATTCTTCTTTCCCAATTCCAACCACTAAACCCTAATATCTATGGATGTCTTGTAATCTTACAAAGATACCAACATGGAGGACGAAGAAGAAGCCAACCGTGCCAACCCACCTATCGACCCACTGACTGATGGAAACATGACCAATCACCCGATTCTTCGCCTATTCACCCTCTCTATGCCGAATCCGCTGCTGCCAAAATCGACGACATTATGTTCTCCCTCACGCCATGGTTGGACGGGCCCATTCAATGGCACACAAATCCATCAACCCGACCCAGCACCTCTTTTTATGCAACCCTATATACGATCGGCTCCTGGATCTGCTACGGTTCTTCTAGTCAATGTTGACGACGAGCCTATGTTGCACAACCCGACGGAGGGAAGGGGTGGTGGGGTTTGAAATTTTAGAAATAATTTTTTAATTTTTTAATTTAAAATGAATTTTAATTTTTTGAAATAATTTTCAGAAATAAATTTTTAAATTGTAAATGAATTTTATAATTTTTAAAATAAATTTCACAAATAAAATTTTTATTTTTCAGAATATTAAACAATTTTTTGGTGGTTATAATTTTTTAAAAATTCAAATTAATATTTTATATTATTTTTTAATATTCCAGCCTAACAAGTGAGTCATAAAAAAAAATAAAAAATAAAAAAATTAATGCCACGTTAAAAAAAAAAGCTCCACCTCATCAATGACCGATTGTGTTACAGTTTATAGCCGGTCACGGGGGCATTTTTACCAATTTTTGGTAAGTTAGAAGATATTTTAAAAAAGTAGTATACTTAGTGTCCTAGTTTTTAAATAGGGGAGACATACTGAGCATTTATACAAATTTCCTGAAAATAAAAAGATAGCTCACAGATAACCGCCTGGTTAACAGCCTGCAGCCGGTCACGGGAAATTTTCATCAATTTTTGGTAAGTTAGAAGATATTTGTACAAAGTTGTATACTTAGTGTCCTAGTTTTTAAATAGGGAAAACATACTGGGCATTTATACCATTTTTTCCCAAGTCCATATACTATTCGATTTAGAGGTTGGAAAAATACCAAAATATTGAAATACCACACTTACCGTATATCAAAATTATCAAAATTATCAAAATTATCGATATACCGACGAAAATGTTCATACACCAGCAGTGTAAGAATTCAAAATATCTTGGTGTTATGGTATATACTGAAAATAAGAAAAAAAATTCAGTGTTTCGGTATATACTGGTGTACCGAATTTTTTCAGTATTTTGGTAATTTTGTATTCGGTATATATTGATATATCAGATTTTTTTTTTGCTATTTTAGTAGTTCAGTATTTTGATATACCAAATTTCTAACCGTATAAAATCGGTAGCAAAACACAGATATCGTACAGTAATTCTTAAATCGTAACGATATTTATTGATATAGCCCGGTATTTTAATATTGCAAATTTCTAACGCCATGGAATCGATACCAAAACAACGATATATACCGATACGATCCCAAAATTTTATTTACTGAAATTTTAATACGATATTAATATTTATCGATTGTCAAATATTTTGTATATAAAAAATTTTCTTACAGTAACTATATTAAATATCGAAAATTTCGGTACAATAAAATTATGGAGGGATATGTAGCGAACCCCCAATCCGATTAGATTTCAATTAATATTTGTTGTGTCAAGACATTCTTCATTCTTTTCTTTTCTGTTTTTCTTCTCATCTGTATATATTACAGAGGAAAACAAAATAATAAATTGAACGGTTTTTATTAAGAATATTGAACGTTAATATAGCATATTTCTGCACCCTCTTCCCACTACCTTAGTTCCAGCCTTCCAGGCCAAGTTTTTAGTATGCTTGGCGCCTCATGGCCGCCCTTATCCACCACGCCCACCGTCCTCCCATCGACTCCTCCTTCCCTCCTTCCTCTCACCTCCTTCTCAAACCCTTTGCTCAATTGAACCCCTCTTCCTTTCTCTCTCCTTCCAAAACCCCTCTTTCTCTCCCCTCTTCCAAGCAATTCTTCTCAACCCCATCATTTTTACTCTCCAGAACTCCACCTTTTGAACACCTCTTGACTCCAAAGCATCTGGAAAATACACAACCCTTGTCTATCCATGAACTATCTCGTTTGCTTAAATTATCCAGCGACTACACCGACATTCAGCTTGGTAAGGCAGTTCATGCTTCAATTCTCAAGGTTCATCATGACATTCGCTTGTTTAATTCTCTCATTACATCCTATATCGAACTGGGTCACTTGAATTACGCTGAGAGAGTTTTTCATTCGATTTTAAGACCGGATGTTGTGTCTTTCACTGCTATGGTTTCGGGTCTGGCAAAATCGGGTCGCGAGGAAGAAGCTGTGGGGCTCTTCTTTGAGATGAGAATGTCGGGGATTGAACCTAATTCGTATACTTTGGTTGCTTTGTTGACTGCTTGTATGCGTTTATTGGATTTGGAGTTGGGTTCCCAAATCCACGCTTTATCGGTTAAAACGGGTTATCTTAACTGCCCTTATGTTGCCAATGCTCTGATGGGACTGTATGGCAAATGTAGTTGTTCTGATTATGTAATCAAAATGTTCGATGATATGCCTGAAAGGGACATTGCTTCTTGGAATACTGCAATTTCATGTGTAGTTAAGATTGGTATGTATGATAGAGCGTTTGAACTGTTTCATCATCTGCTCATGCATATACAGGAAGGTCTTAGGGTAGATTATTTCACTCTTTCAGGTCTATTAATTGCATGTGCAAGGTGCTCAGCAACTATGTATGGCAAGGGAATTCATGCATATGCACATAAAACCGGATACGGAAACAATTTGAGTGTGAAGAATGCTTTGATTGAGTTTTATGCGAAGTGTGGATGCGTGGAAGACGTTGAGGCTTTGTTTGATAGGATGTCTGTGCGGGATGCTTTCACCTGGAATGAAATGATCAATGCATACATGGGATTTGGGCTTGTGGATATGGCTGTGGAAGTTTTTGGTAAGATGCCTGAGAAGAATTCTCTTGCTTACAATGCTTTGTTAGCTGGATTTTGTCGAAATGGTGAGAGCTTCAGGGCATTGAAATTGTACTGCAGAATTGTGGAGAAGGGTATGGAGTTAACTGACTTCACGTTGACCACTATTCTGCTTGCTTGTGGTCTGATAGGGGATTCGAGTTTCAGTAAACAGCTTCAGGCCTTCCTTCTCAAGATTGATTTTGGCAGCAGCAGTTATATCCAAGCAGCACTGATTGATATGTGCACTAGGTGTGCTAGAATGGATGATGCCGAAATGATATTCCATCGATTACCGTTGGAACAGAGAAGTTCGATCATGTTGACAACAATGATTTGTGGGTATGCTCGAAACTCAGAGCCTGAAAAGGCATTGTCTTTGATCTGCCATTGCCAATATGAAGAACATGATATCATGGATGAAGTTGCGTTAGCCTCAATACTTGGAGTGTGTGGAGATTTGGGGTTTCAGATTCTTGGCAAACAGTTCCATTGCCGTGCTTTAAAATATGGTACCTTGTATGATATTGGAGTTGGCAATGCTTTAGTTAGCATGTATGCTAAGTGTGGAAACATGGGACAAGCAGTTAAGGTCTTTGATAGCATGTCTTCACATGACATAGTTTCATGGAATGGTCTGTTGTCTGGCCATGTTGTAAATAGGCAGGGGGAAAAAGCATTGTCTGTGTGGAACAAGATGCTGAAAAGTGGTGTAAAACCGGACACTGTTACATGCGTCTTAATTATCACAGCTTATCGGCACACTACCTCAAACTTAGTTAAAGATTGCCATGACTTCTTTCTCTCCATGAAGTCTACTTACCACATTGAGCCCAATTCAGACCATTATGCGAGTTTAGTAGGTGTGTTCGGTTACTGGGGTCTTCTAGAAGAAGCCGCGGGAATAATCAAGAAGATGCCGTTTGAGCCAAAAGCTTCCGTTTGGAAAGCATTGCTCGGTAGTTGCAGACTACACACGAACACCACAATTGAGAGAGAAGCTGCCAAGAACATACTGAACATGGACCCACAAGATCCCTCCACTTACATTCTAAAATCGAATTTGTATTCTGCAGCTGGTAGGTGGCATTGCTCGGATCTTGTAAGGGAAGAGATGAAAGAAAGAGGGTTCCGGAAATTTCCAGGCCGGAGTTGGATCATTCATCAGAATAAGGTTCTTTCATTCTTTGGCAGGGATAAATCGCATCCACAATCGAAAGACATTTATAGTGCACTGGAGATACTATTCATGGAATGCTCGAAAGCTGGGTATGTGCCTGATACAAGGTTTGTGCTCCATGAAGTGGAGGAGTATCAGAAGAGTAATTTCCTGTTGTACCATAGTGGAAAACTAGCTGTTGCGTACGGGCTTCTAGTGGCCCGGCCCGGAAAACCAGTTAGAGTAACTAAGAATATCCATCTTTGTGGGGACTGCCATGCATTCTTGAAGTGTGTTTCGGTTGTTACGAAAAGGGAGATACATGTAAGAGATGCTTCAGGTTTTCACTGCTTTGCTAATGGTGATTGCTCCTGCAAAGATTACTGGTAATGCAGAGTTTTGGTTAGGTTAGTCCTCAATACTTGCATATTCTAAGGTCACCTTCTCTTTCTTTTTTTCTTAGTCCAGTTAATTAGCTGAATGAAATAATATGTAAGTCAAAATATGCAGTGTGATTAAGCTACTTATATGTGATTCATTGTAAGCTAAAGATTTGAGCTCTCTGTTTTCCACCTCAGTGATAGATTGGATGGTATCATTTGATGACATTTCGACGAATGTAGTCCTATATCTGAGGTCTTCGGCATTGGTGGAGTGAAGATATTTTCTCAAAAATTGGGCCGGAAATATATAGAGATGTCATGAAAATTTAGAGAAAATATGATTTTTGAAAACAAAATCTTGCTAAAATGAAAGCAAGTAATTAAATAATGTGGAATGGCTTTAATTTCATATAAATAGAATATATTTTGTACATCCAAACATAGGGTGCTTGCAAATAATTGTGATTTTTATGGAAAAATCAGATGTCGATAGTGTTTGCAAATATCCTAAAACTGGCATAAATTTTTTGGTTGCAAATTCTAGATTTCCCTAGATGTCATTTGTGATTTGGGATAACTTCTATGAAACACTGAACTCTTCTATATTGCGATTTGCGAGTCTAATGCGCTACATAAACTAAAAATCCAATTTTTGTACAGTAATATTCTTATTGAGGGCGCCCGAAAAACAGGCCTTGTTTACTATTATCTCCTTTTCATATTAATTGACGTTTCAAATTAAAGTGGAAGAATTAATGATGAAGCATTTTGATAAATATACCCTTAGCTAAAGATTTGACCAAAATTAAAATATCTATGATAGATTGAAAAATAGAGATATTTTAGAATTGAGTTCAGAGAATTTTTTTGTAGAATTGATGAAAAATATGTAAAACATCAATTAATTAGAAAAGGAAAGAACATCATAAAACGTCAATTAATATGGAACGGAGGGAGTATTATACCGCCAATGTTTATATTTGTAAGCCCTAATAATTAAATCCCAAAATAATAAAAATCAAGTTAAGTTTACAACTATAAAATTACTCAATGCAATTACTTTATAGTTAAACTCTCTAGTTACACTACAAAAAATCTTCTAAAAGGGTCAAAATTAACTCAATTTAACCAAAGCCAAATCGAAAATTATGGTTTGGCAGGGGCTATTGGCACCAAAAAAAAAATTTTATACACCACATTTTTATGCACACCTCACACATAACATTTAAGTTCCAAGAATTTCTTTACACACAACACAAATGTCCAATACCCTTCTCCATATAATTAGAAAAAAAGAAAAGAAGAAGATTGAAATGGTCAAAAGAAATCCAAGACTTATTTCTCCTCAATCCAAATTTCAACATATTGGCATCAGAAAATTTTCTTTGATTAGTAGCGAGAAATCGGGTTGAAGCAGTGAAAACTAAGGGAGGGGGAGATGTGGTCGAGCAAATGCTTTCTTCGTAAAAGTTTCTTCAATCGAGGTGAAGCGGCGAAGCTACACAATGGTGTCCCTCCATCGACTCTTCTTTTGGCAGATTAACACTACTGTGTGAAACCACCGGTAAGAAGGTGTTTTCAAGAGAGGAATATCCAGAGTATAAAGGTGTTGAGAATGACCATAACGCATATTGTGTGAGAGATCATTTGTTGAAGGATGTTTTGTGCTCTGTAGTTGCCTGTGGTTTATATAGGAGCCAATGATTGGGGCTCAATTGCTTAAAATAAAGTGACATTTGTTGCCATGAAGTTGCACAAGCAAAAATTATTGAAGCACGATAAGGAAAAATTTCGGGAGGAGTGAGGTCCGGTGAGGCCAAAATTACCGCTGGTGATGGATTTCGTAATTTCGGCCATCCTTTTTTAAAAAAAAAATATAATTTTTAGATTTTTTCTAGAATTTCTCTATTATATTTTTTAATTTGTTTGGGTTTCTATTTTTTTTTTTTTTTTGAAAGATCTAATTTGAATTTTTTGTATTCCCAAATTTTCTTTTAGTTAATATTAAATGAATAGATATGGAAATTCACTCCTTAGGTGTTATTTTAAAATACAATATGGAAAATCTATTTTTATTAGTATTTGAGTGGGTGTGATGTTGCCATGTGTCATTTACAGATGAAGAACCCAAATTTTATAGGTCACATGCTAGTTACGTGACTTTCTCCAGCGACTTTGAAAAATTTCGTCCAAGTTTGTCCCTAAATCGCAAAAAATATAAATTAAGGGACTAAAATTGCAAAAGGCTCATCAGACAGGATAAAAAAGGCAACTGCCCAATATTTACGGGACTAAACTCGCATGTTTCCCAAATCGAAACTAAATTAATTTTAGTCAATTCTAACTAACCCGAAACCATTAGCTTCATGAACTGTTGCATTGGTTTCAATGTCATAATTTCACAAAACGAAGAGTTTGTTATGTTTTATAAATCGTTCAAACCAACCCAAGTCCCCCCCTACCCTCAAATACTACACATAACATTGTTTCCCCCACAACCCTCATTTCTTTCTTGTAGCCACAATAGTCAACACTATCAATGTCGTCTGAAACCAGTTTGAAAACCCAAATCTTGCCCACACCAAATTTCAGATTAAAAAAAGATAATTAATGGGATTGATCGAAAATAAAGGATTCAAACAACAAAACTGGAAAAAAACATAAGATGACAAGATTAATTAAGAGTACTGCAAAATAAAGATTTTTCTTTTGGGTGATTTTTTTAAGTATAAAAATAACCTAAGTCACATCTCCTTTCAATCCATACGTTGTTCTCTCATTGTTTGCAGCGCTAATGGAGAAATTAAGCCAAAGAAAGCTCAGAGATGAGTTTGTGAATAACATAAACTAAAATTGATACACGAAATAATTTTCCATCTTACAGGATGTCATCGGCAATAATTGACTTCATTGTTTATGGTGTACGGTCCAATAGCGAACCAATTACAGAGATGAACGAACTAACTATCACAGTAGATGAAACAAATGTGGAAAGTCGAGGCGAATAGAACTCTTTCCAAAGATAAACACGTCCGTATTAGTGCTCACGGTGACGATGTGATATTTCCCAAGATACAATGGCTTCATCTTCGAGATAGTAGTACTCCAAATCTTGAATCTCCGACGAACTGGAAGATGCGCTGGAAATGGATGAACTATGTTTTGTGAGTGAGAGTGCAGGATTTGTACGTTTTTTTGAGTCTCTGTCAAATGCAGAACCTAGGACCTATTTATAGGTCTCCACTCCTGCAGGGAATTAAAGGTGGGGTAATGCCCTTAATTGAGTAACCTCCCCACTATTGAGTGTGAACTTTATTGGAGAAGTAACCCCCACTACCTCTCCATTAATGCAAGTAGTGGGGTAACATTAATTCCAGGTGTTAAAACATTTTGTAACTGCCGGATTCTAAGAGTCACAAACCAGGCCGGATCCGATTTGATGTAATAAAATTGGACTTCGTTGAGTTGGCCCGGAACAAAGATGGGCCAAAATAGGCCCGGTTCAAGTCCAACCCAAGCCTTGCCCTTGGCTAGGCCCAGTCGAACCGAGTGGGCGGTTGCGCGTGCGCATGGATTTCACACCGATGACCCACTTGTGTATGATACTTGTAACTCCTATCCCACTCATATACATTTAAAGAGGTTTACTCAATATTAACTCTTCAATGTGGGATAAATTTTTACTCTCCCACTTCACCACTACACCCACACAAATATGTGGCTTTTCAACTTCTAATCATGGTTCTTTAACCATTAATTTCTCACTCACCGAATATCGATTTTGAGAAATTCCAAATACTATGATCAATGTCGTGAAGCGTAGTTTTTTATTTCACCATTTAATTCTTCCCGAATTAAATTTACACCACATATAAATCGACTTAAGCCTGGGTCAAAACCCATCTAAATAACAATTTTTTCCAACAATTCCCCATATGAGTGGAAATTGATGCATACATGAATGCAAACTCACGTACCTAGTTCATACGAGACAATATTGCATTAGGAGAGGTAGCTTGTGGCTTTAAACCTTCCTTAGTAAGATACAGTTGAATATACTAACGGATATGTGATAGTACCTGATGCAAGTCCTGGAATCCATGGTCCCGATATGGTGCAATCAACAAACCATCACCCACTCTCCACATCAATCCCTATGCCAAAATATCACGACTCTAACATAGTGAACGCCATATATATGATGGGTTCGAGCCAAGATTGGCTTCCATAATATCACAATGCTTAAAGTACCTTGACTTAAGCACCTTAGCCACTAAGGAATTTGGATTTTGAATAATTCTCCACACCTGCTTCGCTAACAACGCCTGATTAAAATCACTAAAGCTTCGAAATCCTATTCCTCCATCCTCCTTATGTAAGCATAATTGCTGCCAGATAAACCAATGCATCGCCGATTGATGCATAGAAGAACCCACCAGAAATTTGCACAATGTTGCTCCAATTGCCCACACAACGAATTCGGTAATCGAAAATAGGACATCACATATGTCGGAATAGCCCGCGAGACTGCTTTGATCATCACCTCCTTTCCACCCCTAGAGAACATCTTATGCTACCATACATTAATACATCTAATCAATTGCTCACGTAAAAAAATAAATTTTAATTTCTTACTTCTCAAGGAAAAAGTTGGGAGACCCAAATACAAATCATGTCCTTGTACCACCGAATTCGACAATAACACCTTAATCCCATCAATCGATCCTGTCTAACACCGGGAGAAAATATGATAGCCGATTTATCATAATTAATCAACTTCCCCGAAGCTCTCTCATATAAATAAAGCTACTTCCTACCCTGCAGAGTATCCTCAGTTGCTGCCCTAAAGAATAACAAACTATTATCTGCAAAGAATAAATGAGAAATCGAAGGACAAGATGTGGAAAGTTTAATCCCCCTCAAAATCCCATGCTCTTGAAAACTAGACAACGTACATATAAACATTGAGCACATAACGTAAACAACAAAGGCAAAAATTGATCCCCCTGTTGTAACCCACGTTGAGGCCTAACCTTTTCAGCAATTGATTCAAATTAAACGCATATGAAATAGAGGGAACACTTCTCATAATTAGATAAACAAACATACTTGGGAATCCGAGCTTCAACATAACCCTCCGTACAAAAACCCGCTCCACTCTATCATATGCTTTACTCATGTCAAGCTTCAAT